>JARHVA010002785.1:1440000-2100000 GCA_037957365.1 Torreya grandis
TTCTTGTTAGTGGAATCAGTAAGACCATTGCCTTGGGGATAGTAGTTTTATGAAGTGCTAAGAAAGACACTATGTTGAACTTCCTATTGGCTGATTTTAGACCTCACAAAGGCCATAACATTATCAAAAATTATGGTTGAAGGGACTCCAAATCTAGTAAACAAACCTTCATAAAAATATAGAACATTGGACTTGTTTACTTCCTTTATCACCACTGCTTCTATCCATCTAGTAAATTAATATGTGTCAATTAGTATCTATTTATGATCTAAGCTTGAAGGGGGGTTAATGAGATTAATAAATTATAATACCCATTAGACAAAGGGTTTATTCACTCTAATTATTGGAGAGGTAGGGCTGAAAGCTTCACCTTCCCTACAAACATAGCACATTGTTTGCATTTCCTAACCCATGCATGACAATCACTAAATAATCTTGGCCAATAATACCCACCTCTCATGACCTTGTGGGTGTAGTCCTTGCTGAGTAATTCCCTCCACCATGTCCATCATAGAACTCTTAAATAATAATTTAACTTTGATTTTGTTTAATACATATTAACAGCATGCCATTGATATCTTTCTTGAAAAAAATACCATCAACAAGAAGAAATGGGATGTATTGAAATATTATATATCTTCTTTTTGAAAGAGTTAGATGAGAGAGATAAAGACCATTTTGGAGATACATTAAAAAATCATGATACTATCTAGAAGGTGAGGTATGATCATCTACAACTTCTTCATTAGTTAACACCATAACCACCTCATTGGCCTTGTACAAGTCTTAGGATAGATGACCATAAAGTCCTTTGACTCTAACCAGCTTTGTAACCTTGAGCTCTACATCATACTCCATTACCTTTGTTATATAACTATCTCTTTCCTCATTTATGTACTATTCAATATAAAATCCTTAAAACTTATATGTGCCATCATTAGGTGTATCTTATTATTAGACAACATGTATCTGAACTTCTTGAGAGACCTTATGATAGAAAGTGCATGATTTTCAACAAAAGAGTACCTTGTTTCATAATCTTCCAAACCTTGATTGAAGAAGGCTATGGGTTGTTCTAAGGAATCATAGTTTTGATACATAATAATACCTAAAATGGTGTCAATTTTATCATAGTTGATGTAAATCATGTACAAATACAACATCTTGATCTTTTGTTTCTTAATTCAACTATGCTTGACAATGACTTATGCACTCTCTCTTTAATCAATGGTTCAATGTTCACCTATGATTGTTTTGTTTTCCAATGAATTTGATTTTTCTTAATAAGTGGTTTCATTACCCTTACTTACCTCTCAAAAATTATATTATAACTTTCCACTCTTCAAGACTTCACTTTACTCAACTTTGTACACACTTTTTATTAGCCTCGTTTAAAGGTTATCATCGTCCAAGATATTGAAGATCACTTAATGACCTTATAGTTTTCAAGTATTTTAGTATTTCTTAATAGATTATATCTTACCTCTCTAATCATTCACCAACTTACCAACATCTCAAAATTTCTCATTGACCACTCTTTCCTCTGCAAATTTAGTCCTTCTAACCCTTCTTTACTTCAAATCCTTTATGTATGAACAAGTATAATGTTACTTTGACAAACTAATGACTATTAAAAATATAATTTATTCTATTATATTCATCTAACAAGTATTTTGCCTTTAAATATTATCTTAAACCACCTTTCAAACCCTCTTTTAGTCCATGTTTTCCCTAATTAGGTCTTTTAAGTCTATTTAGGACCCTATTTACACTCAGAACTCAAAATCCATACTTATACAATTGAACACCATCTACAACTAACATAATAAATTAGTTCATGTAGTTTTTGGTCATATTACAAATATTTTCAATTTTTACATGGTTTTAACTATAGATATAAGCTAAATCCTAGTTTAGGGTTTCTAGGCAACTATCTTAGACCAAGGGCTTTCAAAATTTATTTACTAGAATATGGAAGGGTTTAAAAAATTCCCAATTGGTTTAAAAGGTATATATTTTTTTCCCTCGCATTTTACAATTGACATATTTGGTCTACCAATCCTTAGTTCTAAGTTACAATTAAAAACACACTTGATTGTGTTAGGTAAATCATAGTCCACAGGTCTGGGTTACTACAAGATAGTCTAATAAAACATTATGCTCAAATAAAGTTTACTTAAAACTCTAAACATAATAAAATTACCTTATATTACACATCAAGACTCATAATAATCAAATTCATAACCAAATTATTATTTAGAACAACACTCAAGTTAATCTTGCAAGGTAGACTTACAAAAACAAGGTCAATCTTTTATATATTAGTGAGTAGAGAGGATTCTTAGTTATTTTTAGATATTAACACATTATATAGTATTTTATACACCTTATATATGCTCATATACACCATATCCAATGTTCTCAAACCATTTCCAAATCCTTTTACTTGATAATCTTACCAAAAACTTTCTGCATAAACTTCAATTCATTCAAGACTAGGGTTGCTCTTGTATTCTCTATCAAGATTACTTATTGTGATATCTTGAAGTAAACACACATTACATAATTTTTTTATTAATAATCAAAATTTTAGGGAAAAAAATATTTAATAATTCATGAATCAATAGAACACACACAAAGGGAAACATCGGCATTTGTTTACCCAACAGTGGTCTGTATACTCTTCTGCCAGAGTAGAGGTTTTTTCCTCTTTATCTCTATAAAGTTTTCTATGAAACAAAAATTATTTAAAATAGATACAATTCCATTATTTTTTCAATACTAAATCACATACAGTTGATTGTAATAACTAAAGACCATATATAGGGTCTGAATTCATATTTTAATCAAGAAACAAGGGCTATCACCTTCGAATTCCCCTTCTCTCTGCATACCAAAAACTTGTTCCCTTACATAACATCCTCCTATTCAAATGTAATAAATATATAACCTTATAAAAATAACTCTCTATATCCTAATAACATGCATAACTAAATATTGATAAATTTTCCCACATTAGAGTTAGTGGCCTTACATTACTTTTCTCATGTTTAATCAATATATGCACTTTATGACTTTTCTTATAAATTATATAAGACATTTAGTACCTTTACATATTATTAATAAATATTAGACACCTCTTAGACATGGTCCTACCCATTTACACGTTAAAACAATGCATGGAAGTCTGTTGATAAGACTTAACAATATTCAAATTTTCAATAAGGACTTTTGGCAAGAAAATCAAGTATTCAAATTCTATGCACTATTAGACACTCTAGACTCCACAAATAGCCTAATAATGACCTATATCACCTATAAAAACACCTAATATGATAAATTAAGACAAAATTAAGCCTTTTGTGGATCCTCAAGGGACCTATCTCACTCTTTGTTGTTGCATACTATTATTCATACCTCTTGGACACTTTGTTGCCATGTGTCCATCTCTATGGTAATGCCAACATTGCCCTTAAAATATTTGTCTTGGTCCTTATCTCATTAACCTTCATATCTCATAAATATATCATCTGTAAATTTTTTAATCTCTCTTGCATGGTGTTTTTCCATGCCATATTCTTGAACTACTTCTACATGTTCATGTGGTCTCTCTTATACCACATCTCTATTATCTTTCTCTTCCATTCTTACTTGAAAAGGTTCTACCTCACCTTGCTACCTATATTCACCTTCTAATGTTTTTTCTCTCATCCTAAGATTATCCTCTATATCATCCATTCTCATCATCAATGGAGTAATCATTTGGTTCACCTAGTCTATCAAACACTTGACCAACTCATCATCCCTGCTAGCTCTGTCCATGGAGTATTGTACCTAGTTACTTATCCTATAATGTAATTCACAACACATTTTTAATCCTTTCCACATTACAAAAATTATTTCCCTAAGCTCTAATACCAAAATGATGCAGAGCATGTACAAAGATAACATATTGACCTTTGTTTCTTAATTTAACTATGCTTGACAATGACTTTTGCACTCTCTATTCAATCAATGATTCAATGCTCAATTATTATTATGGTTTCTAATGAATTTATTTTTCTTAATAAGGGGATTCATTACCTTCACCTCTAAATAATTCTATCACAACTTTCCACTCTTCAAGACTTCACTTTACTCAAATTCGTACACACTTGTTATTAGCCTTGTTCAAAGGTTATCATCCTCCAAGAGATTAAAGCTCACTTAATAACCTTATGATTTTCAAATGTTTATTATTTCTTAATATGTTATATCTTACCTCTATAATCATTCAATAACTTACCAACATCTCACAATTTCTCATTGACCACTATGTCCTCTACAAACTCAGTCTTTCTAGCCCTTCTTTACTTCAAATCCTTTTTGTATGAATAGGTACAGTTGTAATTTGGAAAAATAATGACTATTAAAAATACCCTTTATTATATTCTATTCCTTTACTAAGTTTTTAACCTTCAAATCTTATCTTAAACCACCTTTCAAATCCTCTTTTAACCCTTATTTTCCTTAATTAGATATTTTAGGTCTATTTAGGATCCTATTTACACTCAAACCTCAAAATCTATACTTATACATCTATACACCATATAAAACTACCATAATCAGTTAAGTCATGTAATTATTGGTTAGATTACAAAGATTTTCAATTTTTTCATGGTTTGAACTATAGATATAGTTTAGGGTTTCTAGGCAACTGTCTCATACTAAGGGTTTTTTAAATTTATTTACTAGCATTTGGAAGGGTTTAAAAACTTACCACTTCATTTAAAATGTCTATATTTATTTCCTCTACATTTTATAATTGATATATTTTGTCTATTAATCCTTAGTTACAAGTTACAATAAAAAACATACCTGACTATGTTAGGTAAATCATAGTCTGTAGGTCTGGGTTACTATAGGATAGTCTAATATAACATTATCCTCAAATAAAGTAAACTTAAAAATATAAACACAATTAGATAAACTTATATTACATACTAAGACTCATAATAATCAAGTTATAACCAATTTCTTATTTAGAATAACACTCAAGTTAATCATGTAAGGTAGACTTATAAAAATAGGGTTTGTCTTCAATATATTAGTGAGAAAAGAGGATTATTAGTTATTTTTAGGTCTTAACACCTTATATAGGCTATGAAAAACCTTATGTAGGCTCTAATACACCTTCTCTAATTTTCTCAAACCATTTCTAATTCTTTTTACTTGATAATCTTGCAAAACATTTTATGCATATAGTTCAATTCATTCTTATATTCTCTATCAAGATTCCTTAGTTTTGATATCTTGAAGCAAACACACATTACATAAATATTTTATTAATCATAAAAATTGTTGTAAAATAACTTATCCAATCATTCATGAATCAATAGAACACATACAAAGGGAAACATCAACATTTGTTTACCTAATAGGGGTCTATATACTCTTTTACCAAAATAAAGGTTCTTTCCTCTTTATCTCTATAAAGTTTTATTTGTAACAAAAATTCTTGAAAATAACTAAAATTCCATTATTTTATCAATTCTAAATCACATACAATTGATTACAACAACTAAAGACCACATACAGGGTCTGAATTTATATTTTATTCAAGAAACAAGGTTTGTCACCTTCAAATTCCCCTTCTCTTTAAATACCAAAAACTTGTTCCATTACATACCATCTTCCTATTCAAATGGAATCAATATATAAACATATAAAATTGACTCTCTATACCCTACTAACATGCATAACTAAATCTTGATCAATTTTCCCATGTTGGAGCAAGTGACCTTACATTGTTTTTATCATGTTTAATCAATATATGCACTTTATGACCTTGATTATAGACTATAGAAGACATTTAGAACATTTAAATAGTATTAATAACTCTTAGACACCTCTTGGACATGGTCCTACCCCTTTCCACCTTCAAATAGTACATGGAAGTCTATTGACAAGACTTAACAATACTCAAATTTTTAAAATGGACTTTTGGTAGGAAAATTAAGTATTCAAATTCTATGCACTATTAGACACTCTTGACTCCAAAAATATCCTAATAATGACCTATATAACTTATAAAAACACCTAATATGCCAAACTAGGACAAAATTAAACCTTTTTAGGATCCTCAAGGGATGCCCCTACATCAATAGGTGTACAGAATTAAGTCCTTTGAGAAATATGGGTTCATGAGCATGGAAGCACTAACCATGGGTTTCTTAATCTGTTAAAAAATCATTACTCCTTCCTTGGACCAACTGAAGCTCTAATTCTTCTTTATCATCAATGTAGTGGATTAGCTAAAGTGGAAAAATCTAAGATGTATCTTTTGATAAAACTAATCTTCCCTAAGAAACTTTGTAAAGCTCTTTTGTGCTTGGGCAATGAAAGTGAAAGAATTGAAGCTATTATTTCAATATATATGCTTAAACTATTATTTGAAACTATATGTCGAAGGATATTACCTTCATGAACTAAGAAGACACACTTCTTATGATTTAGGGATGCCCCAAATTATCTACAAATTTCAAACACTTTCTTCAGGTGAACCATGTGCTCACTTGCATTCTTTGAAAAAAAACTTATATCATCAAGATAGTATAACATGAACTTTTTAAGAAGGCCCTAGAATGCCATATCCATGGCTCTCTAAAAATTTTATCCAACATTAGAAAGACCAAAGGAAATCTTTATATATGAAAATGTCCCCAACTTTATGGTGAAAGCTATCTTGAATTGGTCTTCCTCCTTGACAAAAATATGGTTATAACCACTATAACCATCTAATAAGGAGATCTCTTCTAAACCTGCATCCAACTATAAAATCTATTCCATAGATGGTAGTGGATAGTGGTCTTTAAAGGAATACTTATTCAAGTCATAGAAGTCAACATATAGTCTAATTTCACCATTCTTTTTCTATATTAGGATAATATTTACCACCCAAGTTGAGTGCTTTATTATAAATATAATATTTGACTCAATGAGCTTATGAAGCTTAGCTCTCATCAAAGGCTCAAGCTTAGGATTAATATGTCTTTGTCTTTGCCTTCTTGTCTTAGTTTCATCTTCTATCTCAATGGTGTGTTGAGTTAGACTTGGGTCAAATCCCTTGAGATCACTATATTGCCATGTAAATACATCAGCAAAACTTACACATAACTCAATGAAAACTTCCTTCTCTAAATAATTTCATACATTACCCAAATTTAGGTTCTTACCAAGTTCAACTTTCAAATTAGCACAATGTTCCTCCTTTGTTAACAAAGTTGAATTCTATTTCCTCAACACATTATCACCACTGAATACATTTTCATGTGTGACCAATCCTTTGGGAAACTTTTTTTTTTTTTAGTTTCACAATTTTATCACCATACTAATGTAAGTACTTTGATTGATTTCTTGAGGAAAACTCATCTTCCTCTTGCAAGAATCTAACAATCTAATTGTCATCTTCAAAAACTTACCAATTATCATTGGTATCTAAAACATAAAGCCTTATAACCACCTTAATGTATTACTATACCTTTTCACTTCTTACATCAACTAGGATACTAAATTGTGACCCAATGGTAGCCAACTTGTCTACATGATTATTCTCATCTCTTGATATTACCTAAATGTTAAAATCCTAAAATTATATAAGTAAGTCCCATACCTTATGATTATAATATTTAATAAATGGGTTCTTTCATACATTAAGACACCTCACTTGGTGAACTACAAGTTCACTATCACCAAAGACTTGTAAGGCATTGAATTTAATCTTCTTAGCCCATTACAAACCATGAACTAATGCCTCATATTCAATAGCATTATTTGAACAACCAAATTGAAATTTAATAGATGATAAGTACCTTTGCTTTTCTAGATAAATCAACATCATTCCAACCCTAGTACCATGCTTATTCCTTGATCCATCAAAGTATAATTGAAAAATCTCATCACTAGACTCATCATCCTTCATCAAGGCTAGGATTGGTGCATCTTTCTCATACAAGAAGTAAAAACCAAGTCATTATTCTTAAATTAACTTATAAGTATTATACTCATGTGAGACATAGTCCCACTCATCAAGGAAAAAATTTAGAATCCCATTTAGAGGAGATTCACCTTCTTCTACACTATCTTCTATCACCTCATCTAAGATGAGGTAATTCTTGTTCACGACACTTGGCATTTATGGTTCTAAATGGAATCATGAAAAAAGTTCAAAATGTATGGTTATATTGGTACCATACTTAGTCTTAAACATCAAATATGTCTAGTTACTTGATAAATACCCTCCAATATTTGAGGTAAATTCCCTTGATAGACACATGGCAAAATAGGGAGGAAAGTCCACTATAATTACATCCTACTGAATGGTAAAATTGGGACAAGCATGTAGTGTCAACTTCAAATCCTTAATGATGCATACTATCTTTATTGGTGAAACATCCAATTACAATACTCTTTTAGCATTTTTTTCATAAACAAGACCAAGCTTATCTATAATTTACTTAGGAATGATAGTGTTATTGGCTCCACTATCCGCCATATAGCTATGAAATAAACAGTCATCAACCATCAAAGAGAGGTATAAGGGGGGATTTTTACTTGAATTTAACTCAGATTTGTCTACCTTTGCCACTTTAGGTGCATGTTATCTTGATGCTTCATTGGCTAGTCTGAACTGGTTAGGATAATACCTTATTTCTCAGTTGGTCTTGAAGACACCTTGAGAACTAAAAGCTCTTGAATGAACATATCTTTTTGTCCTAGAATAGCAAGGTAATCCCACATGCTAATGCTAACATTGGTTTTCTTCATCTGATCCACTATGCTAAGTGAAGCTCTACTAACCACTGGCTACATCTTTTGAACCATTGGTTATTCATGGACCAAAGGTATTTGAGGGACCTTCCCAACCTCTACATTATGATTTTGTGTTTTAGGGGAAATAGGATTATCTTTGATACTCTTGGGAACAATACTAAGAACATTATAAACATTGATCACATTTTTAGCCTCATCAATGGCTCTTCTCTTAACTCTAGTTATAGCTATAACTTGACCACTTGAACTACTAGTCTCACCACCATGATTAAAAGAAACATAATCATCTATTTAAAAATTCACATTAATGACATTAGGGTATCCTTAAACTTGTTAAGCCTCTCTTTTGGGTACCAAATTTACCTCTAGATACTGGCTTCCATGAAGATAAAACCCTTCTTGAGTCATTTATGGCATAATAATTCCCTAAACATCATGGGGGTTAGAGGGCTAAAAATTTGAGGCATGCATCAAATTGTTTTTTCAGGTGGTGTGGGAACAACAAATTTTGATGTGGAAGGTGTATCAGGATCAAGAGATGCATATGGTTTAGCTATAACTATGACTCCTTATGCTTGGTAGGGTGGTGTATTTTACCTAAATCCTTGATAGGGAGGCCTTTGATTTCTAAAAGGATGATAAGAGGTATGAATCTATTATTTATAATACCTACCCTTGAATTGTTATATTTTGAGTTGAACTATTTCATTCCCAAAGGATTGTAACAAACTTTACAATTATCCAATCTCACTAACTTAACTAGAAGGGGATGCAATTTAAGTCTTAAGAGGTAGAATATGGGCCAATGATGGAGATTAAGGGGCTTGAAGGGGTTGAAAATATTAAAACTCTATGAATATAGGCATTAGATGCCTATGAGAAAGCTTACCATCTTATATCAAACTATTTTATGCTCTTATGGAGATCTCATAAGCATTTGGTAAGGTATTACCACCCATGGACTATACCATCACAATAATATCAAAATTAAGGGATCTTAGATAATATAATAAGGCATATTCAAGGGATGGTTTGATCAAGGTAGGTATTATAGTTCATATCTTTTATAATCTAAGGTTGAAATCAAACATGAACTCATGAAGAGCTCTCTTTATGTTAGCTACTCAACTAAGGATAGGTGTTCAGACTTGTCCTCAATTTCTTTAATTAAGGCTGCCCCTAAATCATCCTATGTAGTAATGGAATTCAATGGAAGATTTCTATACCAATCCAATGCTTTTCCCTTGAAAGAAGCAACAAGCAATCTAATAACAACATTATCTTCAACAACATTATGGATGGGGCAAAGGTTGAAACATCTTATATTTGCTTAATAACAATTTTTTGATGTTATCCAAAAGAAAATGGGATGGTTTTAAGAGTATACATAATAATATCATCATATTGAGCTAAGTTTAGTGGACTACTTCTATTGAATGAAATAAATACTTGATTTATAATAGCCATTAGGTAGTCGGGATTGCATTACTTAAGGTAATAAAATGACCAAGGGATAAATATTGCCTTTGAGGATAAGGTATTATCTTATTAAATATTTCTCTCTTATATTAAATAATAGGTATCTCAATGAATTTAAGGGGAATGCCTTTACTAGCTAACCTTGTAGTGACCTTTGGCATGAGAATGATGTCTAGATAATGCTATGAACTCTACAACTTTAAAGATATTGAGCTCTTGATGATAGTGAATATAATTTACTACTATAGATACTATTATTTAGATCCAAATTCTAGTTATTTAAAGAAAATGGGTCCTAATGAGCATGCCAAAACTATTCATCCACTCTAATTTGAGCTTTTAAAAACACTAATGAGATAAGTACATAACTGAATCTACTACCCCAAATGTCTATTTTGCATCAGTATTTCATGTAGAGGTTCACCAAGTGGTAAAAACATGAGGTAAGCTATTGAGAGGCCTAGTTCAAGGATCTAAGTAGTCAATGTATCCACATACTAGAGTCAATCTAATGACATTAAACACTAAACATAACCTACATAACAAGAGAACTAGTAGCTAGGTAAGATCAAGACTTAAAAATGGAGATATTTCTAACACATATGAAAATCAAACTAATATGAACACACTATAATATAATAATGAAATCCAAAAATAGTCTTCTATTCATCTCAAGAGATTACAAAGCTCAATCTTGGTAGAGTCTAGTCATGCCCAAGAACTATTAGTGGTCTAGATTTCACCCTAGTTGGGAAGGGGGATTGTTCAAGTCTTCCTACTCAAACCTAGTCTAACATGGGACTGATCCTAGGTTTTTTTTCACCTAAAATTGGGTTAGACCTCTAGAGAAGGTCAGCTTCCTTTTGGATCTATCACCTAAACTAGATCTAAACTAGCTTCTTGCTTGGAAAAGGGAGATAGATTAATAATAATTCATAAATCATGTAAAAAAGAGGTGATGCACCAAATGTTTTGATCCTTATACTTACAAAATACACAATATAGGACACATTTAAAACTACTAAACATCACTTCATTCATTTCTTGATCAACTTCTACATGAGTATTTCATAACAAGTCATGGACTATTTGTCAACCTAGTATGGGAGGGTAATTGTCTACTTCCACACTAACCAACAGACTATGTATGCACTTGGAATGACCTATGAAAACTAACAAAGCACTATATGAAGGTGAGTAAACTTAGATAGAGGCAAGGAAAATATAGATTCACTTAACCACATCAATTAATTCTTAATACACACTTCAACTCAACTTGCACAATGAAGGAATTTGATCTTTTATTACATCAAATAGGTGTTACACTACAAATATTAGCTGAGTCTATTCATTCCAAAGATATGGATCATTTATAAGGATTATAAGCCTATATATATATCAAAATGGATGAAATACATGGGGATTAAGGTGTATAATGATGGAGAAGGGTTCATTATGATCAAGATTTCCAATCATCTGATGTTAATTTAGTTACAAAGGATCATCCTGCCGAGATTAATTCTAGAAAATAACCATGAAAAATATATAAATCCTTTTCAGTACATTTATATCCTATATTATGCTCCTTGTGGTTACAATGATGGAATCAAGTCATTTTCAAGCTGAATTTTAGTATCATGCCATTACAACAATTTAACCAATCTATTTTTATCTTGTTCTGGTGTTGATTGCTCCTTATTGGTTTATTTTGGCATGTAACAAGGGTCAAAATAAACTCTAGGAACACATTTCCAATGGATTTAACCTTTTAAAAGTGGCATGTCTACCTCCATGGCCTTTCTTTGAGAGATTTTCTCTAGTTTGACCTCAACCATAATTATTCTTTATGAAGTCTATGGATTTCAACTTTTAACCTTGACCATCGATCTTGATCTTCTTAAGTTGTTGATATTTACTCCACTTTATCATCAAATTTTAATCTTGATCATAGATCATCTTGTTTTCATACCATTTGATCTACTTTCTCAGCTTACATGTACACCATTGATCTTTCTCTATATGAATAAATGTGAGCCATAGATCTTCTATCAACCTAACACAATTGAGACACTTATCACCCATATATTTTTCCTCAATATTTGATAATAATTTGACTCATCACTCATTTTTAGATCTAATTTTTATGATTAAATGTGCACCATAGATCGATTTGGGCCCATTGACACTGTTAGTCACCTATGCATCATATATATTCTACTCGAGCTCCTGAGATATTGACACTTATTCACTTCATGTTTATGTTGACATTTTAAGTTAATAATCACCATTGATCTTGGTTGCATGATCAAATTTCTGCCATTAGATCTTAGGTGCATGATCAAATGCATATCTTTAGATCTTGGGAATCCATTGATGTCTATCAAGTTACCGCTTACCATTGGATCCTGGCTAGGATTGAAATATAACTATTGATCTTGGATCATTTGAAATAAAAAAAATTATTTTATGGGGCCCAAATTTTAAATATACACATACATTTAAGGATTTTAAATCCAAATGATTAATTGCTACAACTTAAACTTTGTCCCCATGAATGTTCCATTCTGCTTATTTAACTTTAAAGTTATATATCTTAAGATAACAAGCTCATCAAGACATGAAATTTGTAGATAATGTTCAAGGCATGAATATATTCATATCCATGTGATATTTTTACCCTATGAGGCTTTCTAAGCATACTTATAAAAGTTATAATGAAGTTGACTAGTCCATTTCTTCATGATGTGTTGATGATGGTCTAGCTCTTTAGAGCTTGCTCAAGTCATCTTTTGATCATATTTGAAGGCTTATATCTATAGATATAAAGTACACAAAGGCACCAAACTTATAGGGGATCATTAGGGAAAAAAGGACATCATCTTAAAGAACTCTTAAGACCAGCCTAACTGACAAGGAAAACTAGCATGATATGTTAAGCTTCATATGATGGGGTGATAATTTGACCTGTGGGGGAAAAATTGACAACATAAACATTAAAACATTAAATAAAGTATTGGATAATGTTTTACATAAATAAGGTATTGGGATAATAAGATACCATCTATATTATGAGCTTACTGCAATACTTATAAATGACTGACTAAGTATTATCCCTTTCAATTGGTCTATGAATTGGAAGTAACGATGCCAATAAAAGACATATTTATATGTTTGAGACTTATGGTAACATCCCAAATAAATGAGAAAAAAATTATTCAAGAAAGGTTAATTAAATTAGAGAAACTATATGAGAAAATATTTCTATTAGCATATAACCAAACACAAGAAAAGAAATGCCAAAAAACATGGCATCATAGACACATAAATGTAAAATAATTTTAGATTGGAGATAAGGTTTTAATTTATGATAAAAAATATAAAAATATAGGTAATCTAAAGATAATATGGTTTGGATGCTACATAGTTGAGAATATATTAGACTCAATCACAATAAAACTTCAAACACTAGTAGACAATTTAAGATAAGAATTTGTAAATGGATCTTGACTAAAAAGCTACACTATATGTAACTATGGTATAAGGAGGTAAATAAATTGATAATAAAACATATGAGGTGACAATATAACTCCATTTAGGTGAATTTATAATAGATGATACCAAGATACCCTATACTATATGTTTAAGTTTCTAGTCATAGATCATGTTACCTCCCCACTAGGTTGGCATTGTTCTCCCAGATGAAGTTATTGTGGTACCCTCAAAATAGTTTTCTTAGAAACTAGTTATCAGATGCTACCAAAACATCTTAGTAGGAAATTCAACTCAAGTAAGTTATAGGAAGATATTGGAAAACATAAAAATAATTTCCCATATAAATATATAAAGGAGAAATAGAACTCAATAAATAGGATACTCATCATATGGAAAACAAAATATAATCCCAGTAATAAATTTTATATAGTAGTAAAATAATAGATGAGGATATGAATGAAGGTGGTTAATATTTATTCCACAAAGGGATCAAAAGTGAATTCAAGAATTGTGATACTCTAATGTCTTAAAATGTATAGTGGTGAGAGAGAACCTTGGTATAGAATCAAAATAGTCAAGAAATGTCTTTGTAGATACATAATATGGATTCCATGGAAACATATATTAGTATCAAAAAGTAACAGAGACATGGGAAATAAGAAAATACAAATGCTTAATGATGGTACTAAATATGACACAATAGTAAAAAATCATGACATTTTTAGAATAAAACAACAAAAAAAATCTTTGAAAACAATTAAATTAGAAGATATGAAAATTTACCATATGTGAAATAAATAAATAAAAATGATGATGATAAAACAAGATGAATATAAGATAATCATAATAAAATTTTCTCTCTACAAAATTGAGAATAAAGTGGATTATTCCAATATAAACTTGAACAAGAAAATGAGTGAGTGGCAATAAGTATGAAGTTGGAAACATTTGCCAAATCAAGGATGTCACATAAGACAAGAAAAAAAATAAATGGGTAATAAGATAATATTACATGCCAAACTAAATGAAATGGATGAATAGATAGTGGTAATAAATATAGGTTAATATATTTAAACTACTTTAGAGTGATCAATAGATATATCAAATAACATATAAATCAAGAGTTTGCTAATACAGGAAAATTAAAAAATCACTAAACACCAACACCATATAACTTTTTTGTGTGAAATACTCATACCCTATTCAAAGACATTTTTATTAGTTATAAAAATGGAGATTACTCATGTGGTCCTAGTTGAGAAAATCATGCAACCCAAATATAAGAAACATTCACTCAAGTTGGAAAACCTTGACCCATTGGGAACATTTTTGAAAATTCCTCCCTTTTAAAATATGCAGAGGATACCTATAGGTATATAAAAATACATTTATAAGAGATTTATCATACATAAATGGAGGCAAAAAGAATCATTATGTTAAAATTAAATCCAAAAACATAATAAATAGGCTATAAAAATGACTAGAGAGTCATTTCAAAATTTAAGTTGGATGCATGGTGTCAATTCCACTACTTTTGTGTTGATGTCAAGCATAGCCAAGGTGTTTTTTATTAAAGCACACAAAGATGTTTTATACCTATATCAACAATACCACATCATGACACAAGTGATTAAAATAGTGTGTATGCAATTAGAAATGCATCATGTCTATAAATCAATCCTAACTCAAAGAAGATAGAGCATACCTACACTTTCAATTGGGAAAACATTTGTTAAGTAAGAACTGACCAATATGGGGATCTATTGGACCTAATTATGGGATCATTTATCATAATACACCATGCTAAGGATGGTTCCAAAGCCTCCAATATAACACAATCATGTAATAACCCTAAGGGGGTCTTAGGTTTTAATATTTCACCTATGCTAATAACAAGGAAAGTAAATATAATTTAGTGCTTACCAAAGATTGTGGCACAAATTCGGGGTTAGAAATAATAAAAATAAATAATCATAAGAGACATATACTCACATAAATATATATGAAATCCTAATACATGTAAGAGAATCATAAATGTGTGTGTGTATATATATATATATATATATAATCTTAAAAAAGGAGAAATAATGTTAAGAATACTTACCTTTGAAGACACCCATCGAGCCTCAAACTCTCCCTTGGCTAAGGTGCTTCACAATAGGTTTTGGTATGAAAGGATTACAAATAAAAATCAGCTCTAGGATACACAACCTATCAATGCATGCAAAAGACTTCTCCACGAGACAAGATCCATATCTCCAAATAAAGTATAGAACCCTAAGCTTTACTTCTCAAGTAGAATGGTTAATAAGAAAATGTTCAATCAATATTACTTCTAATTTCACTTCTTCTTGATAATTTATGGAAATTAACGTGTATATATAGGTGGATATTTTCATAAACCCTTCCAAAAATGTTGGTCGACAAGGTCAACCTAATAAACCTAGTATAATTTTGAATAATAATTCACTAGGTCATGAGCAAAGTTGACCAAAGGTCAACTAGCTCCTAAGTGAAAAATACCCTAAAATTATATAGGGTTGACATAATCGACCTAGTATAGCTAACTAAAAAATAGGGATTTAGTTAAGGAATAGGTGGAAAAATTGTAGAAAATGCCTAAAATTGATACAATAGAGAAGAAAAATCTTAGGATAAATGGTTTTAGGAGATAAGTGTGTAGATAACAAGTGGTAAATGGGCTAATAATCTTGAAAAGCACCAATGGTCTACCCACCCCTTTCCAACTTCACCCCTTAAGGCATGCACTAAGTAATTGATAAATTTTTTAAAATATTATGTGTGTATGTCCCACTTGAAGCTCATCACATGTCATGTGAGTGCAACACGGGATGGTGCTTTGGGAAATAGTACATGATAACATATAATGCTAATGCTAATTAAAGTGTAGTAAGTAATAAATAAGATAAAGGAAAGGATAGAATTTAAAAACATACCTTTACTTACCATAGTGCTATAGATAAATAAGTAGACTGCAAGAAAGGTGAAGGCATCTAATGTGAAGAACATTAGGTGAACCTGTAAAACTTAGTGTGAAAAATAGCTAAAAATTAAATTTTTTAGAAGATAGGCATATGATAGTGGAAAATATTCTCTACATCATCATGAATCTAGAACATATTATGATTCAAAAAATGGATGAGTAAAAACAAATATAGAGGCAAAACAAGGAATCTAGTAGAAAATAATTAAAAGTTTTGAATTGTGAAAAGTTATTTTAAATAGGGTAAAATGAAAGTCATTTGTTATTTTTGACTTGTAAAAGAGAGAAACAAAGCTCTGAGAGACCAAATGAGCTAGGATGTCAAGTAGATGATAAGATAGGTGAAATGGACCTCTAAAGGTGACAGTGGGTGTACTATAGGTAGGCAATTGAGAATCTTAAGCTAGTTTTTTAATATTTTAGTGTTTTAAGTGTATTTTTAAAAATTCATGTTTTAAGCATTTCTAGATGTTGAAATGAAATCAAATTAGATACTATGGGTAGGAAAAACCATTTAGTGAAATGGGCTTGGTGAGAAAACTGCTAGAAGGCACTTTTTCATAGAATGTAAGGGATTGACAGTGAAAAATAACTAGGTTGACTCAATCAACCTAGTAGGCTAAAATTTGGTGAAATCCACACTACCGACCCAGTAGGTATGTGCCAACCCTATACATTTTGTAGACTACCGACCTAGTACAATTGTCCAACTGAGAAAAAAAGTCTAGTATGACAACATAGTATTAGGAGGGAAATAAGAATGTTGACTTTAGATTTTCAAGTCAACTAAGTCAAAAATAAGGAAATTTTGGACAAACTAGTTTGACCAAAGAATCATAATAGTATATAAATGAGTGCAAGTGGATAAAAAAGTGTTAGAATGACTTAGAATGACCAAATAAGGGTTAGAAGGACTGAGTAAGCTTTAAAAATAGGTGGAATTGATTAAAAATGATGAAATTAAAGCAATTTAGGCTTGTTTTGTATTAAAAATTAACAAAAAAATGTATTTTAACTATACATGACATGGAGGATTTAATACATATTCTTTTGTTTCTTGATTGTAAGGGTGACTCAGATTCTATAATTTAGTAGATGAATCATGGCTACCAAATCAATTAGAGTGATTGATGATATAGGATAGGGTGAAACTGATATTTATAGGCCTAGGTGGCATAGTATAGATGTGTAAGATACCCCTAAGCTTAGATCTATTAGTCATGTTCGTAGGATACTAAGAGCAATTTACTAACACCTTTAGGTGGGAGGTAGACGGGGATATTATAGAGTTGGGCATAACCTTGGAGGATGTCCATGCCATCCTAGGATTGCTGATAGTAGGGACACCTATGACTATTGGGATACCTAATAGAAAGGATGAGAGAAGAGCCTTAGCTATATGGGCTATAGGCTTGAAGATGATATACTCATGTAAAAGAGTGAGTATGTTTGATGTGTATACCTCACAAATTTTGGATATCTAAAAGGCTATGATAGGACTTATGATAGTATGAGTGTTGTGCCATAAGTCAGATGGCAAGGTACCACTCTTCATGATAGCCTTAAACTAAATGATATTAGAGGAAAGGGTGCTATATGATCTAGGATATATCATCTAGGTATAGCTCATGCATGACATGTATGAAGTGTTGTCTAGAGGGTGTAATTATATTAGACTAATCATTTTATTGATGGCTTAGGTTTATGAGAGGTTCCCCATATATCAGTCTACTGGTTTACTCTATATGATTGATGATAGGTTACCTTGGGTTCAGAGATAGATATAACAACATGTAATGTAGGTCATGCCCCATGTGTTAGTGTTATAGATAATGAGATGGGAAGATATAATATGGTAGTTGTATGGGCACATTTCTACTAGATGGCCTAGATGGGACATAGTTGCACCAACTTTAACCTAGATGAAGGTGATAAGGCACTACACCTAGTGAAAGGAGCCACATCCAGTAGCATGAGTACCAAGGTTGATGGGCTTGCCTCACCCAATGGCATCGATATTGGTGCCCATGTTTTTGGCTTGGTAGGTTAGAGAGTCATGAGGGAGAGGAATAATAGGCCCATTAGTGGCAAGGCTAATGCTCAGGCCACATCATGAGAGACCATGGACTAGTTGAGTATGATAGCTAGTAGAGGTAAGAGCACCAAAGGTACCACCACCAGTTCCTTAATAAGATGAATAATGACCACCAAGGACACAATGTCGATAAAGGTAATAGGATTAGGAAATAGTAGAGATAATAGATGTCTTAGATGAACTAATAGATAGGACAAAGTAGAGTTAGACTATAGAAATGCCACTTAATTGTAGGCTAAGATGGACTCGAGCTATGACTAAAAGATTTGTTTTTAGTAGGTGAATAATAGAAGAGGTTCTTGGAGGTTTCACAAATGGGGAGACTATGCTTAACGATCATGTGGATGGTGAGATAGTGGTGGTTGACACACAGACAAGTAATAAAAGATGATTAAATTATTGTTTAAGGGTATTTGAAATATACTACAGATATATACATTTTGAGATATATCAATGATTTAATATCTATCTAGTGTGGTTTTTTTGTAGGTGTAGTAGAGGAAGAGGAGATTAGATGGGGGTCCATAGTGAGGGGAGAACTCTATGATGTCTTAGATGAGGCATTGATGTCATATGACCACACTACACTAGAGGATCCTAGGGTATCATCTACCCCAACTCAGGCAAGCTAGTTTAGACTAGTTGGAGAGGAAGTAGGGCATATATGATCATACAAAGAAGGGATGCAGGATATGGTAGGCCTTGGCTGAAGAGAGAGATACACATCTATCTATAGTGACACAGATGACATAGGAACACACTTAGGAGAGGGTGACACATGAAGTGACCCTGACCCATATGACAAGGTACAAGAGTAGGAGAGATTACCATATACAACAACCCTTACCCATATGACATAGGTAAAAGAGAAGGAGAGAGTGACACATCTAGTGACCTTGGCCCAGTTGGCATAGGTGTAGACTTAGGTAGCTCATCTATAGGGGTAGGTATTGGGACTGATATATTGAATAATCTTGTTATAGTATTCTATTTAGAGGGGTCAAATTGAGGCATCTATAGGTAGCGTGGCTAAGCCTCGAGATAGGTAGGGTGTGGCCTAGCCATAGAGTTGGATCATTTTATATGATGGTATTTGTTGTATTAAAATTGATGATATATATATATATATAGATTCACACACACATATATGTATATATATACATATATATGTATGTATATATGTAAATATATATGTGTATATATATATATATGTGTGTGTGTGTGTGTGTATGTGTGTGTGTATATATATATATATATGTATGTATGTATGTATGTATGTATGTATGTATATATGTATACACACACACATATATATATGTATATATATACATACATATACATATAGATATATGTATGTATACATACATACATATACATACACATATATATCTATATGTATATGTACACACACACACACACACACACACACACACACACACACACACACACACACACACACACACACACACACACACACACACACATATACATACACACATACACATACACATACACATACACATACACATACACATATATACATATGTGTGTGTGTGTGTGGATCATTTTAATATTTTGGATATTGGTTGTGTGTGTTATCATTATGGTTGTAGTTGTTGATGCTTGAACATATTTATTTATAGCACATGTATTTATCTGTTGTTGTATATGCTATAGGAAATATATGAGGTGTGGTTTCTTTTCTAGCATTATGTAGGACACATGCATGGTTAAAAAGAAATAAGTAAAAAGGATTTGGTAAAATATAATTAGTAAAAAATGTACTACACATTATTTCAAGTTGGGAAATGTGTAATAACAAGAAAATGACTAAGTATAAATAACCAAAGGGTGGTAAACAAGAAGGTAAAAAGAAATTTTTTTATAAACCAAATGAAATATTTGCACCGAATTAAAACAAAATACAATCACACTAAATCACATTGGGAAGTATGAAAATAATGTAATAAAATGGAAAATACGTAAAAAGATAAATGGTATAAAAAATAATTAAATTTATTCAATCTTACTAAATCACATTAGGAAGTATAAGAGAAAAATAAAATTGACAAAATTTGGTCTTAAATTTATCACACTAATTGAAGCTTGGAAATATGAAAATTCAAAAAATATTGTTTTCTTACATGTACTTATAAAAGAAGAGGATAAAGGTGAAAGAGAAATGAAGTAAGCATAAAACATACTAAATCAAGTTGGGAAGCATGTCAATGACATATAACTTCATGATCAATCACATCTTATCTCATTTTTGACACATGTAATTTTGATTGTGACTTGCATTATTCAAAAAAACTATGAGGAAGGCTAGGTCCTATTTGTGGTCTTGTACTACAACTCACAAAGGGAACACCACAGAGGTTAGATAAATATAAAAATATGATGAAAAATGATATGGGTAATAAGAAGGTGAAATTGTGGTAATTTGTGAGGGTGGGTAGGTCCTATCCATGGTATTATAATGTAACTCATAAATGGAATCCCAAGGGGAGTGATTAGTGAATAAAACAATATTTCTCAAGAGAAAATATGAAGAATGTAGGGAGTGAAAAAGGGAATGTAAAAATCATAATTTAGGCATCTTATGAGAAGACCTTATGAGATAGGAGGCATACTAAGGACATGAGAAGACACTAATTAACTAGTGACCATTAATGTACATAGGAAACCTGATCTCTATAAACACTAGGCTTTGTAGGAAAATAAGTATGCTACCAAGATAAACTTATGAAGGTATATCAGTGCAAGAAAAAAAATGGACCTACCTTCACATGATGTGTTCCTCATTCCTTAGAATCCCTTATAGATCCATTAGTCTACTGTGAAGATTGGGTACTTACATGATAAATTAGGTAGCACTAAAGATTTTTTTATTCTCCTTTTCTAATCTAATAGCCTACTACACCTCAAAGGACCTTGGCTCTATCATGAGGCTAATTGTGGAGTTTGAGCTTAGACTATAAGGAGTTATGCTTTGAATAATGTCTTTTAGTGTGATTTGACTTTTAATATTTTTTGAATGTTTTTGCCTTATGGATTGTTGCCTTTTGTTAAATTATTTGGATTTTAAATGTTTTTAATGATTTTTATATTTCTCATCCATATGGACTTGGAATGACCAATCATGAGAGATAGAGTGATACACATGAATGATCTTTAGGCTTAAGATAAATGAAGTGAAGTAACAAAAGACAAGACTAACTAGGACACTTAGGATTAATAATGAATCAACATGCTATCTCAAGTTTCAACCATGTATATGCTTAGTTTGTGAAAAAATGAATAAAGGGAAAAAGGAGATCCAAAGTGGATGAGTAAAAGGATATTATAATGAAATTAATTATTTTCTAACTGATCACATGGTAATATGGAATGACTAAAGGGAACCATGTTTGTATAACCAAGTCACAATGACTATTATTTATGAAAAATAGATATAAGAAAGCAAACAATCATAAATACATAAGAAGGGAATAAGAAAGAAAATGTAATAATAAAAGAGAAATAAGTGATAAATAAGACATTTATAAGCAAACATAAATGATAGTAAAAGCAAATATAGAGTGCAAAAGTAAAGTCACCATGTAACATAAATAAAAATTTGACATAGTGTCAAATGATATAATAGATAGATAAAGATAATATTAGATCACACATCCAAATCAAATGAAAATGTAAAATCAACATGCATATGCTCATAAATATTGATAAATATGGCCACATACATTTTTTAAAACATTGGATAGATCTTTATGAAGCTGGATATGAACTGTTGCTAAAGTCTTGTCTATATTTAGTGAAAATTGGGAAAATACTTCTCATCTAATTTCCTCAATAGAAAAGGTAGGAATGCTTGATGGATTATACTAAGGAGGAATATTAGGCATGGGATGCTTAGAATAATGCATGGGAGTACACTCTATGGGAGATGTAGGAATCGTTGATGGGGAAGGATCCATAGGTGAGGAAATCACAGGTGGAAAAAGATCCACAAGTGAAGGAAGGTCCATGGGTGAATGAATCATGGGTAGAGGCATAAAAGGTGATGAAG
Organism: Torreya grandis; assembly: GCA_037957365.1. Classification (NCBI taxonomy): domain Eukaryota; kingdom Viridiplantae; phylum Streptophyta; class Pinopsida; order Cupressales; family Taxaceae; genus Torreya; species Torreya grandis. Next base: position 1,462,951 of record JARHVA010002785.1, read on the forward strand.
GGACTATAGGAGGGGATGTAACCATAGGAGGTGGAACTATGGGAGAAGAAGGAAGAGCCTTCTTATGAGAATGACCTATGGGAGGAATGGTAGAAGGTTTGAGAATAGCTATAAGATGATCCTTAAGGTGTTATTTAAGGATATGGTAATGATAGGTGTGATGGGTGCCACATTAGTGCCATAGAAAATAACCCTCTCCATACTTAGGTAGATATTCAAGAAGTACCTTTAGGGGAGGCATGGTTTTATCTAAAGAGTGAGGGGAAGAAGGACACAAAGTATCAATATATTATCATAACTTGTAACAATGGGTGGATGAATGATTATCTATGTCATAAAAACAATAGATACACTTGTGAGTAGTCTTAGTAAAGGTACTCATAGGAGGAGGTGTAATCAGATTGGAAGGAGCTAGAAAAAGCTCATCATTCCATTTGATGGGAAAAGGATCCATCTAAGGTAAAGAAAGCAAACCATCACCAAGGAAAGGTGGTGGTGTGGAAGGAATAAAACTAAACTCAATGAAAGGAACAATGGGATCAAAAGTAGGGATATACTCAACAACAACAAAAGCAGGGACATGCTCAACTATAACATGAGTAAGAATGGGCGAAACTATAATAGGATTAGGAATGGGCTCCATTTTAGGTTCCACTGAGGGAGGGGCAAGATCTACATAAGGCCGAATAAGGGTTGTAGACATCTCAGGGATAAGTGGACTATAGGGGTTAGGGTACCTAGAAAAATGGTAAGGCCTAGTCATAACATGATCTATAAGCATACTCCTATGAGGTTACTTAGAAACTAAACATGTTAGCATCATCTCTACACTATGATAAAGAATAAAAATAATAAAATTAGGAATTATAAATGAGGGAAAATGGGAAGATACATGAAAAGACTCAAATAAAGAAGAATGATAATGAATAATCTCAACATCACAAGCCTAAACAAGACCACCTAATAATGGATCATCTAAGGAATAATGATCATCATAGTCATGTGTGTGAAGATAAATGATGCACATAGGGATGACCTTGTCATCTAAATAAGTGTGGTGAATATAATGTCGAGTCTTAATCAAAATGATGAGAATATCATTACAAAGAGGTTTATGAGAATGAGGATGGAAGTTGGAAAATATGAGATGAGATGAGGTGAGAGATCAATATTTTTAATATTTATGTTGATATCACCAAGCTCATCATCATCATAATCTAAGAGATTAAGAAGATTCTCAATGATTTTAGGATGCTCGTTATAACCTCAAGTTAAATTAGTTGGAAAATTGAAGCATTAAGACTCATAGAATGGAACATTGGGCAAAGGATCAAGAGTAGGAATCTTTAAAACAAAATGGTATCTAGAATTATTCAAAATTACAAGTGTTAGTATCACTGTGAATCCTATAAATGGATGAATTTTGAGGGAATTTAATGCATTGGTAGGTAAATGAAGCAACCAATCTCATACGGTGATTCCACAACCTACCAAGCAAGATGTTACAAGAAAGAGGAAAGTTAAATATCATCACCTTTGCATAAATAATTATAGGTGGGACAATAATGGGAAGCCACACACAACCTAATGGAGACATTTTCCTTAAATCATATCCTTAGCATGTGCTATGTGTATATTTGAGATTATATTCATAATATCCATGGGTTTTGATAAAATTAAGAGAGGAAATGTAAGTGCCCAAAACCTCATCAATCAATGCATTATTGACTTAGATATCACCAATTTGGACACTAATGAATAAAGGAGGATCATCTGCATGAAGTATAATCTCATTGGGAATCATAGTAGTGATAGGGAATTTTAAATAAGGAGATGTTTTCATTGTTTTTTGGTATGGATGGATTTCTCTTCACATTTTTGTAATATCCTATGCTTAGATCTAGATAAGGCTACTTCACATCCTAATAGGGGAGGATTAGGGTTGTTCATTTTGAACAATAATTACATAAGATGGTTTCTATGACATGAAGAGGTCCTCATAATCTCAAGGAATGAAATTTGGGATGGGATATTATTGATTTCTATAATGGGATCCTAGTCATCATAACCCATGAGGAGATTATTAGAAATATGTGCATAGTGATTAAGAATATCCTTAGGAGGAGGAACCAAAGTGCATTGGAATTTGTGTTGATAAAAAAGAGAAGGTTTAGAACAAGGTTGTAAATTATGTTGTGAAGATGAAGCAATTGGTTTAGATTGATTTTAAGAACTGGAAGAAGTGTTAGTAGAATCTTGACTATCATTATTGTTGGAAGATGGATGAATGGTCAAAGATAAAATGGTAAGTGTTATCTAAGGGATAATTTGGAATTGGATCATTAAAGGTTATAATTTCATCTTTCCCCAACTCATTTAAATGATTTAGAGAAGAATCCTAGATAACATGGAATGTACGTGACAATGGAGAAGTGTAGATAGGTTGAGAATCAATAAAAGAAACCACCCTTCACATATTAGTCATATTAACCACATTATCTTTATAAGTGGGGTCAACAATAGTTTCTACATTATTAGTGGAAGGGGTGGGCTTGTATTGAGTATCTTGATGAGGTTGATGATTAGGAAGAGGGTCTTTGTAGATGGCCAAATGAGCATTGGCTTGATTTAAGGCTTGATATTTAGTATGTGATTCATGATCCTTAAAATTAATGTCATAGGATTTTTGACACTTTTGAATGATATAATCATGATCAAAATTAAGACCAAGAAGAAAATCCATATATAAATTATGGAGTTGCCTATAGTCTCATGAGAATGACCCCAACTAGCATGAAATCAACAAAAGTTTTTAGGATCATACTAGGATTTCATAGGATGACTAAAGTCAAGTTCTCATGGTAGAGGCCTAGGTAGACATTTAATTAATTTAGCTAATGATAAGGGGTTTGTGAATGTTGATAGTATTTGGTGAAGATAAATGAGGATTAGTATATTATTGAGAAGAGGGAGTTGGTTCTAAAGATTATGTTAGGAACAATAACTTGAATGGTGTGAATGGTATCATAAGAGTCCATAATACAATCATTAGTAGCATTATGATTTTTATTCTTAAGTAAGATATGAGGACCTACAAAAGGTTAGGGTGGATCAAATTAATGCATAAGGAAATCTTGATGTTTGACTTGGTCAATACCTCCTCCAAGGTATGTGAAGAGAGAGTGAAAAATTTACATTGTAACTTAGGAAAAATAGTATTAGTGAAGAGAATGGAAAAGCTTATCATCAACCATGTTATGCTCACACTTGTTTGAATTTTTTTTCCATCTTTTAATAAAAGCCTAGGCAGTTTCATTTTCAAGTTTTTTGTAATTTATGAAGTGGGCCAAAGTATTTTCAAGAAGATCACTAGTTTGGAATTATTGAACTAAAGCATTCCCTAAATCCTCTATACTAGAAATAGAATGAGTTATAAGTTGATTGTACCAATCTAAGGCATCACCTGTGAGGGTTTTGGCTAAGATCTTAGAAGTGGCCAAAATGTTCAATTTGACCTAATCCTTATAAATATTTCCAAATGTTTTAAGATGAAGGGTAGGATCAGTTGATCCATTATAAGAAATTATAGGGGGTGATACCTCCTATATCAATATTAGTAATTTGAGTGGTAAGAGGATCATTTTGAAGGTGTTTAATGGTTTTTTTGACCAAAGGAGGTTGAGGAATGAGATTACCTTGAGAATCTTGAAGAGTAGGAGGGGGAACATTTTGATTATGCATGCCCCAAGTCATTGGTTGAGGATAAGTTTGAAGATGAAAAAGGTGATTTTGCATTCTCATTATTTTATTTGTATTATGAGTTTGAAATTTATTCATTTGATTGAGTGTTTGTAATAAGAATTCATGGGTTTGATTATCATTATCAGCATTACTTGAAGCATTAGACTTGGTATTAGTGGCTTGGGTACCACTATTGGTTTTGGTAGGAGTTTGAGAGGAGATATGAGAATGTGAAGCACTAGTGGAATTTTTTTATTGTGAAGTACAAGATAGAATAGAAAAGGGATGAGTAGAGGAAGCACTAGAAGCATGATTACCTTAGGTAGCAAATTATTCACTAGTTAAAGGATTAAGGATAGTGGATCTTATAAGAGGCCCACTAAATGTAGAACTTAACACACTAGTGGAGATACTTAGAATGAATGTGGAAGAAGTTAAATAAGAAGAGGCCATGGTGTGAGAAGGGGTCATAATCAAAGGAAGATGCTAAGAATAAAAGAAGGTGGTACCCCAAAATCCATTTGAGAATGTTTGAGTTGGTGAATGAGGCTCTTCAACATGACCACTAACCATGATATGGTAAATGGTAGAGAGATAATTTATTTAATGTTAAGTAAATTTAGAGATAAAGAAGATCATTTTGGTGGTATACTCTAATTTGGGTTGATCTTCTAAGGAAAAAAAATGAGTATGATATGAAGAGGTATTAGGAGGGGTCCCATAGTTTGTTGTGCAAGTTGTTATATAAATATTACTCTCATCCAAGAGAGGATCCCTACTCTACATATGGGAGACCCTATAAGGGTTGGTAAAAATCATCATTTTTGTTGAATTCATTTCAGTGTTGTCTTCAAATAAAAAATTCATGATGAAGGAAAAAGGACTAAAAACCAAGAGAAAAGCAAAATCAAGTAAACAAGAAGTAATAGAAATAATACAAGGTTTATTGAGTCGATCTAGAACAAAAAGAAGGGATTATAAATAATAAAGGGTCGACTGGGTCAATGTAGCACAATAAACAAAGGTTGAAAAAGTGTACAAGGTTGACTGGGTTGATCGAGTATAATAAATAGGGAAAATCAAATAGCCTATAAAAAATTATGTCAACTAAAATGGCCGTGCACTAAGACAAGAATAATTTTTCAACTATTTTGAAAAGAAAAAAGTTAAGGAAAACACATAATCAATTAGATCAATGAGGGTGATCCAATTGAGGCACATAACACAAATCTTTGCATCAACGTTGGCTAATGCAAGTTTTTGTAATATAAAATATAATTAAGTAAAGAAAAAGCTATCAACTTGAAAATTAAAAGATAACTAGATGGTTGACATAAATTTTATTTAGATTATTAGAATATAATTTTAAATATGATGGAAAAGTTGGCTATTAACAAAGAACCAGAAATCAATTTGAGGATGGTTTCAGGATGTTTGGGCTGAAAGGGATTTGTATTGGCAATGGTACAGGGTTAATATTGGGGCCTACCCCCTCCCTTCACACACCATAGAGATAAGGGTGTTGAGTGCTTAGCCATAATATGCCATTAAAAATGTGTTTATACTTGGATAGAAAACTAAGTTTCCCCCTTGGTGATGAAATCTAAATAGATAGGACTTAGACAATTGTTAAAGTGCTTGTTTAATATTTTGTGATTTAGCCATGTGTGCAAAAAAAATAGTGAAACTAAATGGTAAATTTAAAACCACATAATTAGACTATGTGATCTATTATAATCATATAAGTAACAAAAAATGAAAGTATGAGCTAATTACTAGCATACAAAGGTTAATTCTAACTTTAAAACATGGTACAATGTTAATGTAGTTGATAGTATATGCACAAAAAATAGAATAGGGTTGAAAATGTCACCTCTATAATATGGAAGAAAGGGTATAAAAATGAATATGGTTGATAGAGTTGACCTAGTTATCTAGACAACACATAGAATACAGAACTGAGTTGACATAGTCAATCTAGTTGATGATACAAGGGTAGTTTTAAAGACTACAAACTATGAAAAGAGAGACTATAAGGAAAGAGAGAAAGGATAGAAAGGAACCTAGATGGGTTTGAAGATGCATAAAAATGAGATTACTATAAAAAAAACCTTGATAAAATTCTTTCAAATCCTACCAATAGGGTCAATTGGGTTGATCTAGCTTTGTTGAAGCCTATTATTGAGTGCCTAAAATGTACAGGGTTGATTGGGTCAACCTAGAAGTCTAAACTGAATTTCTAAAAGATTGAAAAAATTTACTAGATTGATTGGGTTGATCCAGTAGCATGTACCTAAAAAGGACCAACACAAAAATAATAGAGTCATTTGGATGTGATTATGTGTTAAACTTGTACACAGAAGTTATAAATATGTCGATGTAGTCAACCTAGTATGGAACATATATGATAAAAATAATAATAAAATAATACAAAATAAGTGAACAAATCCTGCAAGGGTTAGCTCACAATAGGTTCACTAGAATGTATGTAATCAAAAATGCATCATGTTTATAAATCAATCCTAACTTGGAGAAGATAGAGCAGACCTACACTTTCGATTGGGAATACATTTTTTAATTAGAAGCATCACCAATATGGAGATCCGTTAGACCCAATTAGGGGATAATTTATCATAATACACCATGCTAAGGAGGGTTTGAAATCCTCTAGTCTAACACAATCATGTAATAACCCTAAAGGGGTCCTAGGTTTTGATATTTCACCTAAGCTAATAATAAGGAAAGTAAATCTAATCTAGTTCTCACCAAATATTATGACACAAGTGGGGGTTAGAAAGAATAATAATGAACATGCATAGGATACATATACTCATGTCAATGTATGCAAAATCCTAATACATGGAAGAGAAGAAAAAATGCATATGTATCTACTCTTACAAAAGGAAAAATAAAGTTAGGAATATTTACCTTTAAAGAAAAACTCACCGAGCATCAATCTCTCCCTTGGCATGATTAGGGTATTACACATTAGGAGCACAAGGTGATATGTAAGTATAACAAACATAAATTAGCTCTAGGTTAGACAACCTATCAATGCATCCAAAAGACTTTTCCATAATACAAGATTCATATCTCTAAAGAAAGTATGGAACCCTAAGCTTTAATTCTCAAGTAAAATGGTCAATAAGCAGATGTTCATTCACTCTTACTTCTTATTTATTTTCTTCTTGATAATTTATGGAAATGAACTTTTATATATAGGTAGATCTTTCTTTAAACCCTTCTAAAAATGTCAACTGATAGGGTCGACCCATTTGACCCAGCATAATTCTTGATAATAATTCACTAGGTTATGAGCTAGGTTGGCCAAAGGTCAACTAGATTCTAAGTGAAAAATACCCCAAAACTATATAGGGTTAACCCAATTGACCTAGTCCAACTGATTGACAAAAAGGGATTTAGGTGAGGAATATGAGGATAAAATGTATCAAATGTCTAGAATGGGTATAATAGAGAAGAACAAGCTTAGGGAAAATGGTTTTAAGAGATAAGTGTGTAGATAATAAGTGGTAAAAGGGAAAATAATCTTGGAAACCATCAATGATCTTCTCACCCTTTTCGTAGTGCACCTCTTAAAGCATGCACTTAGAGAGATTGAGAATCGATGGGTTCTTGTAAGATACAAAGTGTGAGTAATCGATAAAAGTTTGAAAATGTTATGTGTATACATAGTGACTATCCTCTTACATGAGAGCATTCAATTCATAAATATGATGGGAATAATAATGTGAGTACCAATTCCCTTTCCACACAAGAACAAAGGTGAATAATATATCTCTATAAATTCAAAGCATTAAGGATTTGAAAATCAAATTTATGACAAATGTCATCGCATGAAAAGTATACTATACAAATAAATATGACTTAGTAATGGTAAGGAGCATTTACATAGCCTATGACATGATCTCTACTAGAATTTAGTAAGAATTTAATACTTCGCTATATGAACAATATTTAGAGAACTTGGGAAAAATCAAGATAGATAAAATTGTTCATGACTTATGTTATGGATTATTATTGTTAGTGCTTGCAATGTATTTCACACACACCATTCTAGAACATGAGGGGAAGATAGAATGAAATTTAGATATTCCTATAGGATCTCAAATTTTAGATGTAATGAAAGGTATCTATGATATATTTTAGAAAATTTAATTCTAAGTGAATTTAATTAACCTTTAGCCTTGGTAATAATTAATTAAATAATAATATATTATTTATTAACATGAGGTAAAAACCTTGTGATAACATATAATAGAGTTATAATTATTTAATTATTACTAAATTTTAATTAAATTATTTTATCGAGGTGGATAGACCCATTACTTTTATAATGGTCACTTCCCTTGGTTTTTAATTATAAATAGGGTTTTACCCCTATTGTGAAACCAACATGTGAATATGAAATATTAATCATAGTCAATCTTGAAAAGTTTTGTGAAAGTTTGTCTAATAATAAGTGAGAAGTTGAAGAACTTGTATTGGGTATAGAGGAGTTTCTCAGTTATTAAATAATTCATCATTATGGGGTTTTTACCTCTGAGAGGTTTTTCCATGTTAAATATTTGTGCAATGGTTTATTGATTTATGATCTTCATTTATTATACTTTTTTTTATTATTTATTCATCCTAGATTCTATCTATACATTATTATTGTATACATTAATTTTATCATGGTATCATAGCTTAGTGGAAGGATACGATCAACAGGTAATTTTTTCAAGAAAAATCTATTATATTCCAAGCACGTGAGGAGGTCTATGACATTGAAACACTATTATTTTGAATGTGAATTATAAATCAATAAAAAAATATCATTTTTTCTCAAAAAAACTTAGTTTTGATTATGCCAAAATCTTAATTTGGCCATTTCAAGGTAGTTTGAAGCTTTACATGGCCTGATTTGGCCTTCTATATCCTATAGAAGCTTCATTGCTATGTTTTTAGTGTCATTCTTCTACTTGTATGACCCTATAGCATTGGAAAAATTAAAAAATTAGTTTTTGGCATAGAAATTCAATTATGAAGGTTCTATTTGCTTATTTTTGAGGATTCAATGCTTCATACAAAGTTTCAGGGATTGAAAATGCCATTCCAAGCCCATGGAATTTATATCTCTCCTCCTTAGATGCCATTATATGGCTTGGTAGAATACTACATTAAATTCTCAACCAAAAATTAGATTTTGAGGCTCTCGCTATGTTTATGATGTAAAAAATAAAAAGTTCCCAAAGTTTCAAGTGAAATAGAGGTCTATAAACTGAGATATGAACACCTAAAACTCTACAAAGCATCATTCTTCTCTCTAGAACATGATACAAGTAAGATTATATGTTATATAGTTTAATTAAATATTTTCAAAATAGTTTATTTATTAAAAATAAATATTACATTCAACATGGAAGGCGTCTCACTTTAGATTTTGTGATTTACCAAAAGTAAGAAAAACTTTAATTTATTTTCTACTAGTTAAAAGTTACATGCACTATTTATATATTTATTTATATATTTTATTTATTTATAAAAAACTAGATAAAAAGGGTTCAAATATAGATTAGTGCATATAAAATCTCAAGTAAGCTCTTAGATGAGTTGGCAAGGTTTTTTTTGCTAGAACTTACAACTAAGGAGGTCCCAAGTTCAAACCCCCATAAATTCAATAGTCTTTGACTTGGTTAAATCAATTTTTTAAATCTAATTTAAAATGAATTCCATTTTTTGTTTTGCGTGTCAATGTTTCATACATCTAAAAACCTAGTTGACTTGTCAAATTTGTTTCAGCTTTTGATCTAGTGAATTTTTTGTTAAACATAGTCATATAACCAGTTGATCTCTAGGTGTTGGCACCTTTCAAAAACATCTATGTGGTCCATTTTATATTTTTAACCTCTTATTATAATTAATAATGTCTAAGTGGTTGTTTTAAGTGTGACTCTTTTGACAACAAGTTTTGTGCAATTCTAAATCAATTTTTTTAGTCTTTGGCATCCAAATTATGCAATTAAATATATTTTCATTGTTGATTTACTTTATTTTACAAATATAGTATAAAAACTCCTTAAAATTATCATTTTCTTAAAATTATTCTTATATTAGTGTATTTTTGTGACATTTGTGATACCCTATTTTGTCACAATCTTTTGTAATTTTTTTCCTTGTATATCATCAAATTAAATGATTATTGTGTGTTTACATTTTTAAATTTGTTTTACTATTAAATTAAATTAAAATTCACACCTAAAAGGTTTCATTTTAAATATTTTTTTAATGTCCTGTTTAAAGGGAAGTTATAGTTTCACTTCATTTTTCCTTAGGTAAATCTCAAATGCTTACTGTAAATAACTATAATATATGGAAAAATCATGTTAAAGTTGAATTTATGGCCTGTAATTTATAGAAAATTATTTATGAGACTAAAAATTATCTTTTTGGATGACATGTGACCCTTGACCTTACCAATGCATTTCAACATAAATCAGATGAAGCTATGTCCATTATCTTGCAGAGTGTTAAGGATGAATTCATTATCCACCTTGGTAATCATGAGTCTCTTAGTGATTCTTGAAAACTCATTAAATCCATTCATGAGGGCACTCATCTCTCAAATATTATTAAGTTAATCCTTGAATTGCTTACTACACCTATGAAAGGTGATGAGAAAGTTGTGAATTTTTATGCTAAAATTAAAAAAAATTAAATCTAATTTAGATGGATTTAATGTTAATTTGATTTAAGATTCATTTATTTATTTTATTATTTAGTTAGATATTCATTAAAATTATACAAATTTCATTTCAATTTTTAATTATAAGTATCAAACTAAGCAAGATATCCCCGATCTTACCATCTTATCTGCTCTCTTGATTCAAGAAGAGCAAGTTATGACCAATTTTTATTATAAATAGAATGAAACTCAAGTAATTCTCACCTTAAATAATGTTTCTAACATCACTTTAAACTATAAATCTAACCCTAATTCTACTAAAGGCAAATACAAGAATAAGAAATATAGTAATAAGAATCATAAACCTAAGTTTAATAGAAATTGTAATCTGTGTGGTAAATTTTATCATAGAAGGGAAAAATGTTATAAAAATAAATATTTAATTAATAATAAATCTTATAAAATTAACAAATGGAATAATTCTAATCAAAACAAGCAAAAAAATCAAAACCCTAATCATAATAATAATCAGGATTCAAATATTATTACTTTGTATGATGTTTTATTTGTTTCAAATAAAAATGAGTGGATTTTAGATAATGGTGCATCACACATACTAATTTATTATCTAATATTATGTGTAATTATATATATATATATATATACATACATACATACATACATACATACATACATACATACATACATACATACATACATACATACATACATACATATATATATATATATATATATTAAATAATTTACTTATAAGATAATTCATTTTTAAAAGCAACTAAACAAGAAAAAGTAAATTTTTTCAAATGTTATTATAAATGATGTTTTATGTGTACCTAAGCTTAAAATGAACTTGTTATCTTTCTCACAACTTAATAATGATAATTTAATTATAAAATTGATTAAAGATAAATATTCCATTAAAAATAAATCTAGATCTTTGATTATTTAAGGGGTTTAAAATAATGGTTTATATATCTTCTCTCCTTCATCTGCATGTTTTTTTCATCACATAGTAAGAATGATTCTCAATTATGGCATGAAAGATTAAGATGTGTTAATTTTATAAGTTTACATGATATGTATAAAAATAATATTTTTTTTATAATTCTTTCTATCCCCTCTCATCATGAAACTTATGAGGGTTACTTACATGGTAAACAACATACTAACCCCCTCTCAAAAGAATTATGATGTGGATTCTTCATATCCTTTAGAATTGATTCATAGTGATGTTATAGGACCTCTTGAATTTTTATCTCTTAATTTTTATTTGTATAATTTTACATTTATTTATGTTTACATTAAAATGATCTTGTCTTTTTTCATTAAAAATAAATCTCCTGTGTTGTTTAAATTAAAGGAATTTAAAGCTAGTATTAAAAATACATCTGATTTTTCTATTAAGAGATTAATAACTAATAATGGTGGTGAATATTTAGTAGAGTTTGATTATTTTTAAATTAATTATTTTATTAAAATTTAATTAAAAATTCCCTATTCCCCTCAATAAAATGGTGTTGTTGTAAGGAAAAACTGCACCATTATTGAGATGGCTAGAACAACATTGCATTTTGCAAATGTTCCTCTTAGTTCTTATGGACCAAAGCCATGAATAATATTTTGTATATTTTGAATATAATACCTACTTAATATTTGAATTTTTATACATCAAAAATACATGTATGCTCATATCATTTCATTTTCTTTGATAACATTATTTTTTGTTACTTTATATATAATAACTATATTGATAGTGTCTCATCTACATTGTATTTGTTAGTAAAATGATTTGGTTTGACTCTTTAAAAAGGTTTATTAAAATTATATTTTAATAAATATATGTGTATTATATGAGAAAGTGAATAGTATGTATGTATGTGTATATATGTATGTATGTATGTATGTCTATTATATTTATTTTTAATTCTTATGAGTTAGCATGGAATTACATTATATGCATAACATCATGCTTAATTTCATAAAATGATCATGTTTAGTTATTTAATTTGGTAAAAAGATCATGCTCAATAAGTTTGGATCTTTGGTGCTTTAATTTTTTAATTTTATTAGTGGGGAAAATCTATACTAATATGATTAGATACTCTCATTTGATTATTTATGCTAACATTTTTATATGTTTCATTTGATAATAAGATATGTTATGAAATGAAATATGTAAATGGAGTTTGTATTATTATATGTTCATCATTTAATTTGGTAATAATTTTACTCATACATTTCTAAACTTATTTTTTTAGTATCACATTTGTTTGATTGGATGATGGCATTTCATGTTAAAATTATCCATATTTCATGTATGAGAGGTTATACCTTAATGTTTTGTTGAAGCATATTAAACTTACAAAGATTTGATAAAACTCAAATGATAAAATAAATTTTTTCTAAAAAGATATCTAATATTTAAAATTAGTATCATATTATTAGTAAATTGTTGTATGTGCAACTCATGATAGTTGGGGACGCTTATCTTATCAATATTATAGACATCTAATAATGTATTGAATATAATAATTTATGTTTTTCACTAACTTTATATCAAATTAGTGAATGTTTTTACCTAAAATATGACTTTATTTTATTAAATATGTTTTATCATAGAAAAACATGACATATTTTTTATTGTGATGTTAACCATATTATGCTATCATGAATCTATTTTTCGATATGTGTTTAAATTTTGTGTAGGTGCATAAAACCAAAAATTTAAGAATATTGAATTTCATGTGTATTTTATCCAAGATAAATTTATCCATAGTAATATTTATCTATATTTTTATCATATGAATGAATAAGTTTAAGATATCTTCACAAAACCACTTGGTGCTAGTAAGTTTTATCAGTTTCATGTTATGTTATGCCTCTTGAAATTACCATTGAGGATGAGTGTGCATGACAATGCCACTTCCTAATGGTCATGTGTTTCTTCTTCATATATATACTTCTTCTCAATTGTAAAGCATTGTAAATTTCATGTGGAATTTATGTTATTTTAAACTTCATTTGTAAATTTTACTTTTGTACCTGATATAGAAAAGTGTACTTTGTAATAAAGGTCCTTATGTTATAAAAGACTCCAAATATTCTTAGATTATTATTCAAGATAAACTATTAGATGTAGTCTCACAATCATTCTAGCCTAAATTTAATTTCAATCATTTTATGTATTATAATTTCTTTTATTTCAAAAAGTGATGTTTGGAATGATGTAGGTATTTAAATTGTTCAATTGTGTATATAGTACAATTCATCTTTTTGAGGTGACTATGACATTTATCCCCACTTATAATTAAGAGGGAGTGTTACAACATTTAATTCTAAGTGTAATTAATTTACCCTTAGCTTTGGTATTAATTAAATAAACAATAATATACTATTTATTACCAGAAGGTGAAAACTACATGATAATAAATAATAGAGTTATAATTATTTAATTATTTCCAAATTTTAATTAAATTATTTTATCGATATGGATGGACCCATTACTTTTACAATGGTCACTTCCCTTAGTTTTTCATTATAAATAGGGTAAACCTATTGTGAAACTAACCTGTGAATATGAAATATTAATCATATTCAATTTTCAAAAGTTTTTTGAAAGTTTGTTTGAGAAGTGAGAGGTTGAAGAACATGTATTGGGTACAAAGGAGTTTCTCAATTATTGAATAATTCATCATTGTGGGTATTTTAACTTTGAGAGGTTTTACCATGTTAAATCTTTGTGTAATGGTTCATAGATCTGTGTGCTTCATTTATTACAATTTTCTCATTATTTATTCATCCAAGATTCTATATGTACATTACTATTGTATAAACTAATTTTATCAATATAGTAGGTATAAAAGTTTTTGGAGTGATAAAAATTAATTAAAACTATGGTATAAGGGGGGTTCTAAATATCTAAGCAAATTATCCACAAATACTTTACTGAAGTTCAATTCATTGTAGACACAAAAAATATTTGCATTGAATCCTTTTCTAAAAACATTGTACCCCTCCCACCTCTACCTTATAAAGTTAGTGATGAACAAGTTGAAATAATCATTATTAGATCAATAATCCTACTATCGGACCCTAGGACATAACAAATTTTTAGTGAACTAGGGGAGGTTCTTAACAAGAAGAAAAATAATAAGAGGAGGAGACTGAGATAAGTGAGGTTCCATTACCGATAGGGGGAGTAAAGGAATATAAGCCTCAATTAGGTACCCAAAATTTTTCATGACCAAAGAAATAAGTCATAAATTTAAAGGATTTAAATGAGGAGGAGAAAGAGGAAGAAGAGGACATAACCACATTCACTATTAAGGAATCTACCACTAGAGAAGCTTTTGGAGATAAAAAATGAAAGATAAAGGTACTCCTCCATACTCACTCAAATAAAGGAAAGTATCCCTTAGAGAAGACCTATCCTCAAAATTAAAAGAGAAAATTTAAACAGTCAAAAACATGATGTATCTCTAATAACATCCATAGCTACAAGTCAAACTTTACTACACATGAGTGGAAGGAAAATGGGAAGGATCCATTCATCACAAGTCAACCTAGGGAAATAATAAATATAAAATGGTAAGACCTAAGGTTCAATCAAAAAATGTGGTAACAAACTTTGAATCTGAGTCTCTAGAGGAAGAGGCTATAGAATAAATGGTAGAGGATATCGGGAAGGAATCAACTATAGAGGTACCATATATGAACACCCTCCTAGTTATGTGCCATACCAAATGAGTAATAAATAAAGTAAATATCCTATAGAAAAATGTGAACACTAAAGTAAAATGTAGGGTGATAAAAGAAATTTATGGACTATTTTGATATTCATCTATATGAGTTAGATAATATCATAGAAAGGCCACCAAAGTACTTAAATGAAATCCTTGTTTGGAATAAATAAAATAATAAGGAGGCTAAGGTAATAATTAAGGAATAAAAATAATAATCCTTGTAAAAAGACCACTACTAAATCACTATTATCCCCTGTTGATCAAGAAAGACTATGACAAATCTAATAGACTGAGCTAAGATATAAACAAAAGACATAACTCATCTTTGAGGCCTTAAAAAAAACAATTAGAAAATTCTAAGGCACTAGAAGATTAAATGGTCCAAAAATGTAAGCAATTGGAATAGGAACTTGAGGAATAAAATATGAAAATTTAGGAGATTGCATAATTAGCCACCTAATAGGCTAAATAAATGTTGGAAAAAGATAAAGTCGATAAGGAGGAAGCAGAAAGTAAAAAGATAGAAAAAGAATAGGAAATAGAAATAAAATTAGAAATAAATAAACTTGAAAAACATAAGGTTGAGGAAGAAAAAAGGAACAAGAGGAGAAGAGGGCAGAGAGGGAAAAATTAAAAAAAACTTGTATAAGAAGAAGAGAATAAAAATAAATAACAAGAGAAAAACATGGAAAAAACACAAAAATAAATTAGAGGAATAAGAAAATAAAATCTAAGAAAAACATAAAATATAATTAGAAGAATAAAACACTAAGCAATTAGCACACACAAAATGGAAATAGGAAGAGGATAGACAAAAAAGGAAATATAAAAATAGGGGTGAACATAACAAAATATGGTTCCACAAGTGGAAAATAAGGCACAAAAGGTAAGTCCAAGTACCACAGATACCACCCAAATTATTGTACCACTAACTTTGAGCACAATGGGTGTAGGAAAAAACATTGAAACAATTCTCATGGATCCACTATCATGAATAAAATCCAAATTAGTAAAGCATAAACAGAAGAGCTACACCATCCTAGTTTTATCAAAATTTATCTAGCCTAATGGAGGGAAAATTGAGGTAACACTACAAAACCTAACTCTCATTTACAAAGAGATGGGGGTTATACTCTTATCTAAAGCACTGGAGGAGATTGGATGACATGGCATGTCAATCTAGATGAAGGAATTAAACATAGTTTATCTTCCCTCACCACCACATGATGCTAGTTTGATTTAGACACAACACTACCAATTAAACAATAAGTGTTGGAGATAGTTAAAAAAATATTAGTCATATGAGAGCCATAATGGATAGAATCCTGATAAAAATTGAGGCTATATAAGAATACAAACATGAATTTTTGGGGCCACTTTTGTGATAACATCATACCAATAAAGTGGAGATTAACGAACAAGTAGGAAAGATAAAATCAAAATTATAAGATGTAACTTTTTACTTCTCTTACTCACTTAGCTAGCCCCTCTATAAAAATGATAAGAAGACTAAGTTGGAGGAGATGGAAATATAGCTGAGTGCAACCTCAACTAGATTTAGTCTCAATACATACCTTCTATAGCTGAATGAGCTAAGATGATATATTTGCATGAACATTATAAGGAAAAACAATGTGAGCAGATATCCATGTATGAAGAAATGGAATGCTAAGAATAATATCTGAGAAAATAGCTATAGAAAAATGAGGTATGACTCAAGACTCTTATTGAATATTTAGCCATATGGGAAAAACCCCGAATTTTGAATGACATAGTTATGGTTGCAAAGGAAAATATGGCCATATAAAATATGATTGTGGAGACCAAAAAGGTCATTTTAGACTGGGATACTTTTTATTAGACCATGGTTAGTAAGTATACACAACATCTACCCAAAGAAGGGGCATCAACTCCTTAAATCTTCCATAATGTACTATGGTAGTTTTAAATAAAATATTACCCTTAGGTGAATTGAGGTGATTTTAGTAAAAGTCAACACTTGGGGTTGTCTCAAGGATGAGACAAATATATCAAATCTATGAAAAATGTTTACAAGATTCTCTATTAGATAAAGAACTAAATCATATACATCGTATAGCTGATTCTACTACTATATAATCACAACACTTATCCAAGGTGAAAAAATGGAAGATTATACTAACTGGATGCTTTGATAAGAAATAAATCTTTAAGGAGACAAAGGATGGCCTAACTAGATAAAGGGCATGTCTCACACAAACATGACCATTGAGTTGTGTTGTATTGGATCATTTCTATACCATAACATTATAATAAATAGGGATATTTGTGAAGAATACAGGTGAATAGATGTAATTGTGTAAAGGTTAAAAAATAGATTAACCTATGTAATTACATCAAGTGGTATAGAATAGAGAGTATAATAATAATTGTATTCAGTGACTATATATATATATATATATATATAAGATAAACTAGAGTAGGAATAATTGTGTTCTATTTTCTATGTATCAACACTACTTTTTAAAAGTGAATGTTAAGGAAGCTAACCAATACTAACCCTTGTGATCCATTAGCCTAACTAAAGTTAACATATATAACATAAAATTATCTACAACCAAACAAATATATATTTTATGTCAACAAATAACTCTCATTTATGCTAAACCCATTTCATCCAATCTTTCTAACATAACTTTCATCATCTCAACCAAATCAGCCATACGAGGTCCTATCCCTTTTATCCCTCTATGAAAAACATTCACATGGTGTGCCATACCTATAAAAATTAAAACTTATCTTTCATATCTTTCCAATAGACTCTAATTGAACCTTCTCTATGCATACTCTATCCTAACACTGAAATGAAGATCTAATACCAAATGATGCACACATAGTCTGGGTTTCCACCTAAGAACAATCATGTAAATTACATTCAATTTTTTTGCCAATATAAATGTGAAAACAATAGTTTATAATATAAAACAAATACTAGATTCAATAAATTAATCCAATCTTCTTAATCATCTCAAAGTATCTAGAAAATAAGACAATTTTCAATGACAAGTTCTGAGAAAAATTCAACAGCATAAAACTTCACTAATTACAATTAGAGAAGAAAAATAAATTGCATTACAAAAATCATAATATTTATCTACTAGAATGAGGAACCCCAAATAAAAATATGTTGTTACATAAATAGTAGGAATGGGTTGACCTTTCAATTTCCTCGAGTGTCCTTACATCTTCAGAGATATTTTGAATCAAGAAAGAGCTCAAAATGGATGAAATCCCATGTTTTGTCTTCACTATAGATCTAGTTAGGTTTTGTAGGTGAAAATATAAGAGGAAAACATATTTTTGTCTTATCTAAGACCTCATTAGACATTTTATGTCATGTTTCACCTTACATAGACCCTTACAAAATTTTAGGGATGAAATTCATTAAAACCCTAACATGCTTTAATAACATTACAAACCAAATAAAAAAATGAAACGCCTAGTCAGGATCTATTTATAGTATCACTATCAAACCACATTGTTATATATTCAATACTATTTTTGGGTTTTGTTCCCACAAGCCAATAGTTTCCACTTTCATTGTGCTCTAGATCAAATCAGGATAAAATTTTTTATTAGGACTATCAAGTAATTTATTTTTGTTGAGGACAATTTCCAAGACTATGCAATCTTTAGATCTCATAGAATACACAAGACTTCAATAATTCTCTATTTAAAATATTGGATCCGATAACCTCTGCTTTCAATTAGCAGCACAAGCTTTGACCGAATCAATGATTAAATCCTAGATTCAACTACATAAGTTAGATAGTAGTCATCAAGATCACTTTTTGGAATGAAGTCCTGATCAATAAAAAATTTACAAGTTTAAATCAACCAATTCTTAATTGTAATAATAATCCCAAATAGTGAATATGAGATCTATGAAGTCTTAGATATACCAAATTGATTGTAAAGACCCGATTAACAAAATAAAGTATTCTTATTTTAGATGAGAGACCTATTTAGATGTTGAAACTCTAAGTAACACTATTGGATAATACATTTCACTCATATACCTATCTAGAAACTAGGAAAGTTCAATTAGGACTAAAAGTATGCTAATTTTTGAAAGATGAAGTTTTAAAAAAAAAACACCAAGGAAAATCACAAATCCTATAAGATGCATGATGAAAGTGGAAGGTGTGAATGCCAAAAAAATCATGCCATTAGGATAAAGGTTATCATGAAAAAAAATTCAACCACCTAGAATAACACACATAAAACCAAAAACAAGTAAACAATAACTTAGAAATAAACACTCTATTTTTTGTGTGATATAAGATACCTTACCCACTATGGATGTTACTACATCAATTATAAACATAGTATCATGATTACTTGAATACAACACTCCTTCCATGGTTTTCTTATCAAATTTACCCTCTAGAATCAATTTACAAATTCCTTACCATAGACTTACCTTTACTATCCTAATTTTTAAATCAAATTTATTGATTATGAAAACCCATTTTCCCTTCTTATCTCACAATTCCATCTAATTTAATAATGTTAGAGAGTTTTTAATGATGTCATAGTGATGTCATGTATGTGTCTAGGTCAATGGATGAAGTGCCTTGATGGTTTAAGTGACAATGAGAAAGTGTGCAATGTATTTTTCTTAGTATGCTTTTAGTAGGCGTGGTTGATCTTCAAAGTTTGCATAATTAAGGATATTTAGGGATGAGTATGGTGATTTTAGCATGTGAAATAGATTATTATAGAGGTAAAATATGATTATATAGCTTGTGTACATAAGTTTAAATCATATGGTAGTCCATAGTTTTCATCTAGACATTTTGGGTCCACTAACCAAAAATTTGAGTAGGTAGTTTGATGACATCATAATTACGATCTGTGGATGAGATAGTGGGAGTTGATCATATGGTTGTGATAAAATCAGTCCCAATTTTATATTTCATAAGTCTTAAGTCATGTGATAAATCTAATCCAAATATATGTGTGTGAAAATTTGGGCGCCCAAGCAGTTTGATAGTGTTTTCCCATACTTAGCCAAATTTTCATGCGACAAGAAAAGCTAAGTAAGCATTTTGATGTAGTCATATTTTGCACATATGGTAGTGTCAAGAGAATTTTATCATATGGGTTTTTTTTAATTTTTATTCCTATTTTAAATGCACTAAATTTTAGGTCATGTGATGAAGCACATTAAAATATATGCATGTGTAAAGTTGGCCTTCTAGACAGTTCTTGACATAGCTCTATAGCAGAAAAGTCTGAGTATATTAATGGAGATATATCTCACGTGATAAAAGGTTTTAGGAGTAGTTTGACACATGGATGGATTCCCCTATGAATTTAGATCATATGGTGAAAATTTTAAAACATTCATTTGAGCATAACAAAAGATATATCTATCCAAATTTGGCCTTCTATGCATATTATAATGGTTCCTATACTTAATCAATTTTGCACAATGTTAAAGACTAAGACCAAATAGAGATCTTATGGCTCATAGGTGATCATAAATTCAATATAGATGGATTGAATCAATTCAAATTATTCAAAGTTTTCATTTGTTAAAAAATTTAAATATCGATCTCCTCACAAAAGGATAAATGAAGCATGTTTGTTCAAGGTGTCAGGAAGCAATGAGATGAAGACAAGTATTTGAAGTTTAATGTTAAGCAAAGTTAAAGATTAGGATTCTTATAAGATATAAAAATGAGAAGGTTTTCATACTAATAAAAATCAATGGTACATATTAAAGTCAACAAGTCAAAGTGATAGTTGTATAGCATGGTTAAAGTGAGGACAATCTCAAAGAGATTGACAGAGTGTATGAGGTCAATGTTACCAGATTACACAAGATGACGTCAAATATTCAAGGTTTGACATTTGGTAAATGATGAACTATGAGTTAAAGTTCAAATTATATATATATATATATATATATATATGGTGAAAATTT
Organism: Torreya grandis; assembly: GCA_037957365.1. NCBI lineage: Eukaryota > Viridiplantae > Streptophyta > Pinopsida > Cupressales > Taxaceae > Torreya > Torreya grandis. The sequence goes on from JARHVA010002785.1 coordinate 1,484,111, forward strand.
TATATAATATGTGAGGGCATAAGATTATTTTTAAGTGACTGAAGTTTAACTATCATCATTTGAATTCAAATATTTGAATTTAACAAAGGAAAGACCAATATCTAGTTTTTGGGCCATGTTTTTTGATCTAGGTAGAATTTAATCATGGTGTAAAAAGAAAATTTATAGAGGAATCCATGGTGAATATTTAAATATATATTTGAAGATCTAAAATGTGTACAGTCAAAGTTATGAAGGTTCAAAGTTGACCATGTTTTTGTGTATGCTTTGAAAGAAATCAGAGAAGGGTATTTGAGTTGTGTTTGTTGGTATATTGATGTTTAAAGGTGAACTAGATATTGAAGTATATTTTAGACTCCATGAGGACCATCTATGTGAATTATGAATTTTTTACCAATCATATGTAATACAAACAAATGGTTAGAAGGTGACTATGTTTTAATTCTCAATGACTATATGTACATAAAGGTGTTTGAGCTAATTGAGCATTAACAGAAGGGTGATATGATGGATATGGTCACTTGAGAAGGATCTATAGATCATGTGGTATGAGTCCATATGTTATAAAGTGTTCTTATGTTCTTATTTTTCTCAGATAAGTGTCAAAAATGTGAATGGGTCTCTATGAGACCTATAAGAGCTATGAGGGCCTAATTGAAGGGTGTACCTACTTAAGGGTGACCCACAGATGTTATGGATGACCTATATGGATTGTTTTGAAATGTGTTTTTGTATGTTATAAGCCTTAAGGTATAAGGTATGCATAATGACTAACCAAGGTGTTGATAATCATGAATGCTCTATAAATAGTGAAACCAAAGATGATAGTTTTTAGACTTGTGTAAGGCTTATTGGTGTAGAGTGAGCATTAAAGTGAAGAAGAGATGATAATTAGTGTTCTTGTTAGATGAGTTAATAATAAAAATATTATTTTATGATTTGTATGGCTTTTAGGTCATATTTTTGATGATATAATAGTGCTCTTATAGTTTGAGGATATATAAAGAGGTCTGAGTGTGAATATGAGGATAGTTTGAGTGAAGGAGAGAGATTGTGGAAAGCCTATGTGAAAGGCTTGTATGAGATAGAGAGGGAGTTTTTTTATGGGTTATAAAATTATAGATCCAACATTATGTGTTGAATACATTAGTTATAACATGGATGAGTTAATTTCATAGGAGGGTCTAAAAGACTTGATCTTCTTTAGGGGTAGATGTTCCTTGTAAAACATGTGTTTCACTAAAGGACTTAGGTTAGAAGGACTTGAATAAAGTTTTTGTTCATAAAGACTTGATAAATATCCTATTTTTAATCTCTTATAGGACAAATAATCCATGTGTTATAGGCTTGAGAGTGGGTTTTATTCCCCAGGAGGTTTTCTCACAGGAACTATGTGTTATGTGTTTGATCTTGTGTATGCATTAAATGAATGAGTTCTATTGTTAATGTTGCTTGATCAAGTTGATAAATGCTAATTTTTTAATAGTTTTAAAGGATTAGAAATTAAATTGAAATATATGGGATCACTTATTCACCCCCTAGTGATTTAACTCTAATAATTAGTATTAGATCACATCCTTCTTACAAGTTTAACCACTTGAGGGTGATCAAAGGTAAAATGGTTGACAAAGAGGTTATGGATTGTCTTCAAGATAAACTAGTTTGTGTTTTATCAAAAATTAATTCAAATAAGGATGATATGAAATGCAAGTGAAAGATCTAGATGTAACACTCAAGAATCTACAAGTCATGATGATTAAAGGTCTCAACCAAAAGGAGGAAAAATTAGAAAATAAAGTCATGACTTACTCAAATGTACTCTTATCCAAGGAAAAAATGGATTTTTGCTCCACCAAAAGGGTCAAGAATGAAAATTCATGGACAGGTAATGGTCAAGAGAAAGGAAGGTCAAATTTGAATGATGTCTTTAATAGGTACTGCTTCTCCTACAATCAATTGGTCATAGATATAGGGATTATGATTTCTCTCCAGAGATCATAAGGAATATTATATTCTACAATTGTAATCAATGAGGTCATATAACCAAAAATTATAGAATAGTTTTTTGGAAAAAGGATATACATGTCATTAACACCATCAAATGGTTCAAGAAGACTAAGTCTAAGATTAAAAAGGAAAATGAGAAAAATTCAAGCGGTCCACAAAAAGAAGAGTCAATGTTTGGTTAAGAATCCTTGTATACTCAAGAAGATGGCAAAAAGAGATGGTTTGTAGACATTGGATGCTCAAATCATATGCCAAGAGACAAGATCAAGTTTATCTCTATCAAGAAGACCAACCCTGGTTCAGTAAGATTTGGTGACAACAAATTTTCTAACATAGTTGGAAATGGTACTATGAGTTTGGATAATGGTCATAATAGGATTGATAATGTCTTATATATAAAAGGTTTGAAACATGATATATTAAGTGTGATCCAAATGTGTAATCAATGAAATGTTGTAACTTTTCATGATGATGTATGTGAAGTAAGAAGGTTGTAAAACTAGTTACAAATGTTTATAAAATAGATAACATGTATGCATTCCATTAATCCAAGACATAGGAGTGCTTCATGAGTCAAATAAAAGAAATTTATCTTTGGCATACAAGGCTTGGACATATAAATTTTGATAATATGGTAAAGATTATCTCAAAAATGTTGGTAAGGCATATGCCCAAGACTTCTAAGATTCCTCATTCTCTTTTCAAGGCATGTTTTCATGGGAAGCAAACCAAAATAAGATACAAATCCAAGGAGTTCTCCACTACAAAGCCATTAGAGTTAATCCACACTGATCTATGTGGACCTATGAGAAACCAAAGTAGTCAAGGTAATAGCTACTTCATAGTTCTCATTGATGATTTTACTAGGTTGACTTGGATATTTTTTCTTAAACAAAAATCAGAAGATTTTACAAAATATATGGCATTAAAAGTGCTTATAGAAAATTATAAAGGGTCAAAGATCAAGTGTGTAAGATTAGACAAAGGAGGTGAGTTTTGGTCTCATGAATTTGATGATTTTTATAAAAAACAAGGGATGAGGATACAATATTTTGCTACTAGAACACCACAATAGAATGGTGTTATTGAAAGGAAGAATAGGAATATTCAAGAGATGAATAGAACCATGCTTCAAGATTCTAAACTATCAGATGGTTATTAGGAATATGCAACCAACATTTCAATTTATATCCTAAATAAGAGTCATATCAGGGTAAATGGTGATAAGACTCCTTATGAGTTATGAAATAATAGAGCAACTAATGTCAAAAAATTTAGAGTGTTTGAGAGCAGGTGCTTCATCAAAAGAGATGAAGATAATCTTAGAAAATTTGATTTAAGGTATGATGAGGGCATCTTCTTAGGTTAATATTTTATTTGTAATGCCTATATGTGCTTCAACAAGGGAATTCAAAAGATTGTTAAAAGTTAAAATGTAAGGGTAGATGAAATAAGTAGAGTAAAGAAGTCAAAATTATAGGTAAGTGACTCAATTAAGACTTTTATTACAAATAATGATGAGATGTCTATTCAATTATGAATATGAAGAGGAAGAAGAAAGAAAATACTCTAAATCTCCATCTATAAGAATTCAGAAAGATTATCCAGTCTCTCAAATTATTGGAAATGTTAGTTAAGGTTTGCAGACTAGAAGGAGATTGTTGATCAATCATAATCAACAAGACTCAGCTCTATTTTCTATGATTAAACCTAAAACATACATGGAAGCTAACAAATATGAATGTTAGATTGATGTAATGGATGAAGAAATTAATCAAATTATAGAAAATGGAACATGGGATTTAGTTCCTAGGACAAAAGATAAAATGTGATAGGTACTAAGTGGTTTTTCAAAAACAAGATGAATGAGAAAGGAGAATTCACAAAGAACAAAGATTGAATGGTGTGTAAAGGATATTCTCAAGTTGAAGGAATAGATTTTGATGAAACTTTTGCTCTTATGGAAATAATGAAATCAATTGGACTTTTATTGGCATATGCATGTTTAAAAGGTTTTAAGGTATACCAAATGGATGTGAAATATGCATTCTTGAATGGAAACTTAAAATAAGTCTACATTGAGTTACCTGCATGATACTTCATGTCAAATAATCAATATTGTGTATGTAAATTAAAGAAGGCTCCATGTAGTCTTAAACAAGCTCCTAAAGCTTGGTGTGATAAGTTAGATAAGTATATTTTGAGTCAAGGTTTTAAAAAGGGGGTAGATGATAGTACATTAAGATAGAAGGTAATAATAAATTGATAGTGGTTGTATATATTGATGACATAGTTTTTAGATCTGACAATGATAATATGAGTAGAGAGTTTATAGATAGTATGAGGACTGAGTTTGAAATGTCAATGTTGGGAGAACTTTATTTCTTCGTAGGATTGTAGATTAATCAAAGTGATGTAGGGATATTAATTTCATAATCTAAATACATCAAGGATATGATAAGGAAGTTTGACATGATGGATTGTAAACTAATGGGTACTCCAATGATCATAGGATGCAAGTTAAGTAAACTAAATGACTCACCAAAAGTTGATTAAACTTTTTATAGATCCATGATTGGAAGTCTTTTATACTCTACTAATTCTAGGCCTAATATCAATCAATAAATTCATCTTGTAGGAAGGTTTCGAGTTGATCCAATAGAATCTCATTTGACAATGGTCAAAAGGATCTTGAGATATCTTAAAGGCACCATAGAGTATGGTTTATGGTATCCCATGAGTAAGGAATTCACTTTGAAATCATATATTGATGTATATTAGGAAGGATGTATGGATTATAAGAGGAGTACTAGTGGTGGGGTGTTCTTCATGGGGGAATGCTTTGTGTCTTGGATAAGTAAGAAGCAAGCCTTCGTGTCTCTATCAACTATATAAGTTGAGTATATAACAGTTGCTTCTTGTTGCATGCAAGTCATGTGGATGAAACACACTTTGGAAGATTATAAGGTAAGATAAAATAGACCCTATCCTATATATTATGAAAACACTAGTGAAATTATTATATCAAAAAATCCTATTATGCACTTAAAAACTAAGCGCATTCCTCTTAGGTATCATTTATTAAGAGAGCAAGTGAGTAATCAAAGTGTTAAGTTTGAGCATGTGCCTAAAAAATGGTAACTTACATATATTATGACCAAAATATTATCAAAAGCTACATTTGAGTATCTAAGATAATGGTTGAGTGTCATTTCTTTCTCTATGAATCATTATAAGGTCTTTTGGTTAAGGGGGAACAACAAGTTCATGAGCATTACTTTAGAGGTGGCTTAAGAGAGAAGGATAGTAAGCTTGTGTGATGATTTTACATGGTATTTAAAGATCTAAAGATTTTTAGGAGGTAAAATTTCTAAAAACTCTTAGGGGGGTTCCCTCTCAGATGTATTTTGGTTATTTCCATCAGATTTTAATGTTTTGTGTGTTCTTTCTTCATTGGTTGTAGTGCTTGGTTGAAGAAGAGTATTGACATATTACAAGAGGAAGTTCTCAAGGCAAGAAGAGGTGGGATCAAGGTAAGGGTAAGTTTTTAATATATTTATAATATGTTCATCTCTTGTTTGTAATATTTTTAGGTCATCAAGATCAATTGGTGCCCACTTTGTCATTATGTCAAAGGGGAAGAAAGTTCATATTATGAGAGTGTTTGAAGAGAGAAAAGGAAGGTGATTTTTATATTGTTTTATGATACGTGTTAACATAAATCAAAAAGGGGGATATTGTTGGAGATTTTTCAATAATTTCATAGTGATTTAATGGATGTGTCTAAGTGATTAGATGAAGTTCCTTGATAGTCTAAGTGATAATGAAAAAGGGTACAATGTGTTTATCCTAGTATGCTTGAAGTAAGCTTGGTTGATCTTTAGAGTTTGAATATTTAAGGATATTTATTGATGATTATGGTGATCGAAGAATGTGAAATAGGTAGTTTCAAATGTCAAGGATGATTAGAGATCTTGTGTGCATAAGTGGAATTCATTTGGTAGTCCATAGTTTTTATCTAGACATTTTGGGTTTAGTGGAAAAAATTCTGAGTAGACAGTTTGATGACATCATAATTGCCATGTGTAGATGATTTAGTGGGAGTTGTTCATATGGTTATGGTAAAATTAGTCCCAATTTTTTATGTTTTGAGTTTAAATTCATGTGATCAAGTTCAACTGAAGATATGCGTGTACAAAGTTGAGCTCCCAGGTAGTTTGACAAATTTTTCCCATACTTAGCCAAATTAGCATGTGGCAAGAAAAGCTGAGTAAGCATTTTGATGTAATAATATTTCACACATGTGATAATATCAAGATAATTTGATCATATGGTTTTTTCCAATTTTGTGCCTAGTTGATATGTGCTAAATTTTAGGTTATGCAATGAAGTGCATCAAAAAATATGCATGTGCAAAGTTTTCCTTCCAGATAGTTCTTGACATAGTTGGCTATTTGGTAGAAAAATCTAAGTGAGAAGATTAAAGGAGTTATATGTCACATGAATAAATGTTTTATGATTAGTTTGACACATGGTTGGATTTACCTATTACCAAAGATTATATGGTGAAAATTTGAGAACAACAGATATATATGTTTAAAGTTAGCCTTCTAGGCATATTGTAATGGTTCATATACTTAGTCTATTTTTCACAATGTTAAAGATCAGGACCAAATAGATATCCTATGTGTTGATGCCTCAAAATGTATCATAGGTGCTCTTAGTGTATAAATAACACTTCTCATTTTATAATTTAGGGAATTCAAAGCATGAGTAGCAGATTAGGGTAATATGGTTACATATGGTGAAATAGTGGTAGAGCAATAAACTATTCCAAAATATTTATATTGATTGGTGGTTGGGAGCCATCATGGCCAATCAAAGTGAAGTATAAGATATTTATTCTATTATTAGTGAATTTATGATCAAATTATAAACTAAAGACTAATCTAAATGCATATTTATAGTGAAGCTTAAACTAAAGTGGATTGATAAAAAAAAAATAAGCAAAAAGAAGGGTAGGGTAGAAATAAGGTGTTCTAATTTCTAGTCCAAACATTATGGAATTTTTTAAAATTTCATCAACACATAAATTCAAACTAATACATTACATGAAATAGATATAGCATATATCCTATCATATACTAGGCAAATATCTAAGGAAAGGGTGGAGTAATGCAAATAAGAAACTAGATTTAATTTAAAGATTTACTTCATAAGAAAATTGCATTAACACATCTACAAGATAAACAATGGAAATTAAATGAACCTAATATATTTCAATTAACCTAGCCTAAACATAAGTTAATAACTCTGCATTCATACATACATATCAAGAATCGGTGAAAACAATTCAAATTTGAACATCCAAATAGATAGTTAAGAGATCAGCCATAATAGTAAACATACAAACAAATATTGGACAATCTTTGTAGAATCCTTGCTTGTATTGATTTATCAAAGTTTACACAAAGTCTTTTTATCTAAAACTCCCTCCCTTTACAAAATGGTAATACTACCTTTTATAGTAGACTAAGGTAGTACACCGATCAGTCATGAGATTACAAATGTACAAAGGTAAGGACAACTATCCTTTTTAAAAAGTTTTATAGTACATTCCATTTTCTAAAAAGGACTAACCTATAGGTAAATGTGCTAACAAACTAGTGCATGACTTTACAAAAAATAATATTCTACTTTTGAATATTACAAAGTTTCTTAACAAGGTAGAATATTATTAGCTAATTGGTGGGCCCTACATTATATAACTCCCATATTATTCCTAGACAATCTTTACAACCTTTTGATGATTTTCATCAACTATATTTATATTGAAATCTAGTTCAAAAAGGACTTTATCCTCTTGGTGTGCCAAGTCATCATAAAATTTATCATTTCTTGCCATTACTTCTTTGATAGTTCTTGCCTCAGCAATTTTCTCCTCTATAGTCAAGATCATGCCCATGACCCTATTTTTGTCACTCCCAGACTAGCCTTGACTCTCTATTCTAACCTCTTTCATAACCAAGGTGACCTTATGCTTATACTCATCATCTAAAATGATGCCCAGGGAGCTAAGTATGGTAGACATGGCAAACATAGTTCTAAGGCACTACTCAATAATATTTATCATCTCTTTATTATCCCTTAGGACCCTCTCCAAGTTCTTCAACCAAATACTTAGACCCTATATCTTGTTAATAATTATTCCCATAATTAAATTCAAATGGGCTAAGCTAATGTTTCTGAATCCAAGAATTCAACCCTCCACTAGTATGTTGATTAATTCCTTGATTTTGTCTTTTGAAATCTACCATTATGCTATTGAACCCTTGGCTACTACATCTAGGTGGGATAATGGACTCTACCTTGTCTTCATCTCCTTCAAGGAATTAAAAATATAATAAAAACATGCCTCAAACATATTTATCATTTCTTCAAGAACTAACAAGATAGCCTATGTCTTAAGATTTTATGTTTCCTTTGATAAGTTCTCTATCTATTGATATAGGCCTTTGATGTCTAATTGTAGTTGGGTTGAATGGGCAACAGTTAGTCCAACTATGTCTTCTTCATGGATTAGGTGTTCACGTAGTCCTTAACCTCTTACTAGAGTTAATCCCATAAAAGGATCAACTCTATGAAAATTAAACTCATCATTCCCAACCATGGTCTTCTTTGTTTTTACTATCTTTAGGTCTATTGTCTCTGGATTGAATTATGGACTAAATGATGACTCTATGTTTTTGGTGATCTAAGAAGATCAACATTAACTATAAAATAAAATTAATAAAATTTTAGATTGATCATTGACACAATGTAGATCTCATCAAGATTTTTATAAAGGTATGCAAAACTTTAGAAATGGATCTCATATGTTCCTTGTGTAGTTGGTCAAAGTTTTAGTCAAAGCTAGTCAACAAATGGTCAAAGCTGGTCAAAAAAAAAAAATTAACCATCATTAAATATTTAAAATTTAGTTCTTTGATGTATATCTCATCATAATCTTTACATCACATTTTATGGTTCAAAAAATAGAGTTCGTAAGTGCAAGTTATGACCAGTCAAAGTTATGGTCAAAATGATGACATGGCAATATGATTCAAACCAAGTCTTTAATATTTGGAGATGAACATATTCCATAATATATTGATGAATAATTATCACCCCATATTTTTAAATGTGATGGATAATTTATAATCTCATAAAAATCAGGTATGGGATAATTATGAAATTTATTTAAAAAGATTATGGATAATCATCCCAATCAAAAAAGTGGACCTCCCACAAGTATATAAAGGGGTAAGGGGTTATTTTGAAATCATTGGTAATTATAATTGGAATTTAGTGAATTCATTCCAAAGTCTTAAATCTCTCATGGCAAAGACATAGCCAAGAGCCAGAGTTGAGAGCCAAAGCTGAAGTGCTAGAGCTGAGAGCTAGAGTCAAAGACCTAGAGCTAAAGAGCTAAAGAGCTGAGAGCCAGAGTTGAAATTTGAGAGCTAGAGCCAATAGTCAAGAGATGATAGCCAAAGATATATCTAAGAGCCAAAGCTAATATCTAGAGCTAGAGGTTCCAATCATATGTTGAGTTTCTAGATTTAAGGTCATTTGATGCCTCAAAGTGAAGCATTGTAGATTGTGTAATGACCAATATAGAGACTATTCTACACATATCCTATGTTTCGAAGGACTTAGAGAGCTTTTTAGACTTTGATGTAAACTAGGAAAATGTCCTAGACTTTGAGAAAATTTTAATAGTATGTTGAAATCCTTGTGATAATTTTTGTAAAACCATTTTATAAATCCATTTTTGAGACCTTTGGCAGAAATCCATAGAATTACAAGATTACATTCACATGATAGTAAGGTGGAAGGTCTATTTGTGGGTTTACTTGGAATTTTTGAATCTCTATTGTTTAAGTTATGTGGAATCTTAGAGTATTCATTTGACAATCATGAATAATTAGCCATGTACTCAATTTTCAACGAAATGGATTAGTTTGTATTATAAGTGAACTTAGAGACATAGGCATTATTGAACTCTGTTACCAGGTGTTTATCATGAATTAAATTTATCTATGTATTATTTTTATATATTTTTATTAATCATCATATAATGCATATTTAGTCAAATTTAGTTTTATTTCCTTAAGAATTTTTGGGAAATTGAGTAATTTGACAATTAAGATCCAAGGTAAACTTTTTTTGAACAAAAATTAGTGCCAATTTATGGATCAGGTTTGGTATCAGAGTAGTTAGTGTGTTGGGTTAGCATTCGATTACATGTATTTGATATCAATTATTTTTATTTTGGTTTCTATTATTATCGCATATGTTTTGGGCATGTAGTATTCCATTTATAGTTTTTGGAATTAGGTTGTTTATAGGGAATAGGAAACCATGGGTAAATCCTTGAAAATAGAGAGGCTTAATGAACTTGAAGCAATTAATCGATAGATTTAGGAAGACAATGCTTTCCTAAGAGCTCATATTTACTCCTTGGAAGAGGAGATTACCCACTTAAAATCAAAGTTGTAATCCAAGGATGAACTCTTAGCATATATGTAGGATGAAGAGAAACATTGTCTTCATCAATTACCTTCCACTATAAATGTAAGCACTGTGACTAGTGAGTGCACTATAAGTTATTCATCTGGTAATTCCTTTCATGATATTTTAGATGTTTCAAATATTTATTTTTGTAGTTTTGAGAAAAACTCTAAGGGCATTAGCTCTAAATTATTATTGAAAATGGGATTTGATGGAAGGGGCCTTGGTAAGAATGGCTAAGGTATTGCTAACCTAATACAGGGAAAGCATAGATCTCACCATGAAAGATTAGGTTATGTTAGTGAGAAAGTGGATGTTGGAGAGAGTTACTCCATTGTTAAAAGATGACAAGCTTCTGACAGCCAAGATTTGAGGCCACTAGTACAGCGAAATTCCTCCCTATGAAGGAATGATGAACGGTATAAGAAATCAGGTAAAAAATGTATTGAGATTCCACCTCCTTGATATTACACTAGATAATGCACCAATAGGAATGTGAATTCTAAGACTTATGATTCATTTTTTCCATTTAAGAAATTTGGTTTCAATATTCAAAAGATGTTGCATTATTTTCCTTATACGTTTTGTAGATTGAATAACCATTGTGCTACGTATTTTTAGAAAAGACAAGCTTTTTTGTAGTAACTTGTAGGTGTTAAAGACCATTCTCATAATGGTAAAGTGAGAAATGGAAAAAAGGTGACCTCACCTAAGAAGAGGGATGTTTTTACTCATTATCACATGAGTGAACATTGGGTTGAGAAGTGTTGGAAACTTCAAATATACCACCATCTTGGTAATGGTAAGAAGAAGATGGTATATAAACCTATTGATAAGGTAAATAATGAAGTTAATCCTAAAACAATCTATGTAGATGTCAGTAAATCCACTAAGGATATTAAACACCCTAAATAGGAGAATTTGATAAAGAGGGTTAGTAAATAGTTTCTTAATTTCATGCTATCATGATTAGTTGATTGATATATACATGTTAGATTTGTTATAGTGGGAACACTTCAAGACAGGTTCATCATGTGAAGTTTTTAATTCTCACACTTATGTTTTGAAAAGATCTATTTTTAGAATCTATAGTGTTATATTTATGAGTTTCCTATTAAATTGTTAAGTAATTTACATCATTGATGAGTTTGGGAGATTTGACAGTAGTTGCACATGTTATTATGTAGGATTTAGTTTTCCTACAATACTTGTTTCAGAATAATTGCTTTTTTTATAATGCATCTATTTGTGGCATGTTTATGATTGGATGCATGATAATACCCATTGGGGTAATATATTATGACATGATCAAAACCCACATTATATTTTGTTTACATAGAAAAAATTGTTTTTCAATTACAATGGTGAGTATTTGATAGTTAACCACTTACAAGATGTGACAGTGGGGAAATAGTTTGATATAATGTGACCTTATTAGCAGTTGTAAGAATCAGTATAACTCATGCCTTATTTTTAGGCATTTTACATTTTTGAGTTATGAATCATATTTTTACACTATTATCTCTATGTTATGACTTGTGTTATGTAATTGATATGTTTTAGAGGACCATTTAGCAGTAGTAGAGTAGATCACTATGCTTATCTATGTAGAGGCTCTTACGAAGCTGTGTAGTAGAAGTCATCACATCTTAGTTTTATGTAGAGGCTATTGATGGCCATGCAATAATAAAAGTCATGTAGAAGATGTAATCAGTTGGTTTTTCCAAGTTTCATATGTGTAGTTATGGAACCTAAATAGACTAGGAAAGACCCATCAAAATTATTCAAAATTAACTGGCATTTTAGAAGATCAAGTTGGGTACCAAATTTTGGTAGACCAAAATCCCTCTTAGTAGAGATGATTGATCTAGGAGGATCCACGTTCACTCTAAAATAGAAGTCAACAAATTTCAAATTGATCATTAGCATAATGTAGAGCTCATCGATAGATTTCTAATGGTATGTAGAACTTCATAAATAGAGCTCATATGTTCCTTATGTAGTTAGTCAAATTTATAATCAAAGCCAGTCAATAGGTGGTCAAAGCTGGTAAAACTAAAAAAATTTAACATCATGTAACATTTCAAATCTAATTCTATGATTTAGATCTCATTATAAGCTTTCTTTCACATTTTATAGTTTGAAAAAGGAGTATATATGTGGAAGTTATAAACGGTCAAAATGATGACATGGCAATAAAGTGATGTACCAATATGATTCAATGCAAGTCTTTAATATTTGAGGATAAACATATTCCATCATATATTTGGGAATAGTTATCACCCAATATTTTTAAATGTGATGGATAATTTAGAATCCTATAAAAATCAGGTATGGGATAATTATAATATTTATTTAAAAAGATTATGGATAATCATTCCAATCAGAAAAAGTGGGCCTCCCAAAAGTATATAAAGGGGTGAGGGGTTATTTGGAAATAATTGGTAATTAGAATTGGAATTTAGTGAATTCATTTCAAAGTCATATATTTCTCATGGTAGATCTAGAGCCAAATCTGAGAGCCAGAGCTAAAGAGCTAGAGCTGAGAGCCAAAGTTGAAGAGCCAAGAGTCGAGAGCTATGAGCCAAGAGAGGAGACCTAAAGCTAGAGTCAAGAGCTAGAGCTCAGATTCAAGATCTAAAGCTAGAGGTTCTAGCCATATCCTAAGTGTCTATATTTGAGGTCATTTTATGCCTCAAAGTGAAGCTTTACAAATTGTGTAATGGCTAATATAGATATCAGTCTACATATATCTTAAGTTTTAAAGGACTTAGAGAGCTTTTCAGACTTCAGTGTAAACTAGGAAAATGTCCTAGACTCCAAGATGATTTCAATAATATGTTGAAATACCTTTAACAATTTTTATGAGACCATTTTATAAGTTTGTTTTTGATACCTTTCATATAAATCCATAGAATTGCGACATTGCATTCATGTGACAGTAAGGTGGAAGGTCAATTTATGGATTTATTGGGACATTATGAAGCTCTATTTTTTGAGTTTTGTGTAATAATAGATTATCCATTTTAAAATCATGAGGAATTAGCCATGTATTCACTTTTCAAGGAAATGGATTGGTTCATACTATAAGTGAACCTGGGAATGTAGGCATTGACAAACTCTGTTACCATGTGTTTATCATGAGTTGAATTTATTTGTGCATTATTTTTACAAATTTTAATTAATCATGTTTATTAATAATTATTTAATGCATATTTATTCAAATTCAATTTTGTTTCCTTAAGCATTTTTGGGAAATTAAGTAATTTGACAATTACGATCCAAGGTAAACTTCTTTTGCACAAAAATTAGTGCCATTTTATGGATCATTTAGAGGTTCAAAAATCTCCATTTGTATGCTAGATAATGTTCTAGGAGTGTCTACCTGAGTACCACTTGACTCTCCATGGGTGGTCATCTTTCTTTCCTCCTTTTCTTTCATCACATCCACTATCTATGGTTTTAGCTCATCATGAATAGTGATATTGACTGCACTAGTCATGGTCCATGAATGTTGCAAGGTTGGGATCTTTTGCATCTTCCCATAGATGAACCATTCAAGGATGATTGTACCATGAATGGGATTCTCATCACTAAATAAGTTAACTTCATTCAAAGGATGAGTGAAGGTTAAATTTGGCATCTTATTTCTAACTTGGACTAATGCCAACTCAGCATTCCTCTTTTGTAGGGGTGAGATTGGAATAAGTTCCAGGGAGATCTCCTTCCCCTTTTGATGTTTTGCTTTCTCATCTTGGGATGGAGGCTCCTCAATTTTTTATTCTTCTTCATCTAGCCCATATTCCTCAGCAAGCACTTTGAGTGCATCCTCCACTATCTTCCCAAGACCTAGTGTAATCATGCCAAGGAACTCAATTGGGGAGTCTAGCCTTTCAGGATGAGTACAAGAAGATGTCCCTTCACTAGGTCTTTCTTTTCATTTTTCCTTCCCGATTCCTTGTGTAACTTGTGATTGAGGTTATTGTATTTCTATTTGTGGCTATTTTGGAGGGGGCCTAGAAGAGGGACTAAGCAAAAAGTGGTATTTCAAGGGCCCCATCTGCCAGATCTCACCAAGAGGTTTCTCATCTCTAGACAATCTAGCATCAAGCCTGATATTATGTTTCTTTAACATGGCCAACATTTCTATGAAATTGGTGGCCCTGATATACATCATATGATGAACACCAAGCATGTGTTAATAGGGGTAGTTCATTGTTTTTGACTTCAAATGTTTTGTGACCCTATCAAGTGAGTCCCATTACCTCAAATCATCTAATTTTAATTTGAAAGAGTCTTTATGCTTTGAGATGACATCTACATGCTCTCAATTATGTAACACAATATTGATGATGGCTTAAAAAAAGGGGTGAATGAGTCACTTATTTTTTTCTCCTTACACACACAATCTATACCATGGAAAATTTGGTATACAACCTCTTATTCTACCATTTTGGTTGGCATATAGACTAGTAGTTTGATGGGTTGAACTATGGTCCCTTCTATTCTAATCACTATGAAATCTATATATAACTAGATATCTCTAATCAATTCCACATACTTCTTGACCAGAGGGTCAAACCTACCCATGGGAATCCCTTTAATAGATTTTACCAAATTTGGGTATACATAATCACAAATGAATTGTACATTATGCCTATATTTGACTATGTGAAACTTAGAATAGTGATAGGAAATAGTGTGCCTCCCTCAGGTGACGAACTCTTTATGTTAGGGATTTTGGTGGTGCCCAAGAGGGCATCTAGAAGATAGGACATCATGAAGAAGTGGCTATTGGTTTTCTTCTTCATGGATGATAATTATTGTTTCAAACAAATGTTAATAATCTCACCTATTGAAGGAGTGATTTCATTTTCTACCATGAAGTATACATAGGGCACCTAAATTTTATTAACATGCATGGTGGAAGGGGACCTAGATAACCTATTCAACAAGGTCATAATTAATTTGATATTTATCCTAAATTAGACAATTAAAATCCTTCTAGTAGGGTCTTGGATCACCTATGTTTCAGTAATTAGCCATGAGGTAAGGTTGGTGTTCAAGTCATATTTACTAGTCCATGTCCTAATTGTAGGCAAGTCTACCTAGGGATTACATATCTTGTAGTATCTTTCAAATTTTAGAGGGGAAATATATGATATATTTTTAAAATTATATTAATGAACTATCCAATCATGATCAATCTTGTAATCCTTGAAAATGGGGGTAAAAACATTAGTATAGTGCAATACCTTAGGTTTTGTAGTAGCATAGTGGAGACTGGTCATTTGGATGGAGACTAGGTCATTATATCTATGGAGAATTGAAGCATTATTCTGATCTTCCCTTGTGATGGATTGAATTTCTTCAATAGTACAAAAGTTTAGACTAGTTTCTATTTTTGGTGTTTAATGCCACATCATCAAAGTTAGTATCCTTGAAGATTCTTCCCTCATTATCTAAAGCTAAATATAATTTTGTGTCATCCATTTGTTATTGCCTCTAATTTTTCATGACTGTGAAGCTTGAAAATTACTCAATAATGGTCTAAAAGTAGCCTCTAGATTAGTTTATTCTCACTCAGATAAAAATTACTCTTTCTGGCTTGATTTTGATTGATTAGAATTCAAATTAGGGATTTTTACAGAGGCTCATACTTTTTATAGATTTAATGGCGATGGTATCTTGGAATTAGGAAAATTCATGCCTTAGATTTGATTTAGACCTTAGCTTTTATACCTTTTCCCTTTTGTTCTCAAAAAATCTTGAATTTTGTCATTTTGTGCTTGTGTGGTGCCTATGTGGCATCCATCTGATACCTTTCATAGTATTTTTCATAATTTTTTAAAGGAACTAGCCATTATCTTTTAAAATATTTCTTTTACTTCATGTCATCATATCTTTTCACATGGATCAATGTAGATCATTTATCATGATCCTATGGCTTGCACATTATTGACTATTTTTATATCAAAATTTGTGGTTGTGCCACTTGGCACCTTCATGGGCCTTCTAATTTCTACACTTCATCGGTCATATAGTAAATGCATGCTCACAATGTTTTGATCTCATGGGTCTTCATAGATTTTTTTAAATAGTCCTTGTTAATTGTGCTCCATCTGATCATATTGCTCTGATTAACTATAAGTTGTCTATCCTACAAAGTTCATGAACTTTAATTAGCATTAGGATATAAAAGGGACATAGGGTAAATATTTTAGGCTAAAGTTTATTTCATTTTAATAAACATGACATAGAATTTAGGTTAAAATATTTAAGCTAAATTTTAGAACACACATAAAAGGGGCCTGATTAATAGAAGGATATAATGCAAAGTTTTGACCTAGGGTTTTATCATGTTAAAAAACACAATAAAATTTTAGGTTAAAGACTTATAATCTAAGTTTTATGGCATAGGGACATAATATAAGTCTTTAGCCTAAGGTTTATTGTTTTTAAATAAATTCAATTATAACCTTATGATAGAGACTTAGATTAAGCCTATGCCTATGACTATTAGACCACGAGGTCACTTTATCATTAAAATTCAAAGACCCTAAGTGTTTTTTATATTTCCCAAAGGGGGGTCCCATTGATTTGTAGGTAATAATCTTTAGCAACATTTTAAAACATATTATTATGTTTAAGCAAGATGATCAATGATCTTAAATTTGATGACCTTGTAGACATCAATGATGGCCTCATGGGCATCAAATGATGTTTGTGAGAATGTCAAATTTAAGTTCATGAATCTCATTAGGTCCATAGATCCTAGATTTAACATGCTCTATCTAATCATTTTGTCTTGACCAAGTGTAAACCATTGATTAAGATCTGAGCACATGCATGTCATTGGTCCTTACAATCATGAAATGGATCGAGTTAGTTCATGGATCAATGCATATGAAAATTAGACTAAGTTAAAGGCCTAAGTCTCCAAAGCATAATAAAATTGGTCATTTCAAATATTACAGTCATAACCAACAGTTTTAGCATAAGGTTTATTGTATTTAAATAATACAATAATCTTTAGGGTAAAAACTTAAGTTAAGTCTAAGTTTTAATGCACTAGGCCCTTTTAACATTAAGTTCAAATGTGAGAGTGCCACATGGTGACTCCATCGGGTTCCTTAAATTTTGACTCTATTTAACCCTAGAAAGGTTTCGTAGAGCATTAATAGAGATTTAGGTTCCTAATATGATGACACTTTTCATCCTCATAGGGTTTTCCTTCAACACCAAATTCACTCCATCAGATCTATTTGTCTGAGTAGTCATAGATTATTGATCATGATCTAGATCCTTGCATATGTTTGGCTCTTTTTTAAAGTTTTATCCTAAGGATTTGTTGTATTAAAAAACATAATGAGACTTTAGGGTAAAACTTAGGCTAAGTATATGTTTAATAAAGGCGGACCCCATTAATCCTAAGGATGATCATGTGCCTTGATCTCTCTTAAGCACAAATCATTGATCATAATCTTAGGCTCATGCAAGATTGGTTTCATGGATCAAGGCTTTGGATTCATTAAGTCTCCTTCACTTTGTCTAATCATTTTCCATGATTAAGTGAGAGCCATTGATTTTGCAAAGAATCAATATGCTTAATTTAGGGCTCAAGTTAATATAGGAACTTAGGCTAAATTTTTAAGACTACGGTCTTGTTCATGTTAATAAACATGAATGGGGCCTTAGGAATAAAACTTTAGGCTAAGAATATAACACAAGGGACTATGTGACATAAAGAATGGGACTAAGTTAGGAACATAGAGGACCTTGTAAACATACATGTTAGACCTTGTTAAAATAAAGAGAATAAAAGGGGGAAATATAAAGGGACCAAGCTTGATATTTTAGGCTAAGGTTTGGTCATGTTAAAAAACATGACCAAGCCTTAATATAAAAATTTAGGCTTAAGTCTCAAATAAGTTTAAAAAATTTCCCACCAAATTTTCTCCTATTAAATCTAAATTTTTTCCAAGTGTCTAAGCTAGGGTTTTCTAAAGGAAGGTTTCAGAACATGAATCCAACTATGAGTTCTCATAGAGCAAAGGTTAGTAAAAGCTAAATGAGGATAAAACTATGAACATTCCAAAATGATCCATTAATGAGTGCCCCATGAAACATGCAACTCAAGATAATGAGGGCTGATTATTAGTAACATTAGGCAAGGTTAAAGCAAAATCATGAACAAATGGTCTAATTTTATCAGGCATGGATGATCTTCAAATTCTAATAATATGAAAAATATCAAGATTTTAGTGTTAAGTTTCAAATTATGCATAAGGGTCCATATTTTTATAAATGGGGTATGTTGACCTCAACAAATGGTGACTTCTAAGGGAACATAAAAATATGTTAGCACTTAGAGACTCTGGTTCATAGAAATAACTAGGTCACTTAATCCACTTGATCAATACCATTATCAAGATCAGTTCATGGTTGAAACAAACCTTGTACATGCAAAATTAGGATCAAACATCAAGACATAGCCATGTTGTGTGTATTTTTTTATTCCACTTATTGTATGCCATGGGATTTAGGGGACAACTTCCAAGTTTCATGCCTTTAATCATTAACATTGACTTGAAGCATTTTTAGATATTCATTAAGAACCATGCTTTTAGTTTAGGGAAGGCTTGGGATTTGCTTTGTTGTCAGTTAGTCATTCATAGCCATAATATAAATGCCTTTGGATCCACTCATATCCTTGATCTAGTGCCAATCAGATGTCCATATCCCTGATGGAGATTACTAGAATCACCTTTTCTTGAAAAGATTTTGATTTTGTAATAAGTTCTTATTTTTTATTGGTATTTTTGGGTCTTTTAGGCTTTAAACAAAGGTTGGGAACCAGAGTAGCCAAGTTTAAGTATTTTTTCAAGTGTCTAATCCTTAGATAATCACCTATGGTTGTAACCTATATCCCAGGTAAGGATGTTTGTTAAGTAAAAGCATGATTGTACCTTAATAGATTAAGATTTCATTTTATATGTACAATTATTCTTAAAGCCAAGTTTAGGTCAAGATAATGTTTAAGTTCTTATGGAATGGTTAACCTATCCATCAATCCTTACTAGTTTCTTCAAATTATAACATGAAGTTCATATCTCAAATCCATGGTCAACACATGTATGAGGTTGATATCAACATTCTTGAACTTCTAGAGTTTTAAGCAAAATAAGGAACTTTGAGTTGAGAGTTTTCCAAAGGACTTATTAGGAGCAAGGGAGAAAGCAACAAAAACAAACACACAACAAAAAGTAACAAATTAGGAAGCAAAAGGGAAGTAAAAAAATATATACAAACTTATGTACAAATAAGGGATAGGAAAGAAAGAGCTAAAGGAAACTAACTAGCCTACCTATATTAACTTTAACCATATTATAGATTTACTCCATAAATACCCCCAGAGGAGTAGTAGAAAAATAATGCTTGAGATATTGACCATTGGTGGGTAATGTGAATTCTACTCCTTGTAGGTTCTTCATAGGTGTGAACTTTCCATGCTTTCCCTTGGGCTCAAATGCTTCATCCTAAAGAAGAACCAAGTCTCATTGTTTGAACACCTTGATCTTTGATTGCTTATCAAACCACATTTTTACTATAGTTTGGTACTTGCTAAAGTTATGAAAATTTTCTTATCATGCATCTTCCATTTGAATAATGTCTACTAGCCTTGAGCTTGTAAATTCTTGGTCTCCCTCTATATACTCTTGTATAAAATTATAAGTTGGTAGCTTGAGTGTGATGGGGAATATGAGATCTTAGCTATATACTAGTAAGAATGGAGATGCTTTAAGAACCTGTTTGACTCTTGTTATATCTACCCAAAGGGAATAATTGATAAGCTAATGCCATGCTCTAGGTTTATCTGTACTAGACTTCTTAATGGCTTTCATCAAATTTTTATTCATTGACTCTGATACTCCATTACCTTGAGGATAATGATTAGATGAAAACTTGATAATAATGTTGTTGTCATATGCCCATTCTATCATCTCTATGGATGTAAATGCCAACCCATTGTCACATATCAAAGAGACTGGAGTCCCAAATCTGGTGCATATGTTTTCTTCTAAAAGTTTGATCATTTATTCTATTATGCATTATTTGGTGGCTACTACTTCAGTCCACCTAGTGCAATAGTTGGTATCCATCAGAATGTACTTGTGACCATCTAATATTTTGGGGTTGATTACCCATATGAAGTCTAGTCCCCACTAGGCAAAGGGTTTATCAATCATGACTAGTTGTAAAGGCATTGTTACCTTTAGATTTTTTGTGCTAAACATCTGGCATGAATGGCATTATCTCACATGCTTATGAGCATATTTGAATATGGTGGGCCAATAATAGTCAGTCTTGAGGATCTTGTGTGATATTTTTCTTTTTGATGAATTCCCACTTCCCAAATTCTCATGAAAAGTGCTCATTACCTTTGTAGCTTCTTCCTTGGAAATACATCTCAAGTACATACCTTTAAAGTTCTTTCGATATAGGATTCCATTTTTGATTAGGTAATGCACTGCCTTGAGCCTTAGGGATATTTTTAACTCACTAGTTAATATTGTAGGACAAGCACCATTATTCAACAAGAAGATAATGGAGTCATACTAGTCATTAGGTTGAAAATTATGTCGATCAACCTACATAGTACTTAGCTTGGGGCTAGTATTGGAAATCATCTAAATCAGACCTTGACATCTTACTAGTTTTGTAGTTTTCATAACTATGTCATATTCTTGAAAAACATACATCCACTTGTTGGAAATAAAATTGTTATTGATGTCAAAAAGGACATTATGAGATTGTCATTAATGCTCAGGGATGAATATGGTGATCATGGTGATCTTATTATATGTCAAGGATGATTAGAATTCTTGTGTGTATGAATGTAATTCATCTAGTTCTTCATATTGTTCATCTAAACATTTTAGGTCTATGATATAAAATATGAGAAGGCATTTTACTAACGTCACCATTACCACATGTGAATGAGTATGGGAGAGCTGGTCATATGGTTGTGATCACATTAATCTCTAGTTATTATGGACTAGATCTTGAGATAAAACACAATTGAAGTTATAGGGATACAAAATTGGCTATTAAGATATAATTCACTAAGTTTTTATACTTAGCCAAATTTTAAAAAGGGATAAATAAATCCAAGTATATTGATAAGGTCAACTCTTACACACATGGAAGTGTTAAGATAAAATGATCACATGGTTCTATTCATTTTTATGCCTAGTTTATATGCACTAAATTTCAGGTCACATGATGTAGCATGAAAAAAGATATGATTGATCAAAGTAGGGATCTAAGGCATTTTGACAGTGTTTTTTAACACTTCATCAAATTTACAGGTTACAAGAAAAAGCCAAGAAGGTATTTTTATAATGTCATATATTGCATGTATGAAGGCTTCATGAGAAAATGGTTATATGGATGGAAGACCCTATATAATAAAATCATATGTGTAATTTTTAGGTCATGCAACTAATTATGACATGAGTTATGCAAGGATAAAGTTAGTTTTCCAAGCAAGTTCTAGGCATAGCTAGATCTACGGTAGAATAATCTGAGTGAGTATATTAATATAATTATATCTCACACATGTGAAGGATTTAAAAATAATTGAGCATATGGGTTTGTTCATTTCCATACCTAGTTTATATAGTCCAAATTTTAGACCAAGAGTTTTAGTGAAGAAGAAGTTATGCATGTGTAAAGATAACCTTCTCCATACTTAGTCACATATACACAAGGTAAAGTTAGAGCCAGTTGGAAGATCAATAGTTCATGATTAATCAAACATTGGAGATCTAATAGAGTGTGGAAAAGTCAAAGTTTCAAAGGTCCCTTTGAGTTAATGCACATGTGACAAGTGTCACAATCATGAAGCATGGATAGTTAATCTATGGTGTAGGTTAAAATCAAAAGGTCAACATGCAATGTAAGGATGCCATGTGTTTCAATAGTGGGAATTTATAGTAATATACAAAAGGCACATGCTTATGCCAAGTGTCATATCCCTAAAAGGGTTAGACAAATATAAAGATTGAGCTTGTCAAAACATCTGGTGGTGCACAGGTGATCATGCAAAGGAGATCTAATGGATTGAATAGACTCAAATGCTATAAAGTGCTTGGTGTTTAATAACATAGAGACAAGTTAAAGATTGAGTAGTTTCAAGAATATAAACATAGTGGAAGTGATACAAATATATAGGAAGTTGTGAGATGAGGTAAAAATGCCAAAGTTTAATGACCAAGCCAAGGTAAAGGTTATGCATCTTTGGAGATTGAATGACATATGGAAGTTTAGATGAGAGACATCTAACAGAGCAAGTGGACTTAAATGGAACAAAGTGATAGATTTTTAACATCTTTATAAAGATAAAATATGTGCATCTTTTATCAAAGGGATAATGTGAGCCTGTTAGAGAATGATCAAATGGACATGTTTTTAAAGTTGATCTATTTGAATAGAGACCCTTGGATCATGGCACCAAAGGAAAGATCAATGATTAAAATTTAAAGCCATGTCTAGTAAAATAGTTAGTTATAGGAACATGTATGAATTTGTTTATAAGCTCCATATCTCAACATAGACCACAAGATTGATCAATCTAACTGATTAGATCTACATTAAAGAGCCTATGCATCAAAACTTGAGTCTAATATATACTATAGCTAGTAAATAAACCTAAAATTATGATGTGATACATGGAATATATTGTAATGTGTTAGGATTTAACCACCTCCTATAGATCTGTTAGTTTTTCCCATTGCATAAGACACTAATAGGTCAATCCTTTGATGGAATGGCAATCCATGGGCTAATAGAATTAAGACATGGGAATGTACAGTTCAATTTATATTGAACTAAAGTCCAAAATTGGCATGATGTGTTACAATCTGAGTTTGAACATAGAGATAAGAAGCAAACTTGAGATCATTTGTTTATAAATATAATATTTAGGATAAAGGAAAATGTTGTTGAATAATTACATTTACTATTGACCCAAATTGAATATAGAACAAAGTGGTTGGTGAAGGAAATAAAGTGTGTTGAATAAAGAAATATCTAGGCACAAGAATAAAGAGGAATAGTGAGGAGAAGAGAGGAAGAAAGGCACAAAGAGAATGTGTAGAGTATGATCAGTTGCATATTAGACCTATAACAAAGATCAAATATTTAGATTCATGTATGAATCTAATTTTTAAATTGGAGTTATAGCTCCATAAAAAATTTATTGGTTTGTGCCATTAGATAAACTAAGTGGGTGCTCAGATTAGGGAGTGGGTGCTTCCTTAGAGTTAGTACTCTTAAACTAAGGGATTGGTGTCCTTAAATGTAACTAGTGAGGTTTTGTCAATGAGGCTTTAAATTATGAGGTTAGATTAGAATAGTAGATTATAGCATCTATTCTCATTGTGGTTTTTCCCTTTGGGTTTTTGACATATACATCTAGTGTCATGAATAGTTGTTTGTGTATGTGATCTCTACATTTATCTTTTAATCTACATATGCTTTCGAATTTTATTTAAAAGGATTGAAAGACCAATTTTAATTGATATACTAATGCACCCTCTCTTAGTATCTATTTATGTTCCAATAATTGGTATCAGAGCCTAGGGTTCCTTGAAAGAATCTTAATCAACTTAGGTAGATTTTGGAATAATGAACATAATGGCTAGTCAATAAGGATGTTCATCAAATAAATCACCTCTCTTTAATGGATCTAAATATTCATTCTAGAGCATAAAAATGGAAGCATATCTATATTCATTAAATTTTTGATGTATGAATGTCTATGGTAAATAGATATACAACCCCTGCTACAACTCCTATTGATTAGGATCCCAAGAAGGCATATCAGAGCAATGTTAAGGTAAAGAATGCTATTCTTTGTGGACTATCAAACTCAGAGTTTTTCAAAGTGATGTAGTGTTAAAATGCTCAAGATATATGGAACAAGTTGAAGCACATATATGAAGGAGATGACAAGGTAAAACAGGCTAAGCTACAATCTTACAAAGGCAATTTTGGGAGTCTTAAGATGAATGAAGAGGAAAATATTATATATTACATCCTTAGGGTAGATGAAATAGTCAATGCAATCAGAGGCCTTGGAGAAGAAATGAAAGAATAAATCATTGTCAAAAAGGTTTTAAGATCTTTGTCATCAAGATATGATTCTAAAATCTCTATAATAGAAGAAGCAAGAGATCTAGATAAACTTACTATTGAGGAATTACATGGGACCTTCATAGCCTATGAGATGAGAATGGGAGAGACAAACTCCTTCAAGAGAGAAGCTACATTCAAAGTAACCAAACAAGCAATGGAAGAAATATAAACATTTGAATTTGAAGATACTGATGAAGAAGAAGCTAATTTCTTTAGAAGACTAAAGAGAGGATCTGGAAAGTACAGAGGTAAGTTACCCTTCAAATGCTTTAACTATGGTAAAGTAGGACATTTTATTGTTAAATTCCCTTACAATAAAAAGGATAACTTTAAGCAAGTAGAGAGTAGAAAAAAGTTAAAACCCTACTATCCCAAGAATAATAACTTAAAAAATAATTTAGGTCTATACACAAAAGAAGACAATGACTTAATGGAAGATAGTGATAGTTCAAATGATGATCATGATTGTGCTTTTGTGGCTAAGGGAAATGAGTCCCTATTCATGATAGTAGGATCAAATTATATAAATCTAGATAAAGATGAATTTGAAGACTTTGATGAAGAAGAAGAATAAGGAAAGTGGATCTAGAATATGAGCTCATATATGCTCTAAATGAGATTGATAAGCTAAGAAAAGTAAACTCAAAACAAAAGAAGCTTAGATGAAAGGAAATTTAAAAATGTCTAAAAGTCTTGAGAAATTTGATCAGATAGTAACTAGCCTAAAGATACAAGTTGTAGAGGCTAAAAGAATAGAAGATGTAGCCAAAATGGAAATACAATCTAAATCTGATGAATGTGTGAAGCTTGAGGTAGAAATGGTGGATTTGAGAAAAGAACTTGAAAAATCCAAAGGTTAACTAAAAAAAAGTTTGAAGCTGATAGGAGGATCAAACATTCTTAATGAACTGATCAAATCTCAAAGGCCCTCAAAATAGAGATCGGGTCTTGGTTATGAGAAAGGAAAAAGTTCCAAAACTAGTACATCTGCTAACCTATATGGAAACTTCAAAGCAAAAGAAGAAGAAGAAGAAGAAGAATCAAGAGAAAAGAAAGAGAAAGATTGCAAGGATACAAAGATAAACCCAAACACAACTTATGTGAAGAAAGTTGAACCCAAAAAGAAGATTGAATAGAAAAAGAAGACAAGGGTAGATGATGTTGATGGATACACCAAGGTGAGAAACTTGAAAAATCCACAACTTAGAAAAAATCCTCACGTTGCACCAAGAAATGATATAAATAGGTATTCCTCATATTTTTATGGTTATTTTTATAATTTTAATCATTTTGGTCATAAGGATAGTAATTATAGAGTTGTAACTATAAGGAGAATCAATTTTATAAGCAAAAATTCATGTACACCCTTGGTAGATATAAGTGTAATGTGTTATAATTACAATAACTTTGGTCACATAGCTAAACATTATAGAACTAGCTTTGTAAGATCAAAACTACACAATATAAAGAAAGACATGCCTCCTAGTGTGAACAAAGGTTCACAAGTTTTTGAAAAGAATCTAAATAAGAAATCTAAGGATGTGTGGAGAGTGAAAAATCAATCCATGATTGCCCAGAATGCACTCCATGCCTAGGAGTATAATTTTTGGGTGATAGACAATGGATACTCAAAGTATATGACTGGTGACAAGAGTACATTCACCAAATTAAGCAAATATAAGGAACGATCTATCATCCTAAGAGACAACATAGTAGTAAATATAAAAGGTAAAGGAACCTTAAACATAGATGGTAAAATGCTTACACATGATGTCCTTTATGTTGAAGGATTGAAGCATAACTTGCTAAGTGTCAGCCAAATGTGTGACAATAGATATAAGGTCACATCTAATGTAGAAGGTTTTAAGCTAAAGATATCTAGAAAAATAGTTATAAAAGGGAAAATGATTGAGAACAATATCTACAATCTCGTTGAAGTGAATGGTAATAGTTTCTTGATGGGAAATATTGATGCGAGTTGGTTGTGGCATAGGAGAATAGGTCATGTCAACTTTGATAATATATTCAAAGTGAGCTCAAATAAGTGTGTAGACACATTCCCAAGATAACCAAACCTATATATACTACTTGCAAATAATATCAACAAGGCAAGTAGACAAGGGTCAAATTTCAAACAAAGGAGTATGCAACTACAAAGACTCTACAATTAGTTCATACTAATCTTTGTGGTCATACCAAGACAAGAGGATATAAAAGAGAGCAGTACTTCATTTTATTTGTATATGACTACTCAAGAATGACATGGGTAACCTTTTTGAAGAAAAAATCTCAAGTCTTTTAGAGATTCAAGATCTTTAGAGCCATGGTTGAAAATGAGATTGAAAGAAAAATCAAATGCTTAAGATCTACTGATAAAGGTGGATAGTTCACCTTAAATGAATTCATAGGGTATTTTGAGAAGTATGGGATCAAAATGCACTACCTGGAGCAAGGAATCCATAGCAAAATGGAGTTATTGAGAGAAAGAATAGAAAAGTTAAGGAAATGGGTAGAACAATGTTAAAAAAGGCCAAGTTACCTAATGGATATTGGAGAGAAGTAGTCCCAAAAGCAATATACATCTTGAATAGAGTTTAATTGAGGGTAAATAGTGACAAAAATGTGATGAGCTATGGTATGGAAAGCTTGCCTTTGTTAAGTAATTCAAACTATTTGAAATCAAATGTTACATCAAAAAAAAGAAGGACAAACTAGGAAGATTTGAATCAAGATGTGATGAAATAATATTTCTTGGTTATTCCACTCAAAGCAAAGCCTATGTATGTTACAATAAGAGGTTACATAAGATGGTGGAAAGCATAAATATCAAGGTTGAAGAAGGCATAAAACATGTTGAACCTGAAAAGGAAACTAGTAATGAAGAGTATATCTTGAAGAATAATTAGATAGTGAAGAAGCCAAGGAAAAGAATGAAAAGGAACCTCCAAGATTTATTCAAAAGGATCATCCTAAAGCACAGATAATTGGAAATAAGAATGAAGGAGTTTAAACAAGGAGAAGATATGAAATGAATAAGGAACAAGTAAGTTTTTCTCTAATGTTTGAAATTGAGTCTACGAGATATGATGAATCCAACAAAGATGAAAATTGACTAAAATCCATGGAATAAGAACTAAGCCAAATAGAAAAGAATAAAACTTGGCAATTAATTCCAAGACCCTCAAACAAGAATGTGATAGGAATAAAATGGGTCTATAGAAACAAGCTCAATGAGGATTAAGCTAGTATAAAAAAGAAAGTGAGATTTGTGTGTAAGGGATATGCACAAGTAGAAGGCATAGACTTTGAGGAAACATTTTCTCTAGTTGCTAGATTGGAAGCTATAAGAATGTTTCTAGAATTCTCTATTTACAAGAAGTTTAAAGTCTATGAAATAGATGTAAAGTCTACTTTCTTAAATGGGAACCTAGAAGAGGAAGTATATATTGAAAATCCAAAAGGTTTTCAATTATTAGATGAAGAATATTATGTGTGCAGATTGAGGAAAGCACTATACGGTCTAAAACATGCACCTAGAGCATGGTATTTAAGATTGGACCAATACCTACAACAATAAGGTTTCAATAACGGATGTGTAGACTATAATCTTTACTTCAAATCAAAAGGTGAGCATATGTTGATTTTTATTTTTTATGTAGATGAGATCATCTCTAGTGGTGAAAATAAAAAAATGTTCAAAGAATTTGCTACATGAATGCAAAGTGAATTTGACATGTTTATGTTAGGAGAAATTTCGTTCTTCCTTGGTCTACAAATATCATAATATAATGAAGGTATATTAATATCCCAAACCAATTATGAAAAGTAAATGCTCAATAAATTTGTAATGGAAGATAAAAAATTAGTTAGTACTCCCATGATAACTAGATGCAGGTTAATTAAAGAGGATGAGTCACTTAGTGCAAATCAAAATATGTATAGATCAATGATAGGTAGCTTGTTATACCTAACTACATCAAGACTAGATATCATGCAAGTAGTGTGCATGGTTGATATATTCAAGGCTTATACTAAATATTCTCATGTCAATATAGTGAAAATAATCTTTAGATACATTGGATCATAATTAACTATGGCATATGATACCCTACAAGTAAGAATTTCACTTTGATAGCATATACTATTATTGATTGGGAAGGAAATGTGGATGATAGAATAAGAACTAGTGGTGGTGCATTTTTTCTTGGAAATACACTTGTTTCATGGTTGAACAAAAATCAAGAGTTATTTAATGTTTTTATAGTAGAAGTAGAGTATGTAGTAATAGTGGCATGTTGCACTCAGGGACATCAAGGTTGAGTACAAGTCACCTATTCCTATTCTTTATGATAATTTAAGTGAAATAAATATATCAAAGAATATACTGATGCATTACATAACCAGGCACATATCAATCAAGTATCACTTCTTAAGAGAGAGGGTTGTAGATCAAGAGGCCATAATGCAATATGTGCCAACTAATGACTAGATTGTAAACATATTCACCAAACCCTTTCTCAAGGAAACAATATAAATATATGAGACAAAAGTTGGGAGCAATGGCTCCTACACCACATCACTAAATCACTAGTGATAGGGCATAAGTCTAGGGGGGGTCTCATTAAAGCTTTAATATTCCCTGAAAGAAGAGAAAAATTCAACATAGGTATGTATACTTATAAAAACTACTAATCAGTTGAAAGTTGTATATTCTTGGAAAAAATATTATATTTGATAAAGGGGGAGAAATATTTGGACAAATAGTCAGATAGAGTCCCTTTTCCATTGATGTCAAAGGGGGAGAAAAAGGTGCAAATGCTCTCTGTAGAAGAAAGAGAAAAAATGTTCTTTGCAAAAGTGAAAATGTCAAAGAAGTAGAGCAAGTGTACAAGTTGAGTATTTAGGCAAATGTGCCATTGCCTAAGGGGACCAAGTATGGTATGAACAACTTTAGTTCATACTCATCATAAGCTAATGTAAGCAACAATAGAGAAAGAACAAAGTATTATAAGATCATAACATTTAGTTTGCCATTAATGATAAAGGGGGAGATTTCTAGAAATATGATTGTCAATGATGTCAAAAGGGACATTATGAGCTTGTCATTAATGCTTAGGGATGAATATGGTGATTATGGTGATCTTATCAAAGGTCAAGAATGATTAGAATGCTTGTGTACATGAATGAAATTCATTTGATTCTTCATATTGTTCATCTAGACATTTTGGGTACATGATAGAAAAGATGAAAAGGCATTTTGCTGATGTCACCATTACCACATGTGAATGGGTATGGGGGAGCTTGCCACATGGTTCTAATCACATGAATCCCTAGTTATTATGCACCAGAATTGAATCCATGAGAGAAAGCATAGTTGATGTTATGGGAATGTAAAGTTAGCTACTAAGATGTAATTCACTAAGTTTATATGCTTAGCCAAATTTGCAAAAGGCTTAAACATAGCCAAGAAAGCATATTGATAAGGTCAACTCTTGAACACATATAAGTGTTAGGACAAAATGATCATATGGATCTATTCATTTTTGTGCCTAGTCTATATGTACTAAATCTTTGATCACAGATGTAGCATGGCAAAAGATATGCTTGAGAAAAGTAGCAATCTAAAGCATTTTGACAGTGTTTTCCAACAAAGTCAAATTTATAGGTTGCAATAAAAAGCTAAGAAAGAATTTTTATGATGTCATATCTTATATGTATGAATGATTTAGGAGAAAATGGTTATATGGATAGAATCCCCTATGTAAGAGAATCATATATGATAATTTTTAGGTCATGCAACTAAGCACAACAAGAGTTATAAAAGGACAAAGTTGGCCTTCTATGCAAGTTCTAAGCATAGCTAGATCCATGGTAGAATAATCTAAGTGAGTATATTAATGGCATTATATATTTCACACATGAAGGATTTAAAAATAATTGAGCATATGGGTTTGTTCATTGTTATGCCTAGTTTATATGGTCTAACTTTTAGACCAGGAGGTTAAGCAAAGCAAAAGTTATGTAGGTGCAAAGATAGCCTTCCAAGCATATTGAAATGGTTTTCATAGTTGGAAGATCAATGGTTCATGCTTAATAAGACATTAGAGATCCAATAGAGTGAAACAAAGTTAAAGTTTCAAAGGTCCCTTTGAGTTAATATGCAAGAGATAAGCGTCGCAATCATAGATCCCAGATAGTTAATCTATGGTGCAGGTTAAAGTTAAAAGGTCAAAAAGCAATATAAGGGTGCCATGTGTCTCAATAGTGGGAACTAACTGCAATATATATAAGGTGCATGCTTACTCTAAGTGTCATATCCTCAAGGGTTATATAGATATAAAGATTGATTTTATCAAAATATTTAATGGTGCATATGTGATCATGCAAAGGAGATCCAATGGCGTGAATGGAATCAAATTCTATAAAATTCTTGATGTTTATTGACACAATGATAAGTTAAATATAGATTAGGTTCTAGAAGATCAATGGAGTGGAAGTGATCCAAAGATATAATAAGATGCAAGATGTAGTCAAAGTGTCAAAGTTTAATGATCAAGTCAAGGTAAAGGTCGTGCATCTTCAAAGATCACAAACACAAAATATTAGATGAGAGAGATCCAATGGAGTGAGTGGACTTATATTGAATGAAGTGATAGATGTTTAACATCTTGATAGAGATAAAAAACATGCATATTTGGAGATTGAATAGAGAGTGTGAGCCTATCAAAGAATGATCAAATAGATTCATTTTAAATTTGAGATATTTGAATAGATACCATTAGATCATGGTGCCAAAGGCAAGATCAATAACCAAAATTTAAATTCATGTCCAAACAAATGGTTGGTTATAGGAACATGTATTAAATTACGTATAAGCTCCATATCTTGACATAGAAAATGAGATTGATCAATCTAACTGCTCACATCTACATTATGATATTGTGCATCAAAAATTGATTCTAATATATTTTATAGCTAGTAAAGAGACCTACAATTATAGTGTGATAAATGGAATCTATTTTGATGTGTCATGATTTAACCACCTCCCGTGGATCCATTACCTCTAGCCATTGTATAAGGTACTAATAGGTTCATCTTTTGATGGAATGACAGTTAGTGGGCTAATAGAATTGAGATGTGGGATAATTTAAGTCATAATTAACTAAATTCCAAAATTGGCATGATATGTTACAATTCGAGTGTGAACATAGAGAAAAGAATCAAACCCTAGATCATTTATTTATAAATATAATATCTAAGACAAGAAAATGTTGTTGAACAATTGTATTTGCTATTGAGCCATGTTTAATACAGAATAGAGTGGTTGGTGAAGGCAATAAAGTGTGTCAAATAAAGAAATATATAGACATAAGACTGGAGAGGAATAGTGAGGAGTAGAGAGAAAGAAAGGCACAAAGATAATATGCAGAGTATGATCAGTTGTAGATTAGACTTATAACAAAGAACAAAGATCTAGATTCATATATGAATCCAATTTGTAAATTAGAGTTGTAGCTCCATAAGAATCTAATTAGTTGGTGCCATCAGATTGACTAAGTGGGTATTCATATTAGGGAATGGGTACTTCCTTAGAGTTGGTGATATTAAACTAGGGGATTAGTGTCTCCTTAAGATTAGTGTCCTCAAATGTAACTAGTGAGGTCTTGCCAATAAGGCTTTGAACTATGAGGCTGGATTAGACTAATAGATTCTAGCAACTATTCTTACCATGTTTTTTCCCTTTGGGGTTTCCATATATATATCTGGTGTCATGAGTATTTTTTTGTGTATGTCATCTCTACATTTATCTTTTAATTTGCAATGCTTTTTAATTTGATTTAAAAGGATTAAAATACCAATTTTAATTGATAAATTGACTTAGCCCCCCTCTCAGTATCTAGTTGTGTTCCAACACCACTTACCTCTTCGCTCTCCAAGCTCATTCTGACTTAACATCAAATTAGTGGCTAGATCTAGAAGAATCGCATGCACTTTGTTCCTAAGGATGTAGTGCCTAAATTTATTGATGGTCTTAACTAGTTTAAAGGTTTGTTTATCAATCAAAGGATAATTAAAATTAGCATTTTTAAAATTAGTGCTTAGAAAAGCAATCATATGGTCACATCATTCTATTTTTTTAGTTAAAATAGTATAAATAATGTGGTCAAAGGAAAAAGAGTAGAGGTAAAAATCCTTTGAAAAGTTTGGACTTATCAAGACTAGAGCTTGACTAATTGCCTTTTTGATATCTCTTAAGGCCCTTTTGGATTCTTCATTCCATGAGACTCTGACATCCTTATTCAACATGTCATTTAATTGTTTGATAATTTTTGAAAAGCCATAAATGAATTTTATCAAAAAGTTTTTTTTAACAAAAAATAATTTCAATTATTTTCTACTATTTGGAGGCTCTATCCTTGATATAGCTTCCACTCTTTTAGGATCAATGGAGATTCCATCTTTGTTGATAACATGGCCTAACAATATACCTTTAGTGACACAAAAAAATTGTTTTATTAGGGTTGAGGTAAATTCCATACCTTCTGCACATTTTGAATACCTATTGTAAATGCATGAAATGGTCCTCCCTATTCTTAAAGAAAACAATTAAATCATCCAAATAAATTATAATGAACTTATCAATCAATCCTTAGAAGGCATGGTCCATGGATTTTAGGAAGGTAGCTCCTACATTCATTAGTCTAAAAGGCAATCGTTTCTATTCAGAGGTGCCCGACTTAGTTTTGAATGTTGTCTTCATTCTATCTTCCTTGTCTATTACCACCTGATTATAACCTTAAAAACCATCAAGAAAAGACATCATTGCTGAACGAAAAACAATTTGTATTACTTGATCAAGAGAGGTAAGAGGATAATTATCCTTTTCAGACACTATATTCAAATTTATAAAATCAATATGTAGCCTAATTTCAACATTCTTCTTCCTAACTGGCAACCCAAGTAGATTTCCTAATGGAAAAGTTTGTTAGATGATAGGATTGTATTTTCCAATAGGATTGTATTTGAATTGCCTAATTTTAGGTAGAAGTAGAGGCTTATAAATCATGGGTTCTAAGATAAGATTTATAGGCCTCTACTTCTACCTGAAAGGTTTGCAATTTTATTTGAGAGGTATGGTATGAGTGATGACTTTTGGATCAAAAATATTCAAGTCATCATATGACCAAGCTATCACATTTTTGTTTTTTGTTAACACTTCTTTGGCTCTCTTATTTTCAACACTAATACAAGCTTTTCCAATGTTGAATAGATGGGCTTGATCTTGAGGTCCAAGATCAATTGCATTGTAATATTTTCCACTCACTTTGAAAATATTAGAGGCTTCAACTTGCTTATCTTGATCAAATAACATTTCTAAGATAACCATTCCTTTGGGGATCTTGTTGTTATTCAATTGAATGAATTTGATATCAAACTTATTCTCAAGGGTGGTTTCATTAGGTTCATCTATGATCTGGGCTTAAAATGCTCCCGAGCTAGCCATGAAGTATAGGATATATTAGTCATCACTAAAGACATGCAAATGGTTTACATTATTTAGGATAAAAGGGCAAAGTATCAACTCAATCCTAACATTTGGTAAATCTTGGTCAAACATAAGATTAGTTACAGTAGAGGCAAGCTCATTAGTAAATTTATTTTCCTTCCTAGGGATGGAAACAATATTGAAGTCATAAAAATATTCACCAAATCCTAGACTCTAAATTCATACCTCTTGAGGTATGACTATTTGCACTAATATTTGCTTCTTACCTGATTGACTACTAACTCTGAATCACCATAAACTAGTAATTCCTTGACTTTATTTTTGATGGAAAATTTTAGACCTAAGATGAGAACATCATATTAAATAAGGTTATTGGTGCATGGAAGTTGGAGTCTATAAGAGGCATGGTAGTTCTTACCAATAGGGTTAGTTAGAGCAATGCCTACCCCATATCCAACTTTACACCTAGCCCCATCAAAATGCTTCTTCCATAATCCAAGAATAGTATGAGAAGATTTAGGGTCACATACTTTGGCAATTTCTAGGGTGAAAAATCTTAAATCAGAATCAATTATGTTGACCCTATCATTCACCACATTATATTTAGTGATCATGTGTTTCATTTTTGGCTCCCTTTCAACTTTAATCTAGTTAGGAACTCCCTTCCATGGCAACCATATGTGAGAATAGTATGTGGACATATATATCCATTTAGATCCCTTTCCCATTCTCTACTTAAAATTAGTCCATATGCATCAGGGATATCTACCATTGGATATCTAGAAATTATTGGAATCTTAGTTTAGAAGATAGTTACATGTGGACATTTAACAATTATCCAATCACCTTGACCCTAGTCTTATCTAATTAGGTGACAACCCTATTAGACTTAATGGGAGTTAAACCAAGTTACTTACAAACACTTGTAGGCAATATTTGTAGAGGCACCAAAATCCAAAAAATAGTTATGCAAATTCTTACCAAACATTTTGACTATGAGCAATAAGGGTGGGGACTCTATTTTAGCTTTGTATATAGCTACATTTGCATTATCAATCTTGGACATCTTGTCGCATTTCTTAGATAAAAATTCCAGTAATGGATCCCTTTGCTCAATTATTTATGTTAGTTCTTGCAAATTAGTATTAGCTTTAATTTTCTTCATGTCTTATACAATATTGTAACTAGACTTATTGGAATAATTGAAAGTATTGGTACTAGGTCTAAAAGTACTTCCCTTTGGAGGCTCTATATTATTTTTTGAAGTGTTATCTAGAGGAGTTAAAAAGTTATTTGGAAGAGTGGAAGTAGTCAAAGGCTACCTCTATTCTCTATTCCTCAGAGGATATGTATTCTTTAGGAACTATTGGAAGGCATGAACTTCTTCAAGAACATCATCAAGTTCATTGTCTTCTTAGAAGGGGAAATCAAACATTTCCATCATGAAGGTATAGTGATCAAGCTTGCATCTTAAATTACATGCACCATTATCCTTGTTAGGTACTACCTCAAAGTTTCCAACTCTTTTGAAATGATTCAAAATCTTTAGAAAATTTAATGCAATCAATCTCACCATGCTTAATAGTACACTCGACTTTACAATAATCGGGCAAAGCAATATCAATAAGATTAATATCCATAGTCTTCTTTTCAAAAGATGGTTAATTATTCTTATTATTTTGGAAACTATCATTATTAAACTTGTGTTCTTGGGCCTATTAAACCTTTGGAAATAAAATTTCCTTCCAAAATTCTCTCCAATATATCAACTTATTTTTG
This sequence comes from Torreya grandis, assembly GCA_037957365.1. Taxonomy (NCBI): domain Eukaryota; kingdom Viridiplantae; phylum Streptophyta; class Pinopsida; order Cupressales; family Taxaceae; genus Torreya; species Torreya grandis. The sequence goes on from JARHVA010002785.1 coordinate 1,520,160, forward strand.
CAGCTGAAAGAAGTTAGTGATCAGTTTTTGGACCATTTTTAGAATGGACTCATTCTCATTTTGGGGGGTTTCTATATTACGAGCCTGATTATTATTGGCACTAATGTTGGTACTAAGGCCCTTTGATCACTTGCATTAAATATATTGGTATTATGGTGACTCAAAAACCCCAAATTTTGGTTAAGAACAACATGTCTTAGAGGTAATTGGTTTAGATTTGGGAGCTAGTTGAGATCAGGCACATTTTGGTTATTATTAAGAAAGACATTCAAGTTAGACATATGTATATTGACATTGGGATATAGTAGGCTATCTAACCTTGAGATTGTATATGGTAATTAATAATCATAGCCTCAATATAGGATAAAGCTAGTGTGTTCATAGGACCTACAACCCTCTTGATGAATAATGAAGTCATGGGGTCAAAAGCGTCTTTATATATTTTTAAGGCTAATGTTTCTCTTAATTTATTCTCATTTCTTAATTAAAGAAGAAGGTAAGAAACTAATAATAAGGGTGTGGTAGAAGAACTTGGTTTGTTTGTGCATGTGATCTAGAAAAGTGTGGAGAGATATTTTTTGTCTTGAAAGGATGACCTATAGATAAGAAATCACAAACAACAGGGTTGTTAGAAAGATAATAAGGTGGATTGCCGAGTGTGAGCCAAATCTAAGAAGTATGAGTTTGCCAAGAGGCTATCAATCATTTTTTGATAACAATTAAATTGAAAGAGATAAAAGGAATTGCTTGCATAAAATAACCTAAATAACTAAAATAAAATAAAATAAGAAATAGATGCTTGATAATGAAAAATAAACTAAACATAGTAATAACAGGTCCATACTAGTGCTAAAGTAGGTCAAGTCAGGTTCATAAAATAAGGTAGGTGTTTATGAATAGGTAGGGATACGTAAAGTTATATTTATTTTGGCGTAAGGTGTTGTAAATAACTTACTATTATTTCCTACCATAGTAATCATTGATGGTTGGGGTGATCATCAACAATTAAGCTAACTATTGGTGATTGGGTAGCCATCAATGATTGAGGGTGATCATTGATGGTTAAATTGACCATCAGTGGTTCCTATGGATTCTAAAGATGCTCAAAAAAGGAGTTTTAGAATGGGTCAATGAGTGTTTCAAGGTATATTAATGTTTTGGGAATTAAAAAGTAAGATGTAGGAAGGTATGATTGGGGTAGGAAGGTCAAAAATCAAACAAACAAAGATGAAGTATAAAATATACATGTTGCTTGCTAAATGACTAATGGTAGATGGTTAGAGTAATTTTGGTAGAGTATCAATACATTACCTCAAGATAAATTTTAATTGAGGTTTGAATCTTTGCTATAGTTGCTAAATTATTGGAAGGAAGATTATTTAGAAATCTTGAATACCTATATGATAGAATGCTTATGATGATCCTTTCTCACCTCCTACTCCCCTCATGTTATAAGCAAAGAGAGATGGAGGATAAAAGGTTATCTAGTAGGTTGGATTTTCAATTTTAATGCTCCATATTTCATTAGCATTTGGTTAGGTAGACATTAAATTGTGTCATGCTAGCTTACACATAGCTATTTTTTATGTTAGAATGGTGGGGACCTAACTATTGATGGTCAGTATAACCATTGGTTCTCATGCTAACCATCAACAATCAAGTGTCTAAAGGTAAAGGGGTCAAGGTGGGTTAAAAAGGGTTAGGTTAATAGTTAATGAGTTAGTGATTTTAGTTAGCTAAGTAGCTAACTAGACCCAAGGTCCAATGGTTTGGTTAGTCTCTAGGGGTTTCAAGGCATTTTGACATCTAAAACCATTATGTATGGTTTTCTAGTGTCTATATCTTGCCCCTTTTTATTATTTAGCTTTGAATCAATAAGATACAAAATAAAAATGGATTGTTGGATGAAGGTCTAGTTTCCCTGAGTATGGGAGGAGGTGTTCCTCCTCAAACTGAGAGTTGATAAGGTGAAACCAAAATTGAGTCAAGGTTTGACAAGTAGTTTATGGTGAGTCACGAGGTTGGTGACAAAGGTGGTTGGGAATTTGAAGTGAAAACATGCAAAAAAAATGTGACTAAGTGTGATATCTAAGATCATGAAAAGACTAAGGTTTCCATAGTTGGTAAAAATAAGGTTTATTTTAGAATGACTGGTGATGGGGTAACTAGGCCATAATGTTAAGCATAGTTGATTGGGTCATTCCTATCAAATTTCCTAGATAGGGTCAATGTTTTTGTAGGTATCTGAGGTAGGAAGTGATCCTTTGAGAAACACAAATGGTTTGGTGTGTAATAAGTGATGCAAATTCAAATGTTCAATATGGTAAGGTTGGTTAGTGTAGTTAAAAAGGACCAAGGCAAGGTTGTCATAAAAATATGTGATAGTTTAGGCTAAAAATGGTTAATGTCAAGGTAGACATGGTTGGGTTGTTGGTCGATCAAAGAAGGTATTATCTAAAGGTTGGTTTTAGTTTAGTAGATAAGCTAATCTCCAAAAATGTGGCACTAAGGTGTTGGTGCCTAACACTTTTAAAATGTGGGTTTCCTGACCATCGATGGTTATGGGTCCTAACCTCAACCATTGATGGTCACCCTAACTGTCAATGGTTAGGGGAAAACCCTAAAACCATGAAATATAAAAAGTGAAAATGATAATTCATTTTTAATTTTTACTTTTGACTCCCATGACTTTTATGCTATTGATGATATGGAATTTTTGGGTGACAGTATTGACAAGGTGGAATTGACTACTAACTCACTAGTTGTTGATTGGTGTGAGGTAGGTGTTGAGGTGATTGAGCATGAAATAAAAGATTCAGGGTAGATGAGGATGTGGTTAGGCAATAGGACATGGGATTCATCCTCAATAATGGTCTAGGAATGAGGTAGGTGTTATCTTAATTTGTTAGATTAGTTGATTAGATCATTTTAAAGTTGAATTTGGTTATTTTATGTTTTTTTAGTAGGGTTTTGGGGGGTTTGCCCTAAATTTATGTTTTAAGTGTGATTGGTAAAATTAGCAGGTGAAAATCAAAATGGAAGGAGTAGTTAGGTTGGGGGTAGGGTAGAGGGTAGGGGTAGGTAGTTTATTTATTGAATTTTATTATTTTGGATGGGTTTGGGAAGGTAGGTTCAGGAATTTTTCCATTGGTGGTCACACATAATGATTGATAGTGGTCATACCTAATCATCAATGGTTAGACTTGACCATTGATGGTCAATTATCTAAGCCAGATGATCACTTGACCATCAATGGTCATAATGACCATCGATAGTCAGGTGAATAATGAAGGTGTTCAATAAAATTTTGTAGAAAATGAGTTGGGTTTTAAAAAAAAGTGTTTAAAATGCTAAGGGTTGGTTGGGATAGGGTAACTTTCAAGTAGGAGTCATTTGTTGAAATGTTTGTGGGTTATGGTAGGTGTTTTTTGATAAAATATTTAATGTTAGAGGTAAGTTAAAAATGTTCTAACATTATAAGGGTAGCATTGAAATAGGTTTATTTACATGGGTTTAGGTTGATGAAGGGGTTTAACTAGGTAGAATGAAGTGAAAGAAAATGGGTAATGGTAATGGAAAACTAAGTGTGCATGATAACTTTGAATTTTATAGGCAAAAGTCCAGATCTAAATGAGGGATCAGGTTCCTCAAATCTTTATAGAGATCCATAGAGGGATTAATAAGGATTATTATATGCACATGGAGGAGGTTATCCTTAGAGCTATGATACACTATCAAGATGTGTTATAAGATACGGTGATGGTCATGGTCCTTATTGAGAGATGAGATCTAGCCAAAAACATCTTAATGGTGGGGTTACTAGAGTTATTCTCATTCCCCTTAATGGTGAACCTCTTCCCATTTATGTTAAACTTGAATTTGAATTCACTAATAACACATTTGAATATGAATCCCTAGTCATAGGTCTCCAAACCACCCTAGCCTTGGGAGTTAAAATAATAAACATATTTGGTGACTCCTAACTAGTCATCAACCAGGTCACCAAATCTTATCAATGTAAAAATGATATCCTGATGAAGTAAAAAAACTCATAGATGTACTCTTAGCATCATTTTATCATTACACTATCCAAATAGTTCCTCACTTTACTAACAAATTTGTACACATGATGACATCCCTTGCCTCCCAAATCCCATCTCACCCTATTGAATCTAAACTATTTCTCATCATCCATCACTTTATCACACCATATATTAGTTCTGATCTTCCCACTATTTATAATGTGGAGGTATCTCCATCTAACATTTAGTATGACCAAACTTTTTACTATCTTAACCTTGGAACTATTCCTCCCAACATTTTAAAGAATTCCCAAACAACTTTTTTTCAGAGTACCTCTTGTTATAGAATGCTAAAGGGAATCCTTTATAAATATAACTTTGATGACATTCTTCTCCATTTTCTACATAGTCATGAAGCCTCCCATGCCATCAAGGAAACACATGAAAGAGTCTATGGGGGACACTTTAGTGGCCTAGCTATTGCTAAGCATATCCTTCACCTTGGTTACTATTAGCCCACCCTCAATCAAGACTATTGTGACTATGTAAATAAGTGTTTCAAATGTTAAAAACATGCTAACTTACATCTTAAACCTCCTTATGGCATTCAAATATCCAAAGATTATTGACCCTCCTCATAATGGTGTCCTAACCTTGTTAGGGAAATTAATCCCCATTCTTCAAAATGACACCAATATACCATTACTATCATTGAATATTTCACCAAATGGGTGGAGGCCATCCCCCTTATATCCACCAAAGCTGAAAAAATTATCAACTTCATCAATCACTATATCATTAACCACTTCAGTGTTACCCATAACATCATCACTGATAATGGAAAATATTTAAAAAACTAGAAAGTCCAAGGTCTTTGTGATGATTTCAACATCAAGTTAAGCCTTTCCTTGCCTTGTCATCCACAAGCCAATGGATAGGTATAAGCCTCTAAAAAAATTCTAATCAAAATTCTCACCAAAGTAGCAAGTGATTTAGGTCAGGATGGGCCTATCGCACCATCATTTAGACCTCTACAGGTGCTACCCCTTTCTCTCTCATCTTTGGGGCCAAGGTAGTCTTGCCTCTCAAAGTCCAAATTCCCTCCCTTCACATACTTTACATGAAATCATTTTCAGGAGTGACTATCAGTAATAACAAATCACACATCTTAAACTCCTTAATGAATATTGCCTTGTAACACTTAATAATATTCTTATCTATCATTAATGAATCAAACATGCATATAAAAAACACCTAGAAGAGTGAGAGTTCAACATTAGAGACCTCATCCTTAGGGAAAACCAACATGTAACTAATATGGAGAAGAGAAAAAAGGGCAAGTTTTCTTTCGATTGGCTTAGACCCTATATCATAACCCATAATTATAGATCAAGCACTTATCATTTATCATCTCTAGAAGGTAAAATAGAAAATGAACCTCTCAATGTTTTCCTTCCTATTATTTAAATAAGGATCAAAATTTATTGTATGTCTAACTTAAGCTCATCACTTGGTCTATGAGGTTTTCACTTCTTTTCACTTACCTACCCTTAATCCCCTTGGGAATAATTAATTACATCATATACCTATGTGATTATCCATCACAATTATATCATAATCCTAAGCATGGGTACCATAGGTCTACCCATGGCATAGTTCTCATGGATACTTTTCATCTCTAATCAGATGGAATCTCATGATCAGTTGTCTCTCAAAATCACTTTATCCATATATCATTAACCTTTTATGCTAAATTCTTTCCTCCATAAAGGTAAACATTAAAGCCTAAATAGACTTGTCCATGGCTAATTTCACATTCAATTTACCTAGGTCCATATCTCTAGCATTACAGACTACTCCCTTGAATGACAACTACCCAATAATTGAAAGTTTCTTAAAAATAGACAACTCCCTTGAAGGGCAACTATAAAAATCTAGTTTTAGACCACTCCCTTGAAGGATGGATAAGAAATAATCATTTGAAGTTTCTCAGATGAATTAGCTTTAACAACCTATGAAAATATAAAAATCACAAATGACCCTATGTCAAAATCAAAGTAAGTAAGCCATAATCAGCTCTTCTAAGTACCATTTATGGACTTCCTACATCAATCAATCTACACATTATCCCACTACACCATAATCAGTTCCTATATATAGAATTTGTATACTTCCCACATTGATTAGTCTACATATCATGTTAAGGTAGGGACTCATCTATTATGGTTCTTTGGTCACCTATATAAGGGGCAAGCTAACCCACATCAGGTTACCATTTCACCCATTTCCCATTTAACCATATACTTATGATCTACTTTCCCTCCACACCTTATTTCAAATCAAGGGACTATGAGATTACTTGATACAAAGTTATCAAGACACCCTCTTTCTCAACCAAAGCATGCTCTTATGAAGCACTGAATAGGTTTATGTTCACTAAGTCAATCCAACTATGGTTTTTGGTTGTTATATCCTTACCAACTAAAAATGTCATGCCTTTTTCTTACCCTTTATTCATTATTTCATGTGACCATATGTCTCACTATTATTATCTCTTTTGCACATTTAGTTTGTTATCTACACCTACTTTATGTGCTTTGATAACATTGTGAACCATGAATAAGACAAATATAAACCATATCCTACCCATCAACAAAACATAAAGAACCATAATATCATAAACAATAAAAAAATACCATTATAACATTAGAACACAATAAGATCATCATCAAACATCATCAAAATAATCCCTATAACAAAATATCATCCTATCTATGAACCACATTATCATATTATTTCATAAATAATATTACACCCTCATCCTATCTAACCACATTGTTATAATAATCCCATACATAACATAATCAAAACCTATCCATCGAATATTCACGATCATGTGCAAACTAAAATAAAAAATAAAAAATATTTTAAATAACCATTACTATCATTGAATATTTCACCAAATGGGTGGAGGACATCCCCCTTATATCCACCAAAGCTGAAAAAATTATCAACTTCATTAATCACCATACCATTAACCACTTTAATGTTCCCCATAACATCATCACTGATAATGGAAAATATTTAAAAAACTAGAAAGTCCAATGTCTTTGTGATGCTTTCAACATCAAGTTAAGCTTTTCCTTGCCTTATCATCCACAAGCCAATGGATAGGTATAAGCCTCTAAAAAAATTCTAATCAAAATGCTCACCAAAGTAGTAAGTGATTTAGGTCAGGATGGGCCTATCGTACCATCTTTCAGAATTCTACAGGTGCTACCCCTTTCTCTCTCATCTTTGGGGCCAAGGTAGTCTTGCCTCTCAAAGTCCAAATTCCCTCCCTTCACATACTTTACATGAAATCATTTTCAAGAGTGACTATCATAAATAACAAATCACACATCTTAAACTCCTTAATGAATATTGCCTTGTAACAATTAATAATATTCTTATCTATCATGAATGAATCAAGCATGCATATAACAAACACCTGGAAGAGTGAGAGTTCAACATTAGAGACCTCATCCTTAGGGAAAACCAACATGTAACTAATATGTAGAAGAGAAAAAAGGGAAAGTTTTATTTCAATTAGCTTAGACTCTATATCATAACCCATAATTATAGATCAAGCACTTATCATTTATCATCTATAGAAGGTAAAATAGAAAATGAACCTATCAATGCTTTGTATTTTCATCCTTTTTATTATTTAAACAAGGATCAAAATTTATTGTATGTCTAACTTAAGCTCACCACTTGGTCTATGAGGTTTTCACTTATTTTCACTTACCTACCCTTAATCCCGTTGGGAATAATTAATTACAACATATACCTATGTGATTATCCATCACAATTATATCATAATCCTAAGCATGGGTACCACAGGTCTACCCATGGCATAGTTCTCATGGATACTTTTCATCTCTAATCGGATGGAATCTCATGATCAGTTGTCTCTCAAAATCACTTTATCCATATATCATTAACCTTTTATGCTAAATTCTTTCCTCCATAAAGGTAAACATTAAAGCCTAAATAGACTTGTCCATGGCTAATTTCACATTCAATTTACCTAGGTCCATATCTCTAGCATTACAGACTACTCCCTTGAATGACAACTACCCAATAATTAAAAGTTTCTTAAAAATAGACAACTCCCTTGAAGGGCAACTATAAAAATCTAGTTTTAGACCACTCCCTTGAAGGATGGATAAGAAATAATCATTTGAAGTTTCTCAGATGAATTAGCTTCAACAACCTATGAAAATATAAAAATCACAAATGACCCTATGTCAAAATCAAAGTAAGTAAGCCATAATCAGCTCTTCTAAGTACCATTTATGGACTTCCTACATCAATCAATCTACACATTATCCCACTACACCATAATGAGTTACTATATATATAATTTGTATACTTCCCACATTGATTAGTCTACATATCATGTTAAGGCATGGACTCATCTATTATGGTTCTTTGGTCACCTATAGAAGGGGCAAGCTAACCCACATCAGGTTACCATTTCACCCATTTCCCATTTAACCATATACTTATGATCTACTTTCCCTCCACACCTTATTTCAAATCAAGGGACTATGAGATTACTTGATACAAAGTTATCAAGACACCCTCTTTCTCAACCAAAGCATGCTCTTATGAAGCATTCAATAGATTTATGTTCACTAAGTCAATCCAATTATGGTTTTTGGTTGTTATATCATTACCAACTAAAAACATCATGCCTTTTTCTTACCCTTTATTCATTATTTCATGTGACCATATGTCTCCCTATTACTATCTCTTTTGCACATTTAGTTTGTTATCTACACCTACTTTGTGTGCTTTCATAACATTGTGAACCATGAATAAGACAAATATAAACCATATCCTACCCATCAACAAAACATAAAGAACTATGATATCATAAACAATCACAAAATACCATTATAACATTACAACACAATAAGATCATCATCAAACATCATCAAAATAATCCCTATAACAAATATCATCCTATCTATGAACCACATTATCATATTATTTCATAAATAATATTACACCCTCATCCTATCTAACCACATTGTTATAATCATCTCATACATAACATAATCAAAACCTATCTATCCAATATTAACAATCATGTGCAAACTAAAATAAATAACAATAAATATCTTAATCAATAAAATATTTTTAAACCATAGCATCATCATTGTCTATCATAACCATCATCAAATACATACACTAAAGAGTCAATGATAACCATAAACATGTAAACACCATAAATGTCATCCATGATCCATAACCATCATTACATAATAATCATGATACATCAATACATCATCAATGCAACATCATGAACATAAGAACATAATCATCATGTTGACATAATCATCTAATATAATCAAATGTCAATAATATAATTGACATAATCAAAACATAGTCATCATATACAACAATAAAAAGATAAATGAAATAATGTATCCATGTCTCTCATACTCATATACATCTCACATCGTCAACATGTAAGTTGGTATCAAAATCAAAATCATATACATAATCTCTATCAGACCCCTAGTACACCACTACCACTAGCCCTATCTACACTTGCACCTATACTAGCATTTGGTAGTGCCCCCCTAATATCCCTACCTACCCCATTATCATGGCCCACTATCTTTGAGTAGCTATAGATGGACCGCCTATTAGGTTGGCTCTATACTCCCCATAGCTCATCTCTAATGGCAACTATGCTAGCACTATCACCTCATAATATCTTATCTCCTTAATGGTGTCTAGGTACCATGTCCTTAGAACTATGTTAGGTAGTCCTCTTTTTGTTGTTATTATGGCCTCTCCTACCCTCTGTCTTAATGAATCTCCCTCTTGAGTCACTAAATATAGGGAGGTCATCATGGTATCATGCTCACTAGTCAAAGTGGCAACTTGCCCCTATAAGGTGACAATTTGTGCCTATAATGTGGCCACCTATCCCTGTAACCTTGTGATCTAGGCCTGTGCTACTACTAATGCCACTACTACCTAACCATCATGTGCTCGTGCCCCTAAAAGGTCCACATCCATAAGCTATTACCCCCATCACCACATCCAATGTCTATTATTGACTATTGAGCCTAGAACCACACTACATAACCATCTATAATCCCTACATCATCAATGGCCATTCTAGCTAGTAGTTCCTCATAGTTTAGTATGACATCCTATGGTTGTGTCTCTGATAGTAAAAACTTGGCCTCTTCCCTCCTATATCAAGGAAAATTAGGGGGGATCCATTACACTAGTCCAAACTATCTCCAAACTTGGTCAAAAGGGATCAACTTATTCTCCCCATCTCTCCTCCCATAAATCTAGTGCCAACTCTATAAGGATAATGTTTGGTACTTGTGCTTAGGCCAACTAAGCTAATCCTCATTTGGCCTCCGTACCACATCACCCACCACCAAGCCCTCTAACATGTCTCTAAACCACTCTATGTCTCTGGTTCCCCCACCTACCCCTATCAAAGCATTAATATACCTCTATCACATGTAGATGAATAGAAAGTCTACTTGGGTGAATCCCTATCATGATACCCCTAATGGTCTCAAAACTTGAATATGTTCATATGCCCAATAGTGAAGCATGATAATAATGCTAATCTTATACCATCTATGTGCCCAAAAGGCCAAGAGTTCCCTATAAATCTAAACTAGTAACACTAGGGCACATCTAAATATAATCCTCTCAAGTAGCATCTCTACCAATACCCCTAATAATAAGTATAGAAATAAGCCATGGCTAAAATATAATAATGAAAAACAAGTCATTGCCATCATCATCATTGTTAAAAAACATCTATCCTCTAGAGCCCTTTGGTATAATGGCCTGATCCCAAACCCCATTACATACCACCTACCATAATTCTAATCTACTCCATATATAAGGTCCATATAATAATCTCTGTCCTTTCTCTCTATATGATAGATTGGCTCCCCTTGAATAGGTAACTATGTGATCCTAGTCACATCCTCCAACATGATATTCATCTCTCTAGTCATCAACATGAAAGTATTCATCATTGGGTCCCATCTCTCGATGAGTGTGATGATCATAGACACATCCCATGATAGGTGTTGATAATGTATCATGGCCTCTAGGCCAACCATCTCCATGTGCCTCCACTCCTCTACTATCATCCTATTTCAAACCTTAGTAAAGATCCTAAGGACCCGGTCCCTCATATGAATCTAGTCACAGGCCTACACAATAATCATATTAGTATGGACACTTAATTTTCCAAATCAAACTCACTATCAACCTACACATCTCTTTTCCACCCTATTCCAATCTAACCCTTCATATTTCTCATCTTTCCTTTAACACTCAATACAAACCCTTAACTTTATCTACACAAATTTTGACACCTACATACTTCTATCTCCAACACGAGCCATATTCAACATTACTTCCATTCAAACTACCCATCATTAACCCCACTACATAATTTGCATGCACCTACATGCTTATACATGCCCAACTCTACTTACCTTCCCTTCATCCTATCTTCCCTACATTTTACCTTTATCACCCACTTGATGGACCTCTTAAAACATTTTAACCTCTTTCACAACCTTTGTCAACCTTTTAAATTAATTAACCCTTCATCCTACTCTACACATTTTCACCTTTCAAAACACTCTAAATAAATGACAACTTTACAACATTTTAACTAACTTAACACACTCTAAAACCCCTTTAAACATTTAACCAACTTTCCAAACTTTAATAAAGCCTTTACCCCATTTCCATACTTTAAAATTTCAAAATTTATAATTTCCACACTTTAAAATCTCAAAATTTACAAATTTCCAATCACCAAAATACTTTAACACATTTTCCATAACCTTCAAACCATTCCCCCAACTAGCCCCTTTTCTTATTGATTTTTACCTTCCCATTCCACACCCCTCAACCATTGACAGTTCACTAAACCATCAATGGTCCCTTAAGACCCTCTCACTTCAGCATTTGACCATCGATGGTTGGGTCAAACCACTGATGGTCACTATGTGTAACTATCAATGATGAAACCCTACTACCTCTTTCCACCTAAACACCATAACACTCACCTAACAACACAAACTACACTCCATAATACTCTACTATAGATCATTATCAACCTAACACACCCTTCCAATTTCACTTTCACAACAACCCATTCACTAATTTCACCCATACCCAAAACTAAGGCATCAAGGCCTAAGGATATTTTTACAAGCCCAAACTACCTTAATCTAACGTATTCAATATAGTTCTACATCCACAAATTCACTTATACTATAAAATATTAAAGAAAACCCACCTTATTCCATAATCACTAGTGTGGTTAGAGTCCTCATACTACCACCTAACTTTACCCTTGTCCACCCTCTATCTGGTGAACACTCAATCATGACTCGAACATAAAATCACCCACTCATAATTCTCCACCTTAGCATAATCCATGCTAAATGACTAATAGATAAAACACTCCAAGCACTAAAAACCAAAATTCAAATGGTAATAATGAATTCTCATTTTCCTTTTATGTCTCAACTTTTTAGGGTTTTCCTAACGATCGATGATCAGGGTGATAGTCGATGGTCGATCCTATGGATAACCCTAACTATCGATAGTTGGGCCCTCTAATGTTTTTTACCCACCTTTTAAACAAGAAACCCCACTTAAAATTTTACCTTTGGAAGAAATACATTTGTATTGAAGTTCTTTTTTGGTATTATGTCTATGGAATTATGTATGTAGCATCCACTTGCCTAATGTATTTGGATTTAGCTCAACCATCCCCAACCAACCCATACCCAACCTACCAACTCTTACACCACATCTACCTTGACATTGGTTGTTTTTTAACTAGACCATTTGCATGTTTTACAATAACTTTGCATTGTCATTTTGACCTCACTGACCAACCTTTCCATGTTGAAATTTTGAACTTTACACCACCTTGTGCATGACCTAACCTATTATGTTATTTTATGAGAGTACTTCCTACCCCAGATACTTGCAACCAACACTGACCTTATCTAAATGGCTTGATAGGCCTAAACTAATTAGTTATGACCAACACTATGGACTAGTCAACCCTATCAAATGTCCCTCTAGAATCAACCTTATTTTTATCAACATTGGCAACTTTAATCTTTGCATGATCTTGACTATTGCCCTTAGTCACATTTTATGCATGTGTTTACATCTCAAATACCTAAACATTTTATGTTACCCACCTCGTGACTACCAATTTACCATTTATCCAACCCTGAACTAATTTTTCTTTTGCCTCATTAACTCCCAATCTAAGGGAGAACACCTCCTCCCATACTTAGGGTAATCAAAACTTGATCAAAATTTTATTTTTGTTCTGTAACTTGTTAGATCAAAGCCACACAACAAAAAATTAAAAAATGTAGACACTCAAAAACTACACATGATAAATTTCAATGTCAAACTACCTTTTAACCCTCATCAAACCTCACATCTAGTATACCACTTAGTCAATTAGACTCATTTAGTAATTTGACCCCTAACTTAACATGTTTAACTGAACTATTTAATTTAACTTGCTTTAACCTATTTTCTTCTAGCTCCTCAACCATCGATGGTTGACCTAACCATCAATAGTTAGGTTCCCAAACCTATTTAAAAGTATTAAAGTAATGACAAATTTCCAAAAGATAAGAATTTCCATAAATGTCAACTTGATTTTATAAGTTTCTTTAAAACATCATGAATTATTAAATTCATCCTACAAAAGGAGAAGAGGAGGAAGTGAAATAGATTCATGATCCAAAATCTTGCATCTAAGCTGTCTTACATATAGGTATCCAACATCCTTTCAATAAGCAAGTAATACCACTGAAGATCTGAATCGCTGTCAAAATCACTTTTAAAATTTTAAGTACTATCACTCTAGCCAAATCACTTTAGTATTTCACCATCAAGTTTTAGGTATCTTTTACTTGTTTTTGTTAAAATTATCTTACTTCTAATCTTGCTATCTTATTAAAACCATTGGTACCTCATTCTCCACCCCTCATCCCCACAAAAAACCTTTATTTACCCCAAAAACCTAATATATACCCTCTACTTTGATAGTTTCTAAATTTACACAAGCAACCATTGATAGTTACCACAACCACTGATGGTTAACCCTAACCATCAATAGTTACCTAATCACTGACTATTAGACCCAACCATTGATGGTTCAATTGACTACCAATGGTCACTATGGTATAAAAATCCATCAAGTTTTTTAGCCCCTTTTCCCCATCTAAACATAACTTTTTCTATTATGCCTGATCTTAGTACCTTTTTTGATTTTTTAGACTAAACCCCAACTAGTTTAGCATAAGTATTGACCTAATTTTACTATTTTAGTTATTTTCTTTAAACAATCATTTATTTTTTCTTATTTTCATGTATTTACTTTCATATAATTGAATACAAGTACCATCTCGTTTCATTTATATCAACTTAATTATTATAACATGTGGATTGATAGCCTCCTAACAAGCAATATGCTTCTTAAATCTAGCTCATGCTAAGTAGTCCACTCAACCATCCATCTAAAAACCCCCTTTTCAAGTGCCATTTTTATCTATAGGTTATTAATTTCAAGCTAAATATAATTTACCACCATCATCTAGATTCACACATACACTTTACCAGGTATTCTTCTACACTACCTATTACTAGTTTCATTACTTTACTTCCAAAATTAAGAAATCAGCAAAATTAACTGAAATAGAATGATATCAGAAATCCATTTTGGATAGTCAATGGTTTGTATGAATCTAATAGATAAGAGATGTTGAAGCTCTTTTTTTACTAGAAGGGTGATGTAAGTGTGCACCCTACGAAGCTTTTATCTGATAGGTTTATCACCAAGATGGATGACAATGTTTTAAAGAGTTGTAGAAGGGTTGATTTTAGAAATATCCTAATAAGACCAAGCTAATGCTATGCCTCAGTCATGGAGGAAATAAAGGTATTCTTATTACTCTAAACAATCTAAGGATTGACCACTCTTTATAATGTGGGGGTTATTTTGAGTACCCAAGTTGACATCAATAATGGAATCGTTAAACATGGTTTGGTTATCAAGAGGAAGGAAATTGTGGATAGAAGAATCCACTACACCAAGATAAGTGAGAATAGAATTATTATCTTGATTTTGGATGGTTTTAATGGTAGGAGAATCATTTTCTACCATTTTAAGATGAGTGAGAGGTAGAGTTATAGTTTGGCCATCCTTTTGATAGGTTAGGGGGCCTAAAATAAAAATATTGACTTAAAAAAATTAAAGAATGATTTTTAAATCCTGAGACTTTATTGGATATTGATTTTATGAGGATGTGATGTCTTACTCAATGGTGGTGATGGGTTTGGGTGAATCAATGGGTTCTTCTAGTGGTATGAACCCAAGGCCAAATAACTCATGAGGTTTCTAGGTTTTGATCGAAGTAAACTCGTAAGGTCCATATTCATAATGGTCAAGGCCAAATCCCTTCCAAGCACACCTATAAAGGTATAATTTGGTAAATGTGGGTTTGTCCAGATAATAGAAGTTAGAGGTAAATGGTTGGGTAGAAGAGGTAGTGATAGAAGAAAGAAGTGGATGATCAAGTCCCCCATAGATTAAACTAATTTCAGGGTTAGATGGCCCAAAAGAAATGATGTTTCAGAAAATAGGGTCATAACTAGGATCATAGTAGAGGTTCCCATGCTCTTGAGTAAGGAAAGCATCCAAGGCTATAAGATGATACTCGCCCAATGAGAGATGTTGGAACATGGGTTATATGGGGATCTGAGAAGAAGATACAGATGAGCTAGTTAAAGCTTTCATAGATGGTAGAGGTGGAGTTATTATTGATTTGTGGTGAAGGGGATGAGGGAGGAAAATTAACTTTGTTGGGTTGATATGCCATGTTTCAAGATACAAAAGGACTAGGGTCAGCTTGTAAGGTAATGACCTGACCCTCATGTTTAAACCTAATACATCAATGCAAGGTGGATAAGACACAACTCATGGCATAGACCCAAGGGCATCCAAGTAAGATGTTGTATTATAACTCACCTTATAAAAAATAAAATATCTCTTTATTTATGTGAGGTCCCAAGTGGATGTGGAGCATCACTACGCCCAAGGTAGTAGCCATAATATAATTAAAGGATCAAATAATTATTATAGTTTTTGACATGATATTCTTTGGCAATTGGATTTGGTCATAAGAATGAGAGGAGATAATGTTAATAATATCTCCTCCATAAATCATCACCCTTTTGATGTGGGTTTGATTGATGTAAGAAATGATTAAGAGGGGAGGATCAGGATCCTCAGAATAGATGGAAGGTATATCTAAATCCTAGAATGTGACAAAGGTAGAAAGTTAAAGGGCTTCAACAAAGGATGCAAGATGTTGAGGGTCATGTGGTTAGACTTATATGGATTTTAAGGCCTTTATCAATACTTGGTGATGGTGGGTTGAGCTATTAATTAGTTTGTAAAGGCTTATCTTCACCAATGTTTGGTGAAGTTGTTTCAACACTACACATTGAATAGATTTGGAAGGGTTGGAAGGAAAAATAACCAAAATAGATATTTTGGGTTTTTATGAAAGTGATGGTGAAGGTGTTTGGGTTTGGTTAGAAGGTTGAGGGGTGGAAGGATATGTCCATGGAATGAACACTTTTTACTTTCCCTTATCCTTTTGTTGGGCCCAAGATCAAGTAACCATATGGCTAGTGTGGATTAGGGGAGGTGTTGGGATAGAAGGTTGCTTTAGTTCCTCCTCATTTTTAGATGAGAGTGGAGTAGTAGGTAAGTGTTAAATTGGTTAATTTGGTGTTTGAGTTGTGTTGGGTGAATATTTTGTCAACCAACTAACTGGTGAGCAAAATAGGTCTCTTCAACCACAGCATAGGGAGATTGGTCGACTAAGTGTGCAGGTAACCTACATCAATAGGGGAAAAATATCTCCTCTCATCAAGGGGAGGTTCCCTATGAATATGCAAGAGCTATAGACTATATAAATAAGCTAAAAATAACACACAAGGGTAGGATAAACCATCCATATCTCTTCTTTCAGAGATGATGCTCACAGATCAAAGGAGAAATCCTGGGTGAATAGTGAAGGTACTTCTCTTCTTTCAAGAGTAACATTCAATCAAGAGCCAGATCCCTTCTTGGATACTAGAAATCTTGGTGAAATGATAGAAGACACTTATCTTCTTTTAGAAGTGCTTGTTCTTGCAAACAACAAGAATCTTTTTGGTAGGACAAGTAACTAGTAATAGGGGTGTAGAGTAACCAACAACATGAGATGTAGCACAAAGTCTCCACCTCGACTACCCAAGAGTGAGATACAAAAGACAATGAGGGCACAAAGTCATCCCAATGTCTTTTACATAGAAACAAAAAGAAACCACACACTAAAGACAACTATGACAACACAAAGTCTGAAAGTAGATGGCTTCAGAACACCTTCCTTATCACTTCCACTAATTCTACTTGTTAGATTAAATAAACAAGAATACATTTAGAAGATAGACATAAGAAAAATCTTCTAAAATGATATAAGATATGATAGCACAAAGTCTACAAACAACTTGCTTTCTCATTCAGATAAAATAATATGAACAACAATTTGAGCTCAAAGTCTCAGTATTCACCTTTAAATTTGGGTAGAGTTTTGATTTTGTGATCAAAAAGGTCTCCATCTAACAATAAAAGAGTTTACATATATAGCACTCCAAAAAAGACTTGGGTGCTTGTTTTCATGAAAAAGGTCCATGCCAAATTGAATGCCTTCAATGCACCTTCAGTTTTGTTAGGAGGGACCATGCTGGGAATAGTGCATTACCATAACTATGGCATGTCCATTCCTCTAATATGTCTCTTCTTAGTATGGACTACCTGGTCCTTTTCCTGATGTCTGTGTAGCTATCCAATTCACTATTACTTCATGGAATAAAAATAGGCTTGCATCCTTGATTTGGTGCACTCAAAAGTCTACTTGATCCACTATTTCACCTACTTGGAAATAACTCTTTTGAAGATATTTTTGGTCCTTTGGTCTCTCTCCTCTCTCCCTTGTAGCAATTTGAGTCTTCGAGCTCTCTTTTTAGCTAGTCACTTGGTTCTTCCTTTAATTTTTGTGCTCTATTTAAATTTCCATAGAGATTCCCCCACTTTAACTTTGACATCCGCAGGACCGTCAATGGTCGCTATATGCTTGAATCATGTTGAACTTTAGACCTGTGAACCATTTGAAAGTGCACTGTTTCATTGGTTAATCGGTTCATTTTGTCTCTTTTGGTCCATCGCTTCCCTATTTAAGTGCTTCTTTGCTCTCAAGTTGAACCATCACTTTTATTAAACTTGCCTATGGGATCGTCCACGTTACTTCTTTCACAAGTGGCAAGTTTTGATGTTATGAAACTCATTAGAAACTTACAAAAAATGGGATCCTTGACACGTCTTCCCTGAGTAGTTTCAAAAGGAGAATGCAAATGCAGACACTTGTCACATTTTGTTGAGTCACAACAGGGCACGTGGCATGTGCCGCTCAACTTATAGAAGCTTTAGTAACCATTCAAGAGACCTATAGAAGATGACATGTGGGGGGTTCCACTCTACTTTAGAAATAATATAGAAACATTTGGGACTCATTCAGATTCACACAAATGATGCCACTTGTTGTGCTCTGCTTGTTCTTAGCAACTCACTCGAGGCCCACTAGAGTCCTTATGACACAAAAGGGAGAGGCCATGGATGTTCACACATGTCAGCTTCTATGGAGTTATAATGGAAAATGTGGCATGTTCCATGGCTTTGAAACTTATTAGAAACTGTGTCCTGGCAGATGACACTTGGCAACTTCCACTTCGACTCTATGAGGGACATGTGGCAGCTTCCACTGCATCTTGTCTTTTTCCATCAAGAATTTTTTTGTGGGCTTATCCTTTAGACAAAATTTTTAAAGGAATTCCTTCAGACAAAAAGTCTAAAGGAAAGCTTTGCTTCTTTGCTTAGCCGTTTCAATTGTTTCAATTTCTTTGGGCTTTCTTCCCAAATGAATTCCTTCAAACAAAATGTCTGAAGGAATTTTGATTTGGTCATTTTCCCATGGAAAAACCTTTTTGAAATAATTAATTCAGCCTCCTTCACTTAGTCACTTCTATTAGACAAAAAGTCTGAAGGAATTGTTCATTTTGGGCCTTTGAACAAATCTAAAAGGAACTATGTCTTTTCTTTGACCCTTGATCCAATGTTGGTGCCCTCCGTAAGGGCAATTTATTCCTTCAGCCCTAGGGCAGCCCCTTGAAACTTTGAACCCGTGAACTCATTGAACCTATGAAGTGGTTCAAGGTTCAATGGTTCGATCAATTCGTTCTTTTGACTCGGCTAAGTCTCTTTGATATCTTTGAACCAAGTGCACTGAACCAATCTTGAAAACAACTAAGTGTTAGAAACTAGTTCTTTAGATTGGACTCACCTGTAGAAGCCTTTGACCCTATCAAACATGCTAATCCCTTTACTGAAAAAGCTTGAAAAATGAGGAATTAGAAAGCTCAGAACAAATTTTGAAAAGGGGAGAGACAATTTTGATCACGCAGGACCAAAATAGTTCATATGTTGTCCCAAAAATGAGGAAGCTATTTTTGGGGACAATAGGTTGGTAATGGGTTCAAGGGAGTTTCATCAAATTATAAATCACCCTCATCCCATAAGTTATGGAAAAGTGCTCAAATAACTTTGCAATTTTCTATGTCATGTCTAGGTTTCCTATGGTATTATTAGATTATATTATCATTTAACTAATATGGTTTAGAAATTTAAGGGTTTAAGGGTATGATAGGTGGTAGGATTTGTTGTTCCCAAAATCTATCACTTGTTTTCCTGACAACATGTCGATCATTTTGGTCTTGCAGGCCAAAATTGTCTCTTTCTTTCTTTCAAAATGTTCTGAGCAATTATGTTTTTCAAATATTCAAGCCTTTTCAACTAAGGAAGTCATAGGTTCAATAGGTAGGCTTTCTCAAAGGAAGTTCAAAACACTTAAGGCTTTTCCTTAGTGTTTTGAGAATGGTTCAATGCAAAGGTTCAATCAAAAGACTTAATGGTGGGCTTCAAACAATTGGAATGAACCAATGAACCATTCAACCATTCAACCCTACCTCTAAAAGGTTCAAAGGTTCAATGAGTTCAAAGGTTCAATGACTTCGGTGGACTTAAAGAATAAAAGGATTTGAAGAGTGAAGATTGAACTATGGAGCCATTGAACCTTGAACCAAAAAGAGTCAAAGGTTCAACAAGTTCAAAGAGTTTGATGGACTTAGAAAATGAAAGGATCCAAAAAGTTTGAAGCTTCAAAGAATTTAAAGAAATAAGATTGAAACATTGAACCATTGAACCTTGACCAAAATGGTTCAAAAGTTCAAAGGTTCAATGAGTTTAATAAGTTCGATGGACATGGAGAATAAAAGGCTTCAAAGAAAGATAATGAATCATTGAACTATTGAACCTTGAACCCGAAAGGTTCAAAAGGTTCAAAGGTTCAACGGGTTCAAAGAGTTCATAAGTTCAAATGGAATTTTTGAGTGAATGTATGAAGTAGAAGATTCTAGAAATGGTTCAACTAAAGAAGAAAAAGAAAGTGAATGTAGCCCTTTACAAAACATTAAACCTTTGAATCGTTGAACTTTGAACCAAAAGATTTCAAGGTTCAAGGTTCAAAGGGGTTCAAGGCAACTAGTGATGTCCCCATGGACATAAAATTTAGGGTGATGGAATAACTATTGGTTTTTAAAAGACCTAAGAATAAGCTCAACAACAAACCTAGAAAGAAGCCGAAGAAGCCAACTGAAAGTGACAAGATAGCCTTGAGATCTCAGATCACCAAGGAAAGACAAAATGTGGCAAGGAAAGAGAGAATGACTATAGGAAATCTAGAAATATATGTAAGATATTTATTTCCAGTAGGTGGAATAGTCCACCAGGTGGACATCAAAGAACATAAACATTCAAAGGTGCAACTTATTTTTCTACATTAAGTAAAGGTGAATAGACAGTCGTGTAAGCATCATAAAGAAGACCAGACAACCCATGCTTAGGAGGAGACATTGGAGATGATTCAGAATGCCAAAGTCAAGGTTGATGACCTATTCTAGCATGGCCCTTTCACAAATATTTAATGCATTCAATTTAGCATGGACCATTTTCATGAAAACAAGCACCCAAGTCTTTCTTGTGATGCTATATATTGTAATCTCTCATTTTTTATAAGAGAGATCTCTCTATTATTAGAAGCAAATCTCTACCTAAATTGAAAGGTATTCTTGAGACTTTGAGCTTAGACTGTTAATCATATTTTGTTAAATGGATGAGAAAGCAAGTGACCGTTCAGACTTTATGTTGGAATAAGCTTGTGTCATTTAGGAAATTGTTCTTACATCTATTTCCTAAATATAGTCTTGTCCATTTAATCAAACAAGTAGAACAAGTGGAAATAAGTTAGAATATGTCTTGAAGCCAACTTTGGGAGACTTTGTGCTACCGTAATTATCTTTAGTCTGTGTTTTGTGTAAAGGATACTGGAGAGACTTTGAGCTCTCCTTATCCTTCGCAATATTTTACTCTATTGTAGTTGAAGTGGAGACTTTAAGATATGCTTAAAACTCTTGTGTTCCTTTGTCCTAATCAGTGGGAAAAATAATGAAAGAATTTGTGCTTTCTTGGGTTTCTTGTGGTTACAGTTACTACCTAAGAAGTCTTCCTCTAGTTTGGTAAACATCATTTTTCAAAGAAGAGAAATGCCTTCAGTAATTACCTAAGAAGTTTCCCCTATTCTGTGAACATCATCTCTTAAAAAAGAGAGATGGATGGTATGATTTCACCCTTAAGTGTATTTTTAGCTTATATATATACTATAAATTATAGAGAACCTCCCCTTGTTGAGAGGAGAGATTTATCTCATTCTGGCTATGGTCACCACACCCATTTTACTGCATAAATATCCTTATGTTGTGGTTGATGCACCTATTTTTCCATCAGTTAGCTGGTGACAAAATATTCATCCAACAATTTTTGGTGACTTCACTAGGGATGAACAAGTAGTTTGAAGCCTCAAGCTTCAAATTGAAGCATTTCTAGTTCTTCTCCATTTTCATATTACACTCTAGCAGATCCATCATACACGTGAAGATAGAGATCTCAATATATTGTTGAACCTATATTTGAGTTAGTGCAGCTGAGTAATTTTGATCTTTTTCCTCCACCATCTCACCTTCAGCAAAATAGGAGTTTTCCTCCTACAAACATCAGGTCCCTAATACTAGGAAAAGCTTATTTTTCCTCTGCTAGCAAATCTTTAAAAATACATATCCCATAGAGATTTATTATCCCTTCTTTCAACAACTACATCATGGCATCTCAAGGCCCCTGGGGTAATACTTTTGGTCCTCTAAATCTAAATCCACCTCTACATGAACTACCCCATAGTTCAAGAAAGAATTTTCCAAAGTTCTATGGTGATGGGAAGGTTCATCCTAATGAATATATTGTAACCTTTTACATAGCATGTGGTGTGATAGGCATTGATTATGAAGACATTGTAGTCAGACTATTTATGGAAACATTTTAAGGCACTGTTGTAGACTAGTTTTATCATCTACAAGCATAAACAGTGGCTGAATGGAACACTCTCAAAGCCAAATTTGAGGCCAAGCTCAAACCTGCAGAAGATGCACATGCCCTGTTAGCCTAGCTTACACAAATGAATAAGTAGCCTCATAAAACCATGAGGAACTTCATTTCTAAACATGGTAAGCTAAGGAACAAGATTCCCATAATTTCTCAGTTGACACCTGAGAATCTCAAATGCTTCTTTATCAATTCTCAGCTTCTTGAAGTAAGTTTCTTGTTGAGGTAGGCTGGCCATATAGATCTTACTGCAGCTCAAATTTTGGCCACTGAGGTTGAATATGATCTTATCTTGGTAGGAAAGATAAGAAGAGATCCTAATAGAGGTGAATCTTATTCATCTTTTGAATATTCTTCTACATGCACCACTGATCCTATGGTGCAAAATTTAGCAAATTAATTACTAGCTCTAAAAAAGCAAATGGCACAAGGGATGTCTGCTCTTCCTTCTTATTGATATATACCAAGGAGGACATTTCCCAACCAATCATATCAAGGAAATGATACCAAAAATCAAGGGCAACTAAATCATGGTCCTCACCCACGAAGGAAACTTGCCATTGAAGCAGTGCCAACTAACTCAGTAGTTGGTTATCTTGAAATTGAATCTAATTTTTATTTCCAATCTGAGCTGAACCAAGAAGATGACATTGATCTCTTTGTAGAAGGCCAAGAAGAATCAAATGGAAACTCCAACATTAGTTTTCTAAATTACCAGGATGAACTTAGAAGTAAAGGAGAAGCATTTGATGAATCATATGTTATATATCCCATGTCCCAAAACTAGTCAGCTCAATAAGTAGACAAAGAAAAAATAGGGGAAGAATCTCGACCAATAATTTCAATTTCTAAATGAGGGGATTCTCTACCTTTCCAATCAAAGGACTTGGTGATCACTATAAAATCAAGTACCTTAAATATTCTTTCACCTTTTGCTTCAAAATCATAGACTAGTCCTACACCCAATAAAATCCAAATTGATGGACTACCTTCCTTTGTTTTGAATCCATTTCAGTCATTTGATATAATTGACCATGCTAAGAAGACCAAAATTCAAATGTTTGAGTTTGAATTCTTGCAATCCAACCTTGAACAGTTGGATAGGTTAGTTCAATGTGTAAAAAATGAAACCGTCCCTATAGGACAATAAATTTTGAAATTAAATCTAGTTTTCGCAAAGAACACACCTACCTAAAATAATCTTGTGATTACTCCTCTAGCTACCCCTAGAAAGGTAGAACCATTTTATGTCTCCCTAGTGATAAATGGTCATCGATTGAATAATTGAATTATAGACTCAAGAGCTTTTTATAATGTCATGCCAACCAAGGTGGCAAAATTTCTTGGTCTCACACTGACTAAGACCTTTGCGAGATGTTTCTCCATGAAAAATAAATAAGTGCCTTTGCTGGGACAAATCAAAGATGCTCAATTTGCATTTGCAGCCTTCCCAAATAAGAGAATCGAAATGACAGTCCTGGTGGCTGATGTCGCATCTTCCTATGGCATTCTCCTTGGGAAAAATTTTTACAAAGATGTTGGTGGATAATTGAGCATGAACCTATCTAAGGCAAGGATCCTTGTCAAGGGTGTCATGCAAAGGCTACTTCCTGAGAAGGAGGCAAAGTACATTATCACTCAAACTTTAACCCCTAAAGCTCAAATTTTAGTTGAGTCTTTAGGCTTGGGTAATTATTTTTTGACTACTGAAGATGTTCCTATTTTAGTAGATGAAAGTTTCATAGGTGACAATCCAAAATTTTCAAATAAGACATCAGAAGAATTGGTAGGGCGCAATACACATGAAAAAGGATCTTCCCTTCCCGACGAAGAAAAATCTAAAAGAAGATCAAATTTTGATGATGTCTAGATTCTAGAATTTGATGGCAGTAATTCTTCTACCAGTTATGGAGCTAGAGTAGTTTTAATATCTCCTCAAGGAGATATTTTCCCCTATACATATAAGTTGTAGTTCAACAACACCAACAACATTGTTGAGTCTGAATTGTTGGTGCTTAGATTAAAGGCTGCTCAAGATAAAGGTGTTAAAATCCTTCATGCCATATGAGACACTGAGTTGGTGGTTTTTCAGGTAAAGAACCTGTATCAAACCAAGAATGAGAGATTGTGACATTATCACAATCTAGTGTGGGACTACATTGAAAGATTTTATTCTTTCAATATTTTTCTCGTGCCTAGAGAATTCAAAAGTTGTGCAGATGCATTGGCTATATCTGCAACTCTCTTGGTCCCTCATCAAGATTTCAAAGAAGACATGTACACTATCAAGTTCATCTTTTGACCAAGTATACCTAATAATGCTGACCATTGGTAGGTGTTCAATGGTGACAACTAAATCATCATTTTTCTATAATAGATAGATAGATTTGAAAATCTTCAATTTGAAGGCAGTGAATCTCCACCATGAGAATCAGCTCCCAAGATAAATTCAAAAGCTAATGAAGAGTTCCTTCAGCTCAAAGGGAATAAAATTATCAAAGGATTATTTTCTCTTGATAAAATTTTTAACAAGCATGATAGGTTTATCAAGGAACAACAAATGGGTTCAAAATCCTCCAAGGATTTTGATCAAATAAATTTGAGTACAGAAGACAATCCAAAAATGGTCAACATTGGAATTGTTGTACCCCTAATGAAAAACCCAAATTTATCACTGTGCTTCACCATTACATTGATGTTTTATAATAATCTTATGATGATTTTAAATCTCTCAGACCTAAAGAAATTTAACTCAAAATTCTTCTCAAGATTGGGTCATTGCCTCACAAGTAGAAGCAAAGGTAGTACAACCCCAGGATATTAGGCATGATTTTTTCTTAGATAAAGAAAATGCTAAATGCAAGGATTATTTTCCCAATCCATCATTCCACTTGGATTTCAAACATAGTCCTTGTGAGAAAGAAGAATGGAGAAATTCACCTATATGTTGATTTCAAAAATCTAAATCAGTCATCTTTAAAGGACAACTATCTCCTGCCCATCATGGATCAGCTGCTATAGACAGTGACTAGCGCTAAGATGTTATGAATGTTAGATGGCTTTTCAGGATATAATCAAGTGGAAGTTGGTGAAGTAGACCAATATAAGACCACTTTCATAATACCTTGGGGCACTTTTGCATATCATAGGATACCTTTTAGTTTGATCAATGCTGGCACCACTTTATAAAGAGCAATGGATATTACTTTTAGAAATGAAATGGGTGAGTTCATTATGATATACCTTGATGATTTGACAGTCTTTTTTAAGCATTGTCCTGATCATGTGCATCATCTAAAACAAGTGCTAGAGCAATGTAGGCAGAATGGTATTTCTCTTAATCCTAAAAAGTCAATCTTTGGGATTATAGAAGGTAAACTTTTCAGTCACACTATGTCTCGAGAAGGCATAAAGATTGACCTAGAAAGAGTCAAATCCATCCAAGAGCTTTCTCTTCCTGCCAATAAGACTGCAGTCCACTCTTTCTTTGGAAAAGTGAATTTTTTGTGAAGGTTCATTCCTGTATTCATAGAGAAGACTCACCACATTGTCAATGTGATGAAGGGCAAAGCCACTTTCAGCTAGACTGAAGAAGGCAAGTCAACATTTCAAGACATCAAGGATGCTATCACCCATGCCCCAATCTTGATTTGTCCTGATTACACTAAGGACTTCATGATCTACAACTATGCTTCTGAACACACTCTTCAGCCATTTTGGTTCAACAGAATAAAGAAGGTGTGGAATCTCCCATATCTTTCATGAGTTATCCTCTCAAAGATCATGAGCTAAATTATTCAAACATGGAGAATCATGCTAATGTTATGGTAAAGGTAGTAAAGCACTTCTATTTTTACATCTTAAACTCACACACCGTTGCTCTAGTCCCTAATACAATAGCCAAGTCCATACTAACTCAGTAGGAGTTTGGAATTAAAATGGGTAATTGGATTGCTAAAATATAGGAGTTTAATCTTGTTATCAAACCAATGAAGCTTATGTGTGGAAGGTTCCTCTACCAATTAATTACTCATAACATACCAAAAGAAGTAGAGTATGAAGAAATAGAAGTTGAAGACATGCCAACAGTTCTCTTTGTCACCACTACGAATGAGTGGTATTCGAATATTGCTCATTTCCTTACCTATGGTGAGTATCTTGCTCACTTGTCTCATAAAGAAAAGAGGACTATTAAGTTGAAAGATACCAACTTTGTCCTATGAGATAATGGTCTATGCAAGAGGAACCTTGATGGGGTGTTCCTTCATTGCATGGATAAAGTGTAGCAGAATAAACTTTTAGAGTCATTCTTCAATTTGGCTTGTGGAGGACATTCTTTTGCCCCTGTGACTACCCATAAGATTATATGAGCTAGGTACTATTGGCTTACTCTATTTTTAGATTCATACACTTGGGTACGTAAATGTAAGCTGTGTCAATAGTTCGTTGGCAAACCCAAGTTGGTTGTGTTACCTCTCAAGCTTGTGGTGATAGAAGATCTATTTTAGCAATGGGGAATTGATTTTATTGGCACTATAAATCCATCCTTGATTACTAGACATGATTATGTCTTTACATCCATAGACTACTTTACCAAGTGGGTGGAAGCCATTCTAGTCAAGCACGCTACTTTAGAAGTAGTGTGTAATTTCCTTAAGGAAAACATCATTTCTAGGTTTGGGGTCCCAACCAAAATTGTAACAGATAATGCAGCTTGTTTCTCTTCTCATGATATTACCCAATTCTACTACTATTATGGGATTATCCTCTACCACTCCTCTAACTATTATCTACAAGGAAATGGTCAAGCAAAATCAAGCAACAAGAACCTGGTGACCGTTATCAAGAAGCTGGTAAATGACAATTAGAGAACCTGACATAAAGCATTGCTTGATACTTTATGGGTAGATAAAATTACACCCATAAGGGTAATTGGTATGTCCCCATTCCAACTTCTGTATGGTCTGAATGCAAAGATACCAATCACCCTAGAATTAATAGCATTAAAATTAGTAAAGGTAGTAGAAGATTTAACTTTTGAAAGCTCTATCGACAAAAGGATCATGTGCTTGACTAAACTAAATGCAACAAACTATGGTGGTGGACCAAATTTTTGCACATCAAAGTCTGGTAAAGAGACTCTTTGACCAAAAAGCAAGGATTCATGATTTCCAGATTAGATATCAAGTCTTGTTGTGGGACAAGAGGAGAGAACCAAAAGGAATGCATAGAAAATTGGATTCCTTATGGAGAGGCCCATTTTTTATTCATCATTTAAATGGTGAAAATAGTTTCTTGCTGAGATATCAAGATGGAATGGCATTTACTCTGCCTCATAGTGAGCAACATCTAAAGCACTTCAATTTTTGAAGTATCAGATAAGTCCATTTATATATATATATATATATATATATATATATATATATATATATGTATAGTCTTTCTTTATTTTGTGTTTTTTGTGTGTTTTTGGCACCATTTGTTTTCTGTCACCTTTCTTTTTGGGTAAGCATCACTCCATAGCCCAATGGCATAAATGAAGGCACTAGAAATCTGGATTCTACTCCCTTTGATTGCTTCAATTTTTAATCAATGGAAGTTCCCTAACTGGAGCCAGCTGTTGTTCCCAAAATCTATCACTTGTTTTTGTGTGTTTTTGGCACCATTTGTTTTCTGTCACCTTTCTTTTTGGGTAAGCATCACTCCATAGCCCAATGGCATAAATGAAGGCACTAGAAATCTGGATTCTACTCCCTTTGATTGCTTCAATTTTTAATCAATGGAAGTTCCCTAACTGGAGCCAGCTGTTGTTCCCAAAATCTATCACTTGTTTTTGTGACAACATGCTGATAATTTTGGTCTTACAAGCCAAAATGGTCTCTTTATTTCTTTCAAAATATTTTGAGTAGTTAAGTTTTTTAAATATTCAAGCCTTTTTAGCTAAGGAAGTCACAAGTTCAACAGGCAAGATTTCTCAAAGGGAAGTTCAAAACACTTAAGGCTTTTCCTTAGTGTTTTGAGAATGGTTCAATGCAAAGGTTTAATCAAAATAATTAATGATGGGATTCAAAAAATTGGAATGAACTAATGAACCATTGAATCATTCAACCCCACCTCCAAAAAGTTCAAAGGTTTAATGAGTTCAAAGGTTCAATGACTTCAGTGGACTTCAAGAATAAAAGGATTCAAAGAGTGAAGATTGAACTGTGGAACCATTGAATCTTGAACCAAAAAGAGTTAAAAGAGTTTGATGGACTTAGAAAAAGAAAGGATCCAAAAATTTTGAAGCTTCAAAGAATTCAAAGAAATAAGATTGAATCATTGAATCATTGAACCTTGAACCAAAATGGTTCAAATGTTCAAAAGTTCAATGATTTCAATAAGTTTGATGGACTCAGAGAATAAAAGGCTTCAAAGAAAGAGAATGAATCATTGAACCATTTAACCTTTAACCCAAAATGTTTAAAAGGTTCAAAGGTTCAACGGATTCAAAGATTTCATAAGTTCAAATGGAAGTTTCAAGTGAATGGATGAAGTAGAAGATTCCAGAAATGGTTCAACCAAAGAAGAAAAAGAAAGCTAATGCGGCCCTTTACAAAACATTAAACCTTTGAACTGTTGAACTTTGAACCAAAAGAGTTCAAGGTTCAAGGTTTAAAGAGGTTCAAGGTGACCAGTGATGTCCCCATGGAATTTTAGGGTGATAGAATAACCATTGGTTTTCAAAAGCCCTGAGAATAAGCTCAACAACCAACCCAGAAAGGAGCCGAAGAAGCCAATTGAAAGTGATAAGATAGCCCTGAGAGCTCAGATTACCAAGGAAAGATAAAATGTGGCAAGGAAAGAGAGAATGACTATAGGAAATCTATAAATATCTATAGGAGAGTTATTTATAGTAGGTGGAATAGTCCACTAGGTGGACATTAGAGAACATAAACATTCAAAGGCACTACCTATTTTTTTAAATTAAGTAAAGGAGAATAGACAGCCATGTAAGCATCATAAATAAGACCAAAAAACCCATGCTTAAGAGGATACATTTGAGATGATTCAGAATGCCGAAGTCAAGGCTGATGACCTATTACAGCATGGCCCTTTCACATATATTCAATGCATTCAATTCAGCATGGGTCATTTTCATGAAAACAAGTGCCCAAGTCTTTCTTGTGATGCTATATATTGTAATCTCTCATTTTGTATATGTTGATGCTTAAAATTGTGCTTGATTATAATCAATCAACAATGGGAAGTTTCAAGCTATGGGATATTGTGGCTTGAAACAACGTCCAGATTTTAGAGAAATTGGTCTCTTCTTTTGTATCAAGTGTTGGGGAAAAGGGATAGGAAATTAATCATAAATGCAAATATAGGAAATGAAACCTAACTATGGATATGCACCTGAGTGTAATCCTAATCCTAACCTAAACATAGTGAGTCTATATATAGGATTAAATTACATTTAAGAGCAGACAAGTGCATGATCAATGTAAAAGATTAAAACAATAGAAACAGAGGCTCATAATAGAGACTTCTTTTGCTGAGATACAGAAAATGTCAACAAAGGCATAGGGTTCAATATTCTTATAAGAATATTCCAATCACATAAGAGGTGTAGAAACACGTATAATTATGTAAACCTTCCAACTCAAGAAAATGAGACAAAATCAAATGACATTCCTAATCACAACTCTAGAAAATATACAGTATAGACTACTTTTGCAAATGACATAGATAATATCAACAAAGGCATAGAGTTTAATCTTCTTAATTCATTCATCCACATAAAAGGCATAGTTACATCAACTTTACAACTCAAGAAAATGAGACAAAAGCAAATGATACTACTTGGTCACCAACTCTAGAAAATTTAAACTCTAGAAAGTCTCCCCCCTTTGCTGGCAAACTGATCCTTTTATTTTATATCCTTAGGTGTCTCCTTCCATCATCCCTTTCCCACACAATTCTACTCCATCCTTAACTCACAGGGGACAAACAAACGGTGTTGTCAATGTCTCCAAGCATCTTGGTCTTATCAAGAACTACCCTGACTATGACATGGTGATTCATGACTAGTACCCCCTTCCATGCCTGAATTTCTCATTCCATCACCTACTTAGCCACTCAACTATCTATTTTGCCTCTACCTACAAGGACAAATAGACGGCCCTTTTAATGTTTGTAGGCTCCATAAATCTACCCGGTGAACTGTTCCATCTACCAAGAATAACTTCCACCGAATTTCCCTCCATCTCGCTTAGTGGCAATAGATAGACAAAACACTCTATTTTGTTGAAATGGGAGAGGACACTTAGTCAATTTCTTAAAATCCTCCTTATTGGTTAGAAAGCACTAGAGAATGACACTTGGCACTTCCTACCTGATTTATCAAAGACACGCAACATTTTTTGCTTTCTCTATATTATGCTCAAGAATGCTCTACTTTTGACACCTATCACAATCTACTTCTTTGATACATAGCAGTTTTAAAACTCACCGCATTCTTTGCTCAAGCAACTTTTATAAGGGGAATGGATGCACGTGGTAGTCTTCACATGTTGACACTTGGCACTTCCATAGACCTTCAAATTAACACCCAGGACCCACCACAATCTTTATTTGGCAATGAAGCTTGAAAATGGTCTCTTAGAAGTTAATACATGGTGGCCTCCACTATTTTTGGGAAGATATGTGGCATCTTCCTCTTTTCCTATTAGGGGTATGTGGCGCCTTCTGCTATTTCTAGGGATGGAATAGAAAGGGGCTCAGAGAGTGACACTTGGCAGCCTCTACTGCACTTTGACACTTGAAAAAATGGAACGACGCTTCTATGCCTTCCAAATAAGTTACTTAACCCCTTTGGTTTTTTGGGACACTCCCTTGAACCGCCCATTGAACTAAAATTAGTTCAAGGGTTTAAGGGTTCAATGGTTCAACACTGCATGTCATTTACACTTTAACCAAGATACTGAACCAAAATGTTGAACCAAAGCATTAAACCCAAGCATTGAACTGACTATCTCTCAGATGCTGACACATGGTGACTTCCACTTTCCTCTTAAAAGGCTAGTATAGGGCCTTCTGCGACTACCACCTGGTATTTTCTGCTTGATCTTGTTGCTTAGCTTATTGAAACCCTTTCACCAAAAAATAGAAGAAATGCAGGTGCCGATATGAGATGAAGATGTCGACACGTGGTACGTACCACTTAGCTACTATTAGATACATGGAAAGATCCACGACTTTCTTAAAAATTATGAAAAGTGTCTCAGACGATGCCAGCTGGCCAGCTCCATGTTTCAAAAAGTGAGATTTGGCATCTTCCACTACTTTTCAACACCTAGGCAAAAATGAAGTGAAGGAAACAAAAAAGGGAATAAGAGAACCCATGCTCAGACTATGCCACTTGGTAGCATCCACTGCACTTTGATACTTAGTCAAAAAAGAAGCCTACGCTCTGCTCCAAAACTCTACTGCCATGACCAAGGTATGTAGGAACCAAAACTGTAGTGCTTGACTAAAAATTTAAATATGACGTAGAGTAAAAAATTACTCTATAGTTATTGATGACCCCTAGGACTTTTGAGCTTGCTCAAAAAGAAACTTGACTCCCACTCTATCAAATTTTCAAAATTTTATAGCTTCAAAAGTGTTGTCTGGTAGATGGACCATTCATGGTCAGATAACCCTTGCTTGTTCAATAATTCAATGAAAGCCAGATTAAGGTTAATGACATCCTTGTGCAAAAAAGTTTGCAAAATTTGGACTGTAGCTTTCAGTTTGAATTTCAGTTGGGAAATAGGAACCAAAATAGCTTCAACTTTTGAGACTGAGGAATCATCCTATAGGTCCTGGAAAACTATTTAATCCCTTTGTTTGGCCAACAACACTGGTTCAATTTGATCAACCATCAACACTGTGTTGGCATCTGGAAATGGAGAAGGGAGGCCTAGTTGCACTAGATCCTCAATATGTTGTCTCATCTCACTGATGCCTTCTTTCATGACTTCAAGAAGCTCTTTGAAATTGTTGGCTATGGCATTGCAACTGAGCACCTCATTGACCCATTTCACAGTGACCATTCTATCAGTGATTCTCATGGCTGCCAATGTCACATCCATTGCATCATAGAGCTTCTGCAACAAGGTTTGGGAGTCCATGACTCTATTGGAGACCATATCCAAAGTGTTCTGTACTAAATCTTCCACTTTCTCACACAATTGTTGTGCATTGAGTAGGAAGGCGAGAGATGGCCTGAGCTAAATAATCTCTAAGGAGATTCTTTTCCAAGTTGACTCGTAGAGCTCCTTTACCATTTTTATCACTCTAACACCTTGTGGCCTATTAGCTAGTTCTAGCATCAGTTGTGCTACTTTTTATTGCTCCACTTGGAACTGGGCTTGAAAAGCCATAGCCTTCTTTTGTTCATCCAGTAGCTTCTACTATGATTGGGTGACTTGCAGCTGAAGTCCTTTGACTCTTCCCTGTAATGTTGTTTTCTCCCACCTAAGGGCTATTGCTGCATCTTTTACAAGTGTGAGCTCTACTTTTAATGAATCATTCTAGGCCTAGATTTCCTGATGAGTCTGAAGGGAAATAGTATCTTGTAACTAGATATTCAAACTAGATATTTCATTATCTTTCTTATTTATTTCCTTGGCCAAACTACTATAGTTTGCCTTTTCTTTATCCAAATTGGCCTCCATCTTTTGTAGTCTTCTTGATGTTTTCAAATAATCCTTTGTGACTATATAAGTGGATTCTGTCAACAGCTCGACTTTGTCTTGGGGCCTGAACAAGAATGTATTAATGGCCACTACATTAATTATATAATCTTGCAACTGCATTTGCTCACTTGACTTGACAATGTTGGGTGATAAATGGGTCACCATCAGTTACTACTGAATAGGGTCAAATTGTGATCGTAGGTGTGGGATAGCCAATGCTTTATTTTCTTTAATTCTCTTCTTCTCTAACTAGGCATCTTTTTCCTTCCTAACAGCATTGGCCTATGTCTGGAAGGTGGAAGGGGATGCAATGTATCCACCCACGAAAAGATATCCTTGTGGCAGAATATATTGAATAGCCAATGGCTGGTTAGGGGTGAGCTAAAGGGGCATATTTTTGGGAATGGAGGGGGAGAAATGAGGTAACATTAGGGCTTGAGGTGTCAAGGATGGGTTGAATTGTGAAATGGGGATGGTATAGGTGATAAGAGGCATCATTTGGTTAGGTGGAGGCATCATGCTGACAGGGAAAGGAACAAACTAAGAGGGAGGAGGAGGAGTAATACTTACTTGAAGGGGAATTATAGTGCTTTGCACTTGGCACTATGAAGGTTTCTCTTCTTCTTCTGAAACAAAATGAAACTGTACCCTCTTTCTCTTCATAGGTGTCTCTAATTTTGGTTACGTCTGCTTCCCTTCCACATCTTTTGTTATCGATGGTGCTTATGGAGAACTGAAGACTTCAATCACTTCTGATGATGGGGAAGCTTTTGGTGGTGAAGACAACACACTCCTTTATTTTTCCACAGTGATAAGAGGCTTGGGCTAGGCTAATGTAGTGACTATATCTATAGCTTGCTTTGAGGCCTGTGTTACTGGCTTGGTCCCACTCTAGCTTCATGCCTTGTATTGAGCATCGGTAATTAGATTGTTTTTAGGCTAGATGTAGGGAAAGGATGACACTCATCCTAGAGTTCCTCCCATCTTTCATCTGAATCTATGCTTTTGAAAGTATGGGTGGTTTGAGAAATTTCTTGCCTATATTTCTAATAGGCCTCAATCTTCCTCGCATCCCAACCTTTGTTTTTCAATGTCCTTCTCAAACCAAAAGTCATCTTGACTTTGGGATCATAATCCCTCTGCTTATCATAGAAGGTTTACCATGGTCTATTCTGTGGTAGGGGCAAATCTGTCAATTCGACATAGAGACCAGGAGCATCTTCTGTAGGGTTTTTTCTGGTCTCCCAAAAAGGGCAACCTTCATGCGCAATCTTGGCCCCAATGCTCTTGGTCCTTACCTAGGAAGCTATGGTCCTTACCTAGGAACTTATGTAATCACTTGGGTCATAAAGCCATTTGTCTTTGACTAACATGAACCCTAAAAAAGGCCAGTTTTCTCAACAACATAGTTTCAACATCTATAGCTTCCAAACTCATGTTGCCTGCCATCCATGGGAGATTGTTCATTTTTCTCTTCTTCTTTTCAGAGCCATACTCATTGTCAACTACCGACGCCTACCTAGTGACCTCTAGGAATGCTACTCTAAGATTTAAAGTCTTTGGTAGTAACACTGGTTCCCCACAAAAACCATGAACCCTTATGATCGTGTGGTGGGACCCAAAATAAAAGTCACATGGGATTGGACAATTGACCAAGAGGTTTGAAACACTTGGAAATAACCTGTTCATGATAGGTTCAGGGCTAAGTCAATAAATAATGGGGGTATTGAATAGTTTCCAAAAATCATACAGGTCACTAGTTCTTGATAAAACATGTGTCCATGCAGACACAAGAATGGTCCTTTGGGGGTCAAATCCTAGGTCATATAGGTTCAAATTAATATGTTGGGTGAAAAGGTCAAGGTTCTAATATAGTATGAGATGGAACAAATAAGAGGAGTACCTAAACACCCCTTTTGATCTAAACTGGGTCAGCTATTCCACTATTGAAAAGGCAATGTGCTTTGAGAAGTCAAGTTGATACTTCTACATCTTGTCGACTATCTTCAGCCTGAAAAGGATGGCCATTTGTTCTACATATGCTACCATGTCATCTTTCATGCCAAAGATGAGAGCCATCATTAACAATGCATCTTGGCTAGCTGACGTGAACTGAGCTCTTGGTGTAGGGAGCGTGGGTACCATAGTATCACCATCAGCCATTTGTAATTCAGACATCAAAACCTTGTTTAAGTGTTGACATTCACCCACATTCTCTACATCCTATCAATAGTGGGGAATGTAGCAGTATTATCATAATGCAGGGCTAGCATGTCCCTGATAGCTTGTGGTGTGATCTGTACCATGAAGGGACCCTATTGAATGGTGCAAGATGGTGCATGGAGCAAGTCTGTGAATAATTCAATCAAATTAAGGCATGGATGCACAACTGGGACAATGAACTGAGCTTGTTGTGAGGTCCATATCCTCATTTTTAACATCTTGTATTGCCTTGCTCCAGCTCTTTGAAGACACCTTTGGTGTGCCCCTTCTCTAAGATTCTTGCTACTAGTTTTTTGCAAGATTAGGTCCATGATTTCATCTACATAATTTTTTACTTTTGAGGGGTCACAGGCTTGACCAACTCCCAGGATTTTGGTTCTTGGATATGTTCTCAATAGTTGCACAGGAGCTATAGCATATGATTTACTAGCCAAAAACCTATCAAGAGATCTAGGTGTCCCAGCTCCTTGTTGTGAAGATGATGCTCCCGCCATCTCTATATCTTTTATGTAATACCTAGTATGAACCTTGTGCAAGACAAAAACATGCTTGCTGAAGCAAATTTTACTAGGCGCTAACAAATCACAAAGAGCAAGATATTTTCATAGGTGTAGGAATGCTTGAGAATTTGTAAACTTTGAATCTTGCTAAGGGATATTTATGGGCCTATCAAGTCTCAAATAGCATTAAATTCAGGATGACCGTTAGTTGATCCTACTCAATCTTTGGGAAATAGTGAGGCGGACACACTATGTAAGTTGTGGTGCAAGATACCTTAGATATTTTGAAATATTTGGGAAGCATTTAATGTGGAAAAATTTAAAGAATTAAAAAAAAAAAAACTTTCCAAGCTGCCAACTCTATGTTTAAAACACTTATTTAAAAAAGCAAGAAAACAACAACAAAAAAGAAAAAAAATGTGGGAATGGGAAACTACCTAACTACATTAATTAAGCATCCTTATCTCCCTCTGGGATCAAAACAAAATTTTTAATGTCTCCTTCATGACGAGCCAGCTTATGTTGCCATACAAGTGATTGAAACAAGTATATCTTTGGTGAAATGTCCTCTGTGTAGGCCACATGGATTCGCCTGCATTTGAGTGAGTCTGAGTCAAACATGCTTTCAACATCCATAAGCTCTTCTTATTTTGGGAAGCCCATAAAATATCAGCTCTTGATGCTGGTACATCTTACCAAGAAATTAATGACAGTTTGTTCATCAACAAAATTCTTTTGACCTAGATCATTTATTGACTTAACTTCTTCTACTTCAAAGTCTACCTCTATTGCATTATCCTCATCCTTCATGACTTTAACCTCTCAAAAGGATGATCTTGAAAGAGTGTAATAATTTTGCACATATAACTGAGGCTTAATGCTATTTTATTCATCTATAACCAATTCACAGCTATCTTGCAAAATGGTATAACCTGACCCAATAATTTCAAACAAATCATTTGAAACATGATCCAGGGATTGTCCATGTTCTTCCTCATTATCTGGCAAAGTGAGAATAAAGTCTGAGATTATTTCCTCTTCATCAAGAGTTAATATATCCATTTTTACTCTCTATATTGATTGACTCTGATTGACTCTTGTTGGACTAATTACCAAAGGTAGCAAAAAAAAAACTAGATTTGTAGCAGATTATGATCTAGTGACTGGTCCATAGCTCCGACTCCTCGTAGCTCTTTGGTTCATGTGGTCTTGAAATAAACTTCAAGACTAGTCCTACCGGGTATGCCAAAAAAATTTGATGCTTAAAATTGCACTTGATTCTAATCAATCAACAATGGGAAGTTTCAAGTTGTGGGATATTATAGCTTGAAATAACCTCCAGATTTTAGAGAAGCTGGTCTCTTCTTTTGTATCAAGTGTTGGGGAAAAGGGATATGAAATTAATCAAAAACATAAATGTAGGAAATCAAACCTAACTATGGTGATGCGCCTGAGTGTAATCCTAATCCTAACCTAAGCACAGTGAGACTATATATAGGATTTAATTACATTTAAAAGCAGACAAGTGCATGATCAATGTAAAAGATTGAAATAATAGAAATAGAGGCTCACAACAGAGGCTTCTTTTGTTGAGATACAAAAAATATCAACAAAGGCATAGGGTTCAATCTTCTTATAAGAATCTTCTAATCACATAAGAGGTGCAGAAACACATACAATTATGTAAACCTTCTAACTCAAGAAAATGAGACAAAAGCAAATGACATTCCTAATCACAACTCCAAAAAATCTATAGTATAGACTACTTTTACAAATGACATAGATAATATCAACAAAGGCATAGATTTCAATCTTCTTAATTCATTTGGCCACATAAAATGCATAGAAACATGCACAGTTACATCAACTTTACAACTCAAGAAAATGAGACAAAAGCAAATGATACTACTTGGTCACTAACTCTAGAAAATCTAAACTCTAGAAAGTCTCCCCCCTTTTCTAGAAAACTGATCCTTTTATTTTATATCCTTGGGTGTCTCCTTCCATCATTCCTTTCCCACAAAATTCTACTCTATCCTTAACTCATAGGGGACAAATAGATGGCGTTGTCAATGTCTGTAGGCATCCTGGTCTTATCAAGAACTGCCCTGACTGCGGCATGGTGATTTATGACTAGTACCCCCTTCTACACCTAAATTTCTCATTCCATCACCTGCTTAGCCACTCAACTATCTATTCTACCTCCACTCATAGGGAACAAATAGACAGCGCATTTAATGTTTGTAGGCTCGACAAATCTACCTGATGAACTATTCCATCTACCAGGAATAACTTCTGCTAAATTTCCCTCCATCTCACTTAGTGACAACAGATAGACAGAACACTCTATTCTATTGAAATAGGAGAGGACACTTAGTCAATTTCCTAAAATCCTCCTTATTGCTTAGAAAACACCAGAGAACATCACTTGGCACTTCTTGCCTGATTTATCAAAGACACGTGACATTTTCTACTTTCTCTATATTCTACTCAGGAATGCTCTACTTTTGACACCTATCACAATCTACTTCTTCGATACATAGCAGTTTTAAAACTCACCACATTATTTGCTTGAGCAATTTTTAAAAGGGGAATGGATGCATGTGGTAGTCTTCACATGTTGACACTTGGTGCTTCCATAGACCTTTAAAGTAACACCCGAGACCCACCACAATCTTTATTTGGCAATGAAGCTTGAAAATGGTCTCTCAAAAGTTGATACATGGTGGCCTCCACTATTTTTGGGAAGATACATGGCATCTTCCACTTTTCCTACTAGGGGTATGTGGCACCTTATACAGTTTCTAGGGATGGAATAGAAAGGGGCTCAGAGAGTGACACTTGGTAGCCTCCACTGCACTTTAGCACTTAAACAAAATGGAATGATGCTTCTATGCCTTCCAAAAAAGGTACTTAACCCCTTTGGTGTTTTGGGACACTCCTTTGAACCGCTCGTTGAACTAAAATTGGTTCAAGGGTTCAAGGGTTCAACAGTTTAACACTGTGTGCCATTTACACTTTAACCAAGGTACTGAACCAAAGCATTAAACCCAAGCATTGAACCGACTATCTCTTAGATGACAACATGTGGTGACTTCCACTTTCCTCTGAGAAGGGTAGTCTAGGGCCTTCTATGACTACCACCTGGTGCTTTCTACTTGATCTTGTTGTTTAGCTTATTAAAACCCTTTTGCCAAAAAATAGAAGAAATGTAGGTGCTGATATGAGATGCAGATGCTAACACATGGTATGTTCCACTTCGTTTCTATTAGATATGTGGCAGGATCCGTAACTTTCTTGAAAATTATGAAAAGTGTCTCAGATGATGCCAGCTGGCTGGCTTCGTGTTTTGGAAAGTGACACTTGGTGGCTTCCGCTACTTTTCAACACTTAGGAAAAAATGAAGTGAAGGAAAGAAAAAAGGGAATAAGAGAACCCATGCTTAGACTACGCCTCTTGGTAACATCTGCTGCACTTTGATACTTAGATGAAAAAGAAGCATGTGCTCTGCTCCAAAACTCTACCGCCATGACCAAGGTATGCAGGAACCAAAACTGTAGTGCTCGACTAAAATTTAAATACGACGTAGAGTAAAAAATTACTCTATAGTATAAGAGAGATCTCTCTATTATTAGAAGCAAAGCTCTACCCAAATTAAAAGGCATTTCTGAGACA
Organism: Torreya grandis; assembly: GCA_037957365.1. Lineage (NCBI taxonomy): Eukaryota > Viridiplantae > Streptophyta > Pinopsida > Cupressales > Taxaceae > Torreya > Torreya grandis. The sequence goes on from JARHVA010002785.1 coordinate 1,560,061, forward strand.
TTGAGCTCAGACTATTAATCATATTTTGTTAAATGAATGAGAAAGCAAATGACCTTTCAAACTGTGTTAGAATATGCTTATGTCATCTAGAAAATTGTTCTTATGTCTGTTTCCTAAATACATTCTTATCCATTTAATCAAACAATAGAATAAGTGGAAATAAGTTAGAAGATGTCCTAAAGCCAACTATGGGAGACTTTGTGCTACCATAATTATGTTTAGTCTATGTTTTGTGTATGAGATACTCGAGAGACTTTGAGCTCTCCTTATCCTTCGTAATATTTTACTCTATTGTAGTTAAAGTGGAGACTTTGGGCTATGCTTGAAACTACTATGTTCCTTTGTCCTAATCAGTGGTAGAAATAATGAAAGAATTTGTGTTTTCATGGGTTTCTTGTGGTTATTGTTACTACCTAAGAAGTCTTCCTCTAGTTTACTAAACATCATTTTTGAAAGAAGAGAAATGCCTTCAGAAATTACCTAGAAATTCTCCCCTATTCTATGAACATCATCTCTAAAAAAAGAGAGATGGATGGTATGATTTCACCCCTGAGTGTATTTTTAACTTATATATATATATATATATATATATATATAATATGGAGCCTCCCCTTGCTGAGAGGAGAGATTTATCTCATTCTAGCTGTGGTTACCACACCCAATTTGCTGCATAAATCTCCTTATGCTGTGGTTGATGCACCTATTTTTCCATTAGTCAGTTGGTGATAAAATATTAACCCAACAAGATTAAGAAAGATGTTTGTAAAAACCTTTATAGAATATTTGAATAAGATTCAAGTAAAGGTGTTGGGGGTGTTGGGTTTTTAGTTTTAGGAGTGGGACCCTTCTTAGACATAGGCTTCCTTATGGAAGTTGTAGGTGGTGTAATGGTTTTAGTAGGTGTTTTTGGTTGTAATTTCTTGGTTTTGAGGTGGATTATTTGGGTATGGATGATGAAGGTTTAGAGATAGTTAAAAATGATGGGGAGTTTGATGTTTTGGAAGGGGTAAGTATAGGGAGGGTAAAAGGAAGAAGTTTAGTTTGGGTAGTTTTAGGAGGGTTTACCTTCTTTATGGAAGGATAAACTCCTAAGATGGAAGAAATATGAGGTCCCAAGATACAAGGTAATAGGGAAGGGGGTGGTATGGTTCTAGTTCTAAGTGGGAGTTTGGGTGGTTCCACCTCCTTGGTTGGTTTGGTTGAGGTTTTCTTTAGTGGAATAGGTGGGTTAAAGTCTAACTTCAAATATGGGTGAGCAAGGCTAGGAGTAAAAGTATCCCTAGGTTCTTGATAGGTTTTGTTAGAGAGGTGTAAGGTGATTTGGAAATTTTAGATGGAGGTGGTTTGGATGGTTTTCCCATGATTTTGGAGAGAGAGGTGTTTGCTAAAGGGATTAAGGTGATGATAGGTTTTATGGTAGATGAAAGAGATGTCAAAGTTTCATGTTTGTTTTGATAAGGGAGCCAAAGATAATTCCAAAAGGTGGCTTTATCCATATTGGGTTGAGAAGAGAATTCTTGACTTTGGACCAATCTAGAAAAAGGTTTGTAAATTGGTTTGATTCCTTGGTCATTGGTTTCAAAGATTAAGCCCATAGGTTGAGGTGTGATAAATTTTTTTTATCCCTTATCCTTGATGGAAGTTTTCAATATTTGAGAGGATGTTTCATTCATAAAAGGAGTAGACAAGGTGATCTCTTATTTTGGGATGGTTTCCAAAGAGAGAATGGGTGGTTCCATGATGGGGGAGGAAGATGTGATGTCAGTGGTTACCTTACTTTGAATTTATATCAAAGGAAAGATAGGTAAGTTTTTTATGTCCCCAAGTGAAGGAGAGGAGGTGGTTTTTTCCTTTGTTCATGTGTTTAAAGGAATGGTGGGTAGTTCTACTACTTCAATAAGTGGAGTGGAAGAAGAGATAGTTGAAGCAATGGTTTCCTCCTTTGGAATTTCCATCAAAGTAAAGGTGGGTAGGTCCATGGTCTCATCAAGTAAAGAAAGAGAGGTCATTGTTTCCTCTATTTGGGTATCTATAGGCATGGTGGGTAATTCCACCACTTTAATAAGTGAAGTAGAGGAAGAGGTAGTTAAAGTAATGGTTTCCTTAATGATAGGTTCACTGATAATATAATTGATTCTATGGACCTCATGAACATGAGATGATTCTGGTATGTTATCATCATGGTTAGTAGAGGGCATGATTGGGAAAGGGTTGATAAAATATGTCAATGCACCAACTTAGGGTTGCATTGGGATTATCAAATACAAGTTCTCCCTTATCAATTGAGTTTTGGATAATGGTTTTGAAGGTGTTACACCTAGTAATGTCATGTCTAATGACATGGATGAAATAACATAGGTCATTCTCATTGTACCAACTAGGTGTAGGATGAGAAGCATCAAATTTTTGGGGAGGTTTGATGGGGGGAAGTTATATGATGTTGGCTTTAAGAAACTTATCCAAAATTGAATCATAAGACTCCCCTAGTAGAGTCTATTATTTTATGTCAGCTTGATTTTGATTTCATCTTATTTGATTAGAGGATTTAGAATAATTGGTTAGGTTGGGTTGGTTAATAATTGGAGATGGAGAAATTTTAAGGACTACCATGTTTATGGTTGCCTTTGGTTTTGTGTGGGGGTGGTTAGATTGGTTGGTGGTTTTGGATGAGGAAGGATCATTAGATTTGAAGCTATAATTATTGTTTCTTAGTTTCAATTTCCCCTCATCAATGGCTCTAATTTTTAGTTTATGTGCCATGATGAAAGCCTCATCAAAGGTTTTGAAAGTTTGAACCTATAGAGTAGGGGAAATGTGTTTGGCACAACCTTGGGAGAAAATCTCAATCAACCCGGTTTGGGGTAAATACAAAGAGATTTGGTTGATAAGACCTCTCCATATAGCTACAAAATTGTTAACTGATTCATCATCAAATTTCCTGATGGAATAGAGGTCAATGATAGAGACCTTTTAAGATATATTGACAAAGAAGTGATCTAAAAAGATTTGGGCAAGTTGGGAAAAGCAAAAGATGGAGTGTTTGGTGAGATAAATATACCAATCTAAAGTTGGTCTAGATAAAGACATGGGAAAAGTTTAAAAGAGGAAATCATCATCATAGGCAATCACATAGCAGGAATGGTGAAATGATCTTAAGTGTTGTTGGGGGTCCTCCTTGCTTTGGAACATGGAAAAACTAGGTAGTTCCCATTTAGGAGGATAATATTGGATAGGAATGGATGGTTGAATATGTTCATTGCATATTTTATCATAAGATAAGAGGTTATGAGCCCTAGAGATAGATGATTCTAGGTTGGTCATTTTTTCCATTAACATTTTGACCAAATCCATTTGAGGTTGGGAAGATCCATAATTGTGTGGTACGTTCTGTTAGGGTTGGGTGGATGCAATATATGGATAAGTTATGGAAGGTTGAGATGATGCCACATATTGGTATGTGGTAATTGAAGGTTGGGATGATTCACATTAGGGTTAATAGGCATAAAAGGTTGGATAGAAGGTGCTATGTATCCTTGTGGATTAAGAACATGTTGGTAGGATGTCATGGGTATTTGTTGAGGGATTGATATGGGTTGATTTGGAGGTATGAATGGGTTAGTGGATTGAGCTTGAGTGGTAAATCTTATACTAATAGGTGTAAGGGTAGGGGCATGAAAAGCACCAAATTTTGAAGTGGGATAGAAATTGGTGGGTTGGTAGTGATAAGGGGAATGGTAGAAATAGGGGTGGATGATATCCCTATGGTGGATGAATTATGGGTAACAAGAGGTGAGGTTTTCCCTATGTTGGAGGTGTTGGTTCAAGTAGGGGGTGCTTGGTTATTAGTTGGGATGTTTGATTGAGTTTGGGTGGAGGTAGTGGATGGGATATTGGTGGAATAAGATGCTTGGATGATCATAGGTTGGGTGTAGGTAGTTCTAATCATAAGATGGGGTGGCATCCCATAAGGTGGATTTATAAGAGGAATTGAAGTAGTAATGGTGTGATAAGTTAAGGTGTTGAGGTAATGTTGGAGGGCTAGAGGGTTGTTAACAAGGAAGGTAGAAAAATCCACATCACCCTTGATAACTATCTGAGGCATGGTAGGAAGGGGAGAAAGATGAGGAGAAATCTCAATATTTGAAGTGTACTCCATAGAATAATAAGAAGAGGAAGATGGTTCTTAGTTGTTTTGATTTCTCAACTATTGTCTAGTAAAGACCATATGAGGAATGGAAAGGAAATGATAAAAAATCTCACAAATCAAACACAAAGCAAGCAAAAGAAAAGGATCTCAAAGCAATCAAAACATACACTAGAGTACATTTAAAACTTAGGATACTTTTTAGATCATTTTTGGCTTATGCCTTAGAAAGTCTGAATAAAAACTTTGGTTTGTAGATCAAGTACTAGAAAGGAAGTCTAAGGTTGGTTTTAGGTGTTAAAGTCTCTCAAAAATATGTATTTAAAGTTAGTACATTGCTTGATATTGGGGCCTAACCTCTCACTTCACACACTATAGTGATAAGGGTATCAGGTGCTTAGCCAAGATATATTAAATTTTAGAGTTTAGACTCAACCAGAGAGCTATATTTTGGTTTATCTTCTTGGTAATGACCTCCAAGTAAGATATCAAAAGGGTAAGGTGTACCACTAGGTGATGAAATCCTAGTCAGACCTTATGTTAATTATTTTTATGTATATATTGATTATGTGGTTTGGTAGAGTGTGTGATAATAAGAGTGGAATTATGATTGATTACTTTTATTTTAAGTTTACTAGATGAACTAAAAGCATGCAAGCAACCAATGTATGCAAGGTTTATTTTATACCCAAAAAAAAAATTTCAATTTCATTATATGAGAATAGAATAAAGGAAGAAAATGGCACCTAGATGCTTTTAGGTTCTACCAGGTGTGCCAAAAATTTTCTCTTAATTTCTGCTCATTTCTTAATTAAGGAAGAAGGTAAAAAACTATTAATAAGGGTATGGTAGAAGAACCTAGTTATTATGCATGCATGATCTAGATGAGTGTGGAGAGATCTTTATTGTCTTGCAAGGATAACATATAGATAATAAAGCACTAACAAAAGGGTTGTTAAAAAGATAGTAAGGTGGACTACTTAGCATGAGCTAGATCCAAGAAGTGTGAGCTTACTAGGAGGCTATTAATCCACTCTTTAAAAATAGTTAAATTTAAAGAGATAAAAGGAAGTAATTTCATCAAATAACAAAAGAATCAAAATGAAATACAAAAATAAATAGATTCTTGATAATTAAAATTAAGATAAATATAACAATAGTGGGTTAATACTAGTGTTAAATTAGGTTAAGTCAATTTCAAAAAATTAGGCAAGGGTTTGTGAATAGGTAGGGACACATAAAGTCAAATTTATTTTTGGGTAAGGTGTTGGAAATAACTTTCTATTATTTTTTACCACAATGACTCTCAATGGTTGGGGTGACCATCAATGGTTAAGCTAACCATCAATGGTTGGGTAAATGTTGGTAGTTGAGGGTGACCATCGATGGTTAAGCTAACTATTAGTGGTTCCTTTAGATTATGAAGATGCTCAAAGAAGGCATTACATAATGGGTCAATGAGTGTTATGGGGTTTGTAAATGTTTTATGAGTTAGAAAGTAAGAGGAAGGTTTGATTGGGGTAGGAAGGTCAAAAATTAAATAAAGAAAGATGAAGTATAAAATATACATGTTGTTTGTTAAATGGCTGATGGTAGATGGTTGAAGTAATTTCAGTAGAGTAACGGTACTTTTCCTCAAGATAAATTTTGGTATAGGTTCAAATCTCTACTATAGTTTTTGAATTTTTAGAAGGAAGATTGGCTTGAAATCTTGAATACCTATATGCTAAAATGCTTGTGATGATCCTTTCTCACCTCCTACTCCCCTCCTTTTATAGGTAAAGAGAGATAGAGGATAAAAGGTTACTTAGGAGGTTGGATTGATAATTACAATGCTCTATAATTCCACTGGGTAAGGTATACATATTAAATTATGCCATGCTAGCTTAAACATAGTGTTTGTGTTAAAATGGTGGGGACTTGACTGTCAACGGTCATGATAACCATTAACGATCAAGTATCTAAGGTAAAGGTGTCAAGATGGGTAAAAAATGGTTAGGTTAAGGGTTAGTGAGTTAATGAGTTTATTTATCTAAGTAGTTAACTAGACCCAAGGTCTAATGGGTTGGTTAGGCCCTAGGGGGTTTTGAAGCATTTTGACATCTAGAACTATTGTGTGTAGTTTTCTAATGTCTAAAACTAATGCCTAATTAAGTTTATAAGGGTTATTGGTTCTATTATATATCTTATATAACCTAAAATTATAAACTCTTATAGGCTCATTTACATCCCATTTGAGGGTGGTAAACTATTGGTACAGGACATAAGGGCTAATGAATTGTCCAAATTGGTCAATGAAAATGTTATTGAATTCATCCTAGGTGGTAATGCAATTATCAAGTAGGTTTATAAACCATTAATATGAAACATCCTTAAATTTGAAAATAAAAAATCTACATACTACATCTTCATGAGTGACATTTAGAAATCTTAATGCAACTTTGAAGGATTTAACATGTTCTTTTGTTGTCACAATACCACTAGGACTAAAAGTTGGAAAATATGTTTTTGTATTTTGAGTAAGGTCATGAAACACACCTTGCACATTAATAGGAAAGATTACTAACAAATCCATACCTTGATGAATGTTGAATTTAGGAGTACCTTCTAGTGGTGAAGTTGATAAAGACTTCAAACATCTACGTCTACCTTTGTCTCATCTAGCCCTGCTATGGATGTCTAGTTCTAGCAGAAGTTCTCTTGTTTATGAATGTGATCTTGTCCAAGTTCTTGGCAATTCCAACTTGAGGACTTTGGATCCTATTTTATATATGATGTTTCAAATAAACCTTTATGAAGAATAGGGATCATACTTATACATTAAGCAAGTTATACAAAGATTAATGCAAGGAAAAATAAAGGACATCAACCTTTAACTAAGTTATCTCAAATATGGGTCCAATTATGTAACTATGATTTATATTTACAAATATAAGCTCATATAAACTTATATCCATAAAATATCTACCAATCCTTGATCAAAACAAGCTATTCTAACTTCAAATACTTTGGATTCTTAGATCTTAAGCTATCTTTACCATAATTAAATGTCTATCCTAAAATACTCTTGATCTTTATCTAAAGGAAACACAAATATGGGTTAAAGACCATGATATTGATGATATTTAAACTTTTAAGCAAATAACTACATAAATATGTAAGGATGACATGAATCTTTGATCAAAACACACCAAAGTTAGCAAAGATCTTGTAAATTCACAAGGATGGCCTTTCTTCTAATGCCAGTGGAGCTACTTTTGTTGATGCCTCTAATTATATCACAGGTGATCTTAGTGTCTAAAGAACACTTCCCATTTTATAATTTAGGTAATTCAAAGCATGAATAGTATATTAGGGTAATATAGTTACCTATGATGAAATAGTGGTAGAGTAATAAATTATTCCATAATATTTATATCAATTGGTGGTTAGGAGCCACCATGGCCAATATTAGTGAAATGTACTATATCTATGCTATTATCAGTGAATTTGTGATCAATTTCTAAACTAAATACTAATCTAAATGAATATTTATAGTGAATCTTAAACTAAAGTGGATTGATTAAAAAACATAAGCAAAAGAAAGGGTAGGGCAGAAAGAAGCTGTTCTGATTTTCAATCCAAACATTATGAAAAAGTTTAGATTTCATCAAGACATACATTCAAACCAATACATGACATGAAATAGCTATAACACATATCCTACCATATACTAGGCAAATGTCTAAGGAAAGGGTGGAACAATGCAAATAAGAAAATAGATTCAATTTAAAGATCTACTTCACAAGCAAATTGCATTAGCATAATTACAAGAGAAGCAAGGGAAATGAATGAGCCTAAGATATTTTAGTTAACCTATCATAAGCATAATTAAAAAAATATACATTCATATATGCATACAAATAATCAATTATAACCATTCAAATATGAACATCCAAATAGATAGTTGAGATAGTAGCCATAATAACAAACACACAAACAAATATTGGACACTCTTTGCATAATTCCTTGCTTGTATTGATTGCTCAAAGTGTACATAAAGTCTTTTGCTCAAAAACTCCCTGGCTTTATAAAATGATAATACTACCTTTTATAGGAGACTAATGCAATACATCAGTTAGTCATGAGATTATAAATGTACAAAGGTAAGGATAGATGTCATTTTTACAAAGATCTAAAATACATTCCCTTTTCCAAAGAGGACTAACCTATAGGCAAATTTGCTAACAAACTAGTGCATGCCTTTACAAAAAAAAATATTCTACTTTTGAATATTAATTTTTTTTAACAAGGTAGAATACTATTAACTAGCTGGTGGACACTATGTTGAAGAACTGCCCTATTGTTCTTAGAGAATCTTCATAGATTTTGATACTATTCATCGACTAGCTTTAGATTGAAAACTAGTTCTAAGAGGCATTCATCCTATTTGTCCACCAAGTCATCAAAATCTCTATCATTTTTTTCCATTACTTCCTTGATACTTGCCTCAACTTTTTTCTCCTTTGAAGTCAAGATCATTCCCATGACACTATTGTTGTCACTCCTAGACTGGCCTTAAATCTTGCTCCTAACTTCTTACATAACCAAGGTGACCCTATGCTTATACTCATCATCTATAATGATGCCCAGGGAGCTAAGTGTGGTAGGCATGGAAAGCATGGTTCCAAGGAGATGCTTAATCCTATTTATCAACTCCTTATCATCCCCTAGGACCCTCTCCAAGTTCTTCAACCAAGTAATCAAACCCTATTTCTTGTCAACATTATTCCCATAATTCCATTCAAATGGGTTAGGCTAATGGTCTAAAGCCAAGAATACGGTCGTCCACTAGTATGCTAATTAGTTCCTTAATTTTGTCTTTTGAATTTTTCCATTGGGTTATTGAACCCTTGGCTACTACATCTAGGTGGGATAATGGACTCTACCTTATCTTCATCTCCTTTAAAGAATTGAACATATCATAAAAATATGCCTCAAACATCTTTATCATTTATTTAGGAACTGACAAGATATCCTGTGTCTCAATATTTTCTTTTTCCTTTTGTAGTTTCTCTATCTTTTGAAATAAGCCTTTGATGCCTAATTTTATTTGGTTTGAATGGGCATCAACTAGTCCAACTATGTATTATTCATGGATTAGGTGTTCACTTAGTCCCTGACTTCTTACTGGAGTTAATCCCAAAAAAGGTTCAAATCTCTAAAAAGTAAACTCCTCATTCCTAACCATGGTCAGATTTGTTGTTACTCTTTTTAAGCCTACTATCTTTGGATTGAATTTATAATTAACTAATGAATTTATGAATTTTGGAGGTTGAGAAATATCCATCTATGTGTTTCTTAAGGTTATATGAGTGTCTACCTAAGTACCCCTTGACCCCCCAAGGGTGGTCATCTTTATTTCCTTCTCTTCTTTCATTAGATCCACTATCCATGGCTTTAGCTCATCATGAACATTGATGTTGACTGCACTGGTCATGGCCCATGAATGTTGTAGGTTTGGGATCTTTTGTATCTTCCCATAGATGAACATTCAAGGATTATTGGCCCATGAATGGGATTATCATCACTGAATAAGTTAACTTCACTTAAAGGATGAGTGAAGGTTAACTATGGCTTCTTCTTTCTAACTAGGACCAATGCCAACTCAACATTCCTATTTTGTAGGGGTGAAAATGGAACAAGGTCCAAGGAAATCTCCTTCCCATTTTGATATTATACTTATTTGTCTTGGGTTGGAGGCTCCTTAATTTTTTTAATTCTTCATCTGACCCATATACCTTAGCAATCACTTTGAGTGCATCCTCCACTGTCTCAGGACCTAGTGCAGTCCTATTAAGGAACTCAATTGGGGAGTTTGGCCGTTCAGGTTGGATAGTAGAAGTTGTTCCTTCACCAAGCCTTTTTTAACAATTATCCTTCCTAGGTCCTTATGTAAGTTATTCTTGAGTTTGTTTTAGTTATGTTTATGGCTATTTTGGAGGGGGCCTAGAAGAGGTTCTAGGTAATAATTGGTATTACAGGGGTCCCATCTAGCATATCCTACTAGGAAGTTTCTCATCTCTAGCCAGTTTGGCCTCAATCTTGATACTATGTTTATTTAACCTGGCCAACACTTCTATGAAATTGGTGGCCTTTATATACATCATGTCATGAACACCAAGCCTATGTTCATAGGGGTAGTTCATTATATTTGACTTCAAGTGTTTTGTGACCCTATCATGAGGGCCCACTACCTCAAATCATCTAACTATAAGTTGAAGGAGTCTCTATGTTTAGAGATGACATTTACATGCTCCCAATTATATAACATAGTCTTATTAATGGCCAAAGGAAAGGGGTGAAGGATTCCTTTCCTTTTATACTTTCACACACCATATATACCATAGAAAATTTGGTATGTAGCCTCATATTTTGCCAATTTGGTTGACACATGGATTGGTAGTCTGAGGGGCTAAACTAAGGTCCATTCTATTCTAATCTCTATGTAATTTGGATACAAATAGATATCTCCAATAAATCACACATAGTTCTCGACCAGAGGGTTGATCTTTTCCATGGGGATCCCTATAATAACTTCTACCAAAGCTGGGTATACACAATCACAAATGAATTGTATAGTGTGTCTATATTTGAATATGTGCAACTTGAAATAGTGATGGGAAACAATGTGCCTCCATTCAAGTGACCAATTATTTATGTCAAGGATTTTGGTGGTGGACAAGAGGTCATATAAAATATATGACATCATGAAGAAATGGTTACTATTTTTCATCTTCATGGCTAAGAATTGTTGTTTCAAATAAATGTTAATAATCTCACCTATTAGGGGAGTGAGTCCATTTTATACCATGAAGTATACAAAAGGCACCAATATTTTATTAACATGCATGGTGTAAGGGTCCCCAAATAACCTATTTAGAAAGGTCATGATTACTCTAATTCTTTCTCTAAATTGGAAAATTGGAATCCTTATTGTAGGGTCTTAGATCACCCATGTTTCAATAAGCAGCCATGGGGCAAGGACAGTGTTCAAGTCATTTTTTTAGTCCATGTCTTAATTGTAGACAAGTCTACCTAGGGCTTGCATATCTTGTAGTAGATTTAAAATTCCATAAGGGAAATATATAATTTTTTTATAAGTAAACTCATAAACTATCCAAACTTTATCAATATTGCAATCCTTAAAAATGGGGGCAATAACATCAATACAGTGAAATACCTTAGGTTTTTTTAGCAAAATAGTAGAGACTGGTCCTCTGGATGGAGACTATGTCATTATATCTCTAGAGGACAAAGGCATTCTTATGATCTTCCCTTGTGATGGCTTGTATTTATTTAATAGTCCAAAAAAATTTGGACCAGTTTTTATTTCCATTGTTTAATGCCACAGCATCAAAGTTAGTATCCTTGAAGATTCTTCCCTCATTATCTAAATCTAAATACAATTCTATGTCATTACTTTATTATTTCCTATAAAGTTTTTTGACTATGAAGCTTATAAATTACCAATAGTTGTTTTCAAGTAGCCTCTAGATTAGTTTGTTCTCACTTACATAACAATTAGACTCTTTTTGGCTTGATTGTGATTGATTAGATTTTAAATTAGGGACTTTTTCAAAGGCTAGGACTTTTTATAAATTTAATGGTAATGGTATCTTGGAATTAGGTGAATTCATGCCTTATATTTTCTTTAGACCCTAAATTTTATGCTTTTTCCCCTTTTATGCTCATAAAATCCTTAATTTTGTCATTTTATGCTTATGTGACATCTATCTAGTAGATTTCATGGCATTTTCATAAATGCTTTCAAGGAACTAGTTGTCCTTTAAAATACTTTTCTTTTCTTTTCACTATCATATCTTTGCACATATATCAACATGGACCGTTGATCATGATTCTAGGGCTTGCATGTTATTGGCTACTTTTGTATCAGGCTCCATAATTATGCTACTTAGAACCTTTGCAAGCTTTTTGAGTTCTGTAATTCATTAGTTATATAGTGAATACATGCTCATCAAATGTTGATCCCATAGGTATTTGGAGGTTATATTTAATAGTACTTGTTTATTGCAATCCATCTGATCATCTTACTTTGATTAACTTTGACCTGTCGATCCTACAAAGTGCACGAATTTTAATTAGCTTCAAGATATAAAAGTTTAAGATAATTTTTATTTCATGTTAATAAACATGACATATAATTTAGGTTAATATATTTAAGTTAATTTTTAGAACACATATAAAAGAGGCTTGATTAATAGAAGGATCTAATGCAAGGTTTTGACCTAGGGTTTTATCATGTTGAAAAACATGATAAAACTTTAGGTTAAAAATGTATAATCTAAGTTTTATTGCATAGGGATATAATATAAGTCTTTATACTAAGTTTTATTGTATTTAAATAAATTCAATTGCAACCTTAGAATAAATACTTAGATTTGGCCTATGCTTGTGAATATTAGACCACAAGGTCATTTTATCATTAAATTTAAAAGACCCTATATGTTTTTTATATTTCCCAAAGGGGGTCCCATTGATTTTTAGGTAATAATATTTAGCAAAATTTTAAAGCATATTATTATATTTAAGTAAGATTATTTATGAGCTTAAATTTGACAACCTTGCAAACATCAATGATGGCCTCATAGGCATCAAATGATGTTTGTGAGAACTTCAAATTTAAGTTCATGACGTTTATTAGGTCCATAGATCTTGGATTTAACATGATTCATTTGATCATTTGGTCAAACCAACTATAAATCATTGATTAATATCTAAGCACATGCATTTCGTTGTTCCTTGTAATCATGAAGAAGATCGAGTTAGCTCATGGGTCAACATGTATGAAAATTAGACTAAGTTAAAGGCTGAAGTCTCCAAAGAGTAATTAAATGGGTCCTTTAGAATATTATAGTCATAACCAAAGGTTTTAGCCAAAAGTTTATTTTATTTAAATAATATAATAATCCTTAGGGTAAAAACCTAGGTTAAGTCTAATTTTTAATGCACTAAGCCCCTATAACATTAATCTTAAATGTGAGAGTGCCACGTGGTGACTCTATGAGACTCCTCAACTTTTGACTCTATTTGACCTTGAGAAGGGTCTGTAGAGTGTTGATAGAGATTCAATTTCCTAAGATGGTGAAAATTATCATACTCATGGGTTTTTCTTAGGCTTTTGACATTTCAACTCCAAATTCACTCCATTGGATCTATTTGTGCAAGCAGTCATGGATCATTAATCACAATTCAGATCCTTACACATGATTGGCTCTTTTTGTAAGTTTTATCCTAAGGTTTTATTATATTAAAAAATACAATGAGACCTTAGGGTAAAACATAGGAAAATTCTATGTTTAATAAATGGGAACCCATTTAATCTTGAGGATGATCATACACTATTAGATCTTTGGTCTTATTTAAGTATGGATTATTGATCATGATCTTGGGGATCACATAGGATTGGTCTGATGGATCAAGGATTTGGATTCATCATGTCTCTTTTTCTCTATTTGATCATGTTCCATGATGAAGCAAGAGTTGTTGATTCTGTAAAGAATCAAGATGCTTAAGTTAGGGCTTAGGTCAATGTAGGAACTTAGGCTAAAGTTTTAAGACTAAGGACCTATTCATGTTAATAAACATGAATGATGCCTTAGGACTAAGACTTTAGGATAAGCATGTAACAAAAAAGACCATGTGACATAAGAAAAGGATTAAGTTAGGAACATAGAGGACCCTATAAACATAAACATTAGACATTGTTAAAATAAAGAGAATAAAATGGGGAAATATAAAGTGACCAAGCATAGTATTCTAGTCTAAGGTTTGGTTGTGTTAAAAAACATGACCAAGACTTAATATAAAAATTTAGGCTTATGTCTAAAGTAAGTTTTAAAATGTTCCTACCAAATTTTCTCTCATTAAATCTACATTCAAACCAAGGGTGTAAGCTATGGTTTTATGAATGAGGGTTTAAAAATAGGAATCTGACTATGAGTTCTCATAGAGGAAAGGATAGTAAAAGCTTGAATGAGGATAAAGCTATGAACATACCAATATGATTCATTAATGTGAGCCCCGTGAAACCTACAACTAAAGATAATGAGGGGCAACTATTAACAACATTAGGTAAGGCTAAATAGAAACCACAAATAAATGGACCAATTTTATCAATCATGGATGATCTTCAAATTCTAATAATGTGTATGATATCTAGCTTTCAATGTTAAGGTTCAAAATATGCACAAGGGTCCTTATTTTTAGAAATGGGGTATGTTAACCTTAACACTACGACTCAAGGGTGATCATAAAGTCATGATCAATGGATCATATCAAGTAAAATGAGTCAAAGTGTTTGTTGGTTGATGAAGTTAAAGATTGATCTCATTACAAAAGGATCAATAAAGTGTGTTTGTTCCAAGGTGTTACAAAGCAGTGAGATGAATAAATTTGTTTGAAGTTTAAAATTGAATAGAGGTAAATATCAAGCTTCTTCTATGATATAATAGTGAGTGGGTGTTTTTATTAGTCAAGATCAATGATGCATATTAATGTCAAAAGTTCAAATTGATAGTTATCTAACATGGCTAAAGTGAGGATAATCTTGAAGAGATTAATAGAGTGTATGAGGTCAAAGTTCTTAGATTGCATGAGATGAGGTCAGTTGTTGAGGTTTAACATTTGGGCAATGGTGCACTATGAGTTAAAGTTCAAAGAAGATCGACAATGAATTTTTAATCTAATATGTGAGGGCATGAGATGTGTTTTAAGTGAGTCTAATTATGATTGTTTGGATTCAAATATTTGAATTTAATAATAGAAAGACCAAGATCTAGTTTTTAGACCATATCTTTTGATCCAAGTAGGATTTAATCATGGTGTAAAAACAAATTTTTTATAGGACTCCAAGGAAAATTTGAAAGTATAGATTTAAATATTTGAAAGTGTGTATAATAAAAGTTATGAAGGTTCAAAATTGACTGTGTTTTTATGTATGTTCTGCAAGAAACCTGAGAAGGGTATTTGGGTTATGCTTATTGGTATCTCGATGTTTAAAAGTGAACTAGATATTGGAGTATGTTATATAATCTATGTGGACCATGTGTGTGCATTATGAAGGTTTGAAAAATTATATTTAGTATGAATAAAGGGTTATAAGTTAACTATGTTTTCATTCTTGATGACTGTATGTATAGAAAGGTGTTTTAGCTAATTGAGAATTAATAGAAGGGTAATGCAATGGATATTGGCACTTGAGAAGGATGTATAGATAATTTAAAATGATTCCCTATGTTGGAAAGTTTTCTTATGTTCCTAGTTTGCTCAGAGAAGTGTCAAAAAGGTGAATGAGTCTCCATGAGACCTATAAGAGCTACAAGGGCCCAACTTAAAGGTGTAACTGCTTATGGGTAACCCATAGATGTTATGGCTAACCTATGTAGATTGTGTTAAGTTGTGTCTTTATATATTATACTAATTAATGGCTAAGGCATGCTTAATGTCTAACCAAGGTGTTGATAATCATGAATGATCTATAAATAGTGGAACCAAAGATGATGGGTTCTAAACTTGTGTAAGGCTTGTTGGTTTAGAGTGAGCATTGATGTGAAGAATAGAGGATAAGTAGTGTGCTTATTGGATGCATTGATGAGAAAAATAGTTTTTTTAATATGTGTATGACCTGTAGGTCATATTTTTTATGATAGAATAGTGCTCTTGTAGTTTGAGGATATGTAAAGAGGTCTGAGTGTGCATATGAGGAGAGTTTGAGTGAATAAGGAGAAAGACTATGGCATGCCTATATGAGAGGTTGGTATGAGATAGAGAGGGAATTTATGTAGGGGATATAAATTAGAGATCCATCATTAGGTGTTGAAGACAACATTTCTAAGGTGGAGGTGTTCATTTCATAAGAGGTTCTAAAGGACTTGATCTTTCTTAGGGGCAATTGTTCCTTGTGAGCTAGGTGTTTCGCTAAAGGCCTTAGGTCAGAAGGAATTTACCAAGGTTTCTTATCAAAAGGACTTGATTAGTCTATTGTTTTTAATCTCTTATAGGAAAATTAGTCCTTATGTTGCATGCTTGTGAGTGGGTTTTATTCCCCATGAGGGTTTCCCACAGGAACTATGTATCATGTATTTGATCTTGTGTATGCATTGAATTAATGACATATCTTATTAATGTCTCTTGATTAATTTGATATATGTTTATTATTTAATAGTTTTAAGAGATTGGAATTGAAATTGAAATATTTAGGCTCACTAAAATACCCTTGCTCTCAATGATTGTATCTCTAACAATCAGTATCAAAGTAGGTCCTTCTTGCAAGTTTTACCCCTTGAAGGTGATCAAATTTACAATGGTTGACAAGTAGATTGTGTCTTGTCTTCAAGACATACTAGTTTTTACTTTATCAAATGTCAATTCAAGCATAGATGATGTGAAGATGCAAGTGAAATATTTATAAGCAATAGTCAAGAATCTATAGGTCATGATGATTAAAGGTCTCAACCAAAGGGAGGAAGAACTGGAAAATAAAGTCATGACTTACTCACATGTGCTCTTATCCAAGGAAAAAATGGATTTATGCTCCACTAAAAGGGTCAAGAATGATAATTAATGGATAGGTAATGATCAAGAAAAAGGAAGATCAAATTTGAGTGATGTATTCACTGGGTATTGCTTTTCTTGCAATCAATTTGGTCATAGATATAGGGATCATGATTTCTCTCTAGAGATAAAAAAGAATATTATATGCTACAATTGTAATCAACAAGGTCATATAGATAAAAATTGTAAAAGAGCTTTTCAGAAAAAATATATACAAGTCATTGACACCATCAAACGGTTCAATACAACTAAGTCTAAAATTGAATAAGAAAAGAAGTTGAATTCAAGTGATCCATCAAAGGAAGAGTCAATGTTTATTCAAGTAGCCTTTCATACTAAAGAAGATGGGAAAAAGAGATGGTTTATAGATAGTAGATGCTCAAATCATATGATAGGAGACAAGAGAAATTTTATCTCTCATTAGAAGACCAACCCTAGTTTAGTAAGATTTAGTTATAATAAATCTACTAACATAGTTGGCAAAGGTACTGTTAGTTTGAATAGTGGTCATACTAGGACTAAGAATGTCTTATATGTAGAAGGTTTGAAACATAATATTTTAAGTGTGATCCAAATCTGTAAGCAATGAAATGTTATAACTTTTCATGATGATGTATGTGAAGTAAGAAAGGATGGAAAATTAGTTGTAAATGTTTATAAAATAGATAAGAAAATGTATGTATTCCATAAATCCAAGGAGTGCTTCATGAGTAAAATTGAAGAAAGATGGATTTGGCTTAGAAGGATTGGACATATAAATTTTGATAATATGGTAAAGATCAACTCAAAAGCGCTGGTAAGGCATATGGCCAAGATTTCTAATATTCCTCATTCTCTTTGGAAGGCATGCCTTCCTGGGAAGAAAACCAAAATAAGATATAAATCCAAGGATTTATCCACTATAAAGCTATTAGAGTTGATCCACACTGATCTATGTGGACCTATGATAACCCAAAGTATTCAAGGTAATAACTACTTCATGCTTCTCATTAATGATTTTACTAGGATGACTTTGATATTTTTTCTTAAATAAATATTATAGGATTTTGAAAAAGTTATGGCATTCAAAGTTCTTGTAGAAAATGATAAAGGTTCAAAGATCAAGTGTGTAAGATCAGACAGAGGAGGTGAGTTTTTGTCCCATAAATTTGATGATTTTTGTGAAAAATAATTGATAAAGAGATAATATTCTATTGCTATAGCATCGCAATAGAATGGCGTTGTTGAAAGGAAGAATAAGACTATTGAAGAGATGAGTAGAACTAGTCTTCAAGATTCCAAACTATCAACTAGTTATTAGAAAGAGGTAGCCAACACTTTAGTTTACATCCTAAATATGTGCTTCATCAAAAGAGATAAATAGAACATTGGAAAATTTGATTCAAGGTCTGATGAGGGTATCTTCTTAGGTTACTCTTATATCAGTATTGTCTATAGGTGCTTCAACAAGAGACTTCACAAGATTGTTGAAAGTTCAAATGTAAGGGTAGATGAGACAAGTAGAGTTAAGAAGTCAAAATTGTAGGTGCATGACTCAATTTAGAATTCTATTACAAAAAATTATGAACTATCTATTCAAAAAAATGATGAAGATGAAGAGGAGGAAGAAAAAAAAAGACTCTAAAGCTCCATCTATAAGAATTCAGAAAGATCATCCAATCTCTCAAGTTATTAGAAATGTTAGTGTAGGTTTTTAGACTAGAAGGAAAATGTTCATCAATCAGAATCAACAAAACTCAATTTTGTTGTCCATGATTTAAACCAAAACATTCATTGAATATAACAAAGATGAAATTTGGATTGATAAAATGGATGAAGAACTTGATTAAATTGTAAAAAAGGAACATGGGATTTAGTTCTTAGGCCAAAAGATATAAATGTGAAAGGTACCAAGTGGTTTTTCAAAAATAAGATGAATGAGAAAGGATAAGTCACAAGGACCAAATCCAGATTGGTGTGTAAATGATATGCTTAGGTTGAAGGAATATATTTTGATAAAAAATTTGCTCTTATGGCAAGATTACAAGTAATTAGACTCTTGTTGGCATATGCATGTTTTAAAGATTTTAAGGTATACAAAATGGATGTGAAATTTGTATTCTTGAATGGAAAATTAGAAGAAGTCTACATTTATTTACCTTAAGGATACTTCATGTCAAATAATCAATATTTTGTATGTAAATTAAATAAGGCTCTTTATGGTCTTAAACAAGCTCCTAAAACTTGGTATGACAGGTTAGATAAGAATCTTTTGAGTTAAGGTTTTAAAAAAGGGGTATTTAATAGTAATTTATACATTAATATATAAGGAAATAATCAATTAATATTGGTTGTATATGTTGATGATATAGATTTTAGATCTAAAAATGATAATATGAGTAGATAATTTGTACAAATTTTGAGCACTGAGTTTAAAATGTCAATGTTGGGATACATTTTTTTCTTCTTAGGATTGCAGATTAATCAACTTGATATAGGGATATTCATTTCAAAAGATACATACATCAATGATATGCTAATGAAGTTTGACATTATGGATTATAAACCAATGGGTACTCTAATTATCATAGGATGCAAGTTAAGTAAACTAGATGACTCACCAAAAGTTAATCAAACTTTGTATAGATCCATGATTGGAATTTTTTTTGTACTCTATTATTCTATGCCTAATATCATGTAATCAATTCGTTTTATAGGAAGGTTTCAATCTAATCCAAGATAATATTAATTGAAAGTAGTCAAAAGGATCTTTAGGTATCTCAAAGGCACCATAGAGTATGGTTTATAGTATCCCAAGAGTAAGTATTTCACTTTGAAATCATATATTGATGTAGATTGGGTAGGATGTGTGGATGATAGGAGTACCAGTGGTGGGGTCTTCTTCATGAGGTAATTATTGGTGTCTTGTATAAGCAAGAATCAAGCCTCAATATATCTATCAACTATGTAATATGAGTATATAGTAGCTTCTTCTTGTTGCATGCAAGTCATGTGGATGAAACAAACTTTGGAAGATTATATGGTAGGATAAAATGGAACTTGTCTTATCTATTGTGATAAAAATAGTATAATTAGTATCTCAAATAATGTTATTATTTAGTAACAAACTAAGTACATTCTTATTAGATATCATTTCTTGAGAGATCAAGTTATTAATCAAAGTGATGAGTTGGAGTATGTGCCTACAAAAGATCAACTTGCATATATTATGACCAAACCATTGCCAAAAGCTACATTTGATTATCTAATACCAAGTTTGGGTGTCATTTATTTCTTCATGAATCATTAGAATGTATTTTGGTTAAGAGGGAGCAAGTTCATGAGCATTTATCTAAAAGTGGCTTGAGAGAGAAGGCTAGTAAGCCTGTGGAGTGATTTTTCATGGTATGTGAAGATCTAAAGATTATCAAGAGGTGTAATTGCTCATAAATCTTAGGAAGAGTCCCCCTCAAATGTCTCTTTGTGAGTCTCATCATATTTTAGTGTTTTTTGTGTTGTTTCTTCATTAGTTGTAGTGATTGGTTGAAGAAGAGTATTGGCATATTGTAAAAGGAAGTTGTTAAGGAAAGAAAAGGTAGGATCAAGATAACGGGGAGTTTTTACTATATTCATAAGATGGTATTCTGATACTGGTAGTATTTTTATGTCTTCAAGATCAGTTACTACCCACTTTTTCATTATGTCAAAGGGGGAGAACGGTCCTATTATCAGAGTGCTTGAAGAGAGAAAAGGAAGGTGAGTTGTATATTGTTTTATGATGGGTGTTGACATCAATGCAAAATGGGGATATTAGTGGAGAGTTGTTAATGATATCATAATAATGTTATGGATGTTTCTAGGTGAGTGGATGAAGTTCCTTGATAGTATAAGTGACAATGATAAAGTGTAAAAAGTGCTTATCCTAGTATGCTTGAAGTAGGCCTGGTTGATCTTTAGAATTTACATGGTTAAGTATGTTTAGGGATGAGTATGGTGATTTAATTATTTGAAATAGGTTATTTCAAAGGTCAAAGATGATTATATATCTTTTGTGCTTAATTTTAATTCATCTAGTAGTCCAAAGTTTTCATCTAAACATTTTGGGTCTAGTGGCAGAAAATCTAAGTAGGCAGTTTGATGATGTCATAATTGCCATGTGTGGATGAGTCAGTGGGGAGGTGGTCATATGGTTGTGATAAAATTAGTCCCAAGTTTATATGTTCCAATTATAAAATAATGTTATGAATCACATCCAAATAATGTGTGTGAAAATTTTGGCTCTCATGTAATTTGACAGAGTTTTCTCATACTTGGCCAATTTTGCATGCGACAAAAAAAGTTGAGTAGGCATTTTGATGTAGTCATATTTCACATGTGTGGCAGTGCTAAGATATTTTGATCATATGGGTTTATTTATTTTTGTGCCTAGTTGATATTAAATACATTTTATGTCATGTAATGAAGTGTATCAAAATATATGCATGTGTAAAGTTGGCCTTCCAAACAATTATTGACATAGTTGGCTCTATGGCAGAAAAATCTATGTGAAAAAATTAATGGAGTTATATCTCACATGAGAAAATGTTTAAAGAGTATTTTGAAACATGCTTGGATTCATATATGAATTAATATCATATTTTAAAAATTTTAGAATATGAATTTGAGCACAACAAAAGGTAT
Organism: Torreya grandis; assembly: GCA_037957365.1. Lineage (NCBI taxonomy): Eukaryota > Viridiplantae > Streptophyta > Pinopsida > Cupressales > Taxaceae > Torreya > Torreya grandis. The sequence continues at coordinate 1,581,479 of JARHVA010002785.1, forward strand.
ATCTATCCAAAGTTGGCCTTCTAGGCATATTGCAATGGTTCCTATACTTAGTCTATTTTGCACGATGTTAAAGATCAAGACCAAGTGGAGATCCTATGGCTCATATGTGATCATATATTCAATATAAATATAGTGTATTAAGTTAAGCGAGTCAATTTTTTTTGATTAACAAATTTAAATATTGAGATCCTTACAAAAAGATAACATAGTGTGTTTGTTCCAAGGTTTCAAGAAATAATGAAATGAGGACAAATGTTTGAAGTTTAACATTAAGTAGAGGTGAAGATAAATATTATTATAAGACATAAATGTGAGTGTTTGTTCATAATAATCAATATTAATGGTTTATATTAAATTAAAAGGGTCAAAATGATAGTTGTCTAGCATGGCTAAAGCGAGTATAATCTCAAACAGATCAATGGAGAGTATAAGGTCAAAGTTTGATAGATTACATGAGATGAGGTCAATATTCAAGGTTTAACATTTGAGTAATAGTGAACTATGAGTTAAAGTTAAAAATATTGATGGAGTATATTTTATCTAATATGTGAGGGCATGAGATGCATTTTAAGTGATCGAAGTTTAATTGTGATCGTTTGAATTCAAATATTTGAATTTAACAAAGGAAAGACCAATGTCTATTTTTGGTCCATATATTTTGATCCAGGTAGAATTTAATCATGGTGTAAAGATAATTTTTTTTATAAGACTCCAATGGAAATCTATAAGTATATATTTTAATATCTAAAAGTGTGGAAAGTCAAAATTATGAAGGTTCAAAGTTGACTATGTTTTTGTGTATTCTTTACAAGAAACCTAGGAAGGGTATTTGAGATGTGTTTGTTGGTATCTCAATGTTTAAAGGTGAAATATATATTTTAGTATGTTTTAGAATCCATAAGGACCATCTGTGTGCATTATGAAGTTTTGAACAATTATATTCAATATTAAGAAAGGGTTAGAAGTTGATTGTGTTTTCATTCTTGATTACTATATGTACAGAAAGGTGTTTGAGCTAATTGAGCATTAATAGAAGGGTGATGTGATGGACATGGGAACTTAATAAGGATACATAGATCATGTGGAATGATTCCATATCTTGGAAAGTGTTCTTATGTTCCTAGTTATCTTGAAGAAGTGTCAAAAAGGTGAATGGATCTCCATAAGACCTATAAGAGCTACAAGGGCCTAATTGAAAGGTGTAGCTGCTTAAGGGTGACCCATAGATGCTATGAATAACCTATTTGGATTGTTTTGATCCATGTTTTAATATGTTAAATGACTTAATCTTAATGGCCAATTGAGGCATTGATAATCATGAATTCTCTATAAATAGTGAAACCAAAGATGAGGGTTTCTAGACTTGTGTAAAGATTGTTGGTGTAGAGTGAGCATTAAAGCAGAGAAGAGAGGATAGATAGTGTTCCTATTGGATGATTTTATGAAAATAACACTTTATTAACTATGTGTAAGACTTATAGGTAATATTGTTATGATATAATAGTGCTTTTATAGTTTGAGGATATGAAAAGAGGTCTGAGTTTGTATATGAGGATCGTTTGAATGAAGAAGGAGAGAGATTGTGGATCACCTATGTGAGAGTCTTGTATGACATAAAGATGTAGTTTGTGTAGTGTTTAAAAAATAAGAGATCCATCATCAAGTGTTGAATACATCAATTATAAGGTGGAGGTGTTAATTTCATAAGAGGGTCTAAAATACTTGATCTTCCTTAGGGGTAGTTACTCATTATGAAATAGGTGTTTCACTAAAGGCCTTAGGTTAGAAGGACTTGACCAAGGTTTCTAGTTCGAAGGACTTGATCAATATTTTATTTATAATATCTTATAGGATAAGTAGTACATGTGATATAATATTGAGAGTGGGTTTTATTGCCCATGAGGGTTTCCCATAAAAACTATGTGTTTTGTGTTTGATCTTGTGTTTGCATTGAATGAATGAGCTCTTTTGTTAATGTTTCTTGATCAAGTTAACATATGTTTATTGTTTAATAGTTTGAAAGGATTGGAATTGAAATTGAAATATTTGGGCTCACTGATTCACCCCCCCCCCCACAATCAATGATTTTACCTCTAACAAATAATCCCTTGACGATTGAGTAAGGGCCAATGGAAATAACATGATTTTTCAAAATGCAAGTCTTGAATTTCTTGACAATTTTCACCAAGACAATATTTTTTTCAATAGGAAAATTCATTAGTTATTCATATTTATTATAGGGGCTCATAAATAATATGGTTCATTCATATTATCTTAGGTAATTTTGTGTTATCATGTGTATACACATAATATTTTAAAACTTTATCAATTACTAATGTCATATATCTTGTAGAAACCCATCGAGTCTCAATCTCTTTGAGTACATGCCTTAAACGGTACACTAGGAAAGGGGTGGGTAGACCATTGCTACTTCAAAGGATTGTTGTCCTTTTTTTCCACTTAATATCTACACACTTGTCTTCTAAAACCATTTCCCTAAGCTTTGCTTCCTATTTTTCACCCTCCTCTAGTTATTTGCCACATTCATTAGCCCTTCCCTAACCTAAAACCATTTTTGATAGTTTATGTTACATAGTCAACGCCATCAACCTTATAATATTATTGATAAAACTTATTAGGGTCTACGTTGACCCTTGGCCAACCTAGCATGTGACCTAATTATTTTTTTTCAATAACTATACTAGGTTGATTGGGTCAACCTTATTGGACTAAACTTTCAAAAAGGATTAGGTTTAGATCTACCTATATAAACACATTCATTTCACCATTTTTAAGAGATGAAAATAAGTAAGATATATTACACATTATATTATCCACCATTCTACTTGAGGATAAAGCTTAGGGTTTCATACTTTCTTCAGAGATATATATTTTGTCTTATGGAAAAGTCATTTGGATGCATTGATAGATTGTGTAGCCTAGAGCTGATTTATCCTTTTCATCCTTACATAACAAAACAACATCTTTAAAAAAACCTTGGCCAAGGTAGATATTGAGGCTTGGTGGGTTCATCTTCGAAGGTAAGTATTCCTAACTTTTTTCCTCCTTTGTAAGAGTATATAGATATGCATTTTCACTTATATTACATGCATTAGGATTATATACATTGAAGTGAGTATATGTCTTCTATGCATGTTTAATTTTATTATTTATTACCCCCACTTTGTGCCAAAATATTTGGTAAGCACTACATGAGACTTTTTAAACTACTTGTTTTTAGTTTAGTGAATATGAAAACATATGACCTAGTTAGGGTTATTGCATAGTTTTGATTGACTCGAGGCTTTGGAACCCTCCCTAGTGATATTATTATGGTAATAGATCCTTTAATTATTTTTAGTGAATCTATATTGGTCATGACCTCAAATATATAATATATCCCCTATCAAAAGCGTAAGTAGGATTTATTTTCTCTGAGATAGGATTGATTTATACATTTGTTACATTTCCCATTATATACATTTTGGTGAACCTAATATGAATTTAAACCTTGCAGGTTTTCTTTCATATTTTCATTTATATCCAAGGGGAAAGATGAAATTAATGTGCATATATCCACTCACACTATAAACTATTGGACCCCTCCTTATTCATCCTCAGTTTGTAACCCTATTTTAACTTTACAATATTAGTATAAATTAGAATATACTTTGAAAATGATCTTCATTAATGAATTTATTCAACATTGAGGAAAAGATCCTTCTACTATTTACCATCTTATGATAAGTGGTCAAACTGAGGATTTCCATTCACCTTCCCCCACATTCTCCCATGGATTTAGGGACACTAGATTCTTTGCCTCTCAACCTCTTCCTTATCTTTTGGCCCCTTCTCATACTATGACCTCTTCCTCTTTGATTTACTCCACCTCCAGGCCAAGTATCTCTACTAACATGGAAAGTTATACATCTAGTGGACCTCTTCTAAGACCACTCTTCTCAATTAATCCACTAGTGCATCATTTGTTACCCATGGTAATCATGCATCTAGTGTTGCTTCCTCTCATTCTTATACTAGTACATCCCTTTTCAAATAAGTAAAGCATGATACTATTACCTCATTTACTAATAATTCCTTTCAGATTACTAATAGGACATATGTTACCACTCATAGTGGTACCCAAGCCACTAATACCAATGATAATGCTTCACATAATGCCAATAACACCACTTAAACCCATTAATTTATATTGCAAACTCTCAACAAAATGAACACTTTACAAGATAATTCCAACCAAATGATGCAAATGAAAAACCATCTTATCCATCTCCAAAATCACCCTCAATAGGTTCTATATGGAATGCATAACCAAAATCCGCCCCACACCTCCTCTTTGGGGTTCCCATGGTAATATTATCCTTTAACCTCCTCTTGTTAAAAAAATAATCAAGAACCTTTAAAATAAACCCTTATGCCTTAGATTTCTAATATAGATATAGGAGGTATCACCCCTACCATTAGTTACAATGGATCAACCAATTTTATCTACATTTAAAAACATATGGAAATATATACAAACATTGGGTCAAGTTAAACACTTTTTCCACTACCAATATATTAGCAAAAAATCTCTCTAGAGATGCTTTCAATTGGTATAACCAACTCAAATCTCATTCTATTACTAGTTTGGAAGGTTTAGTCAATGCTCTATTCCAAGATTTTCAAACTAGTGATCTTCTTGAAAATACCTTAGCCTATTTTATTAATTGTACGAAATTTGAGACAAAAACGACACAAGTTTTCATCAAATGGTGGAAGACCTTGTCTAACAAGTGTGAAAACAATATGGTAGATGATAACCTCTTTCGTCTATTTACCAATGATCTTCATCCTAAGTTATAATATCAAGTTCAAACTCTCTCCATGCACTTTGGAAGAAGCCATTAACTAGGCCAAGTGTTAAGATTTCCTCGTGCATCAATTTGAGCCATCCCAACCTAATATGTGTAATCACATGTTAATCAAAAATAAAAATCATAATGATAATAATTATGGTGTCACAAATTCTTTTGATACCATTCATACTATTCAAGCTATTATTCCCAACCAGGATCTAGAACAAGCTTTCCCTCCCAACCACATCCCTAATCCTCATTTCTCTTCAACAAGTAACATCAATGTTCATAAATCTTTATCCCTAGTAGAGATAAAAAATTATCTACCAAGGCCTCTTCCATGAGATCTTGATCCCACTCATCCCATGAAATGTTGGTACAATCTAAATAAATTCTATTGGTTCCATGTTAGTTGGGGTCTTTCTTATGAGACTTGTAGGTAATTTCTTAATTTGGCTATGGGTTTTCTCCTTGGTCCCAATTTTGACCATGATTTTATCATTCGTAAATGTCAAAATGCTTATGAAATTACCTTAAAAACCCAAGAATCACAAACTAAATCTCAATCTTTGAACTAGGCTAATGTTCATTTGGCCATATACAAAGATGTTCTTCTGAATGACAAAGATAAAAATGATAATCCTACTCTTTCAACCAATAATTTTGATAGTCTTATAGACCCAACTCCTAATGACAATGTGGTCAACATGACTAATATGTGAAGGGTAGTTTCCTTCATTGATTCTCATCCTATCCACACTCCTTAATCATCTCACACTTTATGTGTTATGCAATACTCTTTAATAACTCACTTAATAGAGTTAGGGCAATAAGACCTTATATATTTTGATGAACTAATTACAACACCTCCCTTGGATAACACTTCTCATACCAATTCTACCACTCTTCCAACTTATTTACCCATCACCAATTATACTCAAAATTATATTAACACTTCTTCCAATTTATCTCAAATCAAACCTAAATCAATCATCCCATCCTCTCAAGATAATCAACAAACTTTTCCTCAAATTAAACCTCCTGCATCCTATCAACATAACGTCATATGAACTTTGGCTCCTCCTTTTAGGGACATCCTTCAACACTATATATCTCTTTCCAATAGTCCCCTTATAAATTATGATGAATGGTATCCTATCATATAACTTACTAATCTCCCATCTCAAATCCCATTTCTCAATATTATGTAGACTTCTCCACATCATTGTAATCATCTTATGCACCTCCTATTCAAAATGAACATTCCTCATCCTCCCATAGTAGGATGTGAAGCTACCTTATCTAGATTATAAGATATTATTTTATAATAATGTAAAGAGATTTTAATACACATTTATGAAAAAATGGATGCTTCTCTCTTGCTCAAATTTCCAATTACTTCTATGATCCTTGATGAGATTCTACTTCATTCAGATGATCATATATTTTTATTAGTGTGTAAATTGGTGATATCCAAGTCAAGTGTGTTTTGATTAATGAGGGTTCACTTAATTGTGTTAATTCTCTCAATTTTATTAAAAACTTTGGATATTTTAAATGTAATCTTAACTCCACATGTAGCATGTGTCAAGGCTATGACCGAAGGAAAATGCCTCCCTTAGGTTGTGTGTTAATCCCTATCACTATTCCACCTATCACTATTTGAGTGAAGGTATTGATCTTAAACTTTCCAATATCCTATAACATTTTTCTTAGTAGGCCATGGACTCATCACATGAGATTAGTTGCCTCTTCCACTTGCCAATGTGTCAAATCTACTCACAATGGAATAATCTATAAGATTCAAGGTGACACTAACACTTGAAATTTCAAAAAATTATAAGACTATGGTGTTTTAAAGATGAAAACCCTTCAACCCTTGCTAAGAATTCCATTTTTTGAATTGAAATGGTCTAACTTTCTTATAAACTCCACATGAGATTAAAATGATCACTCCAAACTCATAGGGAATATCCCACCTAAACTCTTAGATTTAGATGATGATGAGCCTAAAAATATCAATCTCAAGATAAAAACCTTGGATCTCTCATCTCATCTCATTTCTCATCTTCTACCCTCTCTAAATTTATGTTCCCATTAACCACCTAGTGATGATATACCCTTTATCTTAACTAAGACTCAACACTCCATTCATCACACCACATCAAATGACAAGCTCATCCATAGTTATGCCATTGATCTTTATGCACCTAAATATGATGATGGTTATACCTTAGATGACCCATTTTAGGAGGTCTTGTTCAGGCTCAAGATGTTAAAATTATTTATTATCGTTCTTCTTTGCTTCAATATTTCCATATATCTTATCGTATTCCACCCTATATAATTACCAATTTTAGCATTTTTCCTTTTCTTCATAGGATAGAGATGGTGCACACACCTCCAATTTTTTAAGATCCTCATAGGAGTATGATTATGGATCATGTTATGATTGGTCCCTATCATTTTTCTAGATATCAAGATCCCTCAAGCTGACTTGTCCCTAATATGCTTATGACTATCCTTCAGCCTTCCATACATCCCACCCCTCCCTTAGTTGAGCCCATTTCATATAATATTCCCATTATCTCTCTATTTGAGTCTCTTCCTATTTTTGATCCTATTTCTCCTTCAGTTGAACCTTGCCTAGTCTCTCCACCATCCCCACCTTCTCTTGTTGATGGTTTTCTCCTTTTACCATAACTTGATGTTTTTCCCACCAAATGGGTCGATCAGCCATATTGTGATATTCATAAAATTTATGGTCATTTTTATAGATAATTTTTATTACATCAGCCTTCCTTAACGTCTATTTATACTCCCTTTGTTAGTGTAGAGAATATTACAAAGCAAGTTATTCAAACATTAGTCCATAAATCATGAAAACTGAAAAAAGAAATAACTAACTAATCCTATCTGTTCCTATGGAAATTACAAAGGATATAAAAAAAACAATGAAAGAAAGAAACATCATATTACCTTCCCAAATGGATTCACCCTACCCATGTGGCTCAAAATCATGTTCTCCCTTGATCAAACTTCCTTGTTTTTATCAACAAGGGTGGAAAACTCTTCCAATGTCTCAAGAACACTCCATAAAACCTAGGCTCATGATTCCAAATCACTAAACTAGCCTATCAATGAAGCTTGTAAATAATTTTAATGGTCTATTGCAAAATATTTTGGAGACAATTATGCATAATAAATTTGAATAAATAAATCTTTTTAAATTCATATCCATGGCCTTTCTATTTATAGATTTTTAAGATTGGTCAGGATCAACCATGACCATCCATCTCAAGATTGAGATGTGTGGCCATGGATAATCCTAATATTTGGAATTAAACGCATAAATATCATCAAATAAATAAGCATTAAAGAGGCATGGGAGGCATTAACTAGGCATGGGTGACCCATAATCCTAATATTTTATGCACTTATGGCTTGATGGATGCCACCCCATAGATGATGTCACTAGGTGATGAAGATATTCAAAATCAATTTCCAATAATGAGATATTCAAAAATATTTATAGAATTCTTACTTAAGCTCTTAAACTGGATTAATTAGCTTAAGTAAGTTTAATCAAGTTTAGTGTAATTCTTTGGAAATTGGTGCACAATTAATCAAAATGGTTAGAAAGTCATATTACTAGATCATTATTTTATTGGAGAGGAATTGGAAGGTGATGTTAGATGCATTGGATCTATATTCCCATTTAGGATGTTGCCAACACCAAATAACAAAGGTACGTGATATGTACCAATGAATTAGAAGAAAAGAGTGATCCAGAGCACTAAATGGAAAATTTGTCACTTTGACTCAAAATGATCTTATCAAAGTTAGCTCACCTATAAAATGCATTGCCCTATTTAGAGATACTTTGACCTAAACTAGCACTTATAACTGACAAGTTTGAATCATTTAGGGCATTTTATGGATTTTGACCAAAAATGTGCATTTGAATGCAATTCAAGTAAGATTGAAAATTTCAATACAAATGGTGTTAGGAATTGGATGTCTACAGTTAGTACACCCACAAAGTCTACTAAAAAGTGTATATGTTGCTTTCATGGCACATATAATCATTCCTCCATGCATTATCATAAGTTTTGATAATATATATACACCTTAAATCCCACTACTCCTTAGTCCACATATAAATTTATAACTCCCCTAAAGTTATTACCTAAATATCTTCCCAAATATGGATAGGTATATTATCTTTGGCACTAATGTGGTACTCATCACACTGATCATTGTCACATCCTTTAGTAACATCTCAAGGATCAACTCATGACCATTCCTATGTATACTACCATTCATCCCATGATTTTACCTTGAAATAAGGCTCTCCCTTATTACCCAATGGCTCATCTACCTATGATCCCTTATCCACCTACAATCTCTCCACCTGTGATTCCCTCACTTGTGGATCCTCTTTCACCTATGGCCCCTTATCCACTAGTGACTCCTTCACCTATGGCCCATTCTCCATCGGTGACTCATTCATCTCCCACCTAGTCCATTCCCATTACTTATCCTAAGCATCCCCTAAAAAATATTCCTCATCATCTTGATCCTTTAGACATTCCTACATTTTTCATCAAGGAGATTTGATGAAAAGTATTTTCTCGACTTTCCTTGAAGATTGATGAGACTTTGGCTATAGTCTTAGTTCAATTTCATAGAGACTTATCAAATGTGATGGATAATGTGTGTGGATAAATATACCAATAATTTTGAACACAAACATGGTGATATTTCATTTATTTATTCATTTTGGATTGGATGTGTGCTCCAAATTTACATTTATCTATCTTATCTCATTTGACATTATGTTAAATTATTATTTATCTTACATGATGATTGATGTTTTGCACTACATGTTGCTTATGATGCCATTTTATTCCTTATATTCTCTTATGGATTATTTTTCATGATTACATACTCTTTCTTCATGATTTAATTTTTTATGTCTATCTTGTTCTTTCTTTCATGATTGTTTGTTATCTTATCTCTCTAAACATGGATAATTGTTATTGTGACTTGGTTATACAAACCTTACTCCATTAAGTTATTCCTTATTTACCATGTGATCATTTAGAAACTAATTATCTCAATATAATCTCATTTTACCATTCCACCTTGGATCTCCCTTTATTCCCCTTATTTCCTATTATAAACTAAGCATACATATCATTGAAACTTGAGATAACATGTTGGTTCATAGTAAGCCTAAGTGTTTTAGTTAGTCATGTATTTGGATACTTAGCTTCCTTTAGTCAAATCCTAAATCTCATTCATGTGTGTCAATTTATCTCTCATGATTGGTCATTCCAAATCCATATAGAGGAGGAATCTTAAAAGCCATAAAAATTTAAAATCCAAATCATTTAATAAAGGCAATTATATAAAAGGCAACATTCAAATTCCAAAAGTCAAATCACACTAAAATGATGTGATTCTAAGCACATACCATTTTTATAATAGAATATAAAAATCCATATTTGTCCTCATGATATATTCGAGGTCCATTAGGGTGCAGTGGACTAGTAGATTGGAAAAGGAGAATAAAAAATATGTTAGTGGTACCTACTTTTTCATGCAAGTACCCAATATTCCCAGTAGATTGATGACTTTGTAAGAGGTCATAAGGAATGAGGAACACATTATGGGAAGGTAGGTCCATTTTAATTTTATTTATCAAAATAATTAACATGAGTTAATCTTATTACCCCACTTATTTTCCTATACAACTTTCTGACTATAGTGAATAGGTACCTTTATATATTGATGATCACTAGTCACTTAGTGTCTTTCTATGTCCTTAGTATGCCTCATGTTTCTTAAGGTATTGTCATAATATGCCTAAATTATGATTCTTACATCCCTTATTTCATTCCTTAAAATCCTAATATTTACCCTTAAAAAATATTATTTTGTTCATTGATCACTCCTCCTAGGGATGCCATTTGTGAGTTGTAGTGTAAGACCTTGGATAGGACTAGGCTTTCCTTGCAAATTACCAAATTTTCACATTACAATTTCAAACATCCAATTTTAACATATTTTTTATGTTGTTTCCACCTCATTGGTGTTCCCTTTGTGAGTTTTAGTGTAAGACCATGGATAGGACCTGGCCTTCCTCATAACATTTTCCAATACCCAAGCCACAATGAAATTGTATGTGTCAAATTTGAGATAATTCATGATGTATTATGAGTTACACATCATTGATATGCTTCCCATCTTGATTTAGTATGTTTTATTATTCACTTATTTTCACTCTTATCTTCTTATTTTCTAATTGCATGTAAGAATAAAACCATTTTTCTCAAAATTTTCATACTTCCTAGCTTGAATTGGTGTGATCATTTTATGTCCATTTTGCCAATTTTGTTTTTATTTTATACTTCCCAATGTGATTTAGTATGATTGAATGATTTAATTTTTTTTGTACCATTTGTCTTTCACGTACTTTCCGTGTTATTACATTATTTTAAGCTTCCCAACATGATATAGTGTGATTTTATTTGTTTTAATTTGGTACCAATCTATTTAATGGTTTAAAAACATTTTGTCTTCTTGTTTACCACTTTGTGGTTTACTATACTTAGTCATCTTTTGTTATTACACATTTTCCATCATGATATAGTGTGTAGTATATTTTTTTATGATTAATTATATTTTTTAAAAGTCTTTTTTTTACTATTTCTTTTTAACCATGCATGTGTATCACATAATGATAGAAAAGAAAACACTCCACATATATTTCCCATAACATATACAACAAAATAAATATACACGTGATAGAAAGAAATATATCCATGCATCAACAATGAAACTAAAATATAATTCATGAGACCAAAATCCAACTATAAAAACAATGTATCTCTATATATCATGTGTTTTATACAATAAAATACAAATATACATCACTCTAGCTCTACAACTAGGATCAAATACCTATCACATGGCTTAGACATGCTACCCATAGATGCATTAGACTATACCATCTACATAGTGCACTATAATTAGGCCTTCTAAGATCTCAACCTTGCTACTTATCCTTGTAGGTTGGCCACTTAGGCATGTACCTATCCCAACTAGATTGTGGTAGCCATGTGTGTGGCTCTCTCTTAAGCTAGGGCCCACCAATCCTATACTTCTCCTATTCCTACCCTTATCAATAGATTTAAATGATCCTCACATGTTTTTAGTTACCTCATAGCCTCCCCCACTAGTTTAAACTAGCCCACCTGAGTTAGAGTAGACAATACCACAAGACCATCCATTGTGGTGGGGTCATATGGTGATAACACCTCATCCAAAATATCATGGTGCACTGTCATGAGTAGGGATCCCCATATGACCTCTTATGTTGTAAGATCTATAAAACTAAAACTAGATAGATATCAGATCACATATACATCTCAAAACCTATCTATCTACCTATAATCATATACAACTAGTATTTTATCTCAAACAAAAAATTACAACATTTCTTACCAGTCTCAGTGTCAACCACCATATCCCCATCTACTCATCCTCCAAGCACGATCTCTTCATCTACCCATCCCTTGATCACCTCATATATGGGTCATAGACATATCAAATCAAATATAGGAGTCACCACCCATGTATGATGTGGGCCTCTCCTTAGAGGTGCCTCTATGGACCAGCTCTGCCTTGGGCCAATTGTTAGATTATCCTATATGACCACCCTCATTTGTGATCGATCTCACTGATGGAGTATCCATTAGTGGTGTGTCTAAGGTGGTTACTATTCCTCATATTATGGTGCCTACTATGGTACCTTATGCACCCATACATCCACATCCATGCCTTCTCTTCCTCTGACTACTAATTGTTGTGGTTGACTAGTCCATGGTCTCACACACCATAGCCTGATCACTTGTCTATTGACTACCACTCTTCTTCCTCCTCTCCCCTTCAACTCTTTATCATGTTGTGCCCAAAACTTAGGCACTACTAGAGGAGCCACTGGGTGTAGGAGTCTAAACTTACCTAGTAAGTGTGCCACTAGATGATGCTCTACCCACTAGGTATAGTGGTCCATGATCCACACTCGAGCCAACCCTGGCACCATGGTCACTCAACTAGGCCAAATAGTAGCAATATGTGTGTAAGGATTCCACATGATCTTTCCTCATGTGATTTTCTACATCACTAGACATGGGGAATGACTTGTTCTACCTCTTCTTATCTCCATCTCATCACTTGAGGTAACCTATCATCAACCACATGGGGTAACCAAACTAGTTGCTACATTGAAAACCTCTCATATATCCATGCACTAAGTAACAAGACTAGTCTCATGGTCTTCTACCCTCTAGAAAACATTTCATACATATCATGCATGAGATGTACCTAAATGATAGACCCAAAATCATAGATCACCCTTGATCTAAAATGGACTAGCATAAGGCTATTGTATACAATGGTACCTCACCATCTAACTTATGACACAATACTCTTGATGTCATAAGTCTAATCATAGCCTTTTAAATGTCCAAAATATATGTAATATACACATCAAATAAACTCACCCTTAACCCTAGGTAGATCCTATCTGAGCACATCACCCACCTAGCTAGTGCTCATCTCTCCTCCAAATCATATAGTGTCCTTATGATCATCAGTGACCCTCTTATTGGTAGTCCAAGTAATACATGGACATCTTCTAGTGTGATACCCACCTCTATGGTATCCCCATCTAAAACCCATCAAAATGTTTTAGTCAATCATTCCCATGCTTTGAAGAACATGAAAATAAGATCAAAACACAGTCAGATGTGCCTCATCTCCATGATACCTCCCAAACATAATACAATCAATCGCGCTCTATCCACATCTATCAAATGCTCTAGTAAATCTAGGAAACATAATACATCAATCAATCACCAATATCTCTAGCACCTATAAAAAAATATCAAATAACAAAGGATGTATTAGATCTCCATGTCATTCACAATTAAAATACATTATTACAAATTTTACAAAACTTAACTGGTTTGATTTAAACTAAATCAGCCCTATCTTATGTTAGGGATACTAGATCATTCCTATTAAAATTCAACTAAATCAGCCTCTATAGTACTAATTTGGCCACCTTTTGGCATACCAATACTATGTTGGCCCCATTTCTACCTTATATTACTAAGTTGGCCACTTCAAAACTAATTAAGTTAGCCTACTAGTAGTATGTCATCCCCCTTCCTTAACTAACTCAGTTGGCCCACTAATGCATTTTGCCTATTGATTTCTTTCCCTTTGTAGACTAATTTGACTTGGTTAACTCAGTTCATCCATAGCAATGACTTTTTGACCAATTTTCATAAATTCCTTAGGCATTTATTGGTCTAACTCCTTCCTACCCAATACTCCATTTGACCCCTAATGTCCCTAAAATTTTCCTAAGGTTCTTTCCAATGTCCATTTTTTCCTAACAGTTAATTTTATATAATTCACTCAATTTTAAATAAAAACTACTTAAAACTTGAGATTTTTAGTTGATTACCTATGTTGCACTTGCTACAGCCACTATGTGTCCTCCCCATCTCAACTATCATCTCCTCACCATCCTAACTCTCTAGTCTCTTCTTAGGTCTATTAGAGCTCTATTTTATTAGAATATTAAAAATACCAAATGAATTATTTTTTACCCTATTTATATTTACTATTAAATATTATTTACCCTTCAAATATTTACCATTATATTTCTTATTTTGATCATATCTTTATCTCTACTAACTATTTTTCCAAACCATAAAATGTTCTAGAATCTTGACATCATAGAGAATATTTTTAACTATTATATGTCCATGTTGTAATAATTTTAATTTTTCACTCTTTTTTACTAATATCTATAGGTTTGCCTAATGTTCCCTACATTGGACACCTTTACATTTCTTACATCTCCTTATTTATCCATAACACTAAAGTAATTAATGGTATGTATTTTTTAGTTTTGTCATTTCATTTATTTTATTTTCTCATTACTGCACTTTATTGAACTTCAACATTATGTGTCACTATGTTCTTTTCCCTAAGTATCATCCTCTATTTCATTTACATGACACATGATGATTTTCAAGTGAGGAATATGTATATACATAATAGTTTCAAACTTTATCAATTAATGATGCTATATATCTTGTAAGAACCCATCGAGTCTCAATTTCTCTACTTTTGGGAAAGGGATGGGTAGACCATTAGTGCTTCATAGAATTGTTGTCCCTTTTTGCCACTTACTATCTACACACTTATCTCCCAAAACCATTTCCCTAAGATTTAATTCATATTTTGCACCTTTCTTTACTCATTTTACACATTCATTATCCCTTCCCTAACCTAAAACCCTTTTTATGATTTACATTACATAGTTGGCCCCATCGACCTTATATTCTTATTGATAAAAATTATTAGGGTTTACATCAACCCCTAGCTAATCTAGCCCATGACCTAATTTGTTTTTGTTGATAAAGATACTAGGTTAAGTAGGTTTACCTTATCAACCTAAACTTTCAAAAAAGATTAAGGTTAGATCTACCTATATAAGCACATTTATTTTTCCATTTATAAGAGAAGAGAAGAAGTAAGATATATTGTGCATCTTCTTATTCACCATTATACTTAAGGAACAAGCTTAGGGTTTGATACTTTTTTTGGAGATATGGATCTTGTCTTGTGGAGATGTTTTTTAGATGCATTGATAGATTGTGTAGTATAAATATGATTTATCCTTCTCATCCTTACATACCATAACAACCTCTTTCAAAGAACCATGTCCAAGGAAGAGATTGAGGCTTGACAGTTTCATCTTCAAAGGTAAGTATTCCTAAATTTGTTCCTCCTTTGTAATAGTAGATAGATATGAATTTTCACTTCTCTTCCATGCATTAGGATTCAATATACATTATAGTGAGTATATGTATTCTATGCATGTTTACATTTATTATTTATTACCCCCAATTTGTACCATAAGCACTCGTGAACACTATATTAGACTTTTTCCTTTACTTGTTATTAGTTTAGTGAACATGAAAACATAGGACCTAGTTAGGTTTATTTCATAGTTTTTCTTGACTATAGGCTTTGGAACCCTCCCTAGTGATACTATTATGGTAAGATATCCCTTTATTAGGTTTAGTAGATCCATCTTGCTCATGACCCCAAATATTTAATGTATCCCCAATCAGAAGTGTAAGTAGGATTTATATTCTCTGAGCTAGGATTGATTTATAGATGTGTTGCATTTCCAATTACATACAACACAAAATTAGTTAAATTTCCTGAAGAAAATAAATACAAGTTGAAATATGAAGTACTCATAGTTTGGACTATTTAGCAATGCTATAATTATGATTATTTTCTTAATATATTTAAAATCTTGATTTGCCTCTTTCATTCAAGTTATTTTACATCATGTTTTAACATCAAATTTAGATGTGTCATAATTTATATAAATTATCTTAAAAAATTGACTTTACTAGTGAAAGATCTCAACTCTTTTTTATGGTTAGGAAGAGATATATCTAAAATTACTTTAACACATTCTAAATCAATGAAATCATATACAATCCTTAGTAACAATCATTCCAAGAGTTTTACCTTGTTCAATTTCAAAGACACTTTTACTTGAGTTTAGATATATACCATACCATTTTCATCTCTTGAAAACTTCCCATAGATGCTACAAATTTTGAGTCATGTTTTTATAACAATAATGATACTATCCATATAAAAAATTACACATTTACCCACTAACACTTGAAATGTGAAGTCCATTTAAAAGTTTCACTTTCATTAATAAATCAAAATCAATTCTCTTATATTAAAATTTCACCCATTTAGAAGTTAATGTAATTTTATTTTTATCTTATTGATATACTAATACCTCATGTATCTTAAAAACCCATCTAGTAGTGTCATTACTTCAGATCTATTTATTATTTTAGAATTTTGTCTGAGGAGGGAAAGAGATAATTTTACATTTTATAAGATTCGTATATGTTTTTGATATCAATGTATAACCTAATTTATCCATTTTTATTCTTTATAAGGACTAAATCGGTTGCCCAAGTAGAGTATGATGGGAAAATCGATCTTAGCCAAAGTAAGTTGTCAATCTTCTTGTATATGAGGGGTTGAAAAATTAGATTAACTAGTCATTGTATTTTTATAAAGGGTCACACATCTATATTTCATGTAATATTATTGGTCATTATTTTTATACTAAATATATTTATGTAATCATATGACCAAGCTAGGACTTATTTAAACACTATCAATAACTTCTTCAGTTTTATATTTTTTTCATCATAACATGTTTTTCCTATGTTTACTATCTATGTTTCTCATGGGGAACCTAAATTTATTTTAATGATGTCCTTCTCAATCATTTTTTGATTTTTTAAAGGTATTTCTAATGTTTGTGTTGAGTTTTTTTATAATAAAATCATTCATTTGGGGGTGGTTTTGGTTTTAAAATCTAGCATTCCATATTATTCATCATGAAATAAGTTAGTGTGTTCCTTTTCATCCAAAATTTATTCTTTAAATTAGTATAAATTGGTGAAAAATTGAATGATTTTTTCATCATATTTAAAACTCCAAAAAAATTTATGTTTTGATGTAACAAAGGTGTCGTAACTATTTCTATCTATTGAAAATTAAATTTTATTTTGGCCAATAGTGATAGATTTAATACATATATAGCTAGAGAATAAGTTATTTCATTATTTTCTCTTAAAATGGAAAAAAATTAAAATATCATAATTTTTTAATGATATTTTAAGATCTATACTTCTAATGATTACTAAAATTAGAATTATATGAAAAAAATATTCTTAATTGTCTGACATGTAGTTCAGAGTCACCATATAATTTTAAAAACTTCAAATCATGAGTTATATAAAAATAAAAACTAAGGATTAAATTTACATACCCTAATATAATATTAATGCAAGGGAATTGTAATCTAAGAGAAGCAAAATTTTATCAACCCATGGGATCAAATAAAGTTACCCTAGTAATTGAGCCTTTTTTAGATCATGTTCCATCAATATATAAAATACAAAATTTAATGCTTAATTTAAGGTCATAATTTTCAATGGAAACTTATCTGTTGTTAGAAGTCGACACACTAATGTATACTTTTAGTACTTCAATGTTTTCATTTTTTTTTTATTTTACTTAGTAATAACATATTTCAAATGAAAGTTGATTCACCACACCTTTCCATTGTAACCACATGTGTTTAAATATATGTCTAATTTAAATCTCAAGACCAATATCTACTAAATAATAACCCAAATTCCTCATGCATTTATGCTACCTTAATATATATGTATAACTCAATTTAGGGATATTTAACCAAATTTCATATGGACATTTGTTAAGTCTCCTATTAGATTGTTTTTTATTTTATCTAGTTAGTTTACTATTTTAGTTAATCATGTAGGATTTAGACCCAAAATTTAATAAATATTATATGGCATGACATTTGAATATGGTCCAAATTATCAAATAGTTATGTAGGTTCTTTTCAAAAATTATGATTGTCAGTAGAACTGGGGGAGTTTCTATCTTTACTTTATATGTGATAACATTGTCATGGGTTGTCTTAGATGCCCATCTATTATAAAGGGATCCATGGATTAAATATATTTGATAAATCAATTGAGTAAATTCATGTATTTTAATGTTGGCCTTAAACTTCTTCATTTCTTATACTATGTTTTATCTAGAAGAGTTAAGAGAACTAGCATGTCTTTTAATGGATTAGGTGGAATTATTACTTAATTTTGGAGGAGGTATATTTCTATTATCTTTGGGGTTTGGAGGTGTGTCTCTATTGTTATGTGAAATTGATGTTGTATAATAAGATTATGAAGGAGATCATTAGTTTGCTCTTGTTAGTGGAATACAAACCCTAAATCAAATAATTCAATGAAAATAATAACTACCTTGCCGAAGTACTCGAGTGAGCAATAACTTAACTAGCTCAAATATAACTAGAAGATAAAGAAAAGACTACCTTTACCTTCCTTGTCAAATGGTGCTTGCTCATTGGAATATAAAAGTGTTCATGCTAAATTTTTTTATCCAATGGAGTCCTTTGATAATGTGTTTGCTTTATAGGCAACACTTCTCCTTGTCCACTTATGGCTTCACTTAGTTTGGTTTGGCATGTGATAATAAAATGAAGATTTCTAGAGACAATTTTGCATTACTTATTTTCACAAAAAATCTTGTTAGATATTGATAATATAAATTGTATTTATAAGTTTTCAAACTAACCCTAACTCCAGTGTCATTAGGTTATATTTAACCACGGTTAGGTTAGAGAGGGGGAAAGAAATTAATATTTGGGATAGAGATCAAATTTATTAAGCATGGCTCACCACTTATAAATTTTATAAATTTATGAAGATATTTCTAATTCTTTAACTTTGAGGATGATGACATCATCATGACCTCATTTTTATTGAATTTTTAAAATAGATATTCACTAATTGAACATGGAATTTTTATGTAAGTAGTTAATTGGATTTGATTAATTAATTAATTAAGATTAGAGTTTTGTCACTTTAGGAATTGGTTAAGTGCCCCACTTAATGGGTCAAAAGGGTAATTTGTTAATTTTCATGGTTACAATTTGACTGGGGATGAATCTATGGGATGTTATTATTGCATACATGATAATACCCCAAATAATAATTCCTTGACATGATTATGGATATTTATATCCCATGTGAAAATGAAATTAAGACATCTAGTGACTTTTAGGCTTAATTTTAATTATTTGGTAGAATCAATCTAAAGTTCAGCTTAGATATGGATGTAACCAAAATGAGGTGTCTACATTTTCCCCTATTTGAGTAGGTGTTGTAAAACATAGACACGATAACATATTCTCAAAGAATGAAAAATTTGTTAATGGCTTGGCTAATTACCTAGAGGGTGATGGATGAGTCCTTGATGCCACCTCGAGGGATCAACTGATAAATAGTGTTGTTAGATAGGACTTGGAAAAGAGGGAAAATGACATAGTGTAGTGCTAATGAGGGTAGAAATATTGATTTTCCTAGAGGTAGTTAAAATCAATGGCATAGTGATTTTCCTTAGTAGAGAAGATGGGTTAACACAGCGATTTTTCCAAAGATAGTTATAATCATTATCATAATGAGAATACTTCGATAGGGTAGATGTAACTAGTGAAGTTCTAAATAATTTTACTTATTATGTAAAATTGGCAAAGGGACCTCATGTAATGAACTCATAATCATTAATTAATGATGAGATAGTAGATAATAATAACATGAATCTAGAAAAAATGGTTAGTATAAAGATACACATTCAAACTAGCATGAAATAGGTCAAAAAAATAACACTATTAAATGGGTCTCTAAAAGGCCCAATAACATGGACAGATAAAAAAATAGTGAATGTAGAATTGAATGACATGAAAAATGGACCATAGATTCAAAAATAAGGGCTCCTAAATGAATGAAAATAAACCTTAGTCCTTGGGGGGTGAAAATTAATTTTCCATGTAAACATGTATGCTCTTTCATTTACTATATTGCCATGTATATGAGATGTTGCATTATTTTTATTTATTTATGTTATATAACTTACATATATGCTTATTTAGAGATGCAAATTTGTATTAGCACATAATATAATAATGGTGATTTGCTTACTTATTGGGTTTGGATTTGTTTGGGATATACCAGTTGTAAACAAGGAGAAGCATTGTTCACTCCATTATTTGATAGATCCATTGGTCTAATTTTTGTTTTAACTTGTGACACTATGCATCATATCTATGAACAACTATAATAACAATATCTATATTAAGCATGGAAAAACTTAATTTAAATGTAAATATAAATATATTATAAGTAAGACATGAACAATCAAATCCCAAGTGTAAATTGATTTAACTATTTTAGGAATATTAGAGTATTATTCCTAATTTAGTTAAGGGTCTGAGTTAATTAAACTAGTAAATAATATTAAAATAGTTAAGATACTCATTTGTATAATTTAATTTTAATTTTAATATTTTTAAAAATAGTAATAAATGTAGAGAAAATAAGACTTAGTTGGAAATAAATAGATAGCTAAGATAGGGTCTAAAATTTGCTATGTAGGACTGGGATAGTGTCACAAATCAGGATCTAAATTTCATTTTATGTAAGGATAGGAGCACCAAAATAGGACATCCTAGGGTCTAAAACTATAGTCTTCTTGTATTGTTATTGTCCCTACGACTTGAGTTTTTTGGATTTTGTCCATTGTCCTTGTGTGATCCCACCTATGAAATTTTAGATGTTGGATGTTTGTAGAACTCCCTATAAAGTTGATTTAGTCTTTAAAATCTTATACTCCATTATGATTTGACAAACTTTGAGAAAGAGTGGGGGTTAGTGTGTCTAGTATGAATTGAACATGTATCCACACCCCTTATGTGGGCATGTTGCCTACATACCAATACTTTGAATAGGGATCAAATCATATGTAGTTCTCCCACCTGATGTGCTTTGAGCAATAGTGTATATGAAGATGAAAAATTCTAAACTAGATATGCTTGAGGTGATTAGGGACTAGTGTGAGGGTTTGAATAAGCTTGTAGTTGTATTATATGGTTGTATGTAGAGAATAGGTAAATATTACTGATTAATCTTTCTTGTATTCATGATTAGTTTGTGATATTTTCCAACCCCCTTTTAAATGAACTTTGAATGGGATTTTATAGAGATATGTTGGTCATGGGTCAAATGTAATCATGCTAGGTTGACACAATGAGGAATATTAATCAAGAGAAAATGGTCACCTAGGCTCAAAATGTGATTGGACAAGAGCACTAAACTTAGACACCCTAAGTCTGATGTTATAGTCCAATTTGGGCACTATTGTCTTAAGGGTATGAGACTTGGGGAGATGGAATTGTCATAGGAAAAACAATTTGAAGGAGGTAAAATCACTATCTATAAGGCTACTAATGATTGGGAATAAATGAAAAGGAACATGCTATGAAGTGTAAATATGCAAGAGAAAATAAACAATAGATCAGTTCTTACTAGACACACTATATCTAAAATAAGAACATACAAATCTAGGTAAGAGAAAGAAGAAGAGAAATGAATGAATACACCTCATCAAGTACATACACTAATACAAAACCTAATGTAATGTTGAGTGATGTTTAGTATGTGCTAAACCATAGTAATATCATGAATGGAGCTGAGTGCTCAATTCCCTAAGAGTGGCTCAAGAATTCAAAGGCTATCCTTTTGGCTCCATCATCACCCACAATGTGAAGCTATGTGATCATGCATGTGCTAATAAATGTTTGGACTATGTTTCCAATCCCTTTGAGTAGGTGGCTCAAGAATACAAAGGCAAACTAGTCCTTTGGATCCATCATGTCCTTATGGAGTGAAGCTATCAGCTAATACTAGTATAAAATATATGTCATATGAGATGGCTCTTAAAGCCCATAAATGTATTGTAATTTGATAATGTGGCATGGATAGCTGAATGTGTGATAGAAACTAGACCACTCTTGGCCAACTCAAATAAATGTGGAGATTAGGCTTGTATGAAAGCCACTTCAAAACTAGGAAATAGGCTTATGTGGAAGCCACTAAAAACTATGGAGGTTAGGATTATATGAAAGCCACTCCAAAATGATTCCAACCACTAACAGAATAAGGCACACAACTACTAAGAATGCATGGGTAATATATTAAACTTAGAAAGAAGAGAAGTAAAATGTGCCATGCATATTTCCCCCAATCACTAGTATCTATAACATGGATTCTAATCTAAAATTTATACCAACTACCAAATCTAAAACTAGAATCAAGAGCCATCATGCCATGCATGATTCCCCCTATATCTATATTCTCTAAGAAAAAATGTACTAAAACTATTGAATCTAAACTAGTCTATATGTGCAAAACTATAGATGAGCTAAGCTTTTTACCTATTTCTAGAAAATCTATTTTTTTGTTGTTTGGACAAGAACGCTAAAATAAGACACCCTACTATCCAATGTTATAGTCCAATCTTGGTGCTATTATACTACACTAATTTTGATGACTGTTCTATAATTTTCACTATTTGTCTGGTCTATTCTACCTAATTTAAAGTTTGGATATTATTTTGGGTGTTTTAAAATCTAATTTTTTGATTGGTAGGAGCTCTAATCTCTATGATAAAACCCTTATTTTTTTCCCCCTCTTCTGAGGGTATTAATGAATAACCTTCAATGAATATCCTCAAAAGAAAGAGCCCTACAAGTGTGTTATGTTGTGAACACACATGATATAACAATGGTAATTAACAAGATATCTCAGGATATAACATGGTTTGTAATGGAAATTATTAAATCAATAGGGGCATGATTATATAGATATAACAATGTAATAACATGTATAATATAGTGAACTAGAGCTAGAAGTCTGGTTAGTTAGTTATCAAGGAGGGATGGATCATGATGTTCATCATGGCATCCAATAAATCAATTTAATGGATGATGTTTATCATAACATTGCAAATAATTGAAAATTAATCAAGTAATAGACACATAAGGCAAGAATAAAGAAGTATACAAGAGTGACCAAGGGGCCAAGAAAACAAGGAACATGGGCACATATTATTCAAACTATAAAGTAAGCATACAAGGCATATTAAAATTCCACATACACATATAATTGGAAACAAAAAAGGTTGGCATGAGGGCCATAATCACATAAAAGAGTACAGGCAAAGGACATTGGAAAATGTCCTAATGCACATATAAGAGACAAAATAGGAACTGAGAAATGCAATCACAACTAGCTATGCAAAGCAAGAAAGGAAGACATGTAAATACTAGAAATATACTTACATATAATTAATAAAAACAAGAAGTGAAAGTATATAAGACTTGTAGTACAAGACTAGGTATATGAGAATAAATACACAAGTGTTATATACTAGTGAGTGTCAATAGAGTAATTTGTATAAGCTAGTAAGTAATGTATATCAACATGATAACTATAGTGTGTGGTATAGGAATAAGATAACCTAGATGGTGTAGTCATGTAGAACATGCCTCCAATGAATAGATATATCGATGTATTTCTTGAATATAGAAGTAGGATGTCCCTCAATGGGTAGAGTGAAGCAATCAAGGATTTGGATGTCACTACACACATTAAAATAAGATCAATTGAAGCAGGGAAATGTAGATAAATAGACAAATAATAGCATATAATATAAAATGTAAGTCTAGCATGGTAGTATAAATGTAAATCATGGATAATGCATATAATTTAAATGTTTTTGGTATTTTGAGTTATTTTAATGTTTTTGATATTTTGACATATTTGAATGTTTTTGTATTTTATAATTATATGTATGTTTTTAGTATTTTTTTGGTATAAGCTATGTAAAATTAATCATTAAAAAATATATACAAGTAATTTTGAAATAAACTATGTATAATCAAGGCTGAGAAGCAATGATATTAACTAATGAGTGTCTTGGGAGACTCCCTATCATAATGTCCTATATCAAGGAGAGGGATTGTGTGTAATCATGAATCATCATGGAAGGGTTAAGACTATAACTTTGAAAGCTATGTATGTTGTAAATGCTATGAAATATATGAAATAGAAACCAACTATGGGGTCCATATATAACTCTAATAAATGTATGAAACTATAAGGCTCTTAGAGATCCATCTATAGTAGGAGAATCTCTCTGAACATGTGCTCTGTGAGTAGAGGCATGAGACCTTAATGATACTAATTTGGGTGTGAACATTGTGGCTAGAGGTTTTCTAGAATCCTAAAATTATGGTTGACATAAATGAGGCCTTCATGGAAGTGTATGAACTCTCTTTATTGGTGAGGAAGGCCTCAACTATGTCTAAATATGGACTGGAGGAATAACTGTAACTAGTGGAGAAGCTGAAATTAGTGACTACAAAGAGGAGATGGCTCTGAAATGGGAAGTGATAACTCATATGAAACTCCACCAATTATAACAACCTTATTATCATTTCATAAATTTATTAACTATAGAATATACTAATCAAAGTTTTTGAATCCATGGTTGACCAAGTAACATATCAAAAACTCTTACACTGGGAACACTAGTAAATAGTGTGGCCACATGTGTTGAACCAACCTGTAGAAGAAGTATAATGTCACCCAATGAAATCTATATGTGCCCACTAAATCCACTGATAACTATGTATGTTGGGGTAATATACTAC
Source organism: Torreya grandis (assembly GCA_037957365.1). Classification (NCBI taxonomy): domain Eukaryota; kingdom Viridiplantae; phylum Streptophyta; class Pinopsida; order Cupressales; family Taxaceae; genus Torreya; species Torreya grandis. The sequence continues at coordinate 1,606,640 of JARHVA010002785.1, forward strand.
TCTAAATATCCTAAATGCTTCAATAAGGTCATAGTGCACATATTCACACTAGATCCATCATCTATGAAAACATTATGAATAGGATGATTATGAATGTAGGCTCTGATAAAGAGTGCATGATAATCTAAATCATCCTCAACTATCTCCTAATCTAAGAAGGAGATTTAAGTTCTAGCTAAAACTCTAGAATTGTATACACCAATCATTTTGCTCAAAGGATGTAACTCAATTGAAAGTGACCTGTATGTAGTTGGTGGAGGATGTGAATGATATGTATGGTGAAAACTTGATGTATCCCTATCTCTTATTTAGAATGTTGTGGGAAAATATCTAAAAATATTTTCAAAGCTTTATCATGTGTTTGTTTTACCTAAGGAGGCTCAACTAGAGTGCTAATATCAACAACATTTCCATCTATCAAGTCTTATATCTTGTGTTTCAAACTAATGCATCTATTTTTTATATGTCTTGGTGCCCAATTAAATTCATAAAATTCATTTTGATCATATCCTCATGGAAGAGGCTTTGTTGGATCAACTTCTAGAATAAGAGGGAGAGATATGATATTACATTCTAATGACTATTGTAAGACTCTAGCTAGAGATACTAATAGATTGGTAAAAGTTTTTTGAGGAGGTACTGATAAAACCAATCACTAAGGGGGCTCTAAAGCTGCATTGACTGTAGGTTAATTTTTATTCTTTCTATCATTAACCTTTACTTTGTATGGGACATTGTTGTTACTCGTGTTTGTTGTTTTTGATATACTTATGTACTTGAGTTGGCCCATTGAAATTAGTTTGAATTCACTTTCCTTTAGTGTATGACATAATTTAGTGAAGGAAGAGAACCTTTTAAACATTATTGATTCATCCAAAGATGGTAGAAGACTCTATTTGAAGAGATCTTGTAACTCAGCTTGGTTAGTAGCTAGTCATTTGGCACATAGTCTAAGCATGCTACGTGAAAAGCTCTCAAATGTGTCTCTAGATCACCCTTGCCATCATATAGAGTAAGCCTGGGTGGAAAAAAACCTTGTGGCAAGGGTGTCGAATAAATATGATGTTCTAATGGTGTACGAAGTAGATCAAAAGAATCCAAGGCCTATGTAGTTTTAGAAGCACCTTGCTCAAGATGTAGCACTTTAGATTGAAGACATTTTATCTTTTGTATAAGGGCTACCATATTAGGAGACAAAAATGTACTAGTTGTAGCTAGAGGTGGCATAGAGGAAGGTTGGGATACTATAGGGGGTTGTTAAGACATAGTTACCCCCATAGTGTCATTTACAACTGGATACTCTGAAGGAATGGAAGACTCAACTTGTTTAGCCTTTTCAATTTCCATGATAGATTTCAAGATAAGAGTATGATCTCAAGGTTGTTTCCTGAGTCTTTCTTGAAAACTTTGTAAGATCAAATCTTTGTTGAGGACAACTTTATTATCAATAATAGGTGGAAGTAGATTAAGATTCTGATGTGGTGGATCATGAACATTGACGTTTGTATCATCATTATTAGTCTCATACTAATCATTATCAAAATTATCCTCATGGAAATTAGTGTAATCTAGATGTGTAGGATCTATAATAAGAACTTGAATTAGTTGTTTATCCATGGTATATGGTTAGGTTGAAGGAATCTAGGTGAGTTCAAGAGGGTTTCCACTAAGTCTTGCACTTCATCTCAAAGAAAGAGATGTTAAGAACTTAGGTGGCATAAGGAAAACAAATTTAATAATAGAAGAAAATATTAAACAAATGTAATCTAAACACCAGATGGGAAAATGCATTAAAAGAACATGAAGCTCACAAGCATGTAAGGTGATACCTCAAAAGTAAGGACCTAGTATATGCAATTAGGGTTTGACAAATGATTTATTTATAAATTTACTATGGAATTTTAAAATTTAATATGAATTTTTTATTTAAATATGCAGGTAAAAAATTATAAAATTAGTGGAAAATTATTGATTTGAACGGACCTAGTGTATGTAACTAGGGTTTGGAAGAAAAAAAATTATTTTTAAATTACTATGTAATTTTTAAATTTAAAGTGTTTTTATAATTTAAATAGGTAACTAAAAAAATAGAAAAATATTGTAAAAATCATTAAGGAATTTAACCTAGGGTTTTATGCATAAATGAAGTAAGTCAGGTTCACCAAATGATTTAATAATTTTGAGAATATTAGAGTTTTATTCTTAATTTAGTTAAGGGTCTGATTTAATTAAATCATAAATGTGTATCCACATCCCTTGTGTGGGTATGCTACCTACATACCAATACTCTGAAGAGGGATCAAGCCATATGTAGTTCTCTCACTTGATGTGCTTTGTGCAATAGTATATATGAAGATGTAAAATTCTAAATTGGGTGTATTTGAGGTGGTTAGGGATAGATGTGAGGGTCTAAATAAGCTTGTGGTTGTATTGGATGGTTATATGCAGAGAATAGGGAAATATGCCTGAGTAGTCTTTCTTGTATTATTTCTTGATTTGTTATATTTGTCAACCCCCTTCTAAATAAACTTTGAATGAAATTTTATAGAGATCTATTGGTCATGGGTCAAATGTATTCATGCTAAATTGACATAATGAGGAAGAGGAATTTGGAAAAAATGATCACTTGGGCTTGAAATGTGATTGGGCAAGAGCACTAAACTTTGACACCCTAAGGTCTATCACTATATTCCAATTTAGATGCTATTGTCCTAAGGGTATAAGACCTAGGGGATAGAATCATCATAATAAAAATATCCTAGAGGATGTGAAATCACTATATAGAAGGTTACGGATGATTGAGAATTAGTGAAAAGGTGTCTATAAGGGTCATGAGAGTAAGCAAGAGGGACCTATGGGTTGGGTGTTATAATCCACACTCAAGTTACGAATTTTCACATTTTATATGACTACATAAATATAATAAAAACAAACTAAGTGTAATAATAAATACAAACATTCATAACTTAAGTACAAGATATTGTTAATCTAGACTCAAGTGTAAATAAAATGTAATAGACCTACAAAAATCATAAAAAAAGAAAGTCATAATCAAATAAAAAGTCAACAACTAATTAAAATAATCAAACAAATAAACAAAGAATAAATAAATAAACAACCTCAAAAAAATAACCAAAGCAATAATAAAAGGAACAATGTTAGTTATCAACCAATTAAGATTAACAAAACTAACAAACAAACAAACACAAAAATTAAGCTAAGATAAAAAGTTAGTCATCAACTAATTTTAAAAAATTAACTTAACGACTAAACAAAATCAAGGCAAAATAACATAAACAAGCAAGATAAAATACTATGATAAACAATTAAGTTCAAGCAAAAGTAATAGTCAACCTAAGCTAAGGCATAATGAAAAAAACTAATCCAAATCTAAAAATTAATCTAAATCAAACAACTAATCTAAATCAGGTAATATATCTAAATCAAATAACTAATTTAATGTAAAATCGACAAATAAGTAATCTAACTATTTGTGAAAATTTAATATAATTTTTACCCTTGGGTAAAATATTTTCCTTAGGCCATAGGGAGAAATGACAAAGATAAAATGACACAGTATTTCCCCTAGGCCATAGGGAATAATGACAATGGTAAATAGCACAAGGTTTCCCCTAGGCTCTATGGGAGAATAAGACATGAATGGAATGTTGAGGTATGTTCCTATTTTTTGTGTTGAGGTATTGATGTTGCTAGTGATGTCAAAATCAAAATGGATGTCATTAATGTCAAGGTCAAGATTTGAGGTCATGCATGGTGGAGTGGTGTGTGACAAAGAAGTGTTATGACAAGATAAATTTTGAAGGCAACCTATTATTTCTCTATTGAGAGAGAATTTGAAGACAACTTATTATTTATTCTGAGCTTGATGGCATGTCAAGGTCAAGATCATGATACAAAGTAAGGTAAGCTACTGTTGAGTACTAAGTGTCTTGAAAAGCCTATTTTAGTCCTATGAGAAGGTGTATACATAAATCATAGTGAATCTTGGTGAATTATGTCAGTGTAGACATGTGAAAGTGTATAAAGTTGTGGAAACATGTGAAAGAGGTAAAGAAGCCTTCAAAAGATTTCTAAGGTCAATTTTGAGGCTTAGTCCTTGCATAAAGAGACCTAATGAGAAGGCATAAGCCTAGTAGCATGATGAGGTGAATAGTATGAGACTTGTGTGAATAATTTTTTTATTTTATGAGCATGTTATGAGGTTTTATATTATGAGAATGAGGTATTGAGATAAGTGCAAGAAGTTTCAAGGTGTGTTCAATGTCTAATTATGATTGACAGTCTAAGGCCTAATGTGCAAAGACACCTAGTATGGCCTAATGAGGGGTCAAGTTAATTTTCCAATGTGAAAATCCTATTCAGAGAGTTATAATAAGTGTGATAGGTTGTGTTAAGTATATTGACCAAGTTTTAGGTCATACCCTGAAGGAGAAAGCATGAAAATTGGTATTGATGTTTTCTATGTGCATAGAATGGGGTGTTGTAGACTCAATAAGAATTTTCTTATGCTCATTGGCATGTGAAACCTTTGAATGAGATCTTAATAAGTTCATGGAAGTTTTTAAATGGTCCTAGGTATAATTTACTTCTATTATTTTTGGATTTAGGGGTAATCCTTTATGAATGATTTCTAAGAATGGAAGGTAGTTTAAACCCTCCTAAAACCCTCATTATGACTCGATAGGAAAGATATTTTTTGGGAAGTGATAAAAATGGTTTGGTTGACTTATATTATTATTATTATTATTATTATTATTATTATTATTATTATTATTATTATTATTATTATTCAAATATCCTAGGTACCTCCAAGTGGCATTGTTATGTCAGAATAATGATTAGAAGCTAATAGAAACCCCTTGTTTCTCATATTTTTGATGTAGCAGATAGGGTTGATCAGGTCAAAGCATGAAAATGATTTTAAGATGATTTGTGAGACTTTTTTGTTTATCATATAATTTTATGAGAAATTTTTAGAATCTAAATATGTTAAATTGGTCATGGAAGTTGACCTAATGCTAAATATGCATAATGAGGAAGACAGTGAGAAAACCAAACAGAAGTGAGAATGAGATTAGGAATAAGTTGTAATGGATTAAGGATAGATGTAAAATCATGGGGTTTTTGTTGAATACCTATAACACATATCCCATTTTTTTATAATTTTTTAATATTTTCATATACAAACAAAAATTTATTCTCAAAGTGACATGTCTAACACAATGAGGTTTGTGTAGAGTGAAAATATGAAATTGGTCTATAAGACCAAAATTGATATTAAACCTTGTAATATATCTATTATAAGTGTTATAAGTATTATTAAAAATCATTTAAACCCATTATAAGTTTATTTTAAGGTCACAAATTTTTTTTATACAAGTGTTCTAAATCTTGATTTTTATGACTATCTTTTTGGAACTACAGGGAGTTTTTTGTGTGTAAGTGAGAGTAGTGTTCCTAAATGATGTTCCTAACTCTTTTAATATAAATTTTAATAATATAATGCATATTATTTTATTATATATGTCTCATAGGTTCATTTTAATACATTTATCTTCATTATAAATGCTTATGAAGGTGTGAAATGTCAGAGGTTCTTGACTAGGTTCTTAAGGCTTGTGTGTAGTTCTAAGTGAGCATATGAAGATGATTAATTTTAGGTATTTTGACTTATATTGTGAAATATAATGGAATTATTTATGAAATTGAGGTCATGAAGGTTATATCCATGTGATTTTTTTTGGGTTATGTGGTAAAGTTGAGTGTATGATGCAGATTTTCAAGATAGACTTTCCAGCAGTAAGAAAGCCTATTGGCGAGTAGACCTAATAGTGTGATTCAAGAAGTGAAATAGGATAAATGGTGTTGGGGGCCTAATATTAGATTATCATGGGTATAATTAAAGTTTTTATTAAGTTTTTTATGCATTTTTAAGGCTCATGATTTTCCAAGATGGTCAAGGTGAAATGTGTGCCTTGAGAAGTCCTAATTGCATTGGTTCTCTATTAGGCCTAATGGTGGTTTCGGCCCTTATAGGTGGTGAAAAACATATGTAGTGGGTTTTTTTTTTATCTATTTCAAGGGTGATCCAAGTATGGTGAGTTTATTGTCCAACCAGAATGATGAGGGTCATTAATCCCCTTCATTTAATAATGTCAATCTAGGGGTAGTGTCCTAGGGCTATATGGAAAAAGAGAAAAAGATATTTAGAAAAAAATTCCTTCTATCACACTCCACACTTTGCATGAATTGAAATTCATGATTTTAGAAATTGAATCAGACTTGTATAAATTAAAGCACACACACATGAAAATAAATCATATTTGTAGAAAGTAAATTACTGAATTGAAAATAAATGAAAAACAAATCAAACACATATAGGTTCATATCACACTCCACACTTTGCATGAATTGAAATTCATGATTTTATAAATTGAATCAGACTTGTATAAATTAAAGCACACACACATGAAAATAAATCACATTTGTAGAAAGTAAATTACTGAATTGAAAATAAATGAAAAACAAATCAAACACATATAGGTTCACACAAACTATACAAAAAAAGAATGTTTATAGCATAAAATAAATAAAATAAGAATGTATAAAAAATTGATAATTATAAAATAAGAAATAAATATAAATACATTGATCCATCTTCATTGGAATGAGTGGCCAACTCATTCCTTGGAAGAATATTTATGCAAAACATGAGTTTCAGAGTAGGCTACTCAGAATAATGGAAAAAAAAAGTGTATTGATTGATTTCATTCAGGTGTGAAAGGTTACATTTATAATTTTATGCTGTCAATAAACACTTTATTTGGGAGTAACAATTGAGATACTCTATCATATCTCAATCTCCATAAAATATGGAGAGAGATATTTGATTTAGTAATGAAATCTATTATAGCATGATCTTGATCTCCACCAAATATGGAGAGAGCTATTTATTAGAATGAAATTACATAAACCTATATTTGAATACAATCTATACTATATGTATATATATATATATATACATATATATATATATATACATATATATATATATATATATACATATATATATATATATATATATATATATATATATATACATATATATATATATATGTATAATTTTTTTTATTATAGATTGTATTCAAATTTAGGTTTATGTAATTTCATTCTAATAAATAGCTCTCTCCATATTTGGTGGAGATCGCGATTATGCTATAATATATTTCATTACTAAATCAAATATCTCTCTTCATATTTTATTCGATTTATAAGAGAGATATTTGATTTAGTAATGAAATCTATTATAGCATAATCTCGATCTCCATCAAATATGGAGAGAGCTATTTATTAGAATGAAATTACATAAACCTATATTTGAATACAATCTATAATAAAAAATTTATACATATAAATAAATAAATTAATATATATATATATATATATATATATATATATATATATATATATATATAAAGAATACAAATGGAAAGCATTCTTCGTGATACTAGGAAAATTATAATACATTTAGAAATACTTTCCAAGCTAGTCTGTAGTAGTTTTGTTAAAGTCTGTAGTAGTTTTGTTGAAATCCATAGCAACCTACTGAAATCTATAGTAATCCTACTAAAATCTATAACAAGCCTATTGAAATCTATAGTTGGCTAATTTAATCCATAAATGGTCTGATGTAGTCTATAGCTACTATGAGATTCTATAACAAGCCTAAAGGAGTCCATAACTTGACCAAAATGTTGAATCTTGTTGTAAAAGACTTTGACACTACTCTAACATTATTATTGAATGGTTATTACTCTTCATACTTTGAATTATTTTTAGTTTAACATGAATTTTTTATGCACTCATTGATATATTTTTCCCAATAATCATTAATAATAGCTAACAAATAGATAACAATGAATTCTAAATACATAACCATGATATATACTTGTTAGTTTATTCTAAATAAATCATAAGTTCAGAGAGTACATTTAGATTAACTTCTTATGTAAGCAAAAGGATGTTATTTTATAGATATAATGAGACATATTATGGTCTCATCATCTCCCCCACACTTAATATCATGTATGTCCTCATGCATGCCACTATTTAAAATATTGTGGTACATATTCATGGGTTAGATTTAGCTTAATAATTTAAATGGGATTCACAAATTTGTACAAGTATAATGACTTAAAATCTTCTTTAATTCCTCAGACAAAAGTGGCTAATGGCATTGGTCATTATAATTCATTTTCTATGGATAGGTTCTTATGTGGAAGTGTTTCCTACTATACTTAGATTCCTTTTTGACATAGGTTCTTGTGTGGATTTTTCATGCTATTCTCTTCATCTTTTATTCTTTCTTTCTTTCTATTTTTTTTCTCTATTTTTTTTAATTCTTTTTTTTGAAAATGAAGTGAGAGTAGGTTATTGTGTTGATAATTTCCTATTATGTTTACACATATGTATTTTGATCACAAAACAACTTTTGACATAAAAAATTATTGTTCCTGTCAAAACTATGTACCATGATCAAGATCAAACTATATTTATATGTTTGGATAAGCTCAATTATTATATATTTGAAGCTATTCTCCTCCCCCACACTTAAGCTTGTGCATGCCCTCATGCATGCCAAATGAATAAAGTGGGATGAGATTACATAAATCAGATGGAAGGTTGTTCATTTTCTTAAAGTAAAATAATTTGGCATATCTCTACTCTTAATTTCTTCTTTCATGGTAATCAAAGTGAAAAAGGGTAAGAAAAGTGTTGATAAAAGTACATTTTTGATATGCTAAAAAATAATAGCACATAAATAAACAACTAGTTTAAAAAAACTATAGTACTTGTTTCATTGGACAAATTATATTATTTTTATTTTTATGTTTTTTCCTTTGACTAACTAGTAATTTAGTTTTCTAATCAAGTATCTTTATCCCAACACTTGGTTTGCCAACAAGCTAGTTTTCAAACCAAGACTGCCAACAAAGCCTAAAGGTTTTCATTGATGGTTTTTTTTTTGTTTAATTTTAAATTTAATGAAAATGATGACATGGAAAATGTTGTCCATAGAATTTATGCATCTTCATATTATTTGAAAATTTGGCATGGAATTTTCTCTATGTTGACATTTCCTTAGCATTGATCTATAGAGTGATGACTAATAACTGATGATATACACTTAATGATTTTGTTACATTATATTATCAAAGGTAACTCATGATAATTTTCCAACTACTTGATAAAGTCATGGACATAAATTCTTATCTCTAGAATGAATTCTTGTAATGGAAGTATCTTGTAAAAAACTAGAAACAAACAAAACCTTTTCGACAAAGCATAATATCATCAATGTCGAAGAAATATGAATGCCAAAAATAAACTGTTAAAATAAATATTTGAATATATGTGGAAGAATGCATTGTAACTTACGTAGGAATGATTGATGGTTCAAGAATTAACATTATTGATAATGGGATTTTATTGTAGAGAATAAGAACTTCCTCAGACAAGTTCTACTATTATGCAAGTGGATATGTATTAAGCTAATTCTAGAATATGGATGGAAATGAGTGAAATGAAATATCATTAATTCTTTTTATTTATGAAATATGGAAAAACTAATAACTATTATTTATAGAAAGAAGAGAAATCTATATTTCTTAATTATTTGATAGAAATGAGAGGTTGAAAACATCCCTAAATTTTAGAGGTTCTTGGCTTCCTTGTTGCAAATAGATTTTGTATGCCTCTAATTGCAACTAAAAATTATGTATTATTTATCTAAAATTTGGCTTGGATTTGCATCATGATAAGTAAGATTTTCACTATCTTATTCTTTGGCTGGAAAATCAAAAAGTGGGTGTTTGGGGGCATCAACCCTTAGTGGGGTCAAGAGGCATCACCCCTTGCATGTTTCTTATTGCAATATAGGGTAGGGTAGAGGGCCAAAGCCCCTTCAAACCAAGCCCAATATACCATTTTTGTAACCATAGATTTTATTTGTGTTAAATATGTTTTAATTATTTGATGCTATTTGAGATATCTTTATGAAAAAATGTAATTCTTATGAATTTGTAGCATTTGTCACACTCAAAAATTGTTACATACTTGGTCTCATGCAACTATATGTAAGTTTGATGTTCTAGTTTGCATTCTAGTTTGGCCTAGAATGTAATTTTGATTTATTTTAAGATTGTCATCATTTTTTTTTAATTATAAGCTTCTTTATCTATGCAGACTTAACAACAAGCACAAAAAATAAAACTAACACCTAGTACTGAGACTGAAGTAATTAAATTTCCTAAGTATTTAAATTTCTATTTCATATCATATTTTATTATTATAGTTTAGAAATAATTCTAAAAAATTTGGTATAAATTGAGTAGTTAATCAAAAATAAAATTGAAATTAATTTTTTTAGATCATCTAATTTAAGTGCATCAAATTGTACATGATAAAAATTTATAAAAAAAACTTATGAATTTTGGAATGTGGTTATTGAGTCACACAAAATCTAGAGTAATAGCTCTATGATGCCAAAGTTGTTACATGCTGCAAACTAATTATGTAAATCTATTAAATGACCCTTATCTACTTATATCATACTCTTCCTTGAATGTAGATTCTTACTATTTTTAATTTGTTTGACCCATATAGAATTTGTCAAAAATAAATTTATATGTATGGAGATATTCCATGCAATATTTATAGGAGATTATATTTCTGTATTCCATCCATGAATCTTCACATAAATCTATCCATCCATTGACTTGACTTGATGTGGAGATTATCTATATGAATCTCTCTAGGTCATAACATGAATTAATAGTAGAACCATTGAAACTATTATCATGCATACAAATTGGTTATCCAAATCATAATGAAATCTATTTTACACGTAGCATTTTACCAAATAAACTTGTAAGGATTTTGGTTAGAGTAATAGTTCCTTTTCAACATATCATACAACATTTAACCTTTCAATTTATTGATCAATTATTATTATATAAATCATTACTAGAAATAAACTATGCTTATTTGGGAGATCAATTAACCCACATAGTTCCAACTCAGGGGTCTTCCTTTAGCAAGTATGTAGACTACAATGCCATGTCCTTGTACACTTCAACAATTCCTAAATTTTGTTCCGAATAAAAATCTGATGTGAAATCTTATCGTACTAGAAACTATTTATGTTTTTCAACCAAACAAAAAATAGCAAAACATATTTATTTTAGTGATACAAAATTATCTATTCCATATGTCTTGTTATAAATAACTATAGAGACTCATGCAACAAGTTATTTTCTCCATCTTGTTGGCTATCTCAGAATATCATTTCTAACCTGCACCAATAATTAAATCTTCCTTCATGATGTTAACCGTTATTATTTCCTACCAATAATGTTAGTATTTAGGGTTTTTGTTTTTATTTTTGAATCTAAAATCCTTAATTATATAAAAATAAAATTTTAATCTATGTTACAAAAAATAAATCCTAAATAAACCATTAACTAAGTTCTATCACACAATTTGCAAAGATATATTCCCTTTCACTAATAATTTTCTTAGAAGATTTTTAATCTCATAATAACACCGTGGTTCCATAACAACAACACCAAATATGATGGGGTCTTTAATCCCCTTAATTTAGTAATGTCAATCCAGGGCTAGTATCCTAAGGTTTTATGCAATGGGAGAAAGAGATCTTTGGCAAATAATTCCTTCTATCAAACTCCACACTATGTAGTAATTGAAACTCACACTAGTAGAAATTAAATTACACTTGCATAAATTAAAGCACACATACATGAAATTACATCACACTTGAAAAAATTAAATTGTTGAATTAAAAATAAATGATAATCAAATCAAACACCTACAAGTTCACACAAACTGTATAAAAAATGAATTTTTATAGTAGAAAAGTAAAATAAAATAAGAATGTACAACAAAGTGATAATTACAGAAGAAATAAATAAACATAAATGCATTGATTTATTTTCCTTAAAATGAGTAGATAGGTCATTTCTCAAAAGAAAATTTATTTATAACACAAGTTTTAGAGTAGGCTGCTCAAAATAATGAAAAGAAAAAGTGTATTGATTAGTTTTATTTGGGTTTGGAAGGTTGCATTTATAATTCCGTGCTTCCAACAAACACCTTATTTGAGAGTAACAACCAAGATACTCTATCTTATTTCAATATCCAAAAAATATGGATAGATATATGTATTCTAATAATGAAATATATTATAACATAATCATGATCTCTACCAAATATGGAGAGAGCTATTTATTATAATGAAATTATATATATATATATATATATATATATATATATATAAAGAATCCAAATGGAAATTATTCTTCATGATAGTTGAAACATTAAGATACATTTAGAAATACTTTTCAAGCAATTTTATAGTAGTTTTGTTCAATTTTATAGCAGTTTTATTGAAATCTATAATAACCTACTGAAATCCATAGCAAGCCTACTAAAATTTGTAGCAAGCTTGATAAAGTCTATAGCTAGCTAATGTAATCTATAGTTGGTCTAATGTAATATGTAGATAGTTTTTATATGGCTTGATGTTATCCATAGCTAGTCCATAGCTATTTTATCAAGCCTATTGTAATCTTTATCTACTGTGGGAGTCTATAGCAAGCCTGTAAGAGTCCATAACTTGACTAAAATTCTAGATCTTATTGTAGAAGACTCTGACACTACTCCAACTTTATTATTGAATGGCTACTCTTCATACTTTGAATCACTATTATCTTAATATGAATTATGTATTCACTCAATAACATATTTTTCCCAATAATCATTAGTAATAGCTAACAAATAGCTAACAATAAATTGTAAAGACATAACCATGATATATACTTGTTATTTTATTCTAAATAAACCATAAAATTGGAGACTACATTTATATCTAATTTATATGAAATAAAAATGATGTTATTTTATAGATATAATGAATCATATTATGGTCTCATCATAATATGGGTGAGAGCAAGAGTCAAGCATAAAGAGAAGATCTAATAGGCCTAATTTGACTAGTTCGAATATTGAGAATAGGAGTGAATGATTTAGTGTTTTAGAAACTAGGTAGAATGTGTAAAGATCATCAAAGAGGTGTGGTGAATATGTCATTAATATATAAATGTGTTTCTATAGGTAATGATCAAGGTTATATGACCTAATTCTACCAAAGAAAGGACTAGTTGAGTGAGAAGGCCTAATAGGCTATTTGAGAGAGATAGAAGAGTTTGAAGAAAAAAATAAGGGGATCACCATAAGTTTAGTGAGAAAAAAGTGTCTAAAAGGTGATCATAGGTTAAATATATCTAAGTTGGTATTTATTTACCTAGGGGATTAGTGCTTTTTTATAAGTTGGTCTTTTCTAAAGGACTAGTTGAATTTGTGCTTGACTAGTGAGGGGTTGCTGCTCTTTATAGTGTTGGTGCCTCAATAAATTTGGATTAATTACTTATAAGAATATATTAAAATCTATGTGTTAATGGGTTTTATCCCATAAAAAGGTTTTCCACATATATCTTATGGTCTTATGTTATTTTTTTTCATAAATGCTTGTTTATGCATTGATTAATGTGTGTATGTGAATGAATACTTCATAGATGTTAAGTAAAAATGAAGGATTGTTTTAAAGTAAATAATTCACCCCACCAATCTTAGTATTTGTACTTCCAACATTTCATATTAGTTCAAGTACTTTTAAAGAGGCATAATATCCTAAAGGAGATCTTAATCAAACGTAAATGGCTAGTGAATAAAAATGTGTTTTTTCAAAAAGCAAGGCTCCATTGTTTAATGGATACAATTATGATTTTTGGAGTGTCAGGATGAGTAAATATTTGATGTATCAAGGTTATGATGTTTTCAAATCAATCTTGGATGGATATAATGCACCCTTATTCCTCTTATAGATGTAATAGATAATAAGGCTAGTGATAATAATTCAAAAATAATGAATGGTATTATGTGTGGCCTATTAGAGGCATAACATGTGAAGGTTAAGCACTATATGTTTTATTAGAAATATTTTCATTGATGTCAAAGGTATAGCATTATTGGTGATAAAGGCCCCATTGCATTTAATGGTGTTTTTAAGGCTAATGTATGTTAATATTTATTTAATATTAATGAATATATTTTTGGTTGCATATAAGTCAAAAGAGGACCCATGGATAAGTCAAAGAGTCATGAGTAAAAGACAAAATAGGAATGAGATGAATTTTCTCATGAAGAGTCATCTTGAGGAATTCCAAGAGTCACCATGTGAAGACAAAAGAGGTATGATGCATTTCTCCATGATGGGACACTTTGAGGAATATGAAAAGTCACCAAGATAAAGACAAAAGAGGAAAGGACACTTTTGCTTATGAAGGGTCACCATATGACTTTTCAAATGCAAGGATATGAAGGGTCATGAAAGTTTGGCACCATTTTTTGTGAGGATTGAAGAGTCACAAAGGGTGAATGCTAAAGGTCATTTAGAAAGATATAAATAAAGGTTTGAGAAGCCATTTTTAATATGCAAGAGAGTGCATGGTTTGTTTTTTTTTTTTGAAGAGAGAAAAGTAGGAGATATTGTAGAGTTTTATTATTTTTTGAGTAAGCAGCATTGAGATATAGTTTTGTTTATACATAAGAGGGGTTGGCACTCACATATAGTTATTGTGTTGGTGCTCAAAAAATGGGTTGGTGCTCCTACAAGTTGGTGCTTGTGAACTTTGTATTTTTAGTTGGTGCTCATTCATATACTTGAGATTGTTCTCCATGTTTTTTCTCACTTTGCATTTTCACGTAAAAATCTAGTCTCTCTCTCTCTCTCTCTCTCTCTCTCTCTCTTGTGTGGTACAAATTATTATTTCAATTATATTGCATATATTTAGTGTGTGATTAAGTGGTTAAAGAAAAGAAATTAGATTAATTAAAAAGATATATAATATATTGATTCACCCCCTCAATATATTTCATGCTTAACAATTAGTATCATAATAGGTTCCTTTTAAAAAAAATTAATAGCTTGAAGGTAGATCAAGAAAGTATGATGGCTAGATCACATGAAGGATTTTACACAAATAAGGCACCTTTGTTTGATGGGACATATTATGTTTTTTAGAGCATAAGGATGAAGGCTTATTTTATGGCCCTTGGATTTGACATATGGCAAGCAGTGGTGAAGGAATATGAAGAGCCACAAACACTTGTAACTACTATGAAAAAAAAGAAGGTAAGTTAAAATAATGCTAAAGCTTTAAATGCTATTTTATGTGGTTTATGTGAATCAAAATTTGTTAAAGTTATGCAATGTAAATCTTCTCATGAAACCTAGGTAAAACTTGAGAATATTTATAAAGGTGATGGAAAGGTTTAGCAAGCTAAGCTTCAGACTTTCAAAAGATAGTTTGAGAGTTTGAAGATAGAAGAGGAAGAAAATATAGTAAGTTATCTTTTGTAGCTTGATCAAATAGTTAATTAGATTCAAGGTCTTGGAGAAAATTTAGAAGAATCAACTATGGTTCAAAAAATTTTGAGATCTCTACCATTGAGATATGATGTAAAAGTTTTGGCAATTGAAGAGATGAAGAATTTATCCAAGCTAAAGATGGATGAGCTTCATGGTATTCTTATGGCATATGAGATCTAAATTGAATAAGATAAACCCTCAAAGAGATAAGCTACTTTCAAGACATCAAAAAGGATAAGGCTAAGATTCAAGAATATATTGATATTACTAGCGATGATGAAGATGAAAACAAAGTTATATTCATTTGCAAACCAAAAAAGGGCACAAGTAAATATCAAGGAAAATTACCTTTTAAATGTTTTAATTATGGAAAGATTGGACATTTTGAAGCTAAATTCCCAAATAAGGGTAATGATGACAATGAATAAGGAAAGTATACATACAAGAAGAATTTCAAAGGTAAATTCAATAAGGGATTTAAGAAGAAGAGTTTGTATTCTAAATATCCTAGCTCAGTCAAATATAGTGGAGTTAGTGATTCAGAAGAAGAAGAGATTCTATTCATGGCCATTTATGAAGATGCCTCCACAAGCAAAAGTATAGATGATCAAGAAGAATAATGAGATGAAGCCAAAGTGAATCTAGAAGGAGAAATCATTTGTTCCTTAGAAGAGTTAAAATATCTTGAAAAAAAGAATCAAAGATTAAAGCTTCATATTGAGAAAAATGGAAAGGAGTCAAAGGAAATGATTGAAGATCTACAAGCACACTTTGAAAAAGATAAGAAGAATGAAGAATATCAACAACATAGTTGAAAATAGTAAGTAAATAATGTAAAAGGTATGTTATTGAAATTGCTTCTTTAAAAGTAGATTTTGAGAAAACAAATAAAGCAATCAATGATAGAGCAGCCAATGATTCAAAATTTGAGAATAACACTAATATGTTGAATAAAATATTAGAAAATAAAAGATCAATGTCAGATAAGATAGGTACTGGATTTGAAAAAGAGAAAGAGGAGGTCACTACTTTCATAGACAAGGAAAAAGGAAAGAGCTATGCTAAAGCTCTTACAAAAGAAGAAATTAAAAAAGAATAAGTTAAGAATATAGAAGACATCTCAAATAAAGAAGGTTGGAGGGAATAGAGCTACAAAAGGAAATCAGGTTAGAGATACACAAATAGGTCTTATTTTATGGTTACTATTTTTATTGTAATGTATATGGTCATAATAAAATAGAATGTCAAAAAAAGGCTAACAATTTTAAAAATAAGGAGAAGGAAATTCATGCAGAGTCAAGCAAAAGCCATAACTCTTTTGCTCCTCTATTAGTATTTAATGAAGAGGCCATAATATGTTACAAGTGTAATAACTTTATAAACATATCTTGATAATGTATAAGTATGTTTGAGTCAGTCAAGAAGGACTAGAGTTTCAAGGCTCTATTTATTAAGAAGAAAGTTTAGAAAGGTTCATGGTAAAAGAAACAACTTGAAAAATCTATGTTGGTGCAGATAGCTTTGCATGAAAGAAATAAAGAAAAGCCATGGTTCATTGATAGTGGATGTTCAAGTCACATGAAAGGAGATAGGAGCAATTTCATAACCTTGAAGAAGATCAATGGTGGCATAGTTAAATTCAAAGATAATACTACTACATAAATTATTGGAAAAGGTACACTAAGTTTGGATAATAGTAGAACTAAAACTAAAAATGTTTTGTATGTAAAAGGTCTTAAGCATAATATTTTGAGTGTAATTCAAATGTGTGATTAGGGGCACACACTAAAGTTTTATGTATAAGGTTGTGAAATTAGAAGAAAAGATTCAGATGTGTTGGTTGTAGATGCTTAGAGAACATGCAATTATTTGTATATTATATCAGACATCAAAAGTCAAAGATATTATTTGATTCAGATTTTAGAAAGTTGGATATGGAACAAGAGAATGGGGTACATAAATTTTAACAATATTTTCAACATCAATAAGAAGTGATCAATCAAAAATCTTTAAAAAATTACAAAGCCATTTGATAGGCTTTGTGAATCTTGTTAGCATGGGAAGCAGGCTAGAAGACAGTTCAAAACAAAAGAGTACTCAACCACTTAGATGCTAGAACTTGTTCACACTGATCTATGTAGACCTATGAAAACTAAAAGTACTCAAGGTGATAAATATTTTATATTTCTTATTGATGATTTTTCACATATGACTTGGGTAATGTTTTTAAAGAAAAAATTAGAAGCTTTTAGACATTTCAAAGAATTCAAAGCATTAGTTGAGAATGAAACTAGTTTGAAGATTAAGTTTCTAAGATCAAATCAAGGAGGAGAATTCATGTGAGATCAATTTATTACTTTTTGTGAAGATCATGGAATAAAGAGACATTATTTAGTAGCTACAATTCCATAGCAAAATGGAGTAGTTAAATGGAAAAATAGAATAGTTTAGGAGATGGCTAGGATAATGCTAAATGAATCTAAGATAGTAAATAAATATTGGAGAGAGGTAGTTACTATAGTATTGCATATTTAGAATAGATAATTATTAAGAGTCAAAATTGACGAGACTCTTTATGAGCTATGGAAATAGAAACCAGTAATAGTTGATTATTTCAAAGTTTTTAGCAATAGATGCTTCATAAAGAGAACTGATGAAAAACTTGGTAAGTTTGAATCCAGAGAAGATGAAGGTATATTTCTTGGTTATTATTTTAAAAGTAAATCTTATAAATGTTATAACAAAAGAACCAAGAATTTTTTTAAAAGTGCAAGTGTTAGGATAGAAGAAGATGGAACATAAAGAATCAGTGACCCAGTAGACATTCCTAAAATCATTGAAGAGGAAGATTTTGAAGAATCAGATGAAGATGAGAAGGAGAAAAAGGACACCAAAACTCCATCTAAATATGTTTGGAGAAATCATAATGAAAGTGACATTATCAATGACGTAAATGAAGGAATTCACACTAGAAGAATGATGGTAAGTGAATCTGAGTAAGTTAATTTCTCTTTATTATCCAAAATTTAGTCTAAAACTTTTTCAAAAGCTAGACATGA
Source organism: Torreya grandis (assembly GCA_037957365.1). Lineage (NCBI taxonomy): Eukaryota > Viridiplantae > Streptophyta > Pinopsida > Cupressales > Taxaceae > Torreya > Torreya grandis. The sequence goes on from JARHVA010002785.1 coordinate 1,625,228, forward strand.
TAAGCATTGGGTTAAGGCTATGGATGAAGAATTAAATTAGATAAAAAATGATACTTGGGAATTAGTGCCTAGAATAAAAGACCACAATGTGATAGGAACAAAATGGGTTTATAGAGATAAGTTGAATGAAAATGGAGAAGTGACCAGAAATAAAGAAAGATTAGTATGTAAAGGATATGCTCAGATTGAGGGAATAGATTTTGAAGAAACTTTTTCACCAGTGGCAAGGTTAGAGGCTATTAGAGTGTTTCTTGCATATGTAGTATTCAAAAATTTCATAGTATTTTAGATGTATGTCAAATCTACCTTCTTGAATGAGAATCTAGAAGAAGATATTTACATTAAACAGCTTGAAGGATTTATTCTCTCAAATATTAGTAACCATGTATGCAGATTGAAGAAAGCATTGTATGGATTGAAACAAGCTCTTAGATCTTGGTATGAAAGACTTGATAAGTACCTATATCATCAAGGTTTTAAGAGAGGATTTGTTGATAGTAATCTCTACATCAAAATAGAAGGTCATCATCAATTGATTATTGTGGTGTATGTTGATGACATCATTTTTGGAGGAAATATTGAAAAGATGACAATTTTTTTTTATAATATGTAAAAAGAATTTAAGATGTCTATCCTTGTATAATTGTCATTTCTCTTAGGATTGCAAATATTTTAGTCAGATAAAGTAATTTTCATATCTCAAAGTAAATATGCCAAGGAAATGTTGAGGATTGTGCACCATTTGGCACACCAATGTGTATAAGAAATAAGGTGAGGAAGGATGAAGATTCACCTATAACAGATCAATCTTTGTATAGATCTATGAGTGGTAGTATTTTATGTTTAACAACATCAAGACCAGACATCATGCATGCAGTAGGTATGGTTGCAAGAAATCAGTCAGCTCTAAAAGATCATCATGTTTAGTTGGTGAAGAAAATATTTAGATATATCAATGAGCATTAGATTACAGATTATGGTATCCCATAGGTAGAGATTTTACTTTGGTTGCTTATACATATTAAGATTGGGTAGGGTGCTTAGATGGTAGAAAGAGTACCAGTGGAGGATCTTTCTTCCTTGGTGATAGCTTAGTATCATGGCTAAGCAAGAATTAGAATTCAGTATCACTTTCTATAGCTAAAGTAGAATATATTGCAACAGTATTGTGTTGTGCTCAAGTGCTTTAGATGAAGCAAAATTTGGAAGATATCAAAATAAAGTATGATGAACCTATTTCTATTATTTGTGATAACACAAGTTCTATTAATATTTCAAAGAATCGAGTGATGTATTCAAGAACAAAACATATTCCTATTAGATATTACTTCTTGAGAGAGCAGGTTGTAGATTAATAGGTTAAGATGGAGTATATTAGTACTATAGAGTAGATTGTAGATATTTTCACAAAGACACCACCAAAATATACATTTGAGTATCTATAAGAGAAGCTGGGAGTAATTTCTTTTACTTCTTTCCATTGAGGTTCAGCATCAATCGAGGGAGAGCTAAGTGTTAGCTCCAAGTAGGCCCTTTTCCATTGATGTAAAAGGGGGAGAATAATAGGTACAAGTGTAGAAATAGGTACAGGGAATAGGTGCAGGCTACTATAGTAAAGGGGAGTTATATGTTTTTTAGATGACAATATGTACATATTTTAGGATATGGTAGTTTTAGTTTGAGGTTACCATCAATGACAAAAGGGGAGATTTTTGGAAATATTGTCATTGATGTCAAAGGTCTATCATTATTGGTGATAAAGGCCCCATTACATTTAATGGTGTTTTTAATATTCATATCTTGGCTAATGTGTGTTAATATTTATTTAATATTAATGAATATATTTTTGGTTGCATATAAGTCAAAATAGGGCCCATGGAGAAGTCAAAGAGTCATGGGGTAAAAGATGAAAGAGAAATGGGACACATTTTCTCATGAAGAGTCATCTTGAGGAATTTCAAGAGTCACCAATTGAAGACAAAAGAGGTATGGTGCATTTTTCCATGAAGGGACACTTTGAAGAATATAAAAAGTCAACAAGATAAAGACAAAAGAGGAAAGGACACTTTTGCTTATGAAAGGTCACCATGTGACTTTTCAAATACAAGGATAAGAAGGGTCATGAACGTTTGGCACCATTTTCTATGAGGATTGAAGGGTCACAAAGAGTGAATTCCAAATGTCATTTGGAAAGTTATAAATAAAGGCTTGAAAATCCATTTATAATATGCAAGAGAGTGCATGGTTTGTATTTGTTTTTGAAGAGATAAAAGTAGGAGATATTATATAGTTCAATCATTTGTTGAGTAAGCAACATTGAGAGATAGTTGTGTTTTATACACAAGAGTGGTTGGTGCTCCTATGGGTTGGTGCTCACAAATAGTTGATGTGTTGGTACTTAGAAAAAGGTTTGGTGCTCCTACAAGTTGGTGCTTACAAATTTTGTATTTTGAGTTGGTGTTAATTTATATACTTGAGATTATTCTCTATGGTTTTTCCCACTTTGGGTTTCCATGTAAAAATTTCATCTCTCTCTCTCTCTCTCTCTCTCTCTCTCTCTCTCTCTCTCTCTCTCTTGTGTGGTGCAAATTATTGTTTCAATTTTATTGCATATCTTGAATGTGTGATTAAGTGGTTAAAGAAAATAAATTAGATTAAGTAAAAATATATATAATATACTAATTCACCCCCCCCTCTCAGTATATTTTGTGCTTAATATGTTTGCTAAAGAAATTTGGGACAAATTTAAGACTATCCATGAGGGAGACTTCAAGGTCAAGTTGGATAAGTTGAAAACCCATAGAAGATAGTTTGAAAGCCTAAGGATGAATGAAGATGAGACCATTACAGCCTACGTGTTGAAGGTTGATGAAGTTGTCAACAACATAAGAGGCTTAGGGGTAAGTGCACCAACTTGGGGGACAAAAATGGGCCTACTCGTGGACATGATTTTTTTTAAATTTTTAAAATGTGAAATTTTGTAGATAATTAGAGATGGCTACACTCAAAATTTGAATATGGTGTAAAAATATGAATTGTAGCATTTCGAGTGTACTTTCTAAAAAACTTTTTTTTTTAAATGGTTAATTATAAATAGGTCAAACATCTAAATTTTGAATAGGACCTCCTATTTTTTTAAACAAAATTTGAATTGTACCATTTCATGTGACAAACCATTTTTTTAGCATCATTTAATATTGTTAAAAACTCTTTGGTGAATATTTATATTAGCTCTTATAGTCTGTTACAAACTTTTTTTATATTTTTTTTTATGAATATATTTTTTATTAATTTTTTAATTAAGTATATCCTAAAGAATGACAAAAAAATGGATAACCATCCATTTGACCCACCCTAACTACCTCAAAAAAAAATTAAAATTTAATTTTTTTGAATGTGTGTAGAATTAGGCCTATTTTGTTACCATATAATTTATTTTACATTTAGATAAATGAAAAAAAAAAAAAAAAAAGATAAACATGAAAAGGCATGTATGGGTAAGGCATATAGTGGCCTAGAAAAGGTGTTGTTATAAATAAATATAGTTTGAACCCTTAAAATAACCCAAAAATTATAAAAATCATGCATTTAGAAAGAGGACAATGTGCTCATCATAACGGTAATAATTTTTTGAATTTTGATGTTGAAATCCATAGCATATTTGATGATTTAAGTTAAAATTTGTTGATTTTTCCTACAACTCTTGGTCTCAGCTATAGATGCATATTCCCAAGTCTTTGGCTTAGAAATTTAAGCCATTTTTGAGCCTAAATTCTTAGTTTTAAATTCAAATTTAAATAACATGTACGTGTTATATAATGCAATAAAGAATGCATACACATTATATAATGTATATGCATTCCTTTGACATAAAATGAAACAAACAAATTTCATGTTTGTTATGGGGGAAAGATCCCATGCCATGTATCCTTATAAGGGAAATGTCAAATTTCATGTTTCTTATAGGGGAAAGTTCCCATTAGCTTTAGATAGTGAATTATAGTACCATAACATCACATTAGACTTCAAAAAATTTACCCATTTTAACATGTCATCTTAACTACTTATAACTAAGGTTTCAAGTTCTAACACATTATACATTTGATAATATAATTGATTTTATTGTGAGAGGTCATAAAATGCATTTTTAAAACCTCTAATCAAAACTTAACCTTTAGTGTACCAATCGTTATGCATTAGAGTATCAATAATTTACTCTTACTTGTCAAGATGTGATTGGTTACTTTTAATTATATATATTAAATTTTGAATAAGTATTAGATATTACATGTTCAGCTTTTGGTGCACTTTAATACTTATATACACCAATATGTTTCATCAATATAACACATGTTAACAAAATCCTTGTTTGACAATTGAAACTGCATAGCTATTGGGATCTTTCCCTAGGAGGGCAAGGATATATCTTACCACCTTACTTGCCTAAAATCCTACTTGCCCTTTAATTTTGTGTTTCTTATTGATATTATCCTACTTGCCTAAAATAATATCTAACCCTTTTGTTATTTCTTGGATATCTTTGACTAGACTCCTTTGTTTATAAATTTTAAACTAATTTGTTTAAGTGGAAAACCCATTGAATTGGAATATGTAGTATAGATAATCCTGTGTAAGTAGAAATAAGAATTGATCCTTTGGTGTAATAATGCATCTCTTTGATATATATTTCAATAATGTTATCTAATGGAGCCTAATACTTATGTATCATGCCTTGGATTATCCCATAAACATTCCTAAAATATGTTGAATAAAATCCCTTATATTTCCTCCAAGGTAACTTAGTGAAATTAATTCAATAAGTGCATTTTGAGGTCCCCATTGAAAGTCCAATAGGAGTATTTTATTTTTACAACTATTAGAGTTTGATTCCCCTAATGTATTCAAATACATTATTCAAATTTTGTTTAAAATCAATATCTCTTATGAAAATATGGTTTATCCTCCATTCAATGCACCTCCTTCATCTAACCCTTGATCACACAAGGGACAACCATCAACCACTCCATCCATTCCCGCATCAACTAATGAGTGTGCCTTTGACATGGGACTAATCCTAACCACACCATGGATGCAATAATTTCAAGCTCAAAAATAAGTTAAACAATACTTGATTCTTATTAATACTATAGATTTTTATACCTTATGATGTAATTGGGATGGTAAGATATGCAAGAAGGATGATGGACCTATAATGTATTTACATGTTAAATTCTTAAATATTTTGGTCAAGTTGGGTACATGTTTTATTTTGTATAAGATGTGGTTTTGAGCTAAAAAAACTTGAAATGGTCACATGTATCCATTAGTGATGATGTGTTTTTAAGATGTTTTTTTAAGACGTGCCTATAGTGATGAATTTATAGCTTAGAAAATATTTAAATGCACTAGGGACTTTGTTATAAACCATTAAGGGATGGTGTTGACTTGGCATTGACCAAGTCTAACATATGTATAAGTTAACCCAACTCAAACTCTATTGAACATATTCAAGATAAATTAAACCTATGATAATGTCCCCTAAATCTGAGACCTGCTTCCCCTTAAGGATGATGCTAAGTAGAGAGACTCAATAACTATTCATGTGGATGATGAATTGCTCACCTCATATAGATGGTTGATTATGATTGAATACTAGTGTGCACCCCCTCACTGAAGGTTTCAAGATTATATATATTTTGTACATAAATCTTCAATCATCTTGTTCATATTTCATTTTAATGAGCTTAAACCTTATGATGTGGATTTCAAGAAAGTATTACATGTCTCAAAATTCTTGATCAAGCTTGGATTTGAGGTTGAGGCTCATCCATTGCTAAGTTGTGTTCTCTCCTCAATATATAACTTAATATGAATGTAAGTTTTGGGATCTCTAGAGGTAATTCAAGGTAGAGGGATATAAATAATTTGAATACATACATGTCAAAAAATGATAACATTTGGAGCTTGATTAATTCGGATGGGGCCTTAATGGGCTCTACATGAAAATTTTCATACATTAATGGTAAGTCAGAGGCTTACACCATGTGAATTATTTAATAGACATGAGTTGATTAGATCGATGTCAATCTTTAAATATTATTAGATTATATGTATGTATGATAGATTTATGAATAGGCCTTAGTTGGATTGGTTGGCTCAGTGATGTAACATGTCTAAGTATCAAAGATATGTATATTTTACAACTCTAACACTTCTCTTGGTGTACTAGACCTACACATGTTTAAATATTTAATTGGATTAGGCATCTTTAGGCTCTAAAAAATATAATGCTTCTAGGACAAGTGACATTTAGATCTCTAATAAAAATATGTGTGTGTAAAAGATACACATGTGCATACATATTTAATTAGATCAAGCCTTACAAAGATCTGATAGAGCTCTTTAATGCTTCTAAGACCTAACACCTCTAATAGTGTTGACACTTTCAAACATGCACGAGGTACACATGGTGATATGTAATTGGATTTGTCCTCCTAGGGCATTATCAACTCTAAAACTTCCAATACTTGATGCATCTTTGATAGATTTAACACTTTCAAGTGTATGAGGTACACACATGGCACAAGAAGGTTCATTTATAGGGGTAATTTAATTGAGGAGGCATGGGAGGCCAATTTTAACCCCTTCTTGGAATAACTATAAGATCATGATATATATGATTTGGGATAAAATTAAGTTTTATTTTATCTATCATAAATTAAACCAATTAGTCAATTCATTCAATTAGGGATGTGATTTAGGTAAAATTGAGCCCCTAAACCAAATTTATGGCCCAATCGATTGCATAATCTAGATGCAACATGTATGACTTAACTAACCCTAATTTAATCAAAAATGCAAATATGAATGCAAATGTGGACAATTTCAACCCATTTAACCTAAATTAGAGTCTATAATGTGATTAAAAGGGCTAAATTAGGTCATGTTTTATGACATGTTGATCATAAAACCTAATTTTATCACTTAAACATATATCTAATTCCCTTAAACCCTAATTTCATGACATATACACATACAAACCCATTACACTAAACCCCTAACCCTGAATCCTAATTTTATAACAAACACAACCCTAATTTCCTTGATTTCATCATAAATGCATAAACTCATGAATGTGATTAGTGATAGTTTGTGAACATGTTATTTACCTAGTTTTGTAAAGACCTATGATGAAATTTTTGGTAAAATTAGCTCATTTCATCTTACATATTGAGCCTTATTGCATCATTCACTAGTCTTATTACTTCATAATCTTATCAAGAGTCTTATTGCATCATGTATTAGAGATTTATGCATCATATTGGAGATTCATGCATCATATTGAGCTTTATTGCATCATATGATAGAATAATTACATCATATTAAGCCTTATTACATCATATGATAACCTAATTACATCATATGATATCCTAAATACATCATATTAAAGATTTATTACATCGTATGATAGTCTTATTGCATCGTATGATAGTCTTATTGCATCGTATGATAGTCTTATTACATCATATTGAGCCTTATTTCATGATATGATAGAATTATTGTAACATCTGATAGTTTTATTTCATCATATTATAGTCTTATTGAGTGTTATTGCATCATATTATAGTATTATAATGGAAAAAAATGCTTGAATATGAGCTTTTTTGCTTGTTTGTATAGTATATGCCTGTACTTTAAAGAACACACACATTATATAAATGTGTAAATGTTTTTATAATGTGTATTCATTCCTTGATGTACAAATAAAAACTCACTTTTCAATGTCTATTTTTATCCATAATTGAGATTTTTGTCCCCACAGATATTCCTTGCATACTCTACGTATTTTCTTGGTTGTAGGTTTTTTTTGGACCCCACATTTGAAGTAATTTATTGGTTGATTTTGTCAAAATGGGATCCAATTCACATTCAAGGAAGAGGAATTATTTGAATAATAAAACATCAAAGCAACTATAATATTTGAGAGAAAAAACAAGGTATGAATGCAAGCAATTCATTCTAGACAAGGTACAAACACTAACACTGATGATCCAAATGCCTTAGATAATGAGGAAATTGACAATAATCAATTAAATAATGATGAAATTTGTAATAATGAATTGAATTATCATTAAATTCACAATAATTAATTTAATTATGATGAAATTGATAATATAAAATTAGATAATGTTGGAAATTCACATTTAAAGTTTAAAGTTTTTTATTATGTTGATGAAGAGCCTATGCATGATACTTTACCCATTAATAATGAAAAAAAATTAATAGACTCAAATAATGATGAAATTAACAATGAATAAAATTTCATGGAAACACATAATGAAGAAATAAACAATGAAGAAAATTTCATGGAAACATATAATGATTTTGAAACACCCTCTAAATGAATTCCACCAATAACAACACCTCTAATAATTATGCATAGAAAAGATAAGTACTTAATTGAAGTTTATGAAAATATTTTAAAACCAATGCATAATGTTTTTTTATTGTCATTCAAGAAGATTGGCTCAATAAATTTGAGATAATTTCTTTCATAAACTGGAGTATGATAGTCAAATATGTCAATTATTTATTTTGTTGATGAAATTACTTAAGATGAGACATATAATGTACAGATTAGGAATAATAACATCTAACATGGATAATGAAAATAGTTAAATTATTGAAAATATTCATGATTCATATCATATTATAGGCCCAAAATCATGGAACAAAGATTGTAATGTTGCCTGACATATAATGACAACTTGTGCAGTAAGTGCTGAAATAGGGAAAAAATGATTGATTTCAAAACCAAGTTAAAAACTTGATATACATAGAAAAACATTAATGAAATCAATTTCAAGACGTGAAATAATTAATAAACCCAATATGAAAGATCTTTGTTCATTCTTTGGTAGACTTCCATGAAAGGAAAAGGCGATAGCTGATGCTTTGAAAGAGTTACTTGCATAATTTTGGAAAGATAATACAAAAGTTTTTCCCAATGCAAGACATGTAGTGAAAATGAGAGTTGGTTCTCATAATCATGAACCAAATATAAAAAATTTATTGGATATTACTCAAACATTATTGTACTCTAAGTTTCAGGAAAAACATCCACAATTGCTATTAGTCAAATACTTTTTGATATGGCCAAGCCTTTTTATGTAAAATTAAATCACACACACACCACTTGTTGTAGGCAACATGTTAAATTTGAAACACACTATAATTTTTTTCATATTCATTGTAATTTTTATACTACTAATATTTTTTAGGAGTGTGGCATAAAATCTCCACTAAAATTAGCTAGGGAATTTATTTAAAATATTTTTTATGAAAAACCATATGGATAGTTCTTTTATAAGAAACCCTGTTTGGATGGAAATTGAAACATTAGTGGTGGATTTCCAAAATTAAAAAAAATTATCCATGAGGAGTGTATAAATTCAATTAGATAAGAATTAGTTGGTTTGAGAAAATATAAATCTATGACATATCAAGTAAAAGATGGCAAAGAATCTAAAAAGTCCGAGCTTGTTATGAAAGAGATACTTATTTTAGAATTTATGGTCAAATTCATGGAGAAAATTGTTTATGAGTATGAAAGGCACACACATAGGGATAATTTTTTGGATGAACATTTCAAGCTAAGAAATGACACATTACCACTTGATTCTATAGTTTCAATAGCTGACTTTGTAAACAAATATACATTAAAACCATAAATGGAAGTTCAATCATAGTATTACAACTCAACACAAATTGCCATATTCATGCATATAGCATTCATGCATGCACCATATAGTACAAAGAAAGATAAAAAAATATTGAGTACCATTTCTATATCAGTGATGACCAATCACATTATACATAGTATGTGCAAGGTTGTTTTGATAAGTTATATGGATAGTTGACTCAAAGGAACATTAATTTCAAATGGTATTACATTTGGTCAGACAATTGCACATCACAATTCAAAAATGCATGAATGTTTTATTGGTTGAGTAGGATGCATGTTAACACTGGTGTATAACATATTTAGAGTTTCACTAAGGTTGGCCATGAAAAAGGAAAGCATGATGGTGCTGGAGCATGTATAAAAAGAGACATTGCAAGGGAGGAGTTAAAATATGATAATTTTGCTAATTTTATTGATGCAAAAACTATGGTTGACTAGTTTAATGAGAACATATGTCATGGTGGTCAAGAAAATTCTACTATTCATAGACATTTTTGGTTGATGGAGGAAACAGACTTGGAAAACTATGAGGATTGTATGAATCTAATAGATTTAAGTTATTTCCCCTCATTTCATAGCTCAAATGTAGGTTCTTGGACTATTCATACATGAAATTTGGCATGATTTTATTCTACATGCATGGAATTTAATTGGAATGAGTGAGTCACAAGAGTGGGTGAATGACTAGAGTTCTAAACCTCTAATTATAATCAACACATATCAATTTCCACTAGTATTGTAACTTACTGACATGAAATCCTCACATGATTTTGACCATATATCTAATCTAGTACATCCAGGTAGAATACTAATATTTATGTACTATTTATTCTCATAATCTATCTTCATAATGTCATTAAAAATTATTTTCTTATTATTTAGGCCATGTTTTTAAGTTATTGTAGATAAGGACAATGAAGAGGGAACATATTACTACTTATGTCGGTGTGTAGATGGAAAGAAAAAAATGACTTCCCCGATTGTAAATGGAGAAAACATTGATTATCACATTGGGTCTATGGTAGTCACTAGAACTTGGATTTGATGATATCCTATAAAAAATTCAAATGTATAACTATTTGAAGACTTTGAAACTCACTGGAAGATTCTACACTATTTAAATTTAGTTCTTATAATGAATATTTAATTGCAAAAATATCATGGGAGGCCAAGAAACAAGAATCTATGGAAAGTTCATGAGTTAGACCATGAAGCTATTCTTGATACTATCAAGATTAGAGTAAATCCAGGTGATTTATTGGATTGAAATGTGCAAGTATATTGACTTTTAAAATGTATTTATTTTATAGGTAGCACATGCATAAATTTCATCTTTAATTACTAACATTTTTTATAGGTTAGTGGTGCCAAATCAGCTTCCACCTACATTTTTTTTCACCATTAGTAAATAATTTCATATTATTGAAGCTAAGAGAAGCTTACTAAAAGTACTTGGAATTTTTACACTCCTAAATAATTAATCATGACAAGTTTATTTCTCCTTATAGCCTTCCAAACAAATTTGTTATCAGTGTTTCCATGCTCCAAAATAGTAGTGAAAATGCACTTACAGGTATAAGTGGGTGTCATGATTGTTATAACATGTGTAATTTGCATGTGTGTGTGTGTGTGTGTGTGTGTGTGTGTGTGTGTGTGTGTGTGTGTGTGTGTGTGTGTGTGTGTGTGTGTGTGTGTGTGTGTGTGTGTGTGTGTGTGTGCGTGCGTGCATGCGTGCGTGCATGCGTGTGTGTGTTTGAAGTGGTGGATTTTCACTTGCCAATCCTAGAGGCAAAGTTACTAGCTAGAGGTCAAGAAGTTGTCTCTTCATTGTCAAAAATTTGCATTTTAGGACCCTTTACTATAACTTATACCATGGATTTATCTTAAAGGTTATTCAAACTATATTTGGGGTAAAATTATAGGACTTTTATAAGAACATGATGGATCTTACAGTTCTTTCATATGACTTATAGTTTTAATTTTATGCATACCTAAAGTTAGGCTAAAAATCAACATCTTTCTTGTATTAGGAAGGCCATTCTTGAGCCTAAAATGGGTGGTCAATTAGTCATTTGGGCTAGATGGGAGGAAAAGAACCTATTAATATATGTTATCAATCCCTCTGAATATGTTGGAAATGCTATTTTTTAGCCAATAAGCATCAAAAATTGAGTTCTTAGATCGTAGCTTCAACTTTGACAACATTTGTTGTCAATGTTTTCATGCTCTAAAATAGTAGTGAAAATGCACTTGTAAGTGGAATTGGGTGTCATTATTGTTGGAAAACATGTAATTTGTCTATATATACATGCTAAAAGTAGTGGATTTGCACTTATCAGTTCCAAAGTCAAAGTTGCTAGTTGGAGGTCAAGAAGTTGTCTCTTCACTACTAAAAAGTTACATTTTAGGACCCTTTACTATAAATTCTACCATGCATTGATATTAAATGTGATTTATACTAGATTAAAGGTTAAATTTGAGGAATTTTTAATGCATATGAGGGATCTTATGTTTCATCCATATGACTTGTAGTTTTGGTTCTATGCATACCTGAAGTTAGGCTAAAAATTGACATCTTTTTTGTATTGGGAAGGGCATTTTTGAGACCAAAATGGGTGGTGGGTTTGTCATCTGGGATAGATGAGAGGTAAAGAACCTAATATTAGATGTTACCCATCCCTTTATATGTGTTTTTAGTGATATTTATCAGCCAATAAGTATAAAAAAATGACTTCTCAGATCATAGCTTTAACTTTGACAGTATTTGTTGTCAGTTTTTTTGTGCTTTCAAATATTAGTGAAAATGCACTTGCAGTTGGAAGTGGGTGTCAAAGATATTATAACATGTATAATTTACCTATATATATGTTCTAAAAGTGGTGAATTTTCACTTGCTGGTCTCGAAGGCAAAGTTGCTAGTTAAAGGTCAAAAAGTTGTCTCTTTAATGCCAACATTTTTCATTTTAGGATCCTTTACTATAAATTCTCCCATGGATTTATATTAGAGGTGATTAATACTAGGTTTAGGGTAAAATTAGATGAATTTTAAATTCACATGAAGGATCTTATGGTTCCTCTATGTGACTTATAGTTTTGGTTTTATGCATGATTGAATTTAGGCTAAAAAATAACATCTTTCTTGTATTTAAAAGGGTGTTCTTGAGCCTATAATGGGTCGTGGGTTTGTCATCCAGACTAGATGAGAAGTTAATAAATTATTCCTAGACATTATTCACCCATTTTCATAGGTTGGTAGTGCCATTTTTATCCAACAAGCACTAAAAATTGAGATCTTGGACCGTAGCTTTAACTTTGAAAACATTTTTTGTAAATGTTTTCATGCTCTGGAACAGTAGTGAAAATGCACTTGCAGGTGGAACTAGGTTTCAAGATTATTTGAACACATATAATTTTCCTATATATACATGTTCAAATTGGTGTATTTTCACCTACCAGTCTTGGAGGTAAATTTTCTAGTTGGAGGTCAAGAAGTTGTCTCTTCACTACCAAAAATTTGCATTTTAGGACCCTTTACTACAACTTCTATCATGGATTGCTCTTAGATGTAATTTAGAATAGATTCAAGTTTCAATTAAACTAATTTCACATGAACATGAAGGATCTTATGTTTCATCCATATGACTTACAATTTTGGTTTTATGTATGCCTAAAGTTAGGTTAACAATCAACATCTTTCTTGTATTAGGAAGGGCATTCTTGAGCCTGGAATGGGTGGTGGGTTTGTTTTCTGGGCCAAATGGGAGATCAAAAAATTGGTATTAAAAATTATTTACCCCTTTGGATGTGTTGGTAGTGCCATTTTTTAGCCAAAAAGCACCGAAAATTGAGTTCTCAAATCATAGCTTCAACTTTAACAATATTTGTTGTCAGGGTTTTCGTGCTCTAGAATAGTAGTGAAAATTCACTTGTAGGTGGAAGTGGGTGTCAAGGTTTCTAAAACACATAAAATTTTCCTATATATAATTTTAAAAAGTGGTAGACTTGCACCTACCAATCTTGGAGGTAAGTTGTTAGTTGGAGGTCAAGAAGTTGTCTCTTCACTACCAAAAATTTACATTTTAGGACCCTTTACTGCAACTTCTACCATGGATTTCTATTAGAGGTGATTTATAATATATTTAGGGTGTAATTAGAGTATGTTACCATTTACATGAAGGATCTTATGGTTCCTCTATATAAATTATAGTTTTGGTTTTATGCATGCCTAAAGTTAGGCTAAAAATCAACATCTTTGTTGTATTAGGAATGGCATTCTTAAGCCCAAAATGGGTGGTGGGTTTGTCATCTAGGCAAGATGAAAGGTTAAGGAAATTATACTTGAAATTAGTCATTCCATTGAATGTATTGGTAGTGCTAGTTTTCATCTAATAAACACCAAGAATTGAATTCTCAAACTATAGTTTCAACTTTGAAAATATTTATTATCAGTGTTTTTGTTCTCTAGAATAGTAGTGAAAATGTACTTATGGGTGGAAGTGGGTATCGATGTTGTTGAAACACATATAATTTTCCTCTGTGTGTGTGTGTGTGTGTGTGTGTGTGTGTGTGTGTGCGCGCGCGTGCATGCACGCACGCGTGTGTGCGCTCAAAGTGGTGGATTTGCACCTATTGATACCATAGGCAAAGTTAACAATTATAGGTAGAGGATGTTATGATATAGCTTTTGGTGAGGAGTGGAAAGATGGATCAATTATGCCAATCCATTGAACTTGTACCAACAAACACTCTTTGCACATAACATATAAATTTAACATAATGAAATGACATTTATGATAACAAAATGTATGTCTTCCCTACTTCAAGTGTTGAAGGTGGATTAGAGGTTGGGGCAAGTCTATTGGAGGAGATATGGCCAAACGATAGTCTGAAAGAAGCTTAAAACCCTAGTGGGACAAGTTTATAATAGAGTGTAGTTGTTATATCTAGTATTTGAAGCCAACAAGGGGAAATAAGTGGATAATTTTGAAGAGTTGATGTCTAAGCTTGTGAGAACTCTTATTCAATATTGAAATAAGTATCATATATGTGAGAGTGGGGTCAAGAGTGAGAAATAAGGTCACAAGGTAAAAATAATATTTAAAAACATGAATTAGGCCTACTAGGCCTTATAGTTCTACTTGGGTAAAGGTGGGAAATAGGTATAAGGAAGACTTTGGGCCTTCAATGAAGGTTGGTTGGCATGTTTGAGGATATAGTAGGAGGTTGGAATCTATTGTATTTGACTCTAAGTGTATATAGATAATAATCAAGTCATAAATTAAATTGATACAAGTTGGAATGATGAGTTCTATACTTCTCCTAAATTATTTACATCACAAACCAAGGCAAAAGAGGATGATGACTCATTTGTGAAATTTGACCAAGAAGACATGTGTCACTAACTTTTACCAATTAGGCCTATAGGCCAAAATATGCCAGATCTAATCACAAAATTTGGTGGAGAGGATAATTATGAAATAATATACCCATTAAATATATTATTTTGGATTTTTCTTAATGGAAACTATTCACTATCTTAGTACAGTCGACCCTATGTCAAATCATGGTCAACATTAAAGCCTACCTTGCAGAAATTGGTCAATTTAGGGAATCTATAGGTTGAGTCAAAGCATGAAATTTGGTAAAAATGGTATCCATGATATAAAAAAACATACCATGCCATCCTAAATATCCTATAAAGAGTTAAATTTCTTGCTATTTTGACATAATCATCTTGCAATCAAAAAGGCAGCCATTGGAGATTTCTAGAAGTTTTATTAGTTCTAGATGACAAAAAATAGATTAGACCTTGGAGAGATCTTAAAACCATAAAATATGATGTTTTAAACCTATATTTTCCTATATAAGTGATAAAATTTAGGGTGTTTATGAATTTTTTTGAAGAAAGACAAGTTTTGGCATGAAGGAAGCATGTAGGCAGCTCAAAGTAAATTATGGTAAAAAGGGTGTAAAAGAAAAAGTACATGTCTAAATGAATTTAAACCTGGTAAAATTTCTATTAATTAAATAATATACCCATATGTAATCTTTTTAAGGTCATATTACAAGTTTAAGTTCTCATTTGTCTGTCATAGTCCCCTCCATGTCTCATAGTGGTCACTATTCATGCAAGCATAATTTTTGGAGTTTTAAGATGTGTTTAAGGGTTTCAAGATTAGATAAGTATTTTAATATTGTTCTAAACCTATTCAAAAAAATAAAAGTTTGTTCACACTCTAAACCTTATGCAATCCCCATAGGTAGGCTCAAATCCGCATAGGCAGTCTCAAAGGCATAAAGGCAAAGTTGGTTTTTTGATAATTATAAAGGTGTTATGAGATGTTTTATATGTAATTAATATGTTTAAAAAAAAACAATATCAGTGGGAAGGTCAAATTATTCCTTTGGTGAGTATGCATAGGGCATGGGAAACCCTAGATTAGTAAGCTTCGGGCATTTTTGAGAGATTTAACCATGAGAATTTAATGAAAATTTATAATATTACTCCCCTATACATGTAAAAGGTGAATAAATCATTTTAACCTGATATTTTATGGATGTGTATGGATTCTAGGACTGAGGGTTTGGAATAGTGTTAATTAGGCTTAAATGAGGGTAGGCTAATGAAGGAAGTGATAGTTAGAGGTGGAGTTGGGCTATGAAATTTGACATAGACATAGAAAATAATAGAGTGTAACTATAAATTCCATTATAATCTCTTGAAAAATCATAACATTTTTTTACAAGGCAAAATATAGTAAAAAAAGGCTACAAGCCTTGAGAAAGCATTATGTCCATAAAGTGTGGAATGAGAGTATGTTATTGTTTGAGTACTTTAAGGGGGTTATACCAAGTATGTTATGATCATATAAGACCATATGTGAAACATAGACCAATATTTGGTCCTTAAAACCCAAATAAGGTGCCTAGGAAGAAACTAGAAAGATATTGAGAGGAAATTTATGAATGAGGAATGAATGGAGTGAGGTAAAAGATGTATGGATAGAGGTTAATGCCATAAATTAAGTTTTACTAAGAGTACAAGGAATAAGTAATAGGTATAAGAAGCTAAATTAAGTCTAAAGAGTGAAAAGAGGATCTAGCTTGTGAAAGAAGATTCAAATCAAACCATAGCAATTGAATGTCATCAGTTGGGTTTAGAACTAGATAATGATGTTTTTGTAGACTTTTCCTCCATACCTCTACATCAACATACAAACATAATTCATAAACAATCACTGATATTTTTAATTTTTTATAAGGGTTTGATTTGTAACTTTATCCTAACAAGATATTCTCAATCTCATAAAAATTTTAATCCTTAAGAATACATTAAAATAAATCATTTATAATGCTCTAAACATAAGTAATTCAAACAAGATTTAATTCATTAATTTTCTTAAATATTCATGTACAAAATAAGAATGTCATGTATGAATGCCATATATAGGCATACAATGTCAATAATACATTAATTTTCATATAATCATATAAAAAATTACATCATGTCGAACAACATAGTATCTAATATCAAGTGAATACATCATATACACATGTACAATGCCAAAAATGTGTACATTTCCATATAGGATTACAAAAAGGTACATCATCCAAAACATCCTAATGATCAAAGAGTCTCCCTCTCTTTTCCTTATTCAACAAACTCTCCTTGGGATACCCTTCTTGTAGATGGATTTATCTTGAATGCCTTAGATTGCTCCAAGGTTTGACTGTGGGTACTACACTCACTTATATCTAAACCTATTCGAATACAAAAATTATTATAAAATAAAAAAGTATACATGAAACCAAATTAATAAACTCATGTTTTAAACTATATTAAAAAAATCATTTAAACATGAACTTACCGTAATCTCATGGTTGTCCTTCATTTGTCATTGATGCTCGATTAGGTCAATACCAAGTTTAGCTACATGAATAGACATGTCAAATGATGAAGAAACATGAGGATAAATCATGGTAGTCATCTTAATTAGACTATCAAATTTCATATGACATCCCTGTATACACAATACATTTGTGAATATAAGCTATATTTGCTGAAGTATATAGTAAAATTACTAAAATAAAAGTGCTAAATTACAATTCAAAATTACAAGTGAATATACATACCTCAGTGAGTGCTTATGAAAATGACATTTCAGTAGTAATACTCAAGTCGTTCTTGAATCATAATGATGGAGGAATGTCCACCTTAGTCATCAACTCAATAAAAAACCTAATAATTAATAACTTGGGCAATTCATTGATTAAATAAGTTGCTAACAAACTTAGTCTTGCATATAATCCAAGATTCAACTATAGTCTAAGAATTTTATTCTTTTGGTGTAAGTTTCTATAAAAGTTTAACAAAGGAACACATAAGAGTGTTGATAATAATATTTTTAGGAATATAATTGGTCAAGAAGTGCTAAAATCCTATTTTTCCACAGTCCTTGTTCTTGAAAAACATATAGTTTGTAAACTAAGAAATTATGTGCCTTGTGTTTAGTGTTGCAACTTGTTATGGATTCTAAAGAGTTTAAATAAGGATGTTTAATGCTCATATAAAATGGTAGATAATATTGATATAGGTTTATATTTTTTTGACATTGAAATATGAAATAATCCTTGAATACCGTATTTGTTAAAAGGGTAGCATACAGTCAAAGGACTGAGTTATATTATTTTGAAACTAGTTTGGGATTCCATTGAGATTTTAAGGTAAATAAGATATTAAATTGAATTTTATACAATCACATATTAGGTTTTGAAGATATTGGGAGTTGAAGGAAAGGTAAAGTAACTTTGTACCCTATTTTCCTATGTGCATAGACAGGGTTATAAACTAAGAGTTTTGAGTTTGCAATTAATTGTGGGCTTTTAAAATGTGTTGTCTAAATTATAAAATTATATAGGGTTAGTATAGAACCAATGAATTTTTTTTGGGGGTTTTAAACCCACTAAAACAAAATTTATCCCCTTTAGTGTGCTCTCTGCCCTAGTAATGGCCTAGAAACCTTGATTCTAGGGTTTAGTGTATAAAATGAGATTTGACCATTGAAAAATTACAAAAACTTGTATTATTACATTATTTTATGTCTTATCACTAATATACATTTTTTTAGGCTTTTTAGGTATGGAAAAATAGGTAAATGAGGTTGTGATCTAGTGTTAGGCCTAGAGAAGGGTTAAGGGAGAAGGGGTGATATAGAAATAGGAAGATTTATCCAAATAAGGGGGTCAAAAAATGATTGATTTATATGAAAGAGCCAAATGGGTATCTTTAAATGTCAATATATTATAGATAAATTTCATACATGTTACTAAGGAGGTTTGTACAAATGGAGTGTTAATTGGTGAGAGACCTAAATAAGGAAGTATAATTTTCCTTGAGAGTTGTGTTAAAATATTAATGTGGGAATTGTATGGTAAAAATGGGTCCTTAAATATGTATTTATTTTATAGTGAAGATCTTATATATTCTCCCAATAAGGAGCTTTACCTAAAAATAGGGCTAGTATAAGGTAAAACTAGAAAGATATATGTGAGGGGTAAGTAAATAGATAGTTTGAGTTAATGACATGACCAAGGATGTAAAGAGAGAGTGATAAGAAGATATAAGGATTTATTTGACTAATATTATCATTTTAATTTGATTTCCTAAAGGACTAATGGAATGAGTTATGAATGGATGAAGGAGAACCTTGAAAGGAAGGGATATAGGTAGAGTTTGGTATAAAAGTTGATATAGGTCTGGATCAATGGATTTAGATATGACCTCTTCCCTAAATAGATATATTAGGTCTTTGGGCCCCCTTAATAGGTGGTGGTAAGAAACTACTCAACTCCATCTATCTATATGGGTTTGAGGTCCCCTATTGTATATGGTCTCAAGGCCTATGCCATATACATATAGACTATAGTTTATACTCGATGCTCTCCCAAAAAACCAAGGGAATTGACTAGGTAAAATGATATCTAATGGATTCTCTCCTAACAAACCAATAGAATTAACTAGGTACAATGGCGTGAAGAGGCTATGCCATCTAAATTTATAACTTCATAGATAGAGATGAAATTATTATGATTGGATGGAATCAAGATGGGAATTAAATTTATAGCTATGACCATTTTAGATATCGATCATAGAGATTAAACCACTATATGTGATTAGGATAATAAAGAATCAAGTGCCTGACTATGAGGCCAATATTTAAAAGAAAGGAGTGGTGTGCATATTGATGAAGACATTCTATGCTCACTTGGTAAATTGATAGAAATATATTATACCAAACATAATTTATCAAATGCATTATGTGTGTGTGTGTGTGTACATCCAATCCTAATGATTGGGATTGACCCACTATGGAAACTAACTATAATGGGATATCAAGCAAATGTTCAACTCACTATTTTGGTTATTTTAAACATAGTTGAGATGGAGGATGAGTTTATAACAAGTTACACTAATCCATGTTATTACATCAAACAATAAAAAGTCCAACAAAATTATATTAAGTATTTTATATTTTCTTACACAAAATATACCAAGGATGCAATTAAGGTGTATGAATTTATATCTAGAGTATATAATATTCACTTTAAGTTTTACCTCTATAAATGTATATGGTGTCATACTGACACAAACAGATGTAGTAGCCTGGGTTGGCCCATTACCTAGTTGTGATGTCAAAGGCAACATCTCCTCCTGGAACACAAAAAAATACATATAAACTATTTAATTTAAACATGTAAATTAATTTTTACCTTTTTAATTTTCAAATATAACTTAAAAATTTAACATTAAATTTATATTAAATATACCTACATGTGTGTAGATACTCCCAATGTATTCAAACCAAATATGTATACCAACAACTCATCAATCAAGACAATATCCTTTAATCCCCTTAAAGTTCCACCATCATCATCTAAAGGTCTGGTGTATATAGCACCATAATATCTACATGGGTGGGGTTGAGTACAACACTAGATAGAGTATCTCAAGCATTTATCTCTAAAAGTCTACTCATATGATGAACAAGTGTATCAATAAGTAAAAAAAGTGCATGTAAAGTGTCTATCTCCACAACCTCTATCACCATAGAGGGAATTTCTAGATGAAGTATATTTTGGGTAGGAATCCTTTTAGGGTGATTAGGTTCATGATGTACACCTAATCGATCCTGTGTAGAGCCTTTCCCTTGGACCTAAAACTCACCATAGTCAAAGTTGTTTGGAATTTGATTAAGGACAAACTTGCAATAGAGTTTCCTCAAAAAGTACAAAGGGACCTCATGGTTATTACAAGGGGATATTCAAATACCATCCACTATCATTCCAAAAAATTGGCCTTGATAAAATTTTATTGGCATCAATGGATTGGGAAATGTTTGGTTATTATGAGAAATGGGGCATTGGTTGGGTCGATAAATAAGGCACAAATTTGATCTTTTGTTATATTTTTGTTCTTCACCTCAGATGCTAACAATTTGTTAGCATATTAAGCCCTATAACTATCCCTATATGGCCTCCATATATTAATTTGAATTGTTATCAAGTCAACTTGGCCTAATACTAATTCTAGGTTATTGGCCAAATAAGTGTGATGGGTGTTTGTGGAAGTAGGCTCCCTCATTCTCCTAATTATTTACTCAATTTTAATTTTGTTCTCCACTATGTGAGCAACTATATCCTCTTAGATACCTATGGAGTATAGGGTAACTATAGGAGGGCTAGGTGGAGGGTTATGAGGGTTGGGCAAAAGGTTAGGTAGAGGATTAGGTGGAGGGTTAGGTAGAGCATGATGACCTGTTGGAGAAAAATAAAAAATAAACTTACAATTCACATTCACAAAAGAATAAAAAATCAAAAAAATTGATTTAATCTACAAAAAACATACCTCTTCTTCATGGTGAAATCATTAATCTAGCGAATAGAGGGCAAAATGTGAATCTTGCAGGCCAAAATGAGATTTTTAAGGTGAAACATGATCTTGTAGGCTAAAATGTAAATGAGAATCACCAAAACATGAATGGAAAGAATGAAGAGGATGAGGTTTTTTTTGTTTGTTTTATAGTTTCAATAACACATATGAATTATGTAAACCTATGGGAATGTGTACGCATTCCTATAATGCATACATGTTTCTATAATTTTAAATAATACATACGTATTATTTTTATAATGTTTACATGTTATGGTTTATGTCCATGGAATTATCCCTCAACTTTGTGCACATACCCATAGGTGAATAATTTAAAGAGTCTACTATTTTTCAAAAGGTTTTGAGATCTCTAGCTCCCAAGTTTGATTCTAAAGTGTCTGTTGTTGAAGAGATGCAAGATCTAGACAAGTGAGAAATGGATGGACTTCATGGAACCCTAATATCATATGAGATGACAACAAGTGAAGGAAGACTTAGAAAATATGAATTTACATTAGAGGCAAAAAATAAGTCAAAGGAGAAGAAGACACAAGGTAATAAAGTCAAAGACAATGATGAATCTAATATTGATGATGATAAGTTGATAGCTATGTTTGAAATAAAGTTGAAAATTGGTTTAAGTAAATACAAGGGTAAGTTGCCGTTCAAATTCTTCAGTTATGGAGAGATTGGACACTTTTCTAACAAGTGCCCTCATAAACATAAATCAAAGGATGATAAAGAGAATGATGAATGTCATGATGATGATAAAAAGTATTATAAGTCTGATAAGAGCAAGAAAAGCTTCATAAGGTATGATGACAAGAATAAGTTTTTCAAGAACAAAAGAATCCTTTACATCAAGGAAGATTGCAGCTCATCTGATGAAAGTGAAAGATGTGATTCTGAAAGTGACTAGGAAGGTGATAGTCCTAATGTCAAATAAATTATCTTCATGGCTAAGGAAGAAAGTTGCTCAAATAAATAAGAGTCTATATGGATTGGAGGTGTTGTCAATGATTCAGATGAAGAAGGAGATAAGGTGGACTTATATTCTAAATTGATGAATACTCTATAATAAATAAAGATAATGAAAAAGAAAAATAGTATGATGAGGTCTCTTATCAAATATTATGAGGATAAAATAATTTTTTTTGAAGCTATACTGAGTAACAACTCCAAAGAAAAGGAGGAAATATTTAAATAGGTGGAGACTTAAATGGAGATTGTGACTGCAATCCCAAAGGCTAAAGAAGAAGAGTGTGATAGATATATACTTGAAGTGGATTTCTTGATATTTGTGTTGGATCAAGCATCAACTAATATGAAGTACTTTGTGAATTTTTAAAAGATTACCAATGATCTAGATAACATTATGAGTAGTCAAAAGACTTAAAAATAACAAAACAAGTCTTGTTTTTAATGGAAACCAAAATAATAACATTAATGTGATCAAGAAGATCAATGGTCAATCAAAGATTGATGGTGTTAGCATAATGAAGACTAATCATATCAAAAATCATAATGGTATAAGGTATGCTAATCCTTTCAATGGCTATTGTTATTCATGTAACCAATTTGGTCATAGAGCAAGGCATTGTAAAAGGCCCTTCAAGAATGGATATGCATGGAACTATGAGGAGAGTCTTTAGTCAAGAGCTATGGGTCATGGTTTGTTTACATCAATATAAATAGTGTGTTTCAATTGTTAAAAGATTGGTCATATTGAAATGTTCTATAAGCATGGATTCTCAAGTTGAAACAAAAAAGTTGGCTTCCCTAGAGTATAATAAAAAAGACAAGACAATGAGTGGAAACCTAAGTTATCTAAGGTTGATGACTATTTTTCAAGTCAAAGAGGACTATTTTCCATGGTGGAGCATATTATAAATGAAAAGGAGTGCCAATAATTCTCTCTATTAACTCAGATTGTGGATGGAGTCAAGACCAATAGACCAAGTTAGAATGTTATTCAAATAGATATTGAATGGGTCAAGCCAAAATGGCTAGTCAATCTTAAGAGGATAATGAAGGAATTTCAATTTAGTAAAGACATGGAGATTCCCAAGAGAAGATGTGACTCCATTAGGCTTCATGGAAGAACTTAGTTAGTGAGTAGAAGCATGAAGGATGTTTTATCTTAGGGGAAACTTTGTGTTCTTTATTGTCATTTAGATCCAAGGTCCAGTCAAGAGTCTACAGGAGGTGTGATCATAAGAGATGGGTTACAAAGAGCTTGTATGATGACTTTATCAAACTAAGTCACTATCATGATAGTGTCTGAATATCTCATGGAGATAAGGGGAACCAATCATGCTCTAAGAGTAGGTATGTAAGCCTGATCTATGTTGAATTTTTGTTAAAGAAAGATAATGAGTTTGAGTGGAAAGACAAGGTGTGTTTTTCTAGGCTAAAGGATCAATAGTTTCCAAGAAGATGACCCTTTGTCATTAATGTCAAATGGGGAAAAAGTTCTAGTTTTGAAATTCCAATTTGGAAGAAAGGTTAGTTTGAAGAAGATCCATCTTAGGGAGATATGAATCATCAAATTTGTTTAAGTATTTTCCATAAATAACAAAGGGGGAGATTGTTGAGTTATGTTCCTATTGTTGGTGTTGAGGCATTAATGTTTTTATTGATGTCAAATTCAAGATGGATGTCGTTAATGTCAAGGTCAAAAGTTGAGGCCATACATGGTGGAGTGGTTTGTGACAAAGAGGTCTTGTGATAAGATAAAATTTGAAATCAACCTATTATTTCTCTATTGAGAGAGAATTTAAAGGCAACTTGGTATTCCTTATGAGTTTTATGTCGTGTCAAGGTCAAGATCATGGTGCAAAGTAAGTAAGCTATTGTTGAGTACTAGGTGTCTTGAGAAGCCTAGTCTAGTCCTAGGAGAAGGTATATGCATAAATCATAGTGATGCTTGGTGAATTATGTTAGTACAATCATGTGAAAGTGTATAAAGATATGGAAACATGTTAAAGAGTCAAATAAACCTTTATAATCGTTGTAAGGTTAGTTTTGTGGCTTAGTACTTGCATGAAGAGACCTAGTGAGAAATCATATGCCTGGTATAATGATGAGGTGAATAGTATGAGAATTGTGAAAATAAGGTTGGTAGTGTATGAGCATGGCATATGGTTGTATGATATGAGAATGAGGTATTTAGAGTATTTAAAGGAGTTTTAATATGTGTTAAAAGGATAAGTATGACTAATATTTCAAGGCTTAATGTGTAAAGAGACCTAATATGGCCTAATGAGGGGTCAATTTCATTTCCCAAGGTGAAAAAGATCTTGAGAGAATTTTAAGAGGTGTGATAAGTTGTGTTAAGTGTGTTTAATAAGTTTGAGGTCATATAGTAAAGGATAAAGCATGAAAATTGGTATTGAGATTTTTTATGTGCACAGAATGGGGTGTTGCAGACC
This sequence comes from Torreya grandis, assembly GCA_037957365.1. Classification (NCBI taxonomy): domain Eukaryota; kingdom Viridiplantae; phylum Streptophyta; class Pinopsida; order Cupressales; family Taxaceae; genus Torreya; species Torreya grandis. The sequence continues at coordinate 1,650,333 of JARHVA010002785.1, forward strand.
CGAGAAGGATTTTCTTATGCTCATTGGCATGTGCAGCCTTTGAATGAGAAATTGATTAGTTCATGGAAGTTTTTAAAGGGTCTTATATTTAATTTCTTGGCATTTGTTTTGGAGTTGAGGGGCAATCCTTTATAAATGATTGTTAAGAATAGAAGGCAATCTAAACCCTCGTTATGACTCGATAGGAAAGATATTATTGGGAAGTGCTTAGAATGGTTTGTTTGACCATAGTATGATGATCATAGGTTGTATCAAAATCTCATAGGTACCTCTAGGTGACATTGGTATATCATAATAATGAGTGGAATCTATAAAAAAACCCTTACTTCTCAGACTTTTAATGTAGTAGGCAAGATTGACTAGGTCAAAACATGAAAATAGTTGGATAATGATGTGTGAGACTTTTAATTTGTGATAATATAAGTTTTTGAGTAATTTTTAGACCCTAAATATTATAAACCAGTCATGGAAGTTGACTATATCACCAAACATGCCTAATAAGGAAGACAGTGAGAAAATTAGGTAGAAGTGAGAATGAGATTAGGGATAGCTTACAATAGATTAAAGATGGATCCAAATGCATGGAATTATTTTAAATAAATATACCACATGTCCCATTTTTTTATAATTTTTTAATATGTTCATATACAAGAAAAAGGTTTTTCTCAAAGTGAGGTTTGTGTAGGGTGAAGATATGATATTGGTCTGTAAGACCAATATTGATATTGAAAATTGTAATATATTTTTTCGAAGATGTTATAAGTATGTTTAAAGATCATGAAAACCCATTTTAAATTCATAAAAAATTTCACGTAAGTGCTTTAAATATTGATTTTCATGACTATGTTTTTGGAACTACAAGCCATTTTCTATGTGTAAGTGAGAATGATGTGAGTCTTTTTGCATAGAGTTGAAGAATCCAATACACATTAAGTTGTTATAGAGGAATAATAGTTTAATTTCAATATACTTTTATTCATGATAAATGTCTATTAAGGTGTGAAAATTCAAATGTTCTTGATTGGGTTCTTAAGGCCTATGTGCAATTCTAAGTGAGCATATGAAAATGATCAATTTGAGGTCTTTTGACCTGTATTGTGAAATCTAATGGAATTAGTGATGACCATGAGGTCATGAAGGTTATATCCATGTGATTTTTTCCTTGTTTTATATTTAAAAGTTGAGTGTATGATTCATATTTGTAAGATAAACTTTTTGGTAGTAAGAAGGCCTAATGGCAAGTAGACCTAATTATGTGGTTCAATAACTGAAATGTGCTAAACAGTATTAGGGACCTAAGGTGAGATTATAAGGGGTATAATTTTTTTCATGTATTTATTAAGGATAATTATTTTCCAATATGGTCAAGGTGAAATGTGTGCCTTGAGAATGCCTAATTGCATTAGGTCTTTATTAAGCCTAATGGTGGTGATCAACATTTGTAGTGGGTTTTTTAATTTTGAAAAATGTTTTTTTTTTATATTAAAATTGTGATCAAATTCTGGTGAGGTTCTTGTTTGACCAAGATGGGTGAGAGAAAGAATCAAGTATAAAGAGAAGGTCTAATAGGCCTAGTTTGACTAGTTAGAATATTGAGAACATGAGCAAATTTTGAAGACCATAAGCAAGGTTTTGGAAACCAAGTAGAGGGTGTGAAGACCATAAGAGATATGTGGTGAATATTTCATGAAGATATGACTATGTTTTTACAAGTGATGAGCAAGGTCATATGACCTAATTTTGAAGACCATAAGCAACATTTTGGAAACCAAGTAGAGGGTGTGAAGACCATAAGAGATATGTGGTGAATATTTAATGAAGATATAACTATGTTTTTACAAGTGATGATCAAGGTCATATGACCTAATTTTGCCAAAGAAAGAGCTAGTTGAGTGAGAAGGCCTAATAAGTTGTTTGAGAGAGATAGAAGAGCTTGAAGAAATAAAGAAGGGGATCATCATAAATTAAGTGAGAAACATGTGTATAAAGGTGATAATAGGTTCAAGATAGATGATTTGGTGTTGATTTACCTTAGGGGTTGGTGCTTCCTTATAAGTTGGTGCTTGCTAAAGGACTAGTTTATTGTTAAATGTGGAGTTCATTTTAACACCCCTAAGGTAAAAATAAAATTACCAAGACAATTTTAACATGAAATATTTACCTTTTACAATGGTGGAATGAATTTTAACCACTTATCTTTTTTTGTCACATTTTTTGAAAAGTGGGTATGATTTAAAGGTATTGAGAGAATCAAGGGATTATGTGGTTGAAACCTCCCTTATTTTGTAGGGATATGGTTATCCTTATGATCATGGTGAATTTTTAAAGGGATTTTGAAAATTATAAATAGTGGGAAGGGGTAACACATTATTCATTGTATTTTTCATTGAGTTTTAAGCTCTACATTCTTTTTGCAGTCAGTGTAATTGGTTTTGAGGTGTAGCTTTGCATCTCAAAAATTCTAGTGGAAATTTAGGCTAGAGAAAATTATCTTTGTGATGATTTATTGTTTAGAGTTGCTTTTAATATTGTTTATAATATTATTGAGATCCTCTTGATGGATGTAGCCTACATTAGGTGAACCACATTATATGGGTGTTATGTGTGTATTTTTTCTTAGATCTAATTTTTTCTTCCTATTGGAATATTGTCATTGATGTCAAATGAACTATTGCCAGAAGTGAATAGAACTATTACCAGAAGTGACTGAAACTATTGTTGGAAGTGAACAGAATTGATTTCTAGAAGTGAATGGAAATGTCAATGGAATTGAACGGAATTATTGCCAAAAGTGAACAGAATTGTTGATGTAAGTGAACAGAAATGTCAACAGAAGTGAATGGAAATGTCGACGGAAGTGAATGGAATTGTTAATAGAAGTTAATGGAAATGTCGATGGAAGTGAATGGAATTGTTGACAAAAATGTTGATGGAATTTTCAACATTGGTTGACCTATTGGGAGGAGTTGTGACCATTTGAAAGGACCTTTTGACTTGAAGAGTCATGACCTTAATTTGTGGCTTTCTATGGGTTATAAATAAGTGCATAAAGAATGGAAAAAAAATTATATTTGAAAGTGGAAGATATATAAAAGAAGAGCAAAATTTTTAAAAGAAAATTTTTGTGAGAATATTAAAAAGAAAAAATCAGCAAGTATAAGGAAGAGTATCGCAATGAAAACACTCAAGTGTAGATCAAAACTAAAGGAGATAAAGCAAGTGTTCTATCATCCATTATTTTGACAACAAATTTGAGATAGAAGAGTGATTTTTTTTTATAAGGTTGGTGCCTTCATTTTGAAGAGATTGGTGTTTCTTACTGAGTTGGTGCTCGGTGAAAGGGGTTGGTGCTCCTATAGGTTGGTTCTTATAAAATTGTTTTTAGGGTTGGTGCTACAACAGGTTGGTGCCTATGTATATTTATATTAAGATAATTTCTCTATGGTTTTCTCTCAAAAGGGTTTCCACACAAATCTATGTCTATTTGCATTATGTGGTTTTGCATTGTATTCTTTGATTGCTTTTAATTTATTAATTGAGGAGTAATTTGAGGTTTTGGATTTAAGATTAATAGTCAAAAGCAAAAAATATATTATATTGATTCACCTCCCCCCTTCTTAGTATAATATTGTGCTTAATAATTGGTATCGGAGCTGATTCCTTCCGTGTTAGCACAACTACTAGAAGGTAGATCTTGGAACGCACATATGGCAGGATCTCAAGTGCTAGATGGTTTCTCCACTAATAAGGATCCTTTGCTTGATGGAATGAATTACGTATTTTGGAACATAAAAATGAATACTTACTTGATGGCCCTAGGTTTTGATATTTGGCAAGCAGTGGTAATAAGATACACAATGCCAAAAATTGCACCAACGGATGCCTTCGAAAAAAAGGCCAGTGAGAACAATGTGAAAGCTATGAATGCAATCTTATGTGGGCTTTCATAAAATGAGTTTGTTAAGGTTATGCATTGTGAATTTGTAAAAGAGATTTGGGATAAACTCAACACTATTTATGAAGGTGATAGTAAAGTTAGAAAAGTAAAATTCTAAAACCACTAGAGGCAGTTTGAAAGTTTAAAAATGAAGAATGATAAAAACATTATTGGGTATCTTCTTCATGTCAATGAGATTGTTAATGTCATTCGAGGACTTAGAGAGAAAATTTAAGAATCTATGATCGTTCAGAAAGTCTTGAGTTCCCTACCATTGAGATTTGATGCAAAGGTCTCTACCATTAAAGAAATGAAGGATTTAGACACAATGAAAATGGATGAGTTCCATGGAATTCTTACAGCCTCAAAAATGAGAATTGAATTTGAGAGATAGTCAAAGAAGGAAGAATCATTCAAAGTCTCAAAGAAAGAGAAGATCAAAGAACCAGAATCAAGTGAAAATTCAAGTAGTGAAGAAGATGAAAATTAAGCTATATTCATTCGGAAGCTAAAGAAAGGATTAGGAAAATATAAAGGAAAGTTACCATTTAAATGCTTTAATTGTGGTAAAATTGGTCATTTTACAGCCAAATGTTCAAATAAAGGAAATAACAATGATGAGAGAAATAAATAAAAGTACAGAAAGGGATTCAAGCTGAGCAAGGACAAGGAAAGATTTTAGAAAAAAATAAAAACCTATACTCCAAGAGGTATAGTAGCTCATCTGAAGAAAACAAAGAAAGTGATGTTAAGAGTGATAATGAAGAGATTATGTTCATGGCTACAGAAGAAAATGCCTCCACTAGCAAAGATAATTTGGAGGAAGATGAATACATGGAAGAAGAAGGTGAAGTGAACCTTGAAGAAGAAATTATTTGGACATTGTAAGAAATAAAAGCATTTAAGAAGAAGAATCAAAAAATAAAGTTACAACTCTAAAAATATGAAAAAGAGAATTGAGACTTCAAAGTGAAGACATCACAAGTCTTCGAGGAATCAAACAAAGTAATTGTTGATCTAAAAGTCCAAATCAAAGAAGTAAAGAAAATTAAAGAATATCTAATGAACTAGCTAAAGAAAAAAGGAGAAGACTGTGAAAGGTATGAATCTAAGATAGATGTTTTAAAAAGGGGTCTAGAAAAGGCAAATTCTAAAATAGCAAGTGAATTGAAATTTGAGAAAATAACTCAAGTTTTGAAAAGATTCTAGAGAATCAAAGATCACCATCTAAAAAGTTAGGCATTGGGTATGAGAAGGAAAAAGAGAAAGCTAAGAGCTATGCTGAAACTCTTAAGGAACCAGTGAAAAAGGAGACCAAGAAGGAAGAAGCCCAGAATACAAAAACCAACTCTATCAACAAAGAAAGTAAAGGAAAACTAAACTTCAGAAGATAATTTGCTCCAAGATATGCAAATAAAACTAGGTTTGGTAATTATTTTGATGGATAATTTTATTATTGTTAGGAACCCGTGGAAGCACCATTGATTACCACATACAAGCAACTTAAGATGCAGAATTAAACCAGAAGTAACAAGTAACTAGAAACCAGAAACAACACAGAATATGAGAGACAATACCCAATTGTATTAATACTCATCAAGAAAAGAATACAATAAAGAAGATGCCACTTCTTCTTCACACCTCTTAGAGGCTTCCCACACCTCAAGTGTACAGTACTTCTTTCCTCAAAGCTCTCTCTCTTACGGTCCCAACACACAACTCAAACACAGAGTTGGTGTTCACCTCTAACCAGTCAGTATCCACTATTGCTAGTACACCAGTGCTCCACACACTCCACAAGTGCTCCACGCACTCCAAGTACTCAACATACTCCAAGTAGATCTCCCCTGAACTGCAACACCCTGTAACCCAAATGATCTTACTTATGGAAGGAACTTCCTTGCCTTCCTCTCTTGCTCTCTAATGTGTTGCTGTCACCTTTGATCCTGCTATCACCTGCAGATCTCCTTTGACCTCGCACACACACACCATGTAGATCTCTCTACACCCTGAAGAACCCTTGTCCTTGCCTCAACAAGTCCTTATGATTCTCTAAACCAGTACCCCAGTGGATCTTCTCCCTGATCTAGCACACCTATAGACCAACCTGATCATACACACTTGGCACCCCTATGGAACTAGGAGGAACACCCTTGCTCACTTCACACATAGAAGAAGCTAACCTTGCTCAACTCAACTAACACAAATTACAATACAGCCCATGAGTCTCTTAAATAGATCTCATGCAAAAAATAATTAGACACCTAATTACAATAATTAGATCCACAACTCAAGACTATAATTAGCCCTCAACATGCAAACACCTAGTTCATTAACTAACTATTTGTAAAAATCATAGTTTAAACCGTATAGGAGACTGACATCAGTCCTTGTCTGCCTAGATGTGACCAACATCAATCGACTTCTGACTGTCGTTAATTGCTTCCTATCCATACCTTACTGACATCAGTTGGCCTGACTGACACTGATGACTGTGACAACAACATCCTCCTCCATGTCTACATCCATGTGAAGCTTTTAGCTCCACAACCTAACAATCTCCCACTTAGAGATAAATAGTTGCATTGTACCTATACATATACCTCTTCTAATCTATTTCCTATCTTGTATCCCTCTTCAAGCTCAACCTTGAAGACCAACCACCACAAATCCTATGGTGCACCTCCTGTCATCTGAGTAACCTACCACATCTAAACATACAAACCCATGTAGTGAAGTCCTGACCCTGCATAGCATGTATACCTGCTACTGGTCCCTCTCAAATACCTGAGAACCCACTTCCCCGAATTAGCTCCTAACTCTCTGATAGCACCCATTGCTTGGGTAAACTCAAGTCTATACCAGACCTCATGTGATTTCAGACACTAAACTATCTATCCCTTGGTGTGCTTTGATTCTACATCCTATGTATCGAACCTCACCAACACCTGATTCACATCAGCTCCCACTAGAGACAAAATCAACATGTGATCTTCCATGTCTCTCATGCCAAAGAATTTTGCTGCTCCAAATTTCTCATGACATGCCACTAAACTAACCTTACCCTTAGCTCAGCAAAACCCTGTATGTACAAACCTACTAGCAAACCATCCACATACAGTCATAGGATAATGCTATGACCATCATCCACCTGGTAAGACAAACACAATGGTTACACTGACATTGACTAAAGCCCTGCTTTGTCATCCACCTGTCAAACCCTGTACCACTGTCCTATAGCTTCTTCAAGACCATATGACCTGGCCTTCCGTCTCACGTATCCATTCTCTCTATTCTTTAACTAAGGTATCCATTCATCTCAGTGCTTTTCATACTAGCTGGTAACCCTACCAAATCTCCCATTTGGTCCTGCATCCTATTCATGCCATGCTCCCACTCTTTCCTAGATCCTTCCTACTCTACAGTCAGTAACTAGTATAAAGAAGAGGAACAACAATTTTGAGGCCTACTTACACTTTCAATCCCCCCCATGGGCGTTTGAGACTCCTTGATAGCTTGCTGTCTGTTCAAAATCTATCTCAATGATCGACCTCAATTATCACACAATCTACATCCAATTGACATCAGTTCCCATGCAACTATCCTTTTTATTGATGTTAATTTCTTGATCGACGTCAGTCTTACCTAGTCGTCGATGTCGGTTATTTGACCGACATCGGTAGCCACCTTTCCTGACACCACCAGCTCTAGTGTGCACATGACTGACATCGGCACCTATCTATTCGACATTGGTTCCCCTTGACTGATGATGGTAACTGTGTTTGACTGTGAGTAATGAATTTTTACCCATGAGCTCTCCATGGATCAAAACCCTATCCAAACTACCCTGCTCAGAGTTATTTAGTCCCATCTACTGATCTTTATCCATCATCTCCTCCAAAAACACCAAGGCTTTCTAGTTCTTAAGTCTGTCAAAGATATCTGACTTCCACTTAAGAACATGCATCTCCTTCTTGCTCATGTGACCAAGCCTACAAAGCCATGTCCTTGCAACAGAAAAAGAATTAGTAATACAAGCAAGTAAATAAAGAGTACTTGCTTTCTTACCACATCCTAATTCAAGTGCATCCACTATGAGAGTTTTTGTGCATCTCTCATCACCCAACTTTCCTGAAGCAATTATCTGCATCTTCAAGACTGGGACCTATATGACCTTCTTCAACACCCATGTGTTCACCACCTACAATTTCAGCAACACTTCCCCTTTGCCAATACTATGACAAGGCTCACCAACCCCTCTACTTGGGGCTGCATGGAAAGAGGCAATGGAATCTATTAACCAAGATTCACCTTTATCCAAGAAACATCCCAGAGTATCTTGTGCAACAACACTTGTAACATTTGCTTCTTTAGTTCCTTCATGCTGATCTGCTATCAACCAACAATATTTCTTTACCTGCTCTTTCTTTCCATAACACCGTAAGTGACCATTCATGCTATTCAGTTTCTCCATTCATAGCTTACTTTCTTCTACCATTGCTATACTCCCACTCAATCAAAAACCCCTGAGAGTGACCTATAACCAAACACAAAACCTACTCCCTGCAACCTTAGCTCTGATACCAACTGTTAGGAACCCATGGAAGCACCATTGATTACCACATACAAGCAACTTAAGATGTGGAATTAAACTAGAATTAATAAGTAACTAGAAACTAGAAACAACACAGAATATGAGAGATAATACCCAATTATATTAATACTCATCTAGAAAAGAATACAATAAAGAAGATGCCACTTCTTCTTCACACCTCTTAGAGGCTTCCCACACCTCAAGTGTATAGTACTTCTTTCCTCAAAGCTCTCTCTCTTACGGTCCCAACACACAACTCAAACACAGAGTTGGTGTTCACCTCTAACCAGTCAGTATCCACTATTACCAGTACACCAGTGTTCCACACACTCCATAAGTGCTCCATGCACTCCAAGTACTCAACATACTCCAAGTAGATCTCCCCTGAACTACAACACCCTGCAACCCAAATGATCTTACTTATGGAAGGAACTTCCTTGCCTTCCTCTCTTGCTCTTTGATGTGTTACTGTCACCTTTGATCATGTTGTCACCTATAGATCTCCTTTGACCTTACACACACACACACCATGGTGATCTCTCTACACCATGAAGAACCCTTATCCTTGCCTCACCAAGTCCTTATGATTCTCCAAACTAGTACCCCGATGGATCTTCTCCCTGATCTAGCACACCTACAGACCAACCTGATCATACACACTCAGAACCCCTATGGAACTAAGAGGAACACCCTTGCTCACTTCAGACACAAAAGAAGCTAACCTTGCTCAACTCAACTAGCACAAATTACAATATAGCCCATGAGTCTCTTAAATAGATCTCATGCAAACAATAATTAGACACCTAATTACAATAATTAGATTTGCAGCTCAAGACTATAATTAGCCCTCAACATGCAAACACCTAGTTCATTAACTATCTATAAAACTCATAGTTTGAACCACACAGGCCACCGATGTCGGTCCCTATCTACCTAGATGTGATTGATGTCGGCTGACTTCTGACCGTCATCAGTTGCTTCCTGTTTGTACCCTGCCGATGTCGGTTGGCCTGACTAACACCGGTGACTGTGACAATAGCATACTCCTCCATGTCTGCATCCATGTGAAGCTTTTAGCTCCATAATCTAACAATTATTGCAGTCATTTTGGTCATAAAAAATTAGATTGTAAAAAGAGAGCCAAGGATATTGAAGTCAGGAGTAGAAACAAAGGAACCTATGGAGCTTCAAACAAAAACTAAAATTCATTTTCTCCCTTATCAAACTTTGATGAAGATATAGTTTGTTACGAGTGCAATAAATATGGACATATAACACACTATTGTAGAAGTGTTTTTAAATGTGTCAAACAAGATCAAAAGTTCAAAGCTCTAGTGATAAATAAAAGAGAACCATCAAAGACCTAGAAGAAGAAGCAAGAAGAATCCATGATTGTTGAAACATCATTCCATGCTAGAGATGAAGGAAAACAATGGTTCATTAATAGTGGATGTTTGAGACACATGAGTGGAGATAAAATCAAATTCATCTCATTAAAAAAGGTCAATGAAGGCATGGTGAAGTTTGGAGACAACACTACAACTAAAATAATAGGAAAAGGTACACTTAGTCTCGATAATGAAAAAAACAAAATAGAAAATGTGTTATATGTGGAAGGGTTAAAGCATAATATTCTAAGTGTTAGCCAAATGTGTGATCAAGGACACACACTCAAGTTCTTTTTTGAAGTTTTTGAGATCATAAAAAGAGACACAAGAGAACTAATTGTAGATGCTCATAGAACTACAAAAAACCTATACATGCTTGGAGAAATGAGAGGAGAGAAATGTTGTCTGAGTCAAGTTAAAGAGAGTTGGCTATGGTATAGAAGGTTAGGGCACATAAATTTTGATAATCTTTTGAAAATTAGAAACAAATAGGCTATGCGAGATATTCCCAAGATAATTAAACCTTCAAGCACTCTATGCAAGTAATGCCAACATGAGAAGCAAACCAGAACAAGGTTCAAAATGAAGGAATATTCAACCACTAAACCACTAGATTTGATTCATACTTTGTGGTCCTACCAAAACTGAAAGCATGCAAGGTGAGAGCTACTTTATGTTTCTCATTGATGATTATACTAGAATGATATGGGTAGCCTTTCTAAAATAAAAATTGGAAGCATTTGAAATGTTTAAAGCTTTTGAGGCATTAGTAGAAAATGAAAAAGAGCTGAAAATAAAATGCTTAAGGTCAGATCAAGGAGGTGAGTTTATTTCAAATGAATTCATTGAGTTTTGTGAAGATCATGGAATTAAGAGACAATACTCAGCTATAAGGACTCCACAACAAAATGGAGTGGTGGATTGGAAAAATTTAACCATAAAAGAGATGGCTAGAACTATGTTGAATGAATCTAAGCTATTAGATATATTCTCAAGAAAAGCAGTTAATACAGAAATATATATCTTGAATAAAGGGAAAATTAGAGTTAATAATGATAAAACTCCTTATGAATTGTGGAAAGGAAGACCAACTTTAGTCAAACATTTTAAAGTGTTTGGAGGTAAATTTTTTATCAACAAGAATGAAGAAAAAAAATTGATTCAAGAGTTGACGAAGGAATTTTTCTTGGCTATTCCATAAAAAACAAAGCCTATAGATGTTATAACAAAATGCTACAAACTATCATAGAAAGTGCTGGTGTTAGAATAGATGAGATCGTGAATTAAAAGGCAAAAGAACCTTCAAAAGAGCCTCTAGAAATACCCAATCTTGTAGAAAATAAGGGGAGGAAGAAAATGTAGAAAATTTGAGTGAATCTGAAAGGCAAGACACCAAAGCACCATCTCACTTTGTTCAAAAGAATCATGCTGAAAGTTGGATCATTTTCAACATTGATGTTGGGATGCAAACTAGAAGAAGAATTGTAAGTATACATGAGCATGTAAATTTATCTTTGTTATCAAAGGTAGAGCCTAATAATTTTTCTGAAGCTAGTCATGACAAACATTGGGTAAAAGCAATGGAAGAAGAGTTAGATCAAATTGAGAAGAATGAGACTTGGGAACTTGTGCCCAAGTCAATGGATCAGAATGTGATTGGCACTAAGTGGGTTTTTCAAAACAAATTGAATGAAAATGGCCAAATCACTTGAAATAAAGCAAGGTTGGTATGTAAGGGGTATGCTCAAGTAGAAGGTGTAAATTTTGAAGAGACTTTTGCTCCTATTACTAAATTAGAAGTAATTTGAATATTTTTTACATTTTCAATATTCAAAAATTTCAAAGTTTATCAAATGGATGTTAAATCAACATTTCTACATGGTAATCTAGAAGAGGAAGTTTACATAGAATAGCCAGAAGGATTTCTCTTATCAAAAAACAAGGATTATGTGTGTAAGTTGAAGAAGGCTTTGTATAGATTGAAACAAGCTCCTAGAGCATGGTATGCTAGTCTTGATAAATACCTACAAGACCAAGGATTCAAGAGAGGATATGTTGATAGTAATATTTACATCAAATTGAAGGAGATCACTAGTTAATTATTGTGGTGTATGTAGGTGATATAATCTTTGGAGGAGATAATGAGAAAATGCCTAAGTTATTTGTTGAAGATATGCAAAAGGAATTTGAGATGCCCATGTTAGGTGAGTTGTCATTTTTCCTTGGTTTACAAATCTCTCAATCTAACAAAGGAATATTCATATCCCAAAGCAAGTATGTAAAGGATATGTTGAAGAAATTCCATATGGAGGAGTGTGCCCCTACTAGCACACCTATGGCTATAGGTACAAAGTTGAGCAAAGATGATGAATCTTTGAATAATAATCAAATTATTTATAGATCAATGATTGGGAGTTTACTATATGTGATGGAATCTAGGCTAGACATCATGCAAGCAGTAGGTATGGTTGCATGATTTCAAGCAGCTCTAAAAGAAACACATGTGCAAGCTATGAAATGTATATTTAGATATTTAAAGAGAACCTTAGATTATGGGTTGTGCTACCCAAGAGGTAAAGACTTCATATTGGTAGCTGACATGGATTCAGATTGGGTAGGTTGTGTAGATGGTAGAAAAAGTACAAGTGGAGGAGCATTCTTTCTTGGAGATAGCCTAGTATCATGGTTGAGTAAGAAGTAGAATTTTGTATCTCTATCCACAGTAGAAGCAGAGTACATAGTGGCAGTGCTATGTTTTACACAATTTCTATGGATGAAACAAACCTTGAAAGATATCAAAGTAGAGTATAATCATCCAATCTCCATATTCTATGATAATACTAGTGTGATAAGTAGTTCAAAGAATCTAGTTATGCATTCCAAAACTAAGCATATCCCTATATAGTATCATTTATTGAGAGAATAGGTGGTAGAATAAAAATTAAAATTAGAATATGTTTCCACATCTGAATAGATGGCAGATATCTTCACTAAGCCACTTCCAAAGGAAACATTTGAGTACCTATGACAAAAGTTGGGAGTAATTTCTTTTACTTCTTACCACTGAAGGGAAGCATCAGCTGAGGGGGAGCTAAGTACTAGCTCTTGGATAGACCCTTTGCCATTGATGTCAAAGTGGGAGAAGTACAGAAAGAGGATGTCACAAAAAGGGGGAGCTAGAACAAAGAAGGATTTAGATAGAAGAGGCAATGCATCAAGGGGGAATAGTTTCAGTATGTGGTTGCCATCAATGATAAAGGGGGAGATTGTTGGAATATTGTCATTGATGTCAAATGAACTATTACTGGAAGTGAACGTAACTATTGCCAAAAGTGGATGGAACTATTACCAGAAGTGAATGAAATTGATTGCCAGAAGTGAATGAAAATGTCGACATAAGTGGACGGAATTATTGTTGGAAGTGAATGGAATTGTTGATAGAAGTGAAAAAAAATGTCGATGGAAGTGAAAGGAAATGTTGATGGAAGTGAATGGAATTCTTGTTGGAAGTGAATGGAAATGTCGATGGAAGTAAATGAAATTATTGATGGAAATGTTAATGGAATTGTCAACCTTAGCCAACCTATTGGGAGGAGTTGTGACTATTCGAAAGGACCTTTTCACTTGAAGAGTCATGACCTTAATTTGTGGCCTTTTGTGGGTTATAAATAAGTTCATAATGAATGGAAAAAATTGTAGATTCAAAAGTGGAAGATATATAAAAGAAGAGCAGAATTTTTAAAAGCAATTTTTTGTGAGAATATTAAAAATAAAAAAATCAACAAAAATAAGGAAGAGTATAGCAGTGAAAACACTCAAGTGTAGATCAAATCTAAAGGAGAAAAAGCAAGTTTTCTATCATCCGTTGTTTTGACAACAAATTTGAGATAGAAGAGTGATTTTTTCTGAGAAGGTTGGTGCCTTCGTTATGAAGAGATTGGTGTCTCTTGCTAAGTTAGTGCTTGGTGAAATGGGTTAGTGCTCTTGTAGGTTGGTACCTAAAAAAATTGTATTTGGGGTTGGTGCTCCAGTAGGTTGGTTCCAAAGAATATTTATATTAAGAGAATTTCTCCATGCATTTTTCCTGAAAGGGTTTCCATGAAAATCTATGTCTATTTGCATTGTGTGGTTTTGCATTGTATTCTTTGATTGTTTTGAATATATTAATTGTAGATTAATTTAAGGTTTTTGATATAAGATTAATAGTCAAAAGAAAAAAAATATATTATATTGATTCACCCCCCTCTTAGTATAAGCTTGTGCTTAACACTTCCATATGTCGCTATTGTTGTGATTATGAGGAATGATTTCTATGTTGCATATTATTGCATAATTAATTAATGTTAATCACTTATTCCTAATAACTAGTATCAAAGATAGATTTAATGGTTTTACTAAAGTGGTGAATTATAGGAAAAGATATTAACTTGAGTGGGAGCTATGATAGATAATGGCAGATCTAGAGTTGAAAAATTCAATGGGTAGAATTTTGGATTATGGAAGATGTAGATGGAATATTACTTATTTCAAAAGGATCTTTATCTCCCTTTGATGGGGAAAATAGGACAACCTTTAGGTTTGAATTAGGAAGATTGGAATTTTCATGATAAGAAAATATTGGGAGCTTTACGGTCATGCCTTACATCTTTGATTGCCTTTAATATCTTAGAGGAAATGAATACATTTGGTTTGATGACGAAATTAGGGGAGTTATAGTAAAAAACCTATGTCTATAATAAAATATATTTGATGAAAAAGTTATTTAATATGAAAATGTCTAAAAATGGTTCTATAGCTAATCATTTGAATAATTTTAATATGGTTGTGAGTATGCTAACTTATGTTGGTATTAAATTTGAAGATGAAGTTAAGGATTTATTGATTTTGTGCTCCTTACTAGATAGTTGGGATAGCTTGGTTATGGCTATGAGTAATGTCGTCCCTGATAAGTGAAGTTTAAAGTTTGAGGATGTTATAGGTGTAATTCTTCATGAGGAAATGTGAAGGAAGAGAATCATGGAATCATATTTATGGAATGATTTGATTGTAAAGACTAGAGGGATACAAAAGGATAGAAGCAAATGGAATCATTCAAAGTCAAAGGGCCAGGAAGATCTAAATCTAGAACCAAGATGGTGTGTTGGCACTATGGGAAAATTAGACACACAAAGAAGGAATGTTGGGAACTTTGGGACAAGAAGATCAAACATGAGGAGACCAAGGAGGTAAATATGACAACATGTAATGTTATTCAGGATGCTTTAATTCTTTCCTTGGATAATGTTCCTGAATCTTGGGTATTATATTTAGAGGCTTCTTTTCATGACACCCCACATAGGCATCATTTTACTGATTATGTTTAAGGAGATTTTGGACACCATAGGAAAATGGAGTGTCAGAGAGGATGAGCAAGATAATCATGGAGTATGCTAGGAGCATGAGGTTACATGTAGGGTTACCCCTAAAGTTTTGGATAGAAGCAATTAGCATAGTGGTATATCTAATTAATAGAGGACCTTCAGTGCCTTTAGATGGAGGCATACATGAGGAAGATTATTCTGCTAAGAAAGTTAATTATTATTTTCTTAAGTTATTTGTATTTGAGGCATTGGTTCATGTTCCCAAGAAGGATAGGACCAAGCTAGAGGCTAAGTCTAAGAGATGCACCTTTATTTGTTATGGTGAGGATGACTTTGGTTTCTAAATTTGGAGTCTTAGAGACAAGAAAATATTCTAGTCTAGGGATGTTATCTTTAAATAAAAAGTAATGTATAAGGATTAGTTGAAATAATATGAACAAAAGGATTACATAATATTGGATGATATTATGAATGGTAAAGTGTCCAAGGAGATAGTTTAGGAACCTCCTACATAGGAACCCCAAACTCGTATAATAAGAAGGTCTCTTAGGGTAAGAAAAGATACTAAACATTCTTCCCCATCTTTGAGTTATTTGCTACTTACTAATAATGGAGAACTAGAATGTTTTGAGGAAGTAATGTAGGAAAATTATAAGAAGTGGGAGCAAGCCATGGAAGAAGAACATAGTTCTCTCATGGAGAACTAGATGTGAGATTTGGTGAAATTACCCAAGGGCAAGAGAGCATTATATAATAAGTGGGTATACAAAATCAAAGAAGAGGATGGAGGAAGGAAAAGGTACAAGTCTTGGTTAGTGGTAAAGGGGTTTGCATAGAATAAAGGTATTTATTTTGATGAGATTTTTTCTCTGATTAAAATGACTTCTATTAGAACTATGCTTAGTATAGTTGAAATAGAGGATTTGAATTTAGAACAATTAGATGTGAATATTGAATTCATTCATGCTGATTTGGATGAGGAATTATATATGAAATAAAAATAGGGTTATGAAGTTAAAGGAAAGTATAAATTGGTGTGAAAACTAAAAAAGAGCTTGCATGGCCTTAAACAAGCTCCATGATAATGTTATAAAAATTTTAATAGTTTTATGTTGGAACAACATTATCTAGGTGTCATTCTAACCATTATGTGTATGTCAAGATATTTGAGGATGGTAATTATAATATCCTATTCTTGTATGTGGATGGAATGTTGGTTTCAAGAAAGAACATGCAACAGATTCAAGTATTCAAGAAGCAGCTTGGTGATTCCTTTTCTATGAAAGATTTGGGTGCAACGAAGCAAATCCTTGGTATGAGGATAACTCAAGATAGGAAGGATAAGAATTTAATCTTACCTAGGAAGAATATGTGACTAATTATTTTGAGAGGTTTAGTATGCAAGATGCTAAGTTGGTTGGGACTCCTTTGGTAGGCCATTTCGAATTGTCAAAGGAGAAGTTTCCCAAGATATAAGAAGAAAAGATAAAGATTTCTAAGGTATATTAACCATCCATAGTTGGTATCCTCATGTATGTTATGGTATGTACTAGGCTATATATTTCCCATGAAATGGGATTAGCAATTAGGTACATGAGTAATCTAAGTTATCAAAACTAACAAGCAGTGAAAAGGATTATTTGATATTTGAGAGGACCCATGGGTACACCAGTATGTTTTGGTTGATCAGACACCACTTTGTGTGGTTATGTGGACTTGAATATGGCTAGGGATGTTGATATTAGAAGGATTATTATAGGTTATGTATTTACTCTTGGGGATACAACTGTTAGTTGGATTTCTTAGATACAAAAGGTTATGGATTTATCAACCATAAAGGTTGCGTATGTTATTGCTAAAGAGGCTATCAAGGAAATCATTTGGTTACAATAGTTACTTAATGATTTGGGGCATAAACAAGAAGTTGGGGGACTACATAGTGATAGTTAAAGTGTTATACATTTAGCCAAGAACTCTACTTTCCACTCGAGGATGAAGCACATATAGTTGTGGTATCATTTCATCAAGACAACTTTGAAGGAAAACATGGTGAAGTTAGAGAAGATACATATGAGCCAAAATCCTATGGATATGATGACTAAATTAGTCACATTGGAGAATTTTAGGCTATGTTTAGATTTGGTTGGTCTTCGTGAAGATCATGGAGTGTTAAATTTTGTTTAAGGAGAAATGAACTCCAAGTGGGAGATTATTAAATGTGGAGTTCGTTTTAACACCTCTAAGGTAAAAATATAATTACCAAGGAAATTTTAACATGAAATATTTACCTTTTACAATTATGGGATGAATTTTAATCACTTCCCTTTTTTGGCACATTTTTTGGGAAGTGGGTATGATTTAAAGGTGTTGAGAGAATCAGGGGATTATGTGGTTGAAACCTCCCTTATTTTGTGCCTTATTTTGTCGAGATATAGTTATCCTTATGGTTATGGTGCATTTTTCAATGTATTTTTAAAATTATAAATAGGGGAGAGGGATAACACATTATTCTTTATGTTTTGCATTGAGTTTTGAGCTCTGCATTCTTTCTATGGTCAATGTGATTAGTTTTGAGGTGTAGCTTTGCATCTCAAAAAATTTGGTTTGAATTCAGGCTGGAGAAAATTATCTTTGTGAGAGGTTTCTTGTATAGGGTTTCTTTTACTCTTTTTATAATATTATTGAGATCCTCTTGATGGATGTAGCCCATATTGGGTGAACCACGTTATATCAGTGTTATGTGTGTATTTTTTCTTAGATATAAATTTTTATTCCATATGTCTCTAATATTGTGATTCTAAGGAATTATTTTTGTGTTACATATTATTTCATAATTAATTAATTTTAATCACTTATTACTAACATAGTTGAGTTGGTGCTTAACTAGTGAGGGGTTGGTGCTCCTTGTGGGGTTGTTGCCTCACTAAATTTGGATTATTTACTTATAGTAATGTATTAAAATATATGTATAAGTGGTTTTTATCCCCAAAGAGGGTTTCCCACATATCACCTATGTTCTTATGTTGTTTTATTTCATAGATTCTTGTTTATGCATTGGTTAATGTGTGTATGTGAATGAATGCTTCATAGATGTTAAGTGAAATTGAAGGATTATTTGAAGCCAATTGATTCAAATCCCCCCTTAGTAACTTTATTTACAACATGGAAAGGGGGAATATAATAAATAGGAATGGGATACCTGAGATGACTCTATATATACTAAGAAAGTGGATGCTACCTACAAAGTCCCATGGATATGAGGTCCACCATGAACTTTAGGCTAAATGTAGTTATCCCAAGATGTGGGATAC
Organism: Torreya grandis; assembly: GCA_037957365.1. Lineage (NCBI taxonomy): Eukaryota > Viridiplantae > Streptophyta > Pinopsida > Cupressales > Taxaceae > Torreya > Torreya grandis. The sequence continues at coordinate 1,668,923 of JARHVA010002785.1, forward strand.
AATAAAAGTGATGATAATCAAGTGGAATTTTTGATATAATAATGTGGTAATGATTTATTAAAACAAAATGGTTGATGCTCATGATTATAACAACATCAAGCACAAGAATTTGTGAAACTATGAGAGCATGGTTTATTTTAAAACCACACTAAAATATAAGAGATGAGCACTTAAAAATTAAATTAGTTCATAATGTTTAATACATATAAGTATTAGAATGATAATAATCTCACAAAATAATGAGAGATTAAACAAATCACAAAATAGTGAGAGTGTAAATAACTTACAAAATGGTGAGAGTGAGAATAACTCAAAAAATGATGAGAGTGAGAATAACTCACAAAATGGCAAGAAAATTTAGATAAAAACATAGAGGGACTAATGATTCAAGATAATGGTGAAAGAAATCAATCATTAAAACTAGCTAAGATAACTCCAAATACACTAGGCAATTGGATATTACCTACATAGTCCTATGGACACAAAGTCCAACATGGACTTTAGGGTAAATGTAGTTCTCTTAAAAATGAGATAAAACAATATCATAAAATCAAATAGGAAAATATAAATGGTCATGATGAGATCCATGTGAACACTTTAGTTATACCTTCCAACTAGAAGATGCACATTTTAAGTGGCACAAATATAATTTAAATGGCCTAATGTTAAAGGCTTGTTTAGAATTTTTCTAACATATGTCTATGTTTTTGGGTTTTATATCCATCTCAACTTAATGGAGAATTATGAGACATAAATTGGGCTAACTCACAAAATGGAAAGAGTGTGGCTTAGGTTGCTCATGAAATGATAATAACATTACTTGTAAAATGTTGATATATTTAGAATAAGGGTTCATTGGTGCATCTATTTCAAATTCAAAATGCACACAATTATGACTTACAAGATAGAAAGAGCATTGGCTTAAGGGTGGCCAAACTAAACTTAAAAAATACCAAGTGTTACCTACATAGTACAAATGGACCTCAAGACACTATAGTACCCCTAAAGTGAAGGATATGACTAGGTATCAATAAGTTTGTAAAATAGAAAAATAGTGATGTTTAAAATAATGGAACAAGGATAAGTCAAGGCATGGTAGAATTTTTTTTCCTAGGCTATAAAAAACAATGACATAGTTATGATGATTAATAACCTTAACAAGAATAAAAGGATGCAATTGATAGGACCACTATCATACTACTCCAATATATTATATATACATAATAATTTAAAACTTTATCAATTACTAAAATTTTATCTCTTGCATGAACCCATCGAGTCTCAATCTCTTTGAGTGTAACTTTAAAGGGTGCACCAGAAAAGGGGTGGGTAGACCATTTGTGCTTCATAGCATTATTGTCCCCTATACTACCACTTTTTATCTACACAACCTTATCTCATGTACTTCCCCAAGCCTTTCCTCTCTTTCACACTCCAAGATATTCACTACCTTAGTTATCCCCTTCCTAAGCTAAAACCCCTTTTTAATAGTTAGCATACATTATCATCCTCTACTGACCTTGTATTTAATTTTTTAAAAGCACATTACATGTCTAGGTCAGCCTTGGCTGACCTAGACCAAGACCTAACATTCTTTTATTAAATAAAAATATAGAATCGATTGGTCTAACCCTATCGACTAAACTTTCAAAAATGTTTAGGGTTAAATTCAACTATATATATATGCATCCATTTCCATAATTTTAAGATAAGAGAATAATAATAATATTATATTATTCATCTTCTTATCCAACATTCTACTTGAGGAGAATAGCTTAGGGTTATACTACTTTATTTGGAGATATGGATCTCATCTTGTGGTTAAGTCTTTTGGATGAGATAAGTTATGTATCCTAGAGCTAAATTATTCTTATTATCCTTACATGCCATAACAAGCTCCTACAAATAACCTTGGCAAGGGAGAGATTGAAGCTCAATGGGTTCATCTTCAAAGGTAAGTATTCCTAAATTTATTCCTCCTTTGTAAGAAGTAGATCGATTTTTATTTGTACTTCTCTTCTATGCATTAGGGTTTTACATATACATAACTTAATTAGAATTATCCAATGAATATTTATTTTTTATGTTTATTACCCCCACTTTGTGCCACAAAATATTATGATCACTAGATTATATTTTACTTTACTTTGCATTTACTTTGTGAATATGAAATGATAGGACCTAACTAAGGTTATTACATAGTGTTGCTTAATTAGAGGCTTTAGAAACCTCTCTAGTGATGTGATTATGGTAAGATATCTCTTGGTTAGGTCTAGGAGATCCATCTTGGTCATGAACCCCAATATATAATATATTAACAATCAAAAGTGTTAGTAGGATTTATCTTTTCTGAGATAGGATTGATTAATAAATTAGTTATATTTCACTTTGTATACATTCTAGTGAACCCAATATGAATCAAACCCTTTTAGGTTTTGTTTAATGAATTCTTTATTATCATCTTATATATTTTTATTTCTTTAGTATTTTATCTAACTTATAAATATAGTCGAACAGTTAGTGCATATATTTAACACATTGTTGATTAGACCGACTCTATTTCTTCTTTATACAGGTCTTCTTAAAAAATAGGTTTTAAAAATTGAGTCAACACATCCAACTCTATTAGTAGGTTTTACAAACATAGTCGGCACATCTGACTTTGCTATCAAATTTCATAAATCCAATCAACATAGTCAATAATATTAACAATTTTTACAAACACAATCAATACATATGACTCTATTATCAAGTTTTAAAAACACATTCAACATAATTGACTCTGTTAGAAAAATTTTAGTATAAAAAAATAGAAAAATAAGCATATTAAAATTTACCTAGGTTCATTCTTAACTTATTCATTTATGTTCTTCATTTACAAACATATTTATTCACTTTTAATTTTTAGTTGCTTGCATACTTAGAGTAATAAACATAGACTAATTAGGTGGTTTTTCAATTTACCAATTTAGTCACATTGTTTTTTTCTTTTGCACACACTTATAAATAAATTAAACACTCAAAATAATTAAGAATTTTTCTTTCCAAGTTATACCTACTTGGATTTCATCACCAAGGTAGAAGTTGCCTTGGTTTTATATCCAATTATAAACATGTGGTTGATGTTATATATTGTAAAATCATGGGACACCATTATCATTATGGGGTTGTGAAATGAGGAGGTAGGACCTAATATAATGCTATGACCATCACCAATATAGATCCCTTTTAGCGTAAACTTCCTAAAAACTATCCATAGATTGATTTTTAGTTCCATATTATAGCCAATTCCCAATCACATTAATTTAAAACTTTATTATAACTTAACAACACTTAATAATTAACAATTAGTTATAATTTATTTTAAAGTTGATATTTTATCTTTGCTCATTGTATTTTGTATTACAAAACTTGTTTTAGCCAGTGTTGGTGCAAGGTTTATGTTGTGTGTTCCAATTATCTTTTATGAGTCACCTTCCCTCAGAACATATTCGACTGATTCAACTCAGTCTATTACAAGCTATTCTACTTAATTTTTCCATAGAACTAATTCAACCTATTTGACTTAGTTATTTATAGTTTTGTTACTAGTTTTGGATATCTATAATTATTTCATAATTATGCAATCTTTTCAACCTCCACTTAGTCAAAAACACTACATTATTAATGATTTATATTGGAACCTCACTTAATTTATTACTTCAGATGAAACTATCCAATTTCTTCGTTCACGTCTTCCTAATCCAAAACCAATTAATACATCATGTAATAAAATTGAGGCCCTTCATCCTATTCTTCCTCCTACTACAAATGTTTGGAATCCTCTACCAAAAAATCCATCCTCTATTATCAATATAAGGAATGTTCCTCTTACAAATAGTAACATCCCTCCTCTTACCACCTGTAATCAAAATTCTCCCATTGATACAACTCAAATTATTGCTCAAATAAATCAATAAGTGAATTTTATTCAAACAAATAACCATTACCAAATGATGAAAATTCAATCTAATATGTTTCAAATGGCTAGTCAACCACCTCAAGTCATCACAAATCAACCAAATCAAAAAAATTTCCCTCCTCTTAAAGATGCCAATGGGAATATCATCCCTCAACCAATCATGCATAAACAAATTATTCAATATATTCAAAATGAACCACTAGATTTATTAATTGTATCCATATATATTGAAAACATCTCTCCACCTATAAAATATTATTGAACTAAAGATCTCACTACCTTTCTTAAATTGTTTGGTAATCTCTATAAGGAATGGGTCAAAACTAACACCTTTGATACCACCAAGCTCTTAGCCAAAACCTTTATTGGTGATGCACTTAAATATTACAACAAACTTCCTGTACCTTTCATATCAAAACTATAGGATTTGGTCAATGTTCTAGTGAAGGAATTACAACATGAAGACCTTCCTAAAAATTACCATAGCCATTTCATTAATGCCAAGTAACTTTATAATAAATATACTCACACTTTCATCAAATGATGGAAGTATCTAGCTCATAAAGTGGACCATAACCTGAATGATGATACTATTTTAAAATTATTTGTTACCACTCTTAAATATCCTCTTTAATTTAAATTTTTTACCTTTTTTACCCTCAAACTTTAGAAGAAGCCTTAGACCAAACAAAAAGGAAAGACTTTCTTATGACTCAATTTTAATCATGTTAAGAAACTAATAATTAACCTTTCCAATAATTTTCTCATAACATTTATTCTTATAAGCCTCCCCAAACTCAAAAGGGAACATCTAATTCAAATAATTTTAACACCCCCTAGCATTCCTTGAGTCTATAATAACTTAAGAATAAATTGCCACCTTCTAAACCGATGAGCTTTGATCCTTCCAAACCTCCTGCAAAATGGTACAATATTAATAAGTTTTATTGGTGGAATGTTACTATAGGTAGTTTTAATAAGTATTTTCATGATATTCACTGATTATTTCTTGATTCCTTCCTTGGTCCACATTTTAATCTTGAAACTCTAATAAAAAAATGTAATTAAGATTATATTCAAGCATTGTAAATCTAATCTAAACAATCACATCACCATCACCTACCTAATGATTAATAATAATTATCCCATACTTCCACCTCATCTACTAATGTTGTCCAAACCACAATTTATCCTTCTTAATAGACCAATAAGGAAAGAATAGATAATATAAACAACTTAAAATGGGTTGTTGTATTCAACCAAATGCAACCTCTTAGGTCACATGAACTAAAGGAACACCTAGTTAAAATGCCTACTCCAAAGTGCATCATACGTGGTCCTCCTTTGCCTTATAGACCATTTCATACATCTCCTAAAAATCCTATTTAAATGTCAACACCCTTAAAATATAATAGACCAACACATTTACCTATCTCTAAATGCACCTACCAACCCAACATAAATCATTCTAATGGTTCAATTTCACCTCACTCGATATCACATGTTGGGGCATATTTTGATGCCCATACACATATCACTTCAAAATTTAGGGAATATTGTGATGCCCATCCCTAAATCCAATTACCCATTGGGGAATCTTATGATTCCCACTCTTATTCTACATTTCATAATAAAAAATAAATTAAACTTTAAGAAACATTCCAAGACATAAAATTGTATTTCATATTTTCATATTTGATAAAGATGTTAGCATAGATTTTTCTTATTATGTTTGTCTCACGTTTCTTTATTTTTGTGGATTTTATTTCACTTTATAGTTTTTGAGAACCTTGGATAGGACCAAGTCTTTGTTTCCTTTATTTCCTTTGGATTATTTGTTTTTATTTCACTTTATAGTTTGTGAGTTTCATTATAATACCTTGGATAGGACCAAGACTTCCTCACAAACACATTTTAGTAGTACAATTGTTTCATTTGGGTTCTTTAGTTTTATTGAACATTATATTTGGCATTTGTTCTCATTTTGGTTCTTAGATATATCTTTCATTGTTATATTTGTATGTTATTATTTTCTTTAGTAGATTTATGATTAATTTTTTCCTTATTTATTTAATATTCACCTCATTGGTTTTCATCTTGTGATTTGTAGTGTAAGACCTTGGATAGGACCATGATCTCCTCATCAATTACCACATTAAAAAAAAATTAAATTACTTTCTACCTCTTTTGGAATGACTACCACTTTCATTGGTGCTTATGATATATCCCTCATAGGTTATTATGGCTTCTTAGTGACATGACTATCATAGCATAGTTCTATCCCTTTAATATCATTATTTTACCTCCTTGTGATCAAATATGAGCATATTAGTCATTGTATCACTTCTTACATTGATGAATATCTTATGATCCCCATATTTCCCTTATTTCCTTTTATTTTAAACACACATAGGGTAATTTTGAGATTACACACTTACTTGTGGGAAAATCTAAGAGTCTTTAGACACTTGGTATTTAGGTCCTTTTCTATAGTGACCAAGTTTAATCTCTTTTGTGTTCATCACCTATTTCACTCATGATTGGTTATCCAAATCCATATGGAGGAGGAATAAAAAAATATAAAGGAGTTAAAATTAAAATCATAGAAGAAATAAAAGGAAATTATTAAAAGGCAAATAAAAACAATCTTAAAATTTAGATCACACCAAATGATGTGATCTATATTTGGCACATCTCCTATCTTAGATGAATCTCAAACTCCACAATTGGCCTCATTATAGAGCCAAGGTCTATTGGGGTGTGGTAGGCTAATAAACTGGGGTGAGAGGTCTCATTATATCATATACCTTATAGTGCCACTAATTTCTCACATAAGTACCTAATCTTCATAGTAGACTGATAACTCTGTAAGGGGTCCTAAAAAATAAGGAACACATTGTGGGGAGGTTGGCCCATTTTAATTTTCATGCACATAGCCTTCATGGTTTGATTTATATAGTTCACTTTTTATCCTAAGCTTTGTGTTCATTACTCAAAGTGTCATATGCCATTGTTGTTAATAGTTCTTAGCCTTTCTCACTTGCCTAGTGTGTCTCATTCTTGCTAAGGATGTTCACATCACCCATGTGGGGCCTCACATTCCTTGTTTACATCATATTTTACTTAAATTCCCCTTGTTAGATATTTATTTTATCTGATCACATCCTTGACTACATTTTCCTAATTATGTATCTTTGGATTAGTTTGTGAGTTATATTGTAAGACCTTGGAAAGGACCAGACATTCCTAGAAAACACCATATACACCATTTGCTTACCACACCATCTCATTATCAAACTAGTCATGTCATTAAGCAGTTGTGTTTTATTACAATATATCTCAAAACTAGTACTAAGTATGAGTAGTCATCATTAGATATTTTGATTATTCATCTATCCATCATGTTCTTGTTTGATTTTTATGGACCTCACTTATCTCACATATGACATTTTACATACTTACATGTTTTTTTTTATGTATGACTTGATATGTTTGTTTTGCATCTGGATTTAAAATTCATTTTCAATCATTTAGACTTTATTTATGTTTGATTTGACATGCTTATCTTACATGGGGCTACTTTTCACCTACTTACATATCTTTGTTAGAGTTTTCTTGCATTGATATTTCATTTTTGTAATTTTATGTGTTACATTCTTCCCAACATGATTTAATATGTTTTACACTCCTTTTTTCCATTTATGTTTTACATGCTTCCCAATGTGATTTAATGTGTTCTATATTCATTTCTCATCATTTTGTCATTTACATGCTTGATATTTTTTTTCTAACATTACCTTAACAATCCTAATTTGCTAATTTTTATAAGTAATTTAATTAATTTTACAAGTTATTCATTACTAATTTAACCATGTTACATATGAATGCATTATTTATATTATTAGTTTTGTATCCCTAGGGTTTGTAAAATGTAGATATTGAACCCTCTATGATGAAGACTAGATATTTGCATGCAGTCATTCAACACTAAGGTAAGTAAAGGTATGTGTTTTTCAAGTTTGTCCTTTCATTTATCTTATTTTCTTCTTACTACAATTTATTTAGCTTCAATGTTGTGTATTTCTATGTTCTTTTCCTAAAACACCATCTCCTGGTATACTTTTGTGGGAAATGACAAGCTTCAAGTGGGGAATATTTATACACAGTATTTTAAAACTTAATCAATTATCAATGCTTTCTTTCTTTTAGGAACCCATTGAGTCTCAATCTCTCTAAGTACATGCCTTAAATGGTGCATTGGGAAAGGATGGGCATATAATTAGTGTTTCTCAAGATTTTTGTCCCCTATAATACCACCTTCTATCTACACAACTTTCTCCTATGTACTTCCCTAAGCCTTGCCTCCTCTATTTCACACTCCTATAAGTAATTCATGACCTTACTTATCCCCTTCCTAATCCTAAAACCCTTTTTTTGAAATTTATCATACATTGTCAGCTTGGGCCAACCTTGTATTTAAATTGTTAAAAACATGTTATGGGTCTAAGTCAACCTTGGTTGACCTAGAATGATACCTAAATTATTTTTATTGAATAAAAATATAAAATCAATTGGGCTGACCCTATTAGCTAAACTTTTTAAAAAGTTTAGGGTTAGATTCAACTATATATACACATCCATTTCTATCATTCGAAGAGAAGAGAATAAGAAGAATATTATATTATGCATATGTTTATCTACCCTTATACTTGAGGAGAATAACTTAGGGTTTTAATAAGAAGAATATTATATTATGCATCTTCTTATCTACCATTCTACTTGAGGATCATAACTTAGGGTTTCAATACTTTCTTTGGAGATATGGATCTTGTTTTATGGATAAGTCTTTTGGATGCAAAGAGAATTTGTGTAACCTAGAGCTAAATTATCCTTATTTTCCTTACATACAACAAAAACCTCTTATGAAGAACCTTGACCAAAGGAGAGATTGAGGCTCAGTAGGTTCATCTTCAAAGGTAAGTATTCTTAACTTTATTCCTCCTTTGTGAGAAGTATATAGATTTTCATTTGTACTTCTCTCCCATCCATTAGGGTTTTACCTATATATTTTTAATTTTTATTTATTACCCCCACTTTGTGCCATAAGCTTTGTTGAGCACTAGATTGTATTTTAATTTAATTTTCATTTACATTTTAAATATGAAAACATGGGACCTGGCTAGGGTTATTGCATAGTGTTACTTTACTAGAGGATTTAAAACCCTTTCTAGTATTTTATTATAGTAAGAGATCCCTTGGTTAGGTCTAGTAAATCCATCTTGGTCATGACCCTGAATATTTAATGTATCAACAATCATAAGTGTAAGTAGGATTCATCTTCTCTGAGCCATGATTGATTAATAGACTAGTTTTATTTCCCTTTGTATAGAGATACCACCATTGAATGAAAGGCCTATTGTAAGTTTCAAACCTAAATATTCTACTATATTTATATTAGAATCTAGTTACTAAAGATGCACAAAGTACCAATAGATCAAAACCAAGATCAAAAAGTGTGATTGGGGATAAAACAAAGTTTGGCCAATAGGGAAGGGTATAGGAGGTATGATATATGGTATAGTATAATGAGGATGATGTTATAGTATAACTTAAATTGTCCTCATAGATAATACCTCAGGTCTCTCAAGTGAAATAATGCTTGAGATGTATTATGTTCATTGATTCATCATGTTTATTTCATTCTATCATAGCCAACCTATATGTTCCATATCCATAGTTAACAATAATCACATATGGCACTATCTAATTACTCTTGAACTTGTCTTTCTTCTTTTTATTGGTAGTGGTATTCTTCTAGTTTTTTTTAGTATAAAATAACCAAGAATGAACTCCTTATGATTCACACACCTATTATATTAACCACATAAATGGTTGTGGTATGTTTGAAGGATATTCACACTACCATGCATTTTTATCCAATAGTTCTAGCTCTTGAGACAAGCTATTCTATAATCCTCATCATCAAGGATATGTTTTAATAAAATGCATATAGATAAAACTTGACCTCAATGGGAAGAATGGCCTTAGTGCCATAAATAATATAATATGATGCATCTCCTAAGGGAGTACAAAATTGATATAGTATGAGCAAAGGGCATGAAATATTTGTAAGTTCCAATAATGGGTAGCATCATTTATGATATTCTTAAGAATATTAAAAATTATCTTGTTTGATGCCTCTACTTAGCCATTACCTTTTAGGTAATATGTAGTGGAAGAATGTTGGGTAATGTTAAACTTGACACAAAGGGATTTGACATCTTTATTTTTAAGTGAAACACCATTATCATAATAATGTTAGATGGGATACCATAATGATAAATGAGATGGTTGAAAAATAATTTGGAAATTTTCTTTCCTATTATGTAAGTGAGGGGAATGGCTTAATCTAGTTATTTAATTACTTAATAGTGGTAAGGATATGATTTTGCCATTAGATGAACAAGGTCAATATTATCCATGAGATAAAATCATCATGTTGAAAATAGCCATGGCTTGGTTATTGGATTGAGTGTTTATGCTGGAGCATGGATCAAATTTGCATGCCTATAACATCATTTACATATTTTAACATAAGTAGATAAATTTGATTCCATGGTCAGCCAATAATAACCACTACATAGGATATTTTTGAAAAGGATGGCCCCATTGGTGTGGGGCCCATAAACCTTTTCATGAACTTCCCTCAATGCTAATCCATATTCTACCAAAGTAAAACAAAGAATCAGAGTTCCATTGAAGCTTCTACAATAAAGTGTAGGTCCATGTAAGATATAATGAGAGGATTGGTGTGTGAAGGACTTGGTTATGGAGGTAATTATATACTTTATAATAACAAATAGAACTAGGACCAACTGTATCACAAATCATATCAATGTCTGAGGGTTCATGAGAAAGCTCTAAAATATGTTCAACAAAGAACTAATAGTCTCTTGATTTGTCTATGATGTAAATAAGAGAGCCAATTGTAGCCGTGGCATCTATTATTTATTTATTGGCCTATGGTATGTGTTCACACTAAATGTGAGTAATATACTACTTAAAAGTGTCCACCATGGACTTATAAGGTACCAACATATAATTTTTGGTATGGAATTAGTATGTAACCTAATTAATGATAAGCTACGAATCACTAGATGTTGAGTTTTATATTGTATTACTAGATGAAGCCCCATAATGAGTGTTTTGTACTCAGCCATGTTATTGTTACAAGGAAAGTTTATATATAATGATTTGGGAATGATATCTCCCTATGATGTTATGAATAATAACCCTACTCCCAACTTATGAGACGTGAAGGAAACATAAAAATAAATTTTCCATTGGTGCTCTTCAAGAAGTGATTATACTATGGTCATGATATAATCATCTGAGAATGCAAAATTAAGTGGTTGGGTATCTAAAATAGGAGATTCAACAAGCTAGTCTACAACTACCTATCCCTTTATGGACTTATAGTTGACATATTCAATATCTAACTCACTTAGAAGCATGATCCACTTATCCACATGACCCTATAAAGATGTTTTTAATAGTAGATAATTGATCAGATCTACTTTACTAATGACTATGGTCTTATTTTTTATCATTTAATGATGCAACTTATTAGATGTGAAGACCATAGCTAAATAATATTTCTCAATTGCCATATAATTGTTTTTATATGCTACCATTATATGAATTAGATATTAGACTACATGTTATTTTTTGTGATCATCATATTGGGCCAAAAGTTCCCCTAGGGAATTTTTAGTTATAGATAGGCAAAGCAAGAATGGCTTTCCTAGTATAAGTGGTAGTTGAATAGGCGGATTAGCCAAGTATTCCTTCAAGTGCTCAAAATCCTTATAACAGTCTTTATTCCATGAAATATTAGTATCTTTATTAAATAAATGAGTGAATGGGTGATATTTATCAACCAACTATGAAATCAAGCATCTAATAGACTATATTTTTTCTTGCAAAATATGGAGTTAGTTCAAAGTAAAAGGTGGTAGCATCTCGATAATGGCCTAAACCTTGGCAAGATCAAATTTAATGCCTTGGTTAGAGATAATAAATCTTAAATTTTTTCTTAAAGTAATACCAATGATACACTTTATGGGATTAATATGCACCTTGTACTCATAAATCCTTTCAATGATTCTCCATAGTACAATCAGATAGTCTACATGGGTCTTAGATTAACCCAATTTGTCATCAACATAGTGTTTGATAATATCATGCATCATATCATGGAATATAATAGGAAAGGCCCTTTGGTATGTTTCCCCTACATTCTTGAAGCCAAAGGCATGACCTAATAGTAAAACATTCCCCAAAGATTGGTGAACATTGTATTATGTTGGTCTTTAGGCATAGTCTTGATCTGGTTATATCCTAAAAAGTCTTCCATGAGGGACATTATTTCATACCCAACTATGGAGTCAAAAATCATGTCGATATTTGGTATAAGAAAGTAATCCTTTTGGTAGACCTTGTCAATGTCTCAAAAAATCACTACACAATATGATACCTTCTAGATTTTTACTAATTGGCTTAATATTGGAGATCCACTTTGAATAATCGATAGGTCTAATACATCTTGCATCTAAGAGTTTCTCTAGTTATTTCATGACCAAGATGCCAATGTGAAGATGCATTTTCCTTAGTTTTTAATTAACAAGCTTAGTATCTAGATGAACTAAAAGATGGTGTAGAATCAATTATGGATCAAAACCTAACATATCAAAGTAAGCCCATGCAAAAATGTCCATGAAATCTTTTAAAATATCTATAATAACTTCATATTCCTACTTAGTGAGGGATGCACCTCATTTTTATCCAATTGGGATCATATAGAGTTCTAATTTTGACTTCTAAAGTATCCTCTAGAATGAGAGTATAGCCATATTCTAGGATAGTTGGTAAAGATGTAAATTGGATGGTAATGGAATAGTCCTTCGGTCAGAATAGTTCTTCAATTTCCCCTAAATAGGATGAATCATAATATCCTAGTGGTGTCTAGGGTCATGTAATAAACATTTTCAAGACACTCTTGGATAATTACCCAAAACCATGTTTCTCCTCTGTACCAAGTTAAGACCCAAATACAAGTTCATTATTAGTGGCCTCTCAAGATTAATTTAAGGGAGAACATCCCCATCTAGTGGCACCTAAAATAGGTTTTCACAAAAATACTAGTATTTTTCTTTACTTTTTCCCTAGTCCAAAATCACCTCAGAGAGGTTTTCACTTTGGGAACTCAAATTTTTATTTTTTTCTCTTTTGGCTAAGGGTGTTCACCTACTCTCTAAAATAGGCAATGGGATCCAATTTGATAAATAATCCTTTATTATGGTCTCCCAAAGGAACATTGTCTCTTAATCCCAAAAAATCACAAAAAACCTCATCATTATCAAACTTTTCAAGAGGTACTATATATTCTTATTAGTTTTAGTCTATGAGTTGAGGATGATAAAGGACAAGTGGGGAATGGAAGATTACTAGTGTCATGGTACAAATGGTGTAAAGTTTAAAAGGTAGTATTGGTCAGGCCTTCAATGATTAGAATCTATTTCACTATTAGAACCATCATTGCTAGTTTTCAATGTAAGAACATGAGTAAGATAGGTAAGGTCACCCCTGGGTGGTTTAAATGTAATACTATGATTTCTTTTGTACTTTGTTCTATAATTCAGCTCAATAATACCCTATTGATTTTCCCCTAGGCCTTTGCTTTCATAATCTTAGTTATCAATAGTCTTATTAGGTATGGGGTAATTTTTATTTTGGTATAAATTATCCAAATCATCACTGTACAACCAAGAATTATTTTTGGTAAGTGGTTCTTGTTTAATGCTAGTGGTCAGAGTGAAAATAATATGCATTGGGATATACATTTTTCCTTTTTATCACCATTACATGAAAATAGATTGGCTTTACTTCTTCCATAATTTTTGGGGTTTTGTATAATTTTATCTATATGTAAGGTATTATGTGTTTGTATTCCCCTAGACTATTGTCTGAAATAGTAAAATGATTGGCAATTTCAATAAAGTTGAGGCAAGGCTATCAGGGTTTATGTAATTGGACTTTGGTGATTCAACAAGTATATCCTTATCCTTATTTGATGTGTGGTCTCTAAATGTTTTAGAATACTAATATTCCTATAAGTCTCTATGAATAGTTAGTTCCATCATAGAATGAGGAAACTTGATACACTAGTGCCAACTTGAAGGTATGTCACAGGTTTTGTGTATCCATAGTCTACCTAAAAGAAATTTATATAATAAATCTAGATATAAGATGTTTCAAAGTGGGTCATGGGTCAAAGGCCCAATAAAAAATGGAAAATAAATGGTTCTTTGATATTTTAATTCTTCATTGTCATATGATTTGATGTTAATAGTCTCTCACTAAGGGTCAATTGATGTATGTCATAGATGCTTGATTAACTTTAGAGACACAATATTAAGGCCCAATTTATTGTCTATGAGGACATGTTTAAACTTATTTAATGTTTTGACCAGATCAATATACGATGGGATATTATGGAGAGAGACTAGGGATGACATATCACTTTGTTCAAAAGTTAATTACTAGCCCAGGGCTAGGTGTCTAACCAAAACTTAAAATTTGTCTAGTCTAATGGCATTGGGTACTTGGGACTGGATCAAGTGCTCAGTAAGGATGTTTTTATGGATGGTAGATGTGTTCAATAAATATAGAATATAAATTTATGTGGGAATATTTTTTAGTTGTTCCACAATATCATATGTTTTTCCTTTACATTGGTAATTATCTTACTTCTAACCAGTATAAGGGATTGAATAAGTTCATTGGTAGAAGGTGTTTGTGAGCCTAGAATGGTAAATTTAGTTTATCATGTTGTAATTATGAAATTCATATTAGATAAAGGACCATTAAAACTAGAATAATTTTAAGGGCCTGGGATGGTAATTCCTAATTGCTAGTGTGCTTGGTTATGGTCACAAGCCAAAGGAGGATTATTGGTATTAGGAGGCTGATAGGCATTTTTAAATATTGGTCATTAGCAATTAGATGTTTTCATAGGTTTGATAGTAATTATAGATATATGAAAACCTAAAATATGACCTACAACTTGATTATAGTCATGTACAACTGCATGATAGGTATGTTGGTCATTTGGGTCATTTTGGCCTTGGTTCTATCCATTTTATGGTTGTCATTATTGTTTATACTATTGTGGATGTTTTTATTTTTGTTATGGTGTTTTCCTTCATTGTTGTTGGTTTTGATAGCTATTTTTATGTTATTTAAAATGGTCTTATTAAATACCTAGGTTATGATTGGAAGTAAAATCCCCATTATCCAATTAGATTTCTCCATTTTCCAACATGTTTTCAATGGGGTGCTTCAACTATGCACATTAGTGTATTGAATGACCATGAACATGATGGTATTCATATAAATTATGCTATTTATACCAATTAGGGTAAGGTACACCTTTATTAAAGTGATTTAGAATTGACCAACTAATCATAGTAGTTGCGGTTAATTTATGAAACACTACTTCAATGGGCTCACCAAGGTCACTAAAAACTCTTGCATTGGGTCTCCTTATTGGATGAGGAGTTTTCAAAGGTGGTGGTTTAAGTGAATTCATACATATATGTGGTTAAATATATGGAGACATATTTGGTTGGGGCATATATTGCATTTTTAGAACAAGTTGCATTTGTAGAATAGGCTACATTTATAAAATAGGCTACATTTATGGAATAGGTTGAGTAGATAGTGCTTGCACCATTTGGACATGAAATGATTTAGTGATTACATTAATAATGAATATATTCTTATGGTTATATGATTTAAGTTTTTCAAAGTTATTAGCTTGTGCTGGTGCAAAAGCCTATATTTGGATAGGGTTGGGTTCTAACTTGGGCCTAGATTTTGGTTTTGGCTATGATTTGTGTTTGGGGTATATAACTTGATCACCCATTTTTTCATAAGGGTTTCTTTAATTTAGAGTCCTTTAAAAATTATCTTTTCAAATGTATGGGCACATTTCATCTCCAAGTGACAGAATATATCACTCTATAAGTTATGCATGAATACTATGTCTAATTGTTTGTCTAGAAAGTTGTGCATAAAGCAGATATCAAGTACCCTCCACCACTATAGATAACTTTAAAAACTCTCCCCTAGACTTTTTTTTGCTTGGCCTAAATATACCATAATAATCTCATGCTCAAGATTATATGATAAATGTTTCATAAACTTTCTTGACAAATCATCAAAATTAGGTACTAAGTTCTTGGGTAGATCAAGAGTCCACTCCAAGGCCTATCTAGTTAAAATTCATTGGAAAATGAGAAGTAGGTCAATGTAATTGAAAACCACTAACTGTCAAGAAACATAAAACTCCTTCAAATGTTCCCTTTGGTTTCCTTTACCTTTATACTTATTAAAATTAGGTGGTTCAAATCCTAGAGGAAATGTTATTAGTAGGTAATCCATGTTAAATGTATATGAACATATTTCATATAGTTTTAACTTATTTCCTTTATTTTCTATTTGAAAAGACACAATTACATCATTTACCTTTTATAATTCTTTGGCTATAAAATTAGAAGGTAGAAATGGTTGTGGTTGGGCTTTGGTTGTTCCAAGTGGATTGTTCTAGTTAGGGTATACTGAAGGTATGATAGACTATTATAAATTCACCTTGTTGGTTTCCCTATCAAGAACATAGTTTTTGGTTTGGAATGTACTACTGGTGTGGTACTTATTGTTAGTAAGCATTGTGATTAACAATATTTCTTTGATTCATTAGGAACTTTGGCTTATGTGGTGGTACTTAGTATTGATGGATGAGTTATAGTTATTAGGTTAAAAATAGAACTTGATACTAAATGGTCAAAACCTATTTATATAGGGTATTTGATGTTGGCCAAAATATTGTTGCTAAAATTATTGCATGGTTGTTGTATACACATAATATTTTTAAACTTTATTCAATTAATAATGCTATCTATCTTGTAGGACCCATCAAGTCTCAATATAAGTACACACACTAAATGGTGAATCAAGAAAGGGGTGGGAAGAACATTGGTGATTCATAGGATTTTTATCCTTTTTTCCACTTGTTGTTTACACACTCGTCTCCTAAAACCATTCCCTTAAGCTTGGCCTTCTTTTTAACACACTCCTCTAGTCTTTTACCACCTTAATTATCCATTTTCCTAAATTAAATACATTTTTGATAGTTCACATGACTATTTCATCTATGTTGACCTTGTAATATTATTTACAAAACTTATTTAGGGTCTAGGTCATCCCCTAGTTGACCTAGTCTATGACCTAGTGAGTTTTCATCAATAACGATACTACCTAGTCGACCCTATTGGCTAATTTTTTTTGAAAGGGTTAGGGTTAGATCCACCTATATAAAAATAATCATTTACATCATTTATCATGAAGATAATAATAATTAAGATATATTTCACATCTACTTATCCACCATTCTACTTTAGGAGCAAGCTTAGGGTTTCATACTTTCTTTGGAGATATAGATCTTGTCTTGTGGAGAAGGCTTTTGGATGCATTGATAGGTTATATAGACTAGATATAATTTATACTTGTCATCATTATATACCATAACAACCTATTATGAAATGCCTTGGCCTAGGGAAATATTGAGGCTCAATGGGGTCATCTTCTAAGGTAAGTATTCCTAACTTTGTTCCTCCTTTATAAGAATAGATAGATATGCATTTGTACTTCTCTTCCATGCATTAGTATTTCATATACATTGACATGAGTATATGCATTTTATGCATGTTAAATTTTGTTTTTTATTATCCCCACTATGTGCCACAAGATTTGTTGATCACTAGATTAGACTTTTACTTTACTTGTAATTAGTTTAGTGAATATGAAAACATATGACTTAATTAGGGTTATTGTGTAGTTTTGCTTGAGTGGAGGCTTTGTAAATCTCCCTAGTAATATTATTGTGGTAATATACCCCATCATTAGGTTTAGTTTAACCATATTGGTCATGACTCTAATTATTAATTTATCCCCAATCAGAAGTTTAAGTAAGATCTATCTTCTCCAAACTAGGATTGATTTGTAGATCTAATGCATTTTTGATTGCATACATTCTGGTAAACCCAACATGAATCTAACACTTTCAAGTTTTATTTAACATTTTTTCATTTATATCATTTTATTATTTTTCTATATTTATGATACTAGGTTGACCAAGCCACTATAATTTATAACTTTTGTGCACAATTTTTACATATAGATACATCAAAATGACTTTATTTTTTTTGTGTGAGTTTTAATTAGATATAGGTTACTAGATTAGATAGGTCAACATAGTAATATTTTTTAGTATTAGATAATAAGCTAAGTTGACCAGGTCAACTTAATCTTCTAGTCAACATCTAGATAATAAACTAAGTCATCTAAGTTGACTTAGTTTTCCAATCAACATCTAGATAATAAATGAAGTTCACCAAGTTGAATTAGCATTATATATATCATATAGATAGTAAAATAACTCATGCAGGTCAAATTAGTATTCCATTCAGCATCTAGATAATAAACTAAGTCAATCAAGTCAACTTAGTCATCTTAACATGCTTCAGAAAATAGAGTTTCAGTCAACCTAGTCAATTTAGTTGGAAAAACTTGAAAAAAACATTAAAAGAACTTCAATAAAATAATTAAAATCCTAATAATCTTCCAACCTACCAATATTATTCTCTTTCTCTCTCTTTCAATTCATACTTCATTATAGTTATATTTTGTGCAAGTTTGTAGTCTTCAAAATGGCAATCCTAAAACAAACTAAGTCAACTTGGTCAACTTAGTTCTATAGTCTATCTTCTATCTAAAATATTGAGTCGACATGGTCAACTTATTTCTTAAGGACTAATGCTTATATATAAAATTATAAACCCTATCGACTCTATTCTATAATGTTTGTATACAGGGTCATATAGACCAAACCTACACCATTCTTAATTTGGGAATTAACAACTATATGCTAGTAATTAATTCACACTTTCATTTTTGGTTGTTTACATGATTAGAGTAGATAACATATTCCAATTAGGTGGTTTTTAAAAATATTATTTAGTTTCACTATTTTTATCTTTTTCCACACAGTACCAAATCACACAAATTTCAAAATACATTTAAACATTTGTCTACCCAAGGCCTACCTACTTGGAATTAATAACCAAGGGGGAAGTTGACTTGGTTTTATGGAAAAGTATAAAAACATGGTTAATGATATATATTGTAAAATCACTTGACACCCTTATCATTGTGGGATTGTGAAGTGGGGACTCAGGCCCCAATAATAAGCCATTACCATTGCCAACATAGATCCCTTTCAACCTAAATTACCTGAAACTATCCATAGATTAATTTCTAGTTACATATTTTTAAAAAAGTTCCCTATCACACTTAAAATAAAAATTTATAATAATCTAACACTCATAGTGACCACTTAGTTAGCCTTTACTTTTTAGTTGATTGCTTGCTCTCTACTCATTTTATGTTGTATTTCAAAAACTTGCATTGGCTAGTATTGGTGCAAGGTTTTGTATTATGTGAAAATTGGATCATTATCATTAATATAATTATTTATGTGTTTTATTCCATCTCTTACTTCAATTACATTTCCAAAAACTTTCCTTATTTCTAACAGTCTGTCATTCTATTTGACATAGTCTCTTATAGATTATGTTTTTCCCTACCTATAGTACTAAGTTGACATGGTCAAATCTATATCCCTTTTTCCAGTTAGGTTACAATACTAATTCAAATTTGTCAACTTTATATACTTATCAGACTATAATTTTACCTATCTATAATACTAAGTTGACCTGGTTGAATCTGTATTCCTTTTGCCAGTTAGGTTACAATACTAAGTTGACCTGGTTGACTCTGTATCCTTATTTATCTTCTATCTAGTAGTAATAAGTTGACTTGGTCAAATTTGTATACCTTACTTGATATTATTTTATGTATGGTTATCTAGTCTTATTTAATATTTTTAGCCTTTACTTAGTCAAGAACATTGCATAATCAAGGATTTAGATTTGAACCTCACTTATATTATTAATTCAAATGAAAATATCCACTTTATTCCTTCATTTTTTACTATTCCAAAACCAATCACTACACAATGTAATGTATTTGAGATCCTTCATCCCATTCCTCCTCCTAATACTAATGCTGGGAATCCTCCACCCAATACCCTTCCTCCCACTAACACTAATAACCCTCCTCTCATAAACACTAATACACCACCTTAAAATACTAATGCATAAATCAACACAACACAGATTCTTTCTCAAATATTTCAATAAATAAACATCATACAAAAAATTAATCATTTCCAAATGATGCACATGTAACAACATTTATTAAAAATGACTAGTCAACCAGCTCCAGCCATCATGTCTCAACCAAATCAAAAAAAATTCCCTCCTCATAGAGATGTTAATGGTAATATCATCCTTCAACTTCCAATGAATATAAAAATTCTTCAACATATTAAAAATGAACCTTTATCCCCATTCATTGCATCCATACATATTGGAAACATTTCTCCAACTATCACATATGATGGGACTAAGGACCCTACTATTTTTCTTAAGACTTTTGGTAATCTTTATAAGGAGTGAATCCAAAATAACACATTTAATACCACCAAGATCTTATACAAAAACTATTTTGGTAATTCACTTGAATGGTAGAACCAACTTCATATACATTCCATCTCATAATTAGAGGATTTAGTAAATTCTATGCGAAGGAATTTCAACATGATGACTTTCCTAAAAATTACCTTAGCCATGTCATAAATTCCAAGAAACTTCCTAATGGATCTTCTAACACTTTCATCAAATGATGGAAGTCTCTATCTCACAAAGTGGACCATAAAATGAATGATTATACTCTTTTAAAACTATTTTTTAATTCTCTTAAATCTCCCCTTCAATATAAAGTTCAAATATTTTCCCCTAAAACTTTAGAAGAAGCTTTAGACCAAGCAAAAAGGCAATACTTTCTTATGACTCAATTTTAAACACCTCAAATAACTACTAAAAAACTTTTTTAATCATTTTCTCATAACATTGATTCATCCAATCCTCCCCAACCTCAAAATGCAACATTCAATTCAACCAATTTTAACCCAACCCACCCTCCCTTGAGTCTAGAATAATTTAAGAATAAATTTCCACCCTATAAATCCATGATCTTTTATCCTTCCAAACCTCCTCCAAAATGGTACAATCCTGATAAGTTTTATTGGTGGCATGCTACTATAGGTCATTCTCATGAGTCTTGTCATGATATTTACCAATTTTTTCTCTCTTCCTTGTTTGATCCACATTTCAACCTTGATACTCTAAAAAAAGAATGCTATCAAGAAAATATTCAAGCTTCTTAAATTCAATCTAAAGAACCACAATCACATCAACATCAACTACCTAATGAACAACAAACAATATATGATACCTACACTGCATCCACTAATGTTGTTCATACCATATTTAATCCTTATTCCTAAACTAATAATGAAATGATAGCGAACATGAAAAAATTTAAACATATCATTTCATCCATTGAACCTCAACCTCTTTGGTCACATGAATCATATGAGTACCTAGTTCAAATTCCTACTCTAAAGCATATCATACATCATCCTCCTTTACCTAATTTACCTCTTCATACCTCTCCTATAAATCCTAATTCACATTCAACATCCCTAAAATATAACAAAATAACACATTTAACTATGTCTAAATGCACCTACCAACCTAATGCAAATCATTTTAATGGTTCAATTTCACCTTAAAACACCTCACATGTTAGGACATCTTGTGATGCCCATCCACATATCACTTTAGACCTTGAGGCATATTGTGATGCCCATCCCTACATCCACTTACCCATTGGGGCATCTTATAATTCCCACTCTTATTTTACAATGCATAATAGAAAACAAATTCAACTTAAAGAAGCCTTTTAAGACTCATAGACTTGTATCTCACATGCTCTTATTTAATATGGACATTATCATAGGTCTTAATTGTTATTTTTTTGGTCTCATGTTTCCTTGTTTTTGTGCACTTTAATTATTTTAGTCACACTTTACTAACATCATTTTTGTCTTTTATTTTCTTTCGTTTTATTACACATTATATTTGGCATTTTTTTTCATTTTGGTTCTTATATATCTCGTTCATTTTTGTATTTTTATGTCATTATTTTCCGTAGTAGTTTTATGATTATTTTACCCCATTATTTAGCATTCACCTCATTGGTTTTCACCTTGTGAGTGTTTGTGTAAGACCATGGATAGGACCAAGCTCTCATCACAAATTACCACATTAAAACATCTTTAAGTCACTTTTTGGCATGACTACTACTTTCATTGGTGCTTGTACTAGATCTATTATAGGTTAATATGGATTTTCTTAGTGACATGACTATCATAATCATATCCCCATCCCTTTTATAACACTATTTAACCTCTATGTGATCAATTATGATCATATTCACCATTATATCATTTAATACATAGATGGATATATTATGATCCCCATATTTCCCTTATTTCCTTTCATTTGAGGCTCATATCAGTCAATTTTGAGATTGCACACTTATGGGAAAGTCTAGGAGTCTTTAGACACCTTAGTCTTTAGGTCCTTTTCTCTAGTGACTAAATTTAATATCTCTTGTGTTTGTCACTTATTTTACTCATGTTTAGTTATCTAAATCCATATGGAGGAGGAGGAATACAAAAATAAAAAACAAGTTAAAACATAAATCATAAAATACAAACAAAAGGCAATGATTAAAAGGAAACAAATCTTAAAACTTAGATCGCACCAAATGACATGACCTATATTTGGCACATCTCCTATCTTAGTCAAATCCTAAACTCCACAATTGGCCTCATGATAGAGCCAAGGTCGATTGGGGTATGATAGGCTAGTAGATTGGGGTAGGAGGTCTCATTATATAATATAATATCTAGTTCCACATACTTTCTCCTCTAAGTACCCAATCTTTGTAGTAGATTGATGGATCTATAAGGAGTCATGAGGAATGAGGAGAACGGTATGGGAAGCTAGGTCCATTTTAATTTTCATGGATATAGCCTTCATGGGTTGATCTATGCACTTCACTTATTATCCCAAGATTTGTGTTCATTAGTAAAAGTGTCTTAAGTACTTAGTGTTGATAATTCTTAGCCTTTATTACTTGCCTATTGTGTCTCTTTTTTCCTAAGGATGTTCCCATCACCCAT
Source organism: Torreya grandis (assembly GCA_037957365.1). Classification (NCBI taxonomy): domain Eukaryota; kingdom Viridiplantae; phylum Streptophyta; class Pinopsida; order Cupressales; family Taxaceae; genus Torreya; species Torreya grandis. The sequence continues at coordinate 1,692,217 of JARHVA010002785.1, forward strand.
GTGGTGCCTCACATTCATTATTTAGATCATATTTTCCTTATATTTCCCTTTTTGGATAATGATTTTAGTTGATCACATCTACATTATTACACCTTTTGGTTTATAATTTGTGATTTGAATTGTAAGAACTTGGATAAAATTAGGCCTTCCTGACAAACACCCTTACACCATTTTCTTACCACACCATCTCATTGCCATACTATTCATGTCATTAGGTAGTTGTGTTTTCTTACATTGTATCTCAAAACAAGAACTAAGTTTAAGTTTTCATCCTTTAGAGTTTATGATTTTCATTTATCCATCATGTTCTTGTTTGATCACTAGTGAGTTCACTTATCTTAGATATGACATTTGGCATTCTTACATGTTCCTCTTTATGTATGACATCTTCATGTTTGTCTTCCATCTTGACTTACATTTTACTTTTTATCATCCATGTTTTTATATATGTTTTTTTAGACATGCTTATCTTACATGGGGTTACTTTTCACTTGATTTCATATCTTTGTTAGAGTTTTCTTGCATTGATATTTCATTTACCATTTATGTTTTACATGCTTCCTAATGTGATTTAGTATGTTTTAGATTCCTTTTTTTCATTCATGTTTTACATGCTTCCCAATGTGATTTAGTATATTCTACATTAATTTTTCCATTTATGTTCTACATGCTTTACAATGTGATTTAGTGTTTTATACAATCATTTGTCCTTCATTTGTCATCATTTTGTCAATTTCCTTCAATATTCTAACCTTGCCTTAACAATAACTAATATCTTTGTCTCTACTAACCATTTTTCCAAATCATAATTTAATTGAGAATATTGATGTCATAGAGAATATTTTAAACTAGTATATGTATAAGTTGAAAAAAATTCATTTTTTTCTCTCTTTTTTGTTATTATCTATAAGTTCACCTAATGTTCTTCCCATTGGACACATTCACATTTCCCACATATCGTTATTTATCTATAGCACTAAGGTATGTAAAGGTATGTGTCTTTCAATTATTTCCTTTCAATTATCTTATTTTCTACCTACTACACTTTATTTATCATCAACATTATCTATCATCATGATCTTTTCTTGAAGCACCATCCCTTATTGCACCTACATGACATGTGATGAGATTTCAGTGGGGCATATGTATATACATATTATTTTCTAACTTTTTTTAATTAATGACACTACCTATCTTATAAGAACCCATTGAGTCTCAATATATCTAAGTGCATGACCTAAAGGGTGCACTAAGAAATGGGTGGGTCAACCATTAGTGCTTCATACGAATTTTATCCCTTTTGCCACTTTTTATCTACATAATTTCTCCTAAAAATCATTCCCCTAAGCTTGGCCTTCTCTTTTTCACAATACTCTAGTATTTTACCACATTCATTATCCCTTTTCTTAACTTAAATCCATTTTTGATAGTTTACATGACTATTTTAGCTGTGTTGACCTTGTACTATTATTGACAAAACTTATTTAGGGTCTAGGTTAGCCCCTAGTTGACCTAGTTCATGACCTAGTGAGTTTTTGTCGATAACAATACTAGGTCGACCCCATCGGCCAAAAAATTTTCAAGGTTTTAGGATTAGATAAAAATATATAAACATAATAATTTCCATGATTTATCATAAAGAGAAGGAGAAGTAAGATATATTGCACATCTTGTTATCCACCATTATAATTAAGGAACAAGACCAGGGTTTCATACTTTCTTTGGAGATATAGATCTTATCTTGTGGTGAACTCTTTTAGATGCATTGATAGGTTATGTATCCTAGAGTTGATTTATCCTTGTCATACCATAATAACCTTTTGAAAAACACCTTGGTGAAGGGAGAGATTGAGGCTTGGTGGGTTCATCTTCAAAGGTAAGTATTCATAACTTTTTTCCTCCTTTGTAAGAGTAGATAAATATGCATTTGCACTTATTTTCCATGGATTAGGATTTTGTATACATTGATGTGAGTATATGTCTTCTATGAATGTTTAATTTTATTGTTTATTACCCCCACTTTATGGCATAAGCTTTGGTGATCACTAGATTAGATATTTACTTTACTTGTTATTAGTTTAGTGAATATGAAAACATAGGACATATAGGTTATTGCATAGTTTTGATTGACATTATTATAGGTTATTGCATAGGACATATAGGTTATTGCAAGGTTTTAGGTCGACCCCTATTAATATTATTGTGGTAAGAGATCCCATAATTAGGTATAGTGGATCCATATTGGTCATGACCTTGATTATTTAATGTATATCTGAGCTAGGATTGATTTGTAGATCTGATGTATCTCTAATTGCATATAGTTGGCATTTATTGGGAGTATCATACTTGATGGGTGTAAGATACCAACTGTCTAATAAGTACTTGTTTTATATTTAACACTTGGCATTAGTTGAATATTTTTTACCTACCTAGTATTTATTATTATCTAACCATGAGATTTTGTTGACCCATCATATTACATTATTAGTTAGGCCTTGTTTGGGATGGAACATTTACCACTTGTTATCATGGTCCGTTGGTATACATTGGATGTTATGGAATGTTGGTCACCAAATTTTGGGGTGGATTAGTATTCACCACCTATTGAGGTGGAGGATTGGTCTACATTTGAATTATTTACCCATATTATGTGTTTGAGGAAGTAGATGGTTGAGGGGGAGTAGTTGTGTGTTTCACTTATCAACTTGATGTTCCTACTCCCTATTATGAATTACTTGCTATGTTAGTTATAACCTATTGTGAACTAGTATTTTGAATATTTGGTTAAACATGGTTTGGGTTGGAATACACATGTGTGTCACCCATTATATTTTGAGAAAGGTCTTCATTATATGATATGGTTTGTTTTTTATTTATAGTAACATGAAACATGTCCAAAATGATTGTATTTTGAACAAACAGATCTATGGTTGGGTTGGCATAACCTAATGAGTTAGTTTATATCCTTATGAAAGGATATCACTCTATAATTAGTGTGTTTGAAATGGCCATAACATTAAAATTCTATGCTAAATTGAGATATGTCTAATATGCTTGTTGCATATATGTGAATTGGTCAACCATTGGACCCTTTGATTTTGCAAGTGCATTAAGATATTGGTTAGGTATTGAAACAAGTGTGTAATGATAACTAGTTAAGTCCTATTCAATTGGTATGATGCAAGGTGTGTTACTAGGTTATCTAACTAAACTAGGTAGAATTTCATGGGGAAAGTTTGCCAGGAATTTTTCTCCTACCTATACGTCCCTAACTAAAATATCATTCTTGTTTTCAAGTAAGTGAATGTCAAAAAATTATGGATCATAACATATTAGCATGGTTACATTGTAGATTTTCTACTATTGTATCTATTCAATGATGGGTGGCACATTGGTAAGGTATTGGGCCATTTGTTCTTGTTCTTGTCTTGGATAAAGAGGTGCATTAACTAGGTACAATATTAGTGGGTCATGTCTTTATTCTGTATCTTGAGTAGCATAAAATGGATATGGATCCATATCATAATGTACATCATCACCATATGGCTCTTGGATGAAAGGGTAATTTGTGATTATGTTATCATAATTTGGATTATACATTTTCCCACTACGTTTATAGTGAGGCATATTTGAATCTATAGATAACATCTCAAAAGAAAAATATCTAATATTCATAAATTCTTGAAATGTAGTCTAAAAGGGGAACTTTGGAAAGCTTGAAAAATGATCTAAAAACTATCACTAAACCACACTTATCTATTTAAAGGAGGTAAAAATATGGGGATCATGAATGTGGTTTTGGAAAACAACTTTTACTTTTTGGAAAATTGCCTAAAGGTAAAACATCTATGCTAGGTCTAAAAAAAGGCAAATTGGAAGGAAATTTTGAAACTAATCTTTGGAAAGGTGCATCAAATAAATTTAATTTAGGTCTAATAATGAAACAAAAGGTGCTAGGATTTTGGCCAATATCACAAATCTAGACTTGAAAAGTAATGAACTACGTCTAAACCATTAAAACAATGCTAGGTCTTTGGCCAATGTCACAAAGCTAGACTTAGAAATAAAAATGGTGGAGGTTTTTGAAATTGATCTAACTCTAAGGTAAATGATTTGAAACACTTGAGCTAGACACACAAATTAATCTCATCACATGAAATTAAGAAAAACTTAACCTTGGCACAAAGAAATTACTCTAGGCATGTGTTTGAAACTAATTTGGAAATTCAATCTCAAGCAACGAACTAAGAGCAAAGAGTAAAAAATTCAAGCCCAAGAGATAGGCAAGGTCAAATGTAGACTAGTCACACTTAGAACTATACTTGAAGAATTAGTTTCAACCTTAGGTTGAGATGGTATATTAGTTCAAGACACATGAAAGTAAACCACTCCTAGGTCTAGGTAAAGGTATTTAAATCAAGTGAGAAATTGATCCAAATTGCAGAACCCAAATGTAAAAGGTAAACACCCAAACCCAAATTAGGTAAGACTTTGGTATAGACCATTTAGTGTTTGGATCTGAACTTTAAAATATGACTTTTGAACTTGGTATAAAAGACTCATATTTTCAAATTAATAATAGGTTAGACTCAAATAGGTATCATAATGACACATTTTGGGATAAAGGTACACAAATAGTTTTGGACTTGATTTTAAATAAAGGTAAATGTCTTGGGGCAAATTGGGCAGCATAACAATGTTTCTTTGAATAAGTGTACAAAAATGGTTATGAAAATATCAATCTAAGGCAAATGTTTTGAGTGATTTACATTGTAACATTTATTTACTCAAAGTGGTGTGTATAGCATATGTTTTATTACTAAGTTTTTGATTGTTTTGGATGTGATTTGAAACAAAAATAGTTTTAGACCCAAATACAAATTCAAGTAAATAATAATAAAAGAACCTAAGTGCACATACTATGTTAAAAATGATAAGGTTGTATAGTCTCTACCAATGTTTCCACCAATATACTAGTCTCAAAATGAATTGATTGTTAATCTAGTAAATAAAATATGCATGTCGGTAGAATTTTTAAGCCTTCATTTGTGTCCCAAAAATTGGTATGTGGAAAGAACTTAGAGTGTCAAAATAATTCAACATTTGGAAGGATGTTCTATGGTGAGCTCATAAATTATGCCTAGATGAAGCTGCCATGGTTGAATGAACTAGTAATTAAGGTTCTACATAGAAGAATAAGTCATAGGTTAACTAGGCCATAGTATTAGGTTTAACTGATATGGGTTACACCTATAAACACAAGTCTCCTTATTGAGGAATTAATTTTCTTAGGGAGTGAAAAGTAGGATGTGATCTTGAGAAGAAAAAATATTCACATATATTAGGACTACAAGTGGTCATGCTCTGATGCACATAAAGGGATGCACACAAAAATAACATGCATATGTAAGGTTGTCAAGCATGGTAAGCTAGTCTATATAGTCAAAGTGACCAAGGCAAGCTTGGTAAAAAAATTATGAATGGTTGGAAAGAGTGACCAATTTGAGGTAAAGTGGTTGTGGGAATCAAAGGAGAATAAGGTGATCTTAGATTTTTGGTTGATGAGTGATGTAAAGTTTATGGTGGTGTTATGTTGTAAAAGGATCATTATTATGTGAAAGGGTTCTATTGTTTGTGTAAGTTGGGGGTAAGGGTTATGGAAAATACCTTAATATATGTGATTGACTTCAATTATCCTAAGGTGGGAATGATCAATCTTAATCATGTTATTGATCGATAACAATTGTCTTCCAAACCATTAAAAAGTGGGGCCATCGACCAAAAAGTCAATTTAGCTTATTGGGATATTTCTCTTATCTGGTGTGAGAGATATTATTATTCAATATTTTTTCAAATGGTATTTGATTATGAGATGTGATCTATTATATTGTAATTAGTTGAGGGAAGAGTTAGTCTTTTGTGGCATTGTGAGAGTGTTTGATAGGGAAATAAATGGGGTAGAGTGTGAGGACCAATTTAGATGGAGATACTAACCATGAAAATAGGTGGAGGACAATCATTGGGTGGAGGGCAAGATGTGGTCAAGAAAGCACTAGACAAGAGGAGGGTGCCACCATAGAAATAGTCGTAAGACAAGGTAAGTGGGTTTGTTTGAAATTATTTTTGAATTTGAATGTTTTTATTTGGATCTAGAAGGTAGGGTAGTGGGGAGGGTTTTTAGACATTTTTGGGTAGGTGAGAAGTTATTTTGAAGAGAAGTTGGTAGATTTAGGGGGAAATTTAAGGATTACAAGTTTCATCCTTAAAATAATATTAACTTACATTAGTTAAGGGTTGACCACTATCGATCAATAGGAAACTAGTGTTAGTCAACTAGTAACCAACAGTAGTCCTAGTTTTAATGCTAAAGTGGTAAAAATAAGTAAGTTTGAAATTTTGAGTATTTTTAAATAGTTATTTGATGCTTTTTGAAGGTGTATGGCTTTGACAAAGGTTTAGGAGTGTGATGTTTGGTTTGCTTGGTTAAGTAGGCTATTAGGGTAAGGTACAAAGGGTGCATGTCTTAAGATGGGTAGAGTGTGAAAGTGTAAAGGGTATGTTGGAAGACTTAAAAATGGTTTTTTGTAAGAAAAATGAGCCTAGGGATATTCAATTAAGGTTATTGGTATGAGTGAAGATGTGAAGTAGCAAACTTAGGTAAGTGCATAGGTGGGATAGTTTAATTGAATATGGTAGTTTGTAGTCATATAAAATGTGCAAATTGGTAATTTGAGCATGGATAATGACACCCGACCCTTAGGTCCCTTTTGATTTCTCTCATGACCCTCATAGGCATATTTTTATTAATTCCTAGTCATCCATAGCTTCCAAACTTGGTCCCAACTCACCTAGAATGCTCTTTCCAAGACAAATCAATCCCCCCAGGTACTATCTATTTAGGATAATAGTACCCAACTAGGACTATAGTATCAATGACACTCTTATCAACTTTCATCACTCTTATCTAATTCTATTTTTGTCCCCAATGGTCAATTTATTTTGATTCCCCATCCTTCTCCTTGTCAGCCTAATGTGGGCACATTAAACCCATGACCAATAGATCTTTATAAAATCCCATTTAAAGATCATTTAGAAAGGGTTGGAAAATATCATTAAGCAAGAAAGAATACAAGAAAGACTTCTCAAGCAATCTTCCCTATTCTCTGCGTACAACTAGCCAACATACTTACAAGATTATTTAAATCCTTACACTAGTCCCTAACCACCTCAAGTACATCTGGTTTAGAATTTTGCATCTTCATATACATAATTTCACAAAGCACATCAAGTGAGAGAACTACATATGAATTGATCCCTTTTCAGAGTATTGGTATGTAAGTAGTGTGCCCATACAAGGGGTGTGGATTGACATCCAGTGAATATTAAACACACTAACCCATCTTATTTCTCAAAATTGATCAAAGCATAATGGAACATAGGGGTTGAAGAGAACATATACTCTATTGGGAACTGTATAGACTTCTGACTACCAAAACTTCACAGACAAAGTCACACAAACCTAGCAAACAAAACCTAGAAAGCTTAGATCCTCATGACAACAATGGTAGAATTGGATTATAGTGTTAGTGCCACTTCTATCCAGTTATTTCACTCCTATCTAATCACAAAATGAAGTTTAGATCATAGTTTGTGATAGTGTCCCAATCTTAGGCATTGAATTCTAGCCTCTGTTTCAATCAGATCAATTAATTTCCATCTAAGTCTTCTTTTATATCTCTTATTGTTATTTTTAGAAAGATAAAAATTGGAATCTAATTTACAATAAATAGTAACTTAATTATTAAATATTTATTTACTAATTTTACTACTCAGACCCTCTAACTAAATTAGGAATAATACACCAATATTTCCAAAAAATTTAAATCATTTGGTGAACCTAACTTACTTCATTTGTGTATAAAAACCCTAGGGTAAATTTCATAATTATTTTTTCTTATATTTTTAAAAAAATTTACTTGCATAGTAAAATAAAAAGTTTGCATTAAATTTTAAAATTTTATAGTAATTTTAAAATAACTGTTTTTCAAACCCTAATTTCCCATACTAGGTCCCAATTTTTCCCCCAATAATTTTCTAAATTTTTACTAGCATATTAAAATCAAAAATTCCATTCAAATTTCAAAATTAAATAGTAATTTTCAAAAATATTTATTCTTCAAAACCCTAGTTGCACAAATATAGGTCCTATTCAAATCAAGCATTTTTAATATTTTTTTGAAATTTTAATTGCATATTTAAATGAAAAATCCACTTTCATTTTCAAAATTTCATAGTATTTTTCAAATATATCATTTTCAAACCCTAGTTACATACACTATGTCCTATTGCTTCTTGATGTATCACCTTACATTCTAAAATCAAATTTCAAAAATAGATCTCACTTATTTATAAATTTTTCTTACATTTATTGCAAATAATAAGGAGACCATACTTGGTCCTATTATGTACATGAGATGAAGTCTATCATATGTTAGTACAAAGCTTCATTCTTTGCATTTCATGCTTATGTTTCATTATATGGGATGGCGTTAAGAAAGTTATTATCAAACATATTAAGATATATTTTGCATTACCTCACTTGTAGCCTCTATCCCATGTTGAGTCATATTATATGGTCCATTTTACCCCTCCCCAGGTCACTACCCATTGACATAAATCCCATTTGACACCCTTTATCCCTCTACCACCTAAACCTATCGATTATCTTTACTTTCCTCTCATAGCTACTACTAGTCCTATATGAATAGTAGATAATGTGGTTAGAGCTATTATTTGATGTGCCATAATACCTCCTCCACCTAGTTAGGAGCCCCACCACCCTCCCATGCCTTCCCATCTTAGACCTAACCCACCTACATAGGTAGATATACACAAGGAATATGATATTATTGATCAGTTGAGAAACACACCAGCTAAGATTTCCATGTTAGAACTACTTCAGAAAGCCAATGTGTTTAAGGACATTATCTATCAGGTACTCACTCAGACTTCTATGCTCATTGATCTAAATCCTTCTTATTTTGCATCAGTGGTTAACATGCTAAATATTATAGAATATTCTATCACTTTTAATCATGATGACATGCCATCTTAGATAGTAATTGATCAAAACATACCACTATTCATAAAAAATCAAGTCAAAACTAACGTAGTTAAGAGAGTTCTAGTTGATAATGGTTTCAAACTTAATATATTAAATATTACATTATTATAGACCATGGGAATGGACATGGCTTCCATGAAAAAATTATATAAGAACATTTAATTATTTTATGATATACCATGATAGACATTTTGCACCATTGCTTTGGATATCATGGTAGGACCCAAAACCCTCTCTACATAGTTCTAGCTCATGTCAGGTCCTCTAATTATAATATTTTACTCAGACAACCTTGGATACATGCTATGGGTGAAATTACTTCTCATCATTTGTGTTAATTTTTCCCATGAAGGATACCTATACACATGTCCAATAAATAACTAGCCATTCAGATATTATCAAACTAAAGAGTCATTTTTGACTATCTTGCCAAATCAGACACCTCATGTCATAGTTTAGCCACCACCTCATTGTATTTATCTTGATTAGATACATACATATGAGGTTGGAGATATTATCACTTCTTGTAATCTTCTACTTATAGTTGTTCCCTTAGTCTTAGATATTTAGCCAGTCATAGCAGCTTCAACCATTCTAGCTACTCCACTAGTCATGATTCCTACACCTATTATAGTTATACATTCACCGATAATAGTTATAGAAGTAAAAATTGATTCTATAGATACAAATAATCCATTAGTTATAGATAATATCATAGCACCATTGTTACCCCTTCTGGTAAATTCTATGTTACCATATGTATATGATGTTGATACAGATTCTCAGGCTTCTTCAGATGATGATATGACACCCACACTCATAGATGATTATTTATGTGGATTGAGATTTATAGTAGTTGGTCTAGGAGATTATTTAAATGACTATATAGACTTTATTATACATCCTACATCACTCTTATCATCTTTCATTACACTCATAGGATATACTCCACATTTGTGGTCATAGATAGATCACTTGGCACATACTGTTCACATGGTTACTATTGAGAAAATTTTACCCCAAGTAAAATTTGGGTAAAATCCTATTATTTTTTAAATTTTAATAAGGTTCCCATGTGTCTTATAGGGTTTTATGTTGGTCTATTGTCTTACTCATCCTTTCCCTAGTCCTTGTTGAAGTCCATTCTCCTGGTGCTAGCCTAGTCAACATTGGTCAACCTTGGTAAAAGATGCTAAAAGGATAAATTGTGTTGAAAATGTTATAATATGGCCATTAACATATTTTAATGTGTTTTCAAGTCATTAATTTATCTTTCACCTTATTTCATATGCAAAAAACATCATTTGGCCACATTTTTAGCTTAATTAATGACATGCACAGATTTTTCCAAGCAATAAATTTTTAATAAAGCTATGTTTAAATGTGGGATAGGTAAAATAATGTCATTATATATCAGATAATAGTTATATAATCAATTATGATTAGGAAATGGTAGTTTTCCTTGTTTTTAGGCCCTTTTGGGCACTTATATGGACTCCTTGAGTTCACATGTAGCTAAAAATGTGGGTGTAGTGCCTCTTCACCTTCCCACACTCATTTCATGCTTGGAGTTTAGATATTTCATCATAAATTTCAGTTTTAACTCATTTTTCTTCTATTTCCTCTTGACATGCTAAGGAAGGTCAACTTCAAGCACTCACTATGGGCCGTATAGTTTGAGTTGGAAGAAATGCTCTTGGGGGTGAATAGTGACCTAATTATAATTAAAATAAATAATAATAAGTTTCATTTTTGTTTCTCCTCATTTATAAACCATTAGTTTAATCCTCGGAAGCATTTTGTGCACTTCAATCCAAGAGGGGGTCACTGTTTACACCTGTTACAGTTTTTTTGCTTTGGTTTGATGTATTTGATTATTTTAGGTGTTATTCAAGGTTAGATAATGCCTCTTCACAATTTTTTAAAGGTTATATTGTATTTGGAATCTATCAAATGGCTAGAAAAGCTTTTTCTAAGCTTATCTTGCTTTGGATCATCTTTGTTGCCTTTGCTCAAAAATGTGCATCTATAGTTGCCTTAACTTGGATGTTTTCCATGTTATGTGAATAAATTTAATGTGTATCAAGTGTTTTGAAGTAATAAAGTGTATTTTATGATCAATAAAGAGGTCATGAAGCCTAAATTTGCACATTGTCTACCTCCCCCTTCTCTATTTTCCCTTTTCACCTTCAAGCAGGTGATTCTCATATTGAAAATGTGTTTTCAAGATGATCTCCAAGTATTCTTGATGGGGTTTATCCAATTTAAGGGTTAAAACTACACTTGAAGTTATTGGAATGCCTTAGCCTTTCATATTAGTGTTCAATTTCCCTCTCTCCACCTCATATATAGTCAATGCATATATTCAAGTGTCATTTGCAAAGCTACATAGGCTTGTACGAGAGTAAAATGACAAGGTTAGATCCTTATTATGGTCTAGGAAATAATTTTATATCTTGAAGATCATGTTAGTGATGCTTGATAGCCTACTAAAGATGTATGAATCATCACATAGCAAAATTTTGAGTTTCAAGACTTTTGTCCCTAAAGGAACTAATTAGAGAGCCAGAGGGTTTTATATATTTCTCCCAATATGATTGAATGATGCCCCAAGGCATCTAGTTATGTTCACTTTTCAGTCCTATCATAGGACAATGAATGTATAGGGTTTATAATGGTAATGAGTAGTGGAAGGTGATCATTTGGAGACCTAAAAGTGCCCTTAAAACCACTAATTTTTTACAATCTTCACCTACAAGATTTTAAAGGAAAGTTCACTTTGCACTTAAATATGACAATCCTATCCAAGCCATCAAAGTAAAATCATACTAAGTGATTCAAAGGATGCCTATAATCTAAAATTACATGAAAAGAGTATAATTTCAATGTTTTAAACCCCAACACATACTCCTCTATCCATACATAGGACTATGAGGAATCACCTATAGATAGAGAGGTAAAGTTTTCTAAAATAGGCATTATCATGGATGAGGTGAAGGAAAGTTTCATGGTTTTTAAGAAAACAAACACTTCTATGTAATTAATTTTACCATGATCAGGTCTATCTTGACTTATAAGAAACATACATACCTAAAATGAATGGAAAAATGGCTTCCTATAGTTGAGCAGACAATGAAGTGAGATTATGGCACTTGAAGGAGTCTTAAAGAATTTTATGACTAAATAAGATATAAATGTCAAATAAAATTATTTTGGTAATCTAAAGGAGTTTTCAAATCATAAATAAGGACCAAATTAATTCCATTCTCAACCTCAAATCACCTATAGGTAGGGTCTTAGGACTGTCTTAGTCCATGAGGACAGTGAGCAATTAGAAAGCCTAAAAGGGTCAAGGTACTAGGTTTAGAGTTAAAATCACATTGACATGGGAAGTTAATTAAAAATTAATATATAATGTTTTAAACCTTCATTATAATATCCAATTAAATATGTCTAAAGTAAAGATACCATGTTCACTTTCACAATCAGATAGGGTCTTAAGCAAGAGAAGAATATATGAGAGTTTGATGCCCAAGGAGGGAAGGAGAAGTTATAAATAGTGTAGTATGGATTCCTCATGATAAAATAAAGGAAATTATATTTATATAACATCCTAAATCCACCCAAGACACTTTTACCATAAGCAAAATGGACTCAGTCCATACAAGTAGGGTTGGGAAAGCCTTGTTTCAAGAGGTGAATATAACATTCCACTTAGGAGAGAGGTTTTGAGTGGATACATAGGGTTAAAAAAGCATTAAATTAGGTTTAAAAACATTTTTAAACAACTTTTATTCATAAAATAGGCTTAGAAGGAGTATTCATAAGGAGGTTTGAACAAAATATGCAGAAAATAAGGTTTTTTACCTTTTTTTTGAAGAAATTAGGATGGTTAGACCCCCTAAACATGGAATTGGACAAAAAAAAATTATAATTTGTAATTAGGACCCTTTTTTAGATTCCAAAATACCCAATTTTCATAAACAAATAGGCTTGATACTCACTATTTTGTCTTAGAGCAGGGGCAGTCCCTTCATACACAAGAATGGCAATTTTGGGGAAAAGTGATGAATTGATGATATAAAGGAAAACAAATGAAAAATAAAGGTTAGATAATTTGGGTAAAATATGTAATAACCTAATAAACCTTTATATTAATATGGATATCAAATAGGGCACCCTAAATAACAAGGGTTACAGCCAAGTGTGAAGGAAAGCCTTAGGGCTAGAAGCCCATTTGGGGGTCATATGAATTTTAAACCTGATATATGATTTACAAGAAATAAATGCATGTTTTTAGAGGTATTTACAGTGTTTTAATTCCATAAAATTTCAAATAAAACCATTGGATGGTTAAGAGGAACTCAAAGAGGAAGGTAAACCTATTGGCAAGGTCTAGACCTAAAATCAAACAGGGGTCAATTTCCATTTCAAGGATTTAAATATCCATTATAATGGTTAGAGGATGTTTATAGGGTATATATAGAGCTTTTATAACCCTTAATTTTCAAATAAATTATTTAGGAAGCCATTTTTGGCTTAATAAAATTTTAGACCCCACTAGGAAGCAAAAAATTAGCTTGAATGACAACTTCAAGTGTTTAAAAATTCCACCAAGATTTTCATGGGACCTTGAGAATTTAAATAAAATTGAAGGAGATCCTTGAGGAGATATAAGTGGAATTTTATCATATCTCCAATGTGCCATGGTTATGAATGAATGCTAAGAATGAAAACCACTTTAGAAACCCTTGCAAACCCTCCATAAGGACTCGACTAGAGAAATGAGGCTCAAAACACATCCAAATGAACGAATTTGACCTTGAGAATAAAAGATAAGTTTTTTAAAACTTGATGAGGTAAAATCCATGTAATTTGATTATATGGAAACCATATAGGTGGAGCAAAAATTAGGTTTTCTTGACATTTTCTTGTGTTTTGTAGGTTCTAAAGATGACCATGAGATGCCAAGAACTTTGGGAAGTAGCTGGAGACTTTAGGAAACTATCCATGCCATTTATAAACCTTGTAAATATTCATGAATTCCACTACCAACTTTTTCTATTTAGCTTGTCTAAATTGGCATCTAAAATGACATAGTGGACAAGGTGGAAACTCAAGTTTAGTGGTTTTTTAATGATTTTTATAATGAAGCCAAAAATGTGAGGTGTCTAAAATCATGTAAAAAGACCCATGGTATGGATCGGTTGGGAAATATTTAAATATTCTAGTGCTAAGTGTTAAGGAATGCATATTGGAGAGTGGTCATGATTGTAAGGTAATGATGAGCTTATGCAAGAGAATTTCATGATAAAGCAAACTATTAATGTAGGTGAAATAATTTTTTTAACTCCCTTTCCTCATCATACATGAGACATTTTTCCATAACATGCCTTGGAGTGCTCTTGAAAGCCCATCATGAGGGAAGTTTCACAAGAAAGATGATCAAGAAGATTGATATGCCACATTTGGAAAAGAGGCTTATTTGGGAATAAAATGATGTGTACATCAGTTGCATAACTCCTTTTCTATCTCATCCACATGAATTTTAACTAATTTTCACCTTTGGGCACTTATCCTTTAAGCCTCTTCAACTTCTCTCCTCTCTCTCTTCTTCCAAGTTCTATATATGAAGCCATTTGGGCTATTATATAAATATACACAATTGTTATGGTGAAGTTATACTAATATGACATTTCACTTTGTCTTTGAACATTGAATATATGTCCAATTCTAAGATTTTAAACTTTTTGTCTAAGTATGTGAGTGATGTATAGTGGAGATAATTGATAGCATCATCTTTATTCCATTTATCGTTCATGTTTAAGCAAGAGTTCTGATTTTAACATGTCATGTGAAGTGTATGAAGGTACTAAGTTCTCTTTCAAGTATGTAATTGTCTTTATGGTGTGTAATATACCCCTAGGTCAAGTATCTTATTAATTATCCCAAGTATACTACACTCACATTGAAACACTATGTTAAGATCCTTAAATGCATAAAATTGTTCTTGAAAAGCATTATTTCTTAGTAGAAGTATGATGGTCTATGGAATATGTCTTGGTGGATCACTTCTTTAGTATAGTTTTTATTTTATGCAAACTCTTAACTCTTTTCATGAAAAATCATTAGGATAGGTGATAAACACTTAGAGAAGAATTCAGGGAGCTATCCCTATCAATCTTAGAGATTCATCTCTCTTACAAGTTCCCAAAAACATGAGAGATGATTCGATGTTACATAAAATTGAGGGAGCTTTAGAGAGATTCCTAGGCTAAAACATTTGATGACAATAGTTACATCTATGGATTTAGAGCTAGTCATTTAATTTAAGGTAGACAGCACACAACATCAACCATAAATTATGTTATATATGTTACTTAATCATGGATTAATCACATTACCTATACTATGACATAGATCTATTAGTAGATTATCATAAAAATATGGTCACCCATTTTATCTTTTTCATAGGATCATAGGCCATGATACAAACTCATGTACACCATTATAGTAGAGATTGGATAAACTATATGTTTAGGGTATTATTAATATTAGAACACTAACAACAATAGATTTTCTACTTCCACCAAATTAACCTACTAATAGAGCTAAACATCCTAGAATAGAATCATCATCTCCACCACTAGAACAACCTTCAGTTCACCTTTAATAGTTGACACCATGTATATAACTTCTATAACATATGATGATACTTATGATGATGATCTTGAGGCATTTGATGATGGTCATGATCCCTTCCTCCATCTCCATCCCCAACTAGCTCCATCCTTGGACCTTTTACCCCCTCCAGCCTAGTATTTTATGTCATCATGTACATATTTCTTTATTCATATGCTTGTATATAGCCTTTTATTTCCAACGTCTATATATATCTTTTTTCTATTTGCTTATACACAGTCTTTTTAAATTTATTGTACATAATCTCCTTATGATTGATTGTGCATAGCTTATATCAATATATATATATATATATATATATATATAAATTCAAAATACAAAAACATACAAATAACTCCAAAATAACAAAAAACATTTGATCGTATGGATCATCTATGATTTACACTTCTACTACAATGCTAGACTTACATCTGTTGTTCTATGTTATTGTTTGTTGATTTATCTACATTACCATAATTCACTTGATCTTCTTTGAGTGTGTGTAGTGACATCCAAATCTTTGATTGCTTCACTCTACCCATTGGGGGGGCATCCTAATTCTACATCAAGACACATATCGATATATATATACCCACTAGGAGAATATATTACATGACTAAACCATTGAGGTTGTGTCATTCCTACACCACACACTCTAGTTATCATGTTGATGTACATTATTTACTAGATTACATAGATTACTATATCAACATCTCACTAGTATATAACACTTGTGTATTTATTATCATATACCTAATCTTGTACTAACATATCTTACATACTTTTATTTCTTTCTTTGATTAGTTAGATGTGATTTTATTTCTAGTAATTACATGCTTTCCCTTTTTGATTTGTGTAGCTAGATGCGATTGTATTTCTTAGTTCCTACTTGTCTCCTATGTGTACTTTAGGACATTTTATAATGTCATTTTATTCTATTCATGAGTGTGCCTTAGGATATTTTCTAATATCTTTTGTCTGTACTCTTTTATGTGATTATGGCTTCTATGTTAGCTTTTCTTGTTTCAATTATATGTATATGTGGCATTTGAACATGATTTATATGCTTACCTTTTAGTATGAGTGACATGTTCCCATGTCCCTTTTTTATGTGGCCCATTGGTCACCCTTGTATGATTATTACTTATTTCCTTACATGCTTGTTGCTTATTTTCTTCTCATTGTTTTTAATACCATGATTCACACCATGCATTTATCTTGCTTTCTAGGATGCCATGATGGACATCATACTCCATATTCAACACTAATAACTAACTAGAATTTCATTTCTAGTTTAGTGCATTGCACATGTTATTACATTATTATAGCCATTTAGGCATACCCCTATTGATCTAACAATATCTCAATACAAATCATGTTATATCTTGAGATATCTTGTTGATTATCATTATTATATTAGATATCTTAGTAGCATAACACACTTGTAGGGATATTTCTTCTAAGGGTAGTCATTATAGGGTCTTCATTCCTACCCTTAGAAGAGGGGGAAACAAATATGGATTTTGTCATAGAGATTAGAGCTCTTAACAGTTGAAAAAGCAACATTCAACACATCCAGAATAATAATCAAACATCAAAATAGTTAGAATAGACTAGGTAGATAGTGAAAATATCATAATATTTACCAGATTTAGCCTAAGAAAATAAAACCTAACTTGGACTATAATGTTAGTACCACTAGTTTCCACATTTGATGATCCTATCTAAATAACAAAAAAACCAAACATTCTTAAAGTAGGCAAAAAATAGGTTTAACTATAGTTTTGCACAACCAGACCAGTTTAGAATCAATAATTTTCAATAAACTTTTGCTTAGATAATATAGATATAGGGGACATCATGTGTGGCATGATGTCTCTCACTTCTAATTTTAGACATGGTAGTTGATATAACTTCTAGATCAAAATCCATGTTCTAGACACTAGTGATTGGGGGTAATGTGCATAACACATTTATTTTCTTTTCCTTTTTGAGTTCAATATTACCTAGGCATTATCAATAGTTGTGTGCCTTATTCCATCTATAGGTGGTTGGCATCATTTTGGAATGACTTTCATATAAGCCTAAGTTCCACATTTAGAGTTTTCAAGTGACTTTCATATGAGCCTAAACTTTATCTTTCAAAGTGGCCTAGTTTACAACATACATTTGGATATCCACACCATCATTTTTAGATGATATTACAGTCATGGGATTAGTATCCATCTCATATGACACACATTTCATACTGGTATCAGTTCATTGCTTCACTTCATGAGGCAACGATGGATCCAAAGGACTAGCTAGCCTTTGTATTCTTGAACCACTTATCTAGATGGACTGGACACATATTCCAAACATCAATCAACACACACATTATCACCTAGCTTCACTTAGTTGGTGATGATGGAGCCAAAGGGCTAGCCTTTGCATTCTTGAGCCACTCTTTGGGAATTGAGCACTCAACTCCATTCATGATATCACTCTTGGTATAATATCATCTATCATTACTCAACATCACTCAACATCACATTTTTTTTTATTGGTCCACTTACTTGATGAGGTGTATTCATTCCTTTCTATTCCTCTCTCTCTTACCCAACTTTGTACATTCTTATTTTAGAGATAGTGTATCTAGTAAGAATTGATCTACTCTTTATTTTTCTTATAGATTACACTTTACAATGTACTCTCTCTACACACACCCAACATCACACAACTTCATGAGCTTCACCATTGTAGGTAATTTCATGTATGCTTTTTATTTTTCCTTTATCTTAATATTTCACTTTCCTACATCACCAAAATAAAGGGGGGGCAATGTAGTCATATAGAATGTGAAAACTGGTAACTTGAGCATCGTTAATGACACCCAACCCTTAGGTCCCTCTTTCTTTCTCTCATAACCCTCATACAACCACTTCTCCTGGTCAACCTAATGCAAGCACATTTAACCCATGACCAATATATCCCTATAAAATCCCATTCAAATATCATTTGAAAAGGGTTGGAAATTATCATTAAGTAATAAAGAATAAAACAAAGACTACTCAAGTAATCTTCCCTATTCTCTATATATAACTAGCCAACACACTTAAAAGCTTATTCAAATCCTTACACTAGTCCCTAGCTACCTCAAGTACATCTAGTTTAGAATTTTACATCTTCATACACATAATTTCATAAATCACATCAAGTGGGAGAATTACATATGAATTGATCCCTCTTAAAAGTATTGATATGTAGGAAACATGCCCACATAAGGGGTGTGGATCCATATTTAGTGAATCTTACACACACTAACCACACTCTTTATTAAAATTGATAAAAGAATAATAGAATATAGGATTTGAAGATAAAATATAATCTATTGGGAGCTCTATAGACTTCCAGATATCAAAACTTCATAGACAAGGTCACACAGACCTAACAAATAAAACCCAAAAAGCTCAGATCCTCAAGACAATAATGAAAGAGGTAGACTATAACACCAGTGCCACTCTTGTTCAGTTATAGCACTCTTTTCCAATAACAAAATGAAGTTCAGATCTTAGTTTGTGATATTTTCCTAGTTTTTCACATTAAATTCTAACCTCTATCTCAATCAGATTAATTAGTTTCTAGCTAAGTCTTCTTTTCCATCTCTTATTTCTATTTTTAAAAAGATCAAAATTATAATATAATTTACACAAATTAGTAGCTTAATTATTTAATATTTATTTATTAATTTTAATACTTAGATATTTTAACTAAATTAGTAATAATACACTAATATTCCCAAAAAAATTAAATCATAGATAAATTTGAATGTTTATTGGTTGTTTTAGGTGTTGATTGAACTAAGTCAAATATCTAACCTTACAGGTTATGACTCTATTGATGATGTGGGATCATGTTCTTCCACTACTCATAGAGTTGTAGAGATATATGATTGGTAAGGATTGGGACCACATGATGGTTGTGGGTTTATGGTGTATGTGACACTGTCGTCATGTGCCTTGGGATATGTGTGTGTGTGTGTGTGTGTGTGTGTGTGTGTGTGTGTGTGTGTGTGTGTGTGTGTGTGTTTGTGTGTGTGTGTGTGTGTGTGTGTGTGTGTGTGTATATATATATATATATATATATATATATATATATATATATATATATATATATATATTGGTGGCCCTCATCAAGAGATGGGATCTAACCACCAACACTTTTTGTCTACTAATAAGAGCACTAACTATTACCTTTGAGGGCATGCATAGGATCCTAAGGTTACCAATATAAGGTTGAATGATTAATATAATTTGTGGTGATGATATAAACATGAAAATATATATGTTATATGGTGAGGATGCATTAGAGGCTCTATGCCATAGTGGGGGCTTCTAATTTGAGGATATTTATCAATTGGACATAGAGAGGAACACATTGATGATGATGTTGATGATAGTAGTAATATGTTATGTATTCTTAGACTTGAGTGGTGGGATGTATCCTTGGGTTTTTATTGGTGTATTAGTTGAGATACATGAGGATATGACATTATATGCATGGGAATGAGTGATTTTGGCATAGGTTTATCAGGATATTTGGGGATACTAGGTGCATAGGAGGTATGGGATGAGTGTGTGCTTCTTATTACACTATTAGGCTTATGAGCATATCACTATTTTATAGCTAGTTAGATTATCATGGGATAAATGAAATTAGGAATGATTTAGAGTTGGATTCATGATGTGGAGGTCAAATATGGAGCTTCCATGGGTAGATGGTGTGGTATGAGATATAACATGGTTTAAATAATGACTAGATACTTTGGTGGATGGAGATGTCATTTGGAGACCATATGTGGGTTTTCTATCATGGAGAGGGTTGCATGCACATTATTTTTCCCTTAATAGATTTATATAGACACATGGGAGGAGATAACATGAGTTAGATCTTATACCCTTTGACCACATGTAGTAGTATTTTGGCTTGGTTCAGGTTGATATGGGAGTGTTCCTGAGATATAGTTGAGAGGACCCATAGGCACAACTTCCCCTACCACAACCATCAAAATAAGAGAGAATTTTTTAGGAGCTACCAAACCCTATAATAGTTGATAATTCCAAGGTGAATCTAAAGTATATTTACTGGTGGTAGAGATGACACCCTACATCTAATAATGGAGATGGAGTAAAGGGTCTTGATGTTGGAAGAGATGATAGATAGGGTAAAGAGTAGGGTGAGGATCAAGATGAGGATGAGGGTGATGTACATATAAAGGAAGTAGCCCTTGATCTATAGATTGTCATTATAGAGAGGGATGTTATAATAAAATCATAGGCTAATTTATAGGTGCCTCTCACCACTATGACATAAGAGAGAGACATACCATAGGGATATTTAGCTATGAAGACATAAGAGAGGGATAACTTGTAGGTACAACTATCCACCATCACTCAATAGAGAAATGCTATGTAGGGATATCTAACTACTATTACTTAGGTGAGGGATGGCCTATAGGTATATTTGACCTTGGTTATAGTTAAGAGGGATGTCTTAGGTAATCAGGAGGGTGACCATCATAGAGTGGACATATTTGAGTGGGATTGGAGTTGTCATGAGATCACCTTAGACCATTCCATTGACTAGATATACTGCTATAATGAAGGACCTAAGATACTATGAGGGGCATGTTATTAAGGGGATTTTAAATGTGCCTTGGTATAAAAAGTACATATCAAAGTAGGTTATGTTGAGGATCTTAAGAAATACTACACCTAATGGTGGTAGAGGCCACATAACATCTGTAGGTGTACAAACAGGTCAGATAGAGGGTCTGAGGGATAGTAATGCTCCTACACCATAGATTACTAGCTATTGTGTTGTATTATTATTTTTTATTCTATCTTGTGAACCATTATAGTGAGATGTACATACCATTTTAAGAGTGACATATACAGTTTTGTATATATATTCATCACATGGTTTAATTATGATGTTTACTGATGATCACATATCATGTTATGGTGTTATTTATGTGATGCTTTATGTTATGTTTATGTGATGATTCATGTTATGATGATTTATGATGATAAATGGGTATGATGACATGTTTGATATATGGTTATGGTTTGGCATTTTTCCTTGTAGTAGGTGTATGCTTGGTGTAGTTTATCATATTTTAATATCTATGATATGAATTAATGAATCCATGTGATCCCATATTTAGATAAATATGTGATAGTTTGATGAATAATTATTTAATTTAGAAAAAATGATTAAATGTGTCTTATTTCATACATGATAATTTTTTTTTATGATTTTAATGTGATAAATTAGTTTAATTTATTCTTGATGATAAGCAAGATTGATTTGTTTCTAGTGTATAGATGTGATTTATAAACTAATATGAGATGTTGGTTTGATTCATGATTGTTGATGAGAATTATTGATGTTGATATAGCTTATTTATATTGATTATAAATAATATGATGTGGGTAAATATAATGTTTTCATGATAATAAAAACACCTAAATAAATGATGTGGATAAGTAATGAAATATAATGTGACATAATAAAATACATAAGTGTAATACAATGTTTGTTCTATTTATAGTGGTAAAATAAAATTCACATAACACACTTAAGTGAATTATTATTCCATTTATTTATAATATATTGAATGATAAATGTTTAAAATGTTCAAAACCACTTTAACATATAGATTAATTTGGTTAAAATCCTATATGTAAAAAGAGGAAAGAAAATGAGAGAATAATGTTTAATCAAACATAAGATAGATGCCTGAATGAATGTTTCAAAAATTATTCATGATGAAGAAGAAGAAGGAAACATGGTTATATTTCATTGGGAAGGACCAAAATAGAATTATGGGTTAGCTTAAGAACACAATCCCCTTTCATGCTTTGCATTATCTTTTGTTCATTTGTTTAAGAAGTGTCTTGATCATGTAGCATCATGTAAGCTCAAAATCCCTTGATTTTTAGAGGGTGAAAAGGGGGATGTATCAAATAGGTGAATGGATGATAGTGTAACCTTCTTGTGGGGATTACTTTCCCCTTCTATAGGTGACCTAGGAACCATTATAGACAAGTCCATGTCTTATTTTGGTTTAGACTAAGCAATGCAGGAAGTCTACTATGTGATTGCTTTGTGAAAGTTGATTGAAGCTTTCTTTAGGGTATATATATATATATATATATATATATATATATAGATATAGTGTTTTGAATTTTGACTTAGGGTCTTTTGATGTTTTTTTGGTCGATAGGTCTGGGAAGCTAATCAATGCAGGAAGCTCCCATGTGATTGATTTTTTTTGACAAATTTTTGACTTATCCATCCTTTAAGGGAGTGGTCTAATTTTTAGACTTGTTTAATTTTTATGTCTGTCTTTCAAGGGAGTGGTCTATCTTTCTGAGCAATTTCAAATTGTTTTGGGAACTATCCTTCAAGGGAACAATACGCAAGTTTAGATATGACCCATAATATTTTTGTTTTTGGTTTTTATAAATGGACTTGATTATATAAGCCTAAGGTTTTAATTTATGAGGGAAAAACCATAACACAATAAGGTTAAATTATGGTTGGTAGAGTATCGAAGAGATAATGACCATGGGGATCCATCCTATAAGGAAAAAAAAGTATCCATGAGAATCATGTCATGGGTAGAGCTATGGTACCAATGTTTGAGATTTAGGCTAAAATTGTGATAGATAATCACATGATTCTTTGATTTAATAGGTTATCCTTAAATTAATGATATGAAGGTGATAAGTTTTTAAAATAATGGATGAGCTTAAGTTAGACACAAGGTGCTTTAGAACTTATTTTAACAAAAGAATACATGTAGATGCAAAGCATTGAGGGGCTTGAGTTCTAATTTTCATTAAAGTTATAATAATTGATAAGTTATTAACCC
This sequence comes from Torreya grandis, assembly GCA_037957365.1. Classification (NCBI taxonomy): domain Eukaryota; kingdom Viridiplantae; phylum Streptophyta; class Pinopsida; order Cupressales; family Taxaceae; genus Torreya; species Torreya grandis. Next base: position 1,715,940 of record JARHVA010002785.1, read on the forward strand.
ATACATATGTGTGATGATAAATGGTCCAATTAAAATGGGAGTAAACTTTCTCTGTTTGCTTCTTTCCATGTTAGTTACATGTTGATTTTCCTTTAAGACATGGTAACCAATATTGAATTCTTGATCTCTCAAGTATTTTTTATAATTTCATGTGATATGCTTTTGATATAAATGAAGATGGTTAAGAGTGGCCAAATGATGCTCGTCAAGATACTCAAATTGAGCTATATGTTATTAATGATAGTCCTCTTTCGAGAAGATATATTTTAGGGATATGTGAAGGGAGGGAATTTGAATTTTAAGAGGCAAGATAGCCTCTACAGCATAGACAAGTGAGAAAGGGGTAGTACCTATAAGTGTTTGAGAGATGGTTTGATATGCCCATAAGGCAAAATGAATTTATAAGTGCCAATCCCTAACAGATTCATTAACCACTTTGGTGAGAATTTTAATAAGTGTTTTGTAAGAGTCTTTGTCCTATCCATTATCTTGTGGGTGGGATGGAGATGAGAATATTAACTTAATGTTGAACGTGACAAAAATATTTTGTACTTTCTTGTTTTTAAATGATTTACCATTATTAGTGATGATTTTATGAGGAACATCAAAGTGACATATGATATGATGATTGATAAAGTCAATAATCTTTTCAACTTTAGTTGATATGAGAGGAATAGCCTCCACCCATTTGGTGAATTATTCTATTTTGGTGATGATAGACTTATGTCTCTATGAAGAGTGAGGGTTGATTTCACCTATGAGATTCAAATCCCATTGAGAAAAGTTATAGATTTCCTTAGTAAATTAAAGGGCATGAATAGGAACATGATGCAAGTTAGTGTGTTGTTAACACTTGACACACTACTTGACATAATCATAACTTTATTTGTTGAGGGTAGGCCAATAGTAGCCAAGGTGAAAGATGTTCTTAGTGATAGCTAAACCACTAAAGTGTCCTCCACAAATCCCATCATTAGTTTCTTTGATTGATAAAGGAATTGCTTGATTACAAAGGCATCTAAAAAGGAAACCATTAAAGCCTCATTTGTATTAGATTCCCCCTAGTAATGTATAGTGAGAAGTAATTTGTATAAAATCTCATCTACCATTCTTAGAGAGGATATAAGGGATGATGGCTAAGATAAGGTAGTCAAATAGTTGTTTATACCAAATATATAGTTGGATTTCCTCCACATTATAGATGGAAGGGAGGTCCATTTTGGTGTAAGAGGTTTGGTTAAGTCTATGAATGGTGAAAAATATTTTAGAGTCTGAAGGTGTAGATGGGATTTGAGAAGCAAGAGAATCCATGGTGTCAGTGAACTTATTTATCGAATGAGGAGTGTTTTAGATAGGGTAATGATAATGATGTCAATAGTACATCTACTAATTATTTGTATTTATAGAGAACACCATTTTTACACTAGTAGGAACCATTTATCTAGTTGACCATAAGTTAGGAGTCATCAAAAATGTTGATCGATTTTACTCCCAAGGACAAAGCTCTTTAGAGATCTAAAACTAGGGCTTCATATTCAGCCACATTGTTGGTGTAATCAAAGTCAAGTTTGAAAGATAAGGTAAAAGGCTCAACTTTAAAGGGTGTAATGATGAATCTATCATCCTGACCACATTGACATTTTGATCTATCAAATAACATCGTCATTTATTAAGAAATGTCCTTTTGAGAGAGAGTTATGATGGACTCATTGAGAAATTCAAGGTTGGAAAGTTGTTTGTCAGTTAAAGGGGATTTGGCTAGTTGATTGGAGATGATTTTCCCTTTGACTAAATTTTGTTGAGGTAACTCAAGATCAAACTCAGCTAAAATCATGAACCATCTAGCCATACATTGATTTTTGATATGGCTTATAATGCATGTACTTGAGGGCATTAGTGTTTGTGATGACAAAGGTTTTATAGTTGAGGAGATAGTGATGAAGTTTGGAACATGAAGACTAAGGCAAGGCATAAGTTATTAGTATGGGTATAATGAGTTTTATACTCTACAAGTGTTTGACTTATATAGTACACTTCTTGTTCCTTATGTTTAGTGTCATGATGTGTGAGCATGAAACCTAAGGAATGGTCTATGGTAGAGATGTAGAGGTATAAAGGTTGGTGTTATTTTGGAGGGCTAAAGATAAGTGGAAAAAAAAGGTATCCTTTGAGTGATTCAAATGCTTTTTGATAGTCTTCATTCTAATTAAAGGACATTTCCTTCTTAATAACATGGTGAAAGGGCTGACATATATCAAATAATTAAGAGATTAAATGATGAATGGATTGAATCTTAACCTATAAACTATAGATTTGATTAAGGTTAGTTGGAGAAGGCATGTATAAGATTGCTTTGACTTTGGTAGGATTAAATTTTATTCCATGAATGGAAATGATAAATCTAAGGACTTTACCTGACAAAACCCCAAAGATTCATTTCTTTGGGTTGAGGTGAACATTGAACTAGATAAGGTGGTCAAAGATGACCTTAAGGATTTCCAAATGGTCTTTATGACATTTAGACTTACCAAGGAGGTCATCTACATAGTCTTTTATGGTTTTGTGGATGAGGTCATGAAAGATGTAGTCATGGAACACTGATAAGTTGCACTAGCATTATCCAAGATAAAAGGAATGAACCTATAGTAAAATTTTCCCCATGGGGTGATGAACGTGGTTTTGTGTTGATATTCTTGGGTAATTAAGATTTGGTTATAGCCTAAGAATCCATCCATAAGAGATAGCATCTCCTAACCAATAGTTAGATCAATAAGTTCGTTAATGCTCAATAAAGGAAAGTCATATTTTGGGAAAGCAAGGTTTAGCTCATGAAAATCCATACAAATATGAAGTCCCTCTATTTATTTAGTGATAAGAATAACACTCTAGACCTATTTTGGATAGCCAATGGGTTAGATGAAGTTGATTGATAAGAGATGTTGTAGCTCTTAATGTTAAGGGCAATGTGAGGGTGTATCCATCAAATATTTTACCTAATAAGCTTGGAATTAAGGTTGGTAATGACATTGTGGATGATTATGAAAGGGTCAGTTTTAGGCATATCACTTTAAGACCAATCAAATATTATGCTATGGTCACATATAAAAGAGGAGAAGTTATGATGTTCTAAGGAATCTAATGATTAGCTAATTTTCATTATGTGAGGATTATCTTGAGTGCCCAAGTTGATATCAAAGGTGTCTTCATTCAACATGTTTAATGTCTTAGGAAGAAGGGATTTGTGAAGGGAAAAATCCTTAGCATCAATATAGGTGAGAAGGGAATTACCATCCTGACACTTGATAGTATTAATGGTAGGAGAATCATCTTCAACCATCTTAGGATGAGTTAGAATAATGGTTCTAGTTTACCCATGAATTTGATAGTTTAGGGGTCCCAAACTAATCATATGGATCAAAAATAAAAGTTAGGATAGATGGGATCTAGGTCATCATAATTTGAATAAGAAGAGGTTGGCAAGGATGGGGTTTCTTCCTCAATGATTATGATGGAAGGTGGGTTGGTTGATTCCTCTGATTGGATAAATCCAAGGCCATGTCACTCATGAGGTTTTTGAGTTTTACATGGGATAATCTCATGTGTTCTATTCTCATAATGACATAAATTGAATCCTTTTTGAGAATACTAATGAAGGTATGTTTGGGAAAAGTCTAGTTTATCTAAGAAGGAAAATTAGAGGTGAATGGTTTGACAGAATGTGAGGCATTAGAAGCTTAAGGTGGTTGATCAACTCCCCCATAGATAAATTCAATTTGGTAGTTGTGAGGACCAAAATGGATAATGGTTTGAATGTTAGACTCATAGTGAGGATGTTGATAAATATTTTTATACTATTGAGGAGTAGGAAGGGTATTGAGAGTCAATAGGTAGTATTCTCCAAGTGAAAGATGTTAGAACATGGATTTCAAGCGGTCTTTAATAGGGATTTAGGAAGAGGGTATGGCTAAGCTTATAGAATGTTTATTGATGGAGGATGAAGGGGATGCATATTTTAATGGAATGGGGACATCATTTGGGTGGTAATTCATGTTGCATGACTTAACTGGACTAGAATAAGTTGAGATGACATGAACTTGACCCTCATGTTAAAATTTGAGTAAACTATATAAGGTTGATGGTACACAACCCATGGTTCAAATCCAAGGGCATGAAAGTAATATATTGTATTAAAATTCACCTTAAAAAAATATAAGAGCTTGGGGAGAGTTTGAGGGCCTGTAAAGATGATTGTTCTGAAGGTGGTTTTAGACATGATGTTTTAGGAAGTTTCAGTTAATCATAGGCATGGCATGAGATGATATTGATGCTAGATACCCCATCAATCATAACCCTTTTGATATAGATATTATTGCTGTGGGTTGTGATGAAGAGGGGAGGATATGGATCATATGGGTAGATAGGAGGTATCTCAAAATATTGGAATCTGACAAGGGTTGATACTTGGAGGGATCCAACAAGGGTTGTGTTGAGGTCAACATAGCCCCATTTTTAAAAATGAGGACCCTTGTTCAAAATTTGGAAAATTTGTTCCTTGAATTGAAAAATAACTTGATCATATTACCATTATCATGTTAGAACAGAATCTTAGTTGAATATCATCCACACCTAGTTCTCATTTATCTTGACTGACATGTCTTCATTTGATCCTTTTCTTATTTTGTCTAATGCCACTAATGGTTACTTCACATGTTTTCAAGATGTAGGTTTAATGGAGTCTCAAGTTGGTGAATAATGTTCAAGGTTTCATACCTCAAATGATAATTTTATCCTTTAATTAATCATTAGTCTTTAATTGTTTAATTGGATTCATGTTTGAGTAACTAAAAACCCTTAGCTTAATTCTTTTGGTCTAAATCTTTTAAACTAAATTAAAATTTGCATGGGTTTTTTATTCAAAATTGCATGAGAAAACTTTAAATCTACTTAAAAATTAGTTCATATATTTTATCCTGAGATTTTAATCATGTTTATTAGCACAAATAAAACCTTAATCTAAAATTTTATCTCAAGCTCTCTATATTCCCTGAAACCCCTGAGTTTATTTTATCACCCACCTAGACTAATTAAAACCCAAGATACTTTGTTATATTTTATACTTAGTCTAATGTTTATCCTAAGATTTAATTGTATTAAGTAATACAATTAAAAATTTAGTCCAAACCTTTATCCTAAGTCCTTTATAATCCTTGAGACCTAACTCATTTATTTCCATGGCCCTATAAAATCAATGTGAGGATGCCAAGTGTCAGTATCTCAGAGTTTAAGAAAAATATATATGGTTCATGGGGGATCATAAAAAGTCAATAAGTCAAGAACCTAGATAGATAAAGTGCATTTCATTGGGAAAATATGATCCTATAATGATCAACAAGTCAATTAGTCAAATATCTTACAAGTAAACAAATCAATCAATCACATTTGACTTCATAGATCAGGATTCAATTATACATATTGATCTGCACAAATCAAAACTAATGGCATGTAATAAGGTCAAAATATCAATAATCCTTGTGATAAAATTCATAGATGACAAGAGTCATGCCGAAAATGGATAATTAAAACTCAATCACTATCCCAAAGATTAATGATGTGTAATTGAACATACACATTCTGATTGATGGTGAGCATTAAATCAAAACTTTAACGAATCCCAAAGAAGAGTGAGAAGGTGACAAGTGTCATCATCATGAGAACTAATTTATGAAATCATGACATGTATAATAAAGGATAGAACCTAGGGGATCAAGATCAATAGTGGAAGTTGATCTGTACAACCAAGATCCAATGCTAAAAAGTGAAAGTTGACTTGTCAAATAAACTAGAATGAATGTGATAGTGACACATGTCATGACCATGATGAATAGAACGAATATTTAAAAATATAATTCAATCTCTTATATCCAAATCAATGGTGTAAGGCAAGGAAGACTTTTAAATAGACCCAAACCTAATGAAGTGTTAACATATGTCTTAAGGGATAACAGTCACATTTATAAAATAAATAAAAGAAGTGACATGGCTATGCCACATCATCATACATGTTAGGATGAAATATTTTATGGAATTAAAAAGGAAAAGGTATAAATACAAGATCTAAATGTAAATCTAAGTCATGAAGCTTTCAATTTGAACTCCACCACTACCATTAAAGCTCTTTGTGAACCTGATTGAACTCCATAAAACCTTAAAACATATGGAATTCCTAATTTGACTCTATGTTCATTGTAATCAAGCTAAGGAGAACCAAATTATCATGTGTGTAAGGATAATTTTTGATCAAAATTATAGCAATAACAGCTCCAAAAGGTGTCTCTAAGGAGGATATGGAGTTATATTTGTCCATACATGTCAAGTGAAGGGTTTTAAAAGACATTGGTTTCAATATTTTAGCTATAAACATTAGAGACACTAACTATTCAATGTTGTTCTAGACCATCAATAATAAACCTACCATAACATGAGAAGAAGAGAATTTTTTCTCAGCCAAGATATTGTATGATGACATTGTTGAAATCTAGATGGTGGGTATTCATTATGAATCTATGAAGCATGAGGTACTTCACTACATTAACATTATTACTCATATCTTCAAACAAACTAAGATAGATAAAGGTATCATTTTTTAATAAACATAATTTAAGAAAGGTTGCTTATATCTTTGTTGTGGTATTTGATTCATATTATAAGTTATCTAAACCCCAAATAGACATTGCCTCAATCAATTCCTATGCCAAAGAGAATTATTTGAAGAACATCTTAACCATGTGGTTGTATTCTAGAAACCAAGTATTTTTAGATTTCAATAAAAGCATACCCATTAGCCAAATTAAACATGAGATTAGGATGATTATGACAATGTTGAATAGGCCATGTAGGAATGCAACCACTACTTATGTAGACCCAGTTTATGTGCCAATTGTCTATTTCATGGTTAAAAAGTACATTACTCTCCCTTTTGGTGAAATAATAAGCATATCATTGAGTATACAAATCTTTGTAATTAGGAACAAGAAGAAAACTCAATTCTATATGATGTCATATCTCTTAGATGCTCATTTTGATAATACCAAAATCCCAAACTAGAGGTAATAGTCACCTGATGGGACACAAATTATTTCCCAATATTATTCAAAGCTACACATATTTAAATATAGGGACCACATTCAATTCATATGTGACTATATCTACCAAACCCTGATTGAGGCCATAACCAACATTCCAATGCCAAGAATTAACAAACTGATTAAAAAGTATATAGAAATAATAGATGATATATGTCTATACCTAGACTATATAGTCACATGAATTGAAGGGACATAGAGTTATCCTCTCAGACTACCCATTCATTTCCTTGACAAACTAGCTGAGCAAGAAGTTACATATAAGCTATTTCATGGTGTAGATGGTCTTTACAAGACCAAAAGAAAGGGACTATTCCACAAATTCCCAATAAATATTGGAAAGACCATTTTCAAGCAATATGATAACATTGAGGTAACATCTAGGCACATGACATCCTTCAATATATAATTGGATGGGCTTGGATAATGGGACCCTTGTCTAAGGGTTAAAGAAAATTTGAAGATTAAGGGAATGTCAAATATACCTTATGATCATGAGTTTGGAACCTTTGACCCCATTGACACCAAAGCATATTTATACTTTGAGGTTAATAAGAGATTAAGGGATCACAATCTTAGGCTTGAATCTAGACACGAAAGAAATCAGAAAGAGGATGATAGATGGCATCTAGGCCCAAATAGTACCATTTGCTAAGTAGTGCACTGTTATACCTCCATCAACTCAAGCACAAGTATAGCATAAAACTAATGCACAAGTCAAGAAAAGACTAGAGGAAAGAAGGCCTAATGAGATTACTTATTCTTCAACTTAGGTGGAGGAACAAGGATCACCTTCAGAGGATTCACATGGTAGCACTAGACCCTAATGAGTCTATAGAGAATGAAATGAAAATGCTATCCATTGTATATGAATTTGATGATGAAAAATCCTAGGTTGAAGAGACCAAATAAGAAAAAGGGAAGGAAGTTTTGGACCTAGTTCATGTGGACACCCTCAAAAGGAATGTTGATCTAGCTATTATTCCTAGAGCCAAGAAACGCAAAGTGACTTTCACTCTCCCTTTGAGAGAAGTCAATTTATTTAGTGAAGAAAACTTAATATATGGTCTAACTATTCTACAATGGTTCATTTATGAAGCCATATTGTAGAAAGTCCCTACTATACATCATATTTGGGCCATGGTGAAGTCTATAAATGTTCCCTTGCAATAATAAATGAGGCCATGGATTATGGATTTATAAGAGGAATATGAGAGAAGATTTTCTTCTCCAAGTCAATCAAGTGGAACACAAGTAGAAATACTAGCTCCTCAAGTAACTCAATCTAAAGTTGGAGTCTAGTTTGACCCAAATACTATTGGCTTGATGATGATAATTGATAAAAAATTCATGGAAGGTGATGAGGAAATCACTTATCAAAAGGTATAGCCATTAACCAATCTGATCCTAGTAAGTAGACAGAGGCCTGGAGAAGCTCCCATTTTTGAAGAGGATCCCTTGAAATTAGCCTAAACACATATAGATCATCTACAAGTAGCTATTAAGGGCATGTAATAGCAAAAAAACTTTGAAGAATAATCCATCTTATTAGTTCCAGATGTAATGATCAAGATGTTTGAAGATACTTTATTTGACATGTTTAATTCTTTGAAGTCAATAAAGTCTAGATATAGTGTATTGAGCCAGCAGGGTACTACAACCATGAACCTAGTTCACCAATGTAAGAACTCAAAAGGGAAAATAAATGATTTGATCAACATATTGATAGAGGATCAAATTTTTAAATTCAAAACTATTAGCTTGGCTCATTTGAACATGGCCATGGGGTTATTGATAAATAAAATCAAGAGTCTGAGCAAATGGTCCAAGGAGTTAAAAAACCTCTATAAGGATGAAAAAAAGTTACAAATTAAGATGGAACATATATTAGGAGTATAATCAAATATCCTAATACACTCATCTAAATTGTTATAATTAATGATAATAATTTAAGTATAAAGCCACCCAAGTCATCCATGAAGTAAAAATTCAAAGCCAAGGGAAGATAGGAATTGATAATACAAAGATCATGGACATGATCTTCACTATAGAGGAGAAGATTACATAATCTATAAGCATAATAGAAGCATTAGAAAGGACTGATAAAGACCACAAGAACATGGTAGATCAAGAGGATGAACTCTTCATGGATCCCATTGTCAATTTAAATCTCATTGATGATCAACATGGCAAAGCAATGAAGATCCTTCAACAAAAATAGTGGACTTCAATAGCAAAAGGGCCTCAAAGTTGAACTTGTTAATTAAAGCATATTTTTTTTATAACTAGGAATGTAAATTTTAGAAACTAATATTATTTTATAAAGGCTTGTGTGGCTTGTAAAATCACATCACTTATAGGTCAGTTCTTTAAAAAGTGTCTTTCTTTAGAAGGTTGTTAAGGATATCTATACAATTGTAATTTGACATAACTAACTGGCATACCTCCTTAATTTTCTATATAAGTTTTATTTTACATTGTAAAAGAGGAGTTTTTTAATCAAGAAAACTCATACTAATTTTGGATAAATTTAATGTAAGTAGAGAATTCTAAAAAAATCGTCTCATTTGTTTGTATGAATTATTATCATGGCTAGTCTCTCACCTATCTAGTTTAGAATTCAGATTTGAATGTTTCTTATGAATTCCTAACATGCACTTTTAAAATATAGAGCTATTAATTTATGCTAATGCTATATTGACTGAAAGTTCTTAGGTTCATTTTGTCTTCTATACTCTTTTGGTAGATGTGTTTATGATATTTTCTTGTAAGGGTAAATATTTAAGTGAATCTTGTTCTTATTTGCATTCTTCCACTTAACTTAGATGCTTGTTTGATGTGTGATGTGATTTTAGATTAAGTTTTTTCACTTCATATATTGGTTTTAAGTGTATATTTGGATGATATTTTAACTCTGTCATAATATCTATGTCAAATATTAGCAACATCAATATGTTCGTTCCTCTTCTGCCCTACCCTTCCTTGTCCTCCTTTTTTGATCAATCCACTTTAGATTAATTTACATTATAAATATCCATTTTAGCTTAGATTTTATATTTAGTTATTTAAACATAATTCAACTCACTTATTCAAAAAATATTGACTTTCGCATATTATGTATTAGGCCATGGTTGCTCCCAACAACCAAACATTATAAATATTGTGAAACAATTCACTTGTCCTATCGTTATTCTAACAAAGATAACAATATTATCACAACCTGCAACTCATGCATTGGATTCTCTAAATTAAAATTTGAGTAGTGTTTCTTAAAAACTCATAACCACCTATGATACACTTACATGTATTAATAGGGAACGTGTTTCATTGGCACTAAAAGGAGGACGTTAGTTAAATCTCTATAAATTTATGGTGTCTTTGATAATTTTAGTAAATTCCATTCAAGGATCAATGAATAATTTACATATTTGTGTTTAATTTAGCATAATTATGTAAATATCATTCATATTAGTGGTTTCAGACCAATCTTTAGGCTCATTCAGCTAAAGATTGTCATTCTTTAAAGATTTATGGTAAATATTTGCATAGGTAGTTTAAGCTTCATAAATCTTATGTGTTTGGGGTTAGTAACATAAAATTTATTTAACTATTGATTTATTAGTTGCAAATTTAGGTTTATTTTAACTTATATGTGTAAATATCATTGATATTCATAAATTTAGATATATCTTTGAGCTTATTCGGTCAAATATAGTTGTTCTTTGAAGAGATTTATATAAATTTGTGTAAAGATTTCTTAACTTAAGAATATTAAACATGAAAATATGCTCATAGGTAATAATTGGACTATTATTTTCAATAATTGAGTTAAATATCATTCATCTTTGCAAGCATAAGGTTTATAAGTTGTATTTTGGATAGGACTCAAGGTTTACAAGCTATAACTGCTAAGAATTAGGACTAGGTCAAGGTCTAGATCAATATTACATCTTCTTTCATTAGAATATCATTAGATAGCAAGAGCAAACAAAGGTAAGCAAAGGGTTTCTAAATTAGCCTACTTCACTTGTTCAAAGTGATCCTATGTTCAATCCTTATCAAGATATGGCTTGGTTAAGTGGATCTTCCATCAATGTGTTTGGTTAGGTACATGACATACCCTAGAACCCTGAGAAATATTTGCCATCTTTCAATCCTAGTGGTGTTATCACAACTAAAGAACATATTAAATATTTAAAATTTGATTTAATATTGTTAAATTTAGTTCATGAAGATGTAGCATGTAGATTATTTTCAGTCACTTTCTAAAATGTTACATATGAGTGGTTTCTCAATCTTCTAGAGAAGTATATTACCAACTAGAATGATTTTAATAGAATATTTATTCATTAATTTGGTAAAATCATTAATCCTTGAATTTTATATCATCAGTTCACCACTGTTAAAAGAGATTCTAGTGAGACCATTAGAGCCATTAATGCTATATTATAGAAGATTTTCAATAGAACCATAATTCCCTATAGACCTGATGAAGACTTGGCTTTAGAAATCTACAAGAATGCTTTGGACCCCATGACTTCTATGTTTCTTAAAAGTTTTTCTAGAGTTATAAACACCTTAACATTGTATTAGGCTAAAATTATAATAATAAATGATCAAATGAAGCCTCAAGGTCAACTAGCATATGTCATTCCCAATGTTAATCATAATTTACCTATATTGAATGTCATTCCTAATTCCAATTAGAATGTACCTACCTTAAATGAGACATAAATCTTGAACTAATTACCCTTTAACCATGCTTATCCTAGCCAAAATCTAGGATTATTGAATAATAATGCTACAAATGGATTTCATCCATAAGAACAAAGAGATTTGGCGTAATAGTAATCAAGTTCATAATTCAAAGGCACCAAAGAATGATAATGAATCTATACTTAAAATGGTTAAAAAAAATGATTGTTGACTTCCTTCAGTTCTAAAAGCAAGTAGGTAATACTAGGGATAACTCCAATATAAATTGTTCATATCAAAGGTTAAATAGACCTAACAACTAGTTTCATAATGGTAACAATAACAACAACAATAATAATGAGTAATCATCAAGTAAGAATAATAATAAGATTAATATTTATGATGTTGCTCTAATTAAATATTTTAGGGTTCATAATGCATTAAATCATGGTGAGATAGACTACATTGAATTTTTTAATGATTTTGAGTTATTTTAGGATGAGTTAAATACACCTAAAGGTGTTCCTAATAGAGATCATTTTTTAGGTACATCTAGATCTTCAAGATCATCTAAATTTTCTAATGTAACCCTCATGGTGGAGACATTTTACGTCCCATTCCAAGAAGAGAATGAGATTGAATATGCTCTTGAAGATGTGCATGCTTTTTAGTAGTATTTGAGAAAGACCTATCCTCTAAGGAATAGGGATAATAAGTATCCTTTGACAAATTCAACCCAACCAAATAACTTTGACACTCTTCCAAATCCTATAGCTGACAACAATCCTAATCCTCTAAGGGTAAATACTTTTAAGTCTTATGTTGATTCATCTAGTACTTCTACTAGAGGTGGGTACAACATAGTTGAGGACATGAAGAAGATTAAGTCCAACATCACACTGCATGAGCTGACTTAAATAACTAAGCAAAGAGATTTGTTTCTTGAATATTTATCTAAGAAACTTAGTAAGTCATCCAAGACTACAAATGCTAATGTTTCTATATAGAAGAACAAGGCAGATGTTCTACCTTTCCTACTTATAGTTAGGATTTTTGGTAAGAATTTACATAATTGTTTGCTAGACTTAAGTGCTTCAACTAATATCATGCCTAAAGGTATTTTTGAATAACTAGGTTTGACTCTAATTAAATATAATAGGGTTGTCACTCAATTATATAAATACAAGGTGAAAGTAATTGGATAATTATTGAATGTTCACATGTAGCTTATAGTTAAGCCAAGGATATAACATTTTATAGACATCCAAGTGGTGGATATTCCTGATGCTTATGGAATACTACTCAATAGAGATTGGATTAGATCATTGAATGGTTATATGTCTACTAATTATTCCCATATGTGGCTTTCATGGAAGGGAGTTCCAAATTAGATTCAAAATGAAAGAGAACCCAAGATGAAACATATGATCATTGAGTAGAATGTTGTAAATGATAGGGTTAACATGGCCAATTATAAGTTAAGGTTTTACACTCTTGACACCTATAAGGTATGTGACTCTAAAGATACTAATGTTGTACCTAGGATATGGAAATTATATTTTGATGGTGCAAAATGTAAGACTAGTTATAATGTAGGAATTGTATTGATTAATCCTATTAGAAAAAAAAATAGTACTTCTTACAAACTCCAATTTTCATGCACTAATAACTTCATAAAATATGAGTATCTAGTCTTAGGTTTATAATTTTCCATCAAACACAAGGTCAAAGAACTACTAATTCTTAGTGATTCAAAAATATTAGTTAATCAAGTTAGATGTAAATATCAATGCAAATTATCTTACCTTAAGAAATATAAGTTTAGAGTTTGGGAACTAATAGAATATTTTGATGTTTTCAACATTATCTCAATTCATAAGGAAATAAGCTTGCTGACAAGCTATCCTTAGCAATAGCCAATCTTATGCCCAACCAAGACTCTAAACTAGGAAACCTTAGTGTTGAATTAGTTTGTTGCCCCTAAGTCCCTAATAATATTAACCATTTGTAAGTATTTAGTGATGATCAATAGATTTTAGACTTCATGAATAGTTCAAGAGTATTTTAGGCCCACATCATTGATGAAGCTAATGAAAATACTATTGATAAAGGCAACATTGATGACAAAATTATACAATTAAGTGACAATAAAATTCCCAAGGGCATAATTACCATAAAAAGATTATTTGACATGGATAAACTAGCTAAAATGTCAAATTTCCCAAGGTAAATGAGAAATATTACAAATCAATTAACCTAATAACTCAAGGTCAACCCCAACTAGTCAATATTGGTACAACTTACACTAATGATGAATTAAGAAAAGCTAAAGAGTTATCATCTAACTATAAATATGTTATAGCATGGTCATATGAGGACATAAGGATATTTTATCCTAGAGTCATAACCCATACCATTCATTTAAAGTAAGATTGGAAGATGTTTAGACAAAAGCATATACCTATCAACCCTATGTTGGAACCCTTGATACACAAGGAGGGAAAGAAGTTCCTAGATGCAAAGATAGTTTTTCCCATTAGACACTATACTTGGGTAGATAAGTTGGTATCAGTTAGGAAGAAGAATGGGGAAATTAAATTGTGTGTAGACTTTAGAAATCTGAATAAAGCTTCTAAAAAGGATAACTATCCTTTGCCTTCTCTTGATCAAGTTATTCAAATTATTAGTGGTTCTATAATGATGTCTTTTTTTGATGGATTTTTAGGATATAAACAACTACTTTTAAACAAAGAAGATAGATTAAAGACTACATTCACTAATTAGTGGGTCACTTTTGCCTATAAAGTAATGCCTATTAGACTAATAAATGTAGGTGTAACTTTCCAAAAAGAAATGAACCATGATTTCTAGGGGTTGATAGGTAAGTGAATTATCATTTGCATTGATGACCTAACTATGTTTTATAAAAATAGGGAGGATCACATTATGCACTTACAATAGGTATTTGAAAGGTGTAGAAGGTATGGAATTTATCTCAACCCCAAAAAATTATTTTTTGTGTCACTGAGGAGAAATTGTTAAGACATGTTATAACTATTGAGGGGATTTCTATAGACCTTGATAGAGTAGATTTTATATCCAAGATAGAACCCCCTAATACTAGAAAATAATTGAAATCTTTCTTTGGGAAGATCAACTTTGTGAGAAAATTTATTTTTGATTTTGTAGAAATATTGAGACCATTAAATTATATGTTGAAAAAACATACCTTAAATGATATGGAATGAGGAAATAAGAAATGCTTTCAATGACATAAAAGAAGCAATAATGTAGGCACTAGTATTAATAAGTCATAATTTTAAAAAGTATTTCTATATTTATTCTTTTACTTTTGACCATACAATTGCAGCTATCCTAACTCAAAAAATAGATGGATGTGACCATTTGATTGCTTTCATGAGTACCAATTTTAAAAATTATAAGTTGAACTATTCTCTAATTGACAAGTAAGCTTGTGATTTAGTCAAGGTAGTAAATAAATTTAGACATTATATTCTTATAAATAAGGTTATGCAATCCTACTAGACCCTATCACTAAGCTCATGCTTGGCCAATGTAAATTACTGGAAAGAAGAGGTAAATGGATGTCCATACTTCACGAATATGAGCTAAAAATTAAGACTTCTGAATTGGTAAGGTGTCGAGGGATAATTTAATTAATTGTCAATATTAATCCCATATTTTATGTCATGTAGGTAGAACAACAAAGTTTTCAACCTAATGATTGGTATAATGACATTATTCATTTACTAATCAATGGCACTTGTCTTACAGGATTAACCAGGGAGCAATAGAGACATTTAAGGCTCAAGATAACTCATTTCCTAATCAAATATGGAGTATTTTTTAGGAATAATTATGAAAGAATATACGCAAGGTGTGTTTTTAAAGAGGAAACATTGATGATCTAGAATAATTTTTGTGAGAATCTTGGAAGTGAATAACCATCTAGTAGGACAAAAACATATAAGTTCTTTAGGGCTGGTTATTATTGGCCTACTATCTTCAAAGATACTCATAAGCATGTGAGAGAGTGTCATAAATTCCAAATTTTCAATACTAAAGAACCCAAAGAAGCCATACCATTGAATCTAGTGATGATTGATAAACCCTTTGATCAATAGGGATTACATTTTATGGGGTTAATCAATCCCAATTCTTTAGGACATAAGTATGTGCTCACTGCTACTAATTACTACACTAGATGGACAAAAGTAGTGACAACCAAACAATACAAGGCTAAAGATGTGATAAAGTTCTTAGAAGAGAACATATGTACCAAATTTAGAGCACTAGTGTCTCTATTTTATGATAATGGATCTACTTTTATATTCATTAAGATGATTAAGTGTGCATATGACAAAAATATTATTCTCAATTTTTAATCAAACCACTACCCTCAAGGTAATGGAGTGTCAGAGTGAACTAAAAAAATTGATGAAGGCTATCAAGAAGTCTATTGCTGATAAACCAAGAACATGGCACAAGTTACTCAAATATGCCCTTTAAGATGATAGAACAAGAGTCAAGCAAGCTTTAAAGGCATCATCATTTATTCTTGTGTATGGTTAAGAGCATGTATTCACCATCACTTTCAAGTTGTCAACCTACAAGTTTATGCAAGATTACATGTAAGGAGAGGATCAAGATTTTTCAAGTTCAAGGTTACTTGAAATTATTCAAATGGAAGATGGAAGAGAGGGAGTTTTGAGCAAGAAAACTTGTACTAACTTTAGATCAATTTAATGCAAGCAGATAATTGTAAAATGTTTGTCTCATTTGTTTGTATGAATTATTATCAAGACTACACTCTCACCTATCTGGTTTAGAATTTAAATTTGAATGGTTCTTATGAATTCTTGATTTTCACTTTTCAAATGTAAAGCTATTAATTTGTGCTAATGATAGATTGATTGAAAGTTCTTAGGCTCATTTTGTCTTGTATACTCTTCTTGTATATGTGCTTATTCTATTTTCTTGTAGGGGTAAATATTTAAGTGAATCTTGTTCATATTTGCATTCTTCCACTTTCTTTATATGCTTTTTTGATGTGTGATGTGATTTTAACTTAAGTTTTTTCACTTCATATATTGGTTTTAAATGTATATTTGGATGATATTTGAGCTTTGTCATAATATCTATGTCAAAGATTAACAACATCAATATCCATCCTTCCCCTTCCTTTTGCTCATTTTTTTGACCAATCCACTTTAGATTAGTTTCAATTATAAATATCCATTTTATATTAGATTTTAGATTTATTTCTTTGAACATAATTCAATTCACTTAGTCAAGATTACTTCACATTCAAAGATTAGCTATCAGGCTATGGTTGCTCCCAACAAGCAAAGATTATAAATATTGTGAAATATTTTACTTATTCTACAATGATTCCATCAAAGATGATAGATTATTACAACCTAAGACTTGTGTATTATATTATCTAAATTCATAAATGAGTAGTGTTTCTTAACCACTCATAACCACCTGTGATACACTTACATGCATCACCAGGATGCTAAAGGTTGAGAATCTTTGGGTTAAACCTTAATCAATTGTAAATCCTCCATCATAACTTGATAGTGTTGAGGTGAGGTTTGGATCAATTCATACAAGGTCATGTTCACTGGGGTTTGGTGAAGTTGTTTGAGAATCAACCTATGTAACAATATATATGGGTTGGAGTGAGGTACACCTAAGATATAAATCTTGGTTTTTGGCAAAGGTTATTGGGTCGCTTCTATAGAATAAGGATATGTCAAAGGGATGGATACTTTGGATTTCCATTTATCCTTTTGTCTTTATGACCAAGTGACTACATGAATGGTGTCAATTTGGAATATATGTGGGCTAGTAGGTTGTTTTGCTTTAGCCTTACTCTTTGATGAGAGCTTGGAGGTAGGTTTATGTGGGGTGATCATATTTGTTTTTTGGCTTGGAGTCAAGATAAGGGGAGTCTTCTCTATCAAAAGATCATATGCATCACATAATATTTGGATTATGTGTTGAAGAGCTTTATAATTCTTAGTGTTATATTTAGGTGTCCTATGGTATGTGTCGATTAAGTTACCATTAAACCAAGCTAGTTTTGGGCTAAGAGGGTTGAATAGTTTGATGAAAGTTAGGGTTATGTAGGAAGTTTGTACAAACCTTTGTATAATAGTATAATAGGATCTCAATAATGGTGTTAATAGGATAGAAGTCTTTTTTTCAATTATTGGGGTTACTACCTTTTTAGAGGTAGATTTTATGAGTGGAGACTTGGTTTGTGCAATGATTTTGGTTGATGGTTTTGGGGTTGAGGGTTTAGTGTGGATGGGTGGAGGTGTGGTAAGAAGAGGATGTTGATTTTCGGTCTCTTTTTTGGATGGCTTGGATTTTTTAACAAGGTGGAAGGGTGAGGTCCTAAAATGGATAAGGGGTATGACCCTAGGATGAATGGTGAAGTTGAAATGGGAGGTGAAATGATTTTAGGTTTTTGAGTCCTAGGTGGTTTGAACATACTCATTGGTTTATATTGTGGACTTTTAGGTGGGGTTTGTGGTGTCAACTCTAATTTTAAGGGTGGATGAGTGATATTTTGAGTTAGAAGGACACCTATGTTTTTAATAGATTTGAGTGGGGTAGATGGGTTTATTTTTATGGGTGTTGGTTTGGTTGATTTGTTTAAAGGTTGAAATGTGGATGAGTTTGTTGGTTTGGTTAAGGTAGTGGTGGTTAATTTTGTTGAGGTTGAAGTTTGGGTGGTTGTTGGGTTTTTTGACTACTTTGTAGGGTAGGGAAGTCTAAGATGGTTTCTAAATGTAGCTGGGTCAAGGTTTGGTTGTGATAAGAATTCAAGATTTTGAACCAACCTTGAAAATGATTTATAGGTATACTTGGCCTCCTCAGTGGGGGTTTCCAAGGAGAGACTAAGTGGTTATGAAAGTGGGATGGTCATGGTTTCCTCTTCTTTTAGCAAGAGTTCTAAAGAAATGGTGGATGATTCCATTATGGAAGGAGTAAGTGAGATGATCTCTTAATTATGTTTTCTTATGGAAGGATAGGTAGTTATAATATGGAAGAAAGTTGAGTAGGTGAGGTGATCTCTTCCTTATTTATGGTTTTTGAAGGAAGGATGCATAGTTCTAATATGGAAGAAAATGGCATAAAAGTGGTGGATTCATCCTTAGTTATGATTTGTAAAGGAAGGATATGTAATTCCAATATGAAAGTATGTGGAGTAGGAGTGGTGGTTTGGGTTGGTTCCACCAAATAGGGAAGTCGAATAGGGATGGTTTGGGTCATGGGCTCATCAATTGTAAGTTCATTAAGGATAGTTTTCATGGTATGAACCTCATATTTATGGGATGTTTATGCATTTGTATGATAATTATTTTAGTAATTTGGGTGGTTTGGAAATGGTTGACTGAAGATGTCAAGAGCTTGATTTGGAGGTGCATTTGGGTTATCCATTACAAGTTCACTCTTATCAATCAAGTCTTTAACTATGTTTTTAAAGGTTTTGTATCTATCAACATTATGTCCAATGACATGATGATAGTTTTAAATATCATTCTCCTTATACCAACTTGGTATAGGATGGGATGAATCAAATTATTGAGGGGTTTTAATTGGTGGAAGTTGGACTATGTATGCTCTCAACAATTTCTTCAAAACCAAATCATGAAACTCCCTTAGTGGAGTATATTGATTTTGAATAAAGTGGTTTTGGGATTTTAGATTTTGGTTTGAAGATGTGGATGGGTTATATTGGTTTACCACTGAAGGAGGAGCCATTTTAAGGACAATGACATTGGTTGATCCTTTAGCTTTGGGTGGTTTAAAGGTTTGGAGAAATCTTCAGTATATTTGAAGCTATCATTCTTATTCTTAATATTAAGTTTGACTTCATCAATTAGTTATATTTCCATTTTATTGGACATGTTAAATGATTCATCAAAGGTACATAATATTTGAACTTGTAGGGTAGATGAAATGTGTTTGGCACATACCCAAGAGAAAATTTAATTTAATTTTAGTTGGGGTAGAGATAACAAAATTTGGTTAATTAACCCATGCATCGAGTAATAAAAATGGTAATGGATTCATCCTCAAATTGAAAAATAGAATATAAGTTAGTTATGGATACTTTATTAGATATGTTTATGGAGAAGTGATCTAAGAAAGTTTGTGCAACTTGAATAAAGGAAAAGAGAGTGCCTAGTGATGGCACTATACCAATCCAACATGGGTCTTGATAAAGATATGGGGAAGATCTAAAGTAAAAGAGCATCAGCATAGGCAATGAGATAGAATGTATGCCTAAATTCTCTTAAATTTTGTTTTGAATCCTCCTGAATTTGAAATTTGACAAATTTAGGAAGTTCCCATTGAGCAGGGTAAGGATGGATTGGTATAGAAGTGTAAATGGGTTCATTAGAAATATGATCATATGATAAAATATTATGAGCTCTAGAAACAAATATCTCTAAAGTTATCATTTTATCCCTTTAAATTTTGATGAGGTTAGTTTTTGGTGCACCCACATAGTTTTAGGGTATGTGTTGTTGGGTTTGTGAAGGTGCAATATATTACATGTTGGAAGGTTGGGTGGATTCCACATATTGATAGTTAGTCATGAAAGGTTGGGATGATGTGGGAGGCATAAATCTTGATGTAGTTGGTAAATATCATGGATTAGGTTTATTTGGTATTTATTGAGACATGGGCATGGTTGGGTTGGTTTGTTGAAGGTGTGTAGTTACCTTTGTACTTATGGGTGAGAGAGTGGATGGTATGAAAACTACTAAGATTTGAAATGGTGTAGATGATATGGGGTTTTGGGTGGAAAGAGGCAAGGAATATATATTATTGGATGGCATCTCAATGATAAGTGGTGATTGAGTTGTCATTGGTTGTGTTGTCCCTATATTAGAAGGGTTAGTTATGGGGTTGGTTGAAGTTGAATATGATTGGGTATTTGTTGGTGGTAGAAGAGAAGCTTGGTTTTGGGCAACACTAGTAGATGGGTTGTTTGTAGAAGATGAATCTTGAGTTATCATTGATTGGGTAGTGGAGATGGTGGAAATCCAAGTCTCACCCATAAGGTAAGTTGGTATGCCATAAGGTGATTCAATAGAAATAACCATAGTAGGGGCACAATTGGAAATTATGGCAAGGTAATATTAGAGGGCAATTGGGTTATTGTCAATGAGGTTTGTAAAGTTCATATCCCCTTATACAAAATATTAGGTCATATCAAGACTCCTAAAATGTTTGGGAGAGATTTATGCATTTGGAGTGTGTTCCATAGATGAAGAAGAGGAATAAGGATGGTGGTGAGGTTGGTTTTGGTCAGCTTCATCTCTAGCTTGATACTATGTCAAGACCATGTGATAAAGTGGTGGAAGTTTTAAAATTTTGATAGAAATGAACTTATTAACTCAAAAATAGAGAAAAGAAAAAAAGTTCAACAAGATCACACACACTAAAAGTACATTAGATCCTAAAAAGTTCTTTTTTATATATCTTTGGGTTTATGCCTTAAGTTTAGAATTTGTAAGACTCGACTTGGATTTTGAAATGGGTACTAGAAGAAGTAGTCTATGGATGATTTTAGGTTTGTTTAGGCTCAAAAATATATCTATATTGGAATCAACACATGGTTTGGTATTGGAGCCTAACCCCTCACTTCACATACTATAATGTAAGGGTGTCAAGTGCTTTTCCAGTATATACCTACTATCCAAATTTTATACTCAATCAGTGTATTGAGTTGGTTCTCCTCTTGATGGTGAAATACAAGTAGGATAGTCAAGATGAAAGTTACCACTAGGTGATTAAATCCTATTAAGTTCCCTTGTGTCAATGTTTGATGAATTGATTATGTAAGTGGATTGGTATGTGTGTGAAAATAAGTGATTTCTATAATTGATTTATTGATTAATTAAGCTATGTGACTTAATCATGCAAGCATTCAATGGACAAAGGTTTATTTTAAACCCAAAAATAAATTTTAATTTCTTTAACTTATTACAAAATAGCTAGAGTTCACCTAAATGCAAGATGAGAATTCAAGTCCTATCCTATGATGAATGCATTTTTCACTTTTTAAAAATAAAGGGAAATAAATGATTTTGCCCTTTCCAAT
This sequence comes from Torreya grandis, assembly GCA_037957365.1. NCBI lineage: Eukaryota > Viridiplantae > Streptophyta > Pinopsida > Cupressales > Taxaceae > Torreya > Torreya grandis. Next base: position 1,737,930 of record JARHVA010002785.1, read on the forward strand.
TCAAGAAAGTAAATAAAATAAGAACTTGTTTTTTATTTTGAAATGAAGAAATTGAAAGTTGTGATTTTCAATTTATAAATGAATAAAATAACATTTTAGTTTCAGAGACAAATAATTTCAATGAATGATTATTTTAGTAATTTAACTAGAATGTCCTAAAATAATAAGAAAAATCTAGGGTCCCATTGGGTGTGCCAAAATGTTTCACTATATTTTTAGATAATTTTATTTTTTATTTTTGAAAACAAGTAAAACTAAAGAAAAGGGAGAATGTGTGGATGAACCTGGATGTGGTTATGTACTCCATGATCCAGATGATGTGAAGTACTCCTCCTAGGATGGGGAAGAATGACTTGCAATTAGAATGAGACTAGAAATGGGATTGATTAATAAGATTGAAGGGTGGATTCCCTAGAAAGTGTTAGATCCAAGAAGTACAAAACTCCCCTACAAAGGCTATCAATCCACTTGTTTTAACAAATTAAGTTCTAAAGAATGTTGATAAGAAGTACTTGCATAAAGAAATGAAAATTACATCAACACAATGTAATAAAATGTTTTTCAATAGAATGATTGCTTTAAAAAAATGACATTAACTTATGTGAAATAAATGCTAAAGTGTTAAAGTGTGGTTTATATTGTTGTTTCAGACTCTATGTTGTGACAAGGGCTAAGAAATAAGGTTTTAGTTGAGGTTGATAGGTATTTTTAACTTATTGTTTCATAATCTATGTTGTGATAGGGGTTGAGAAATAAGGTTTTGGTTGAGGTTGATAGGTATTTTTAGGAAAATATAATTACATAGAGACTAATGCCAGTCACTAGGTAACCGATGCTAGTTAAGGATGATTGATGTTGGTCACTGTGTATTGTCACAATTTTGGTTTTTGAGCAAAAATGGGTTTCAGACTTGTTATAAGGGGTTTATGGGCAATTTTAATGTTGGTTCATGGTCATAAATGTAGAATGAAGACTTATGGATGTCATAAACAAAGGTTTAACACTCAAAAGGATAAGAATGGTTAGTGGGAATTTGGTAAAAAAATAGTTGTTGGAGTTATATAAATCTAAACATAAAAGATAATGTGGGGATAGATTGAAAGGGGTGAAAGCAATAAATAACCAAAATAAATACTTTAGTTATAAAAATCACATAATACTTAGTTTTTGATAATTTGATGGCTTGAAGATGATTTGAAGTTGAGTGGGAGATGGTTAGAAGCCTAGAACAAAATGGGCATAGTAATGATGCTTCAATCCTTAGCCTTGAGGTGATGAAACACTTATTGGTCTCTAGACTAGTTCTCTGGTTCATTAGATAGCTCTAGTTTGCATAAGAGTTTAGTTATTGATCTAAATGATTCAACCTCATAAGCAAAGGTCATGGATCATCTTTATGTAACTGATGCTAGTCCTAGTCAACCAACATTGATTGAGGGATGACCAACATTGATTAAGGTAGAAATGGTCTAACTTTTGAAATATAGTGTTATGAACTTAATTTTGGTAGTTAGGACCATTAGAAATGGTCTGAGTTCATTTAAATAAGTATTGTCATGCAGGTAGAAATAGTCTAAGATGTTAGGACTTAAATTTTAGGGTAGGAAATGGTCTTAAGTTGAGGTGTCACTAACATAGCCATGTGTTTGGTTAGGGTCAGGTGTAAATATAACTTTATTAGCTTAATTAATTGATTAATTTAGATAAATGTGGGTAAGGGGTAAATGGGTGTTTAAGGGGGTTAAAAAATGTTCTAACCCAAAGGGGGACAAGGGGGTCAAAAAGGTATATTGTGACATCTAGAACCATTAGTGTAGTTTTCTAGTGTTTACAAGTGGGGTCAATTAAGTCTAAATTTTTTGATGCATTGTAGATGGTCCACATGTTTTGATAACATAATAAAAATAATCACATCAATGAGATCCAAACCACCTATCATTTTATGAAATGTTATTACCCTTTACATAATAAATTCATCCATGTACTTCTTAGTGAATTTTGATGTCTACATACTATATGGCCCAATTACCTATTAAGATTTTTAGGCTAACCAATTAACCACCATCTAATCCAATAATCTACCCAATTTGTATACCCTAGCAGGGAGTGGGGTCAGATCAGTGTTATGGGATGAAACCCCAAGTCAAATTCACCATAGAGAACTTGTGAGGAGGATATGAACTCTTACTCATAAGCCAATGCAAAAAATGAAATAAATAAAAATGTAAGAAATTTAGGGTCATTTTTAAGTCACCCAAGTCACTTAGAGCTTAGAGAGAGCATACATGATTTTTTTTCACTTCTACAACTCAACTAAACAAGAAAAAATTATGTGATTTTTTCACCCAAGTTACCTAAAGGGGAAGGGGGAGAGTAGACACATGATTTTTTCTTAAAAATAAATTACTTTAGGAAAATTAACTAAGTACTTTTGTAAAAAAGGAAAGTAAAAAGTAAAATCTCTTAGGAGCACTAAATCTAATGGCTTTTTGTTCTTTTTAAAGTGCTTAACAAAATATGAAGTGAAATTTATCCCTTTGTGTTTGAACTTGTAACATTGAAAAACAAAACTTATTTTTTTTTCCGAGTGATTTTCAATCACCAAAAAGAGAAGTGTCAATGACTTTTAAAGTGATTAGAGATTTCTATTTTTGACCTAGTTTCCTCCAAAAAGTGTTTAGGATTCACATGTTTTTTTTGAATGGCTAGTAAAATCACTTTTGAAACTTTTAGGTTTTGGTCTTAAAGTGAAGTCATTATTTTCATGCACAACTAACATATATATAACACTATTTTGATGAAGTCACCATCTAGTAGGCACTAAGTTGTTGATTATATTATTCAAAGTCATTTTTTCTAATTAAAAATAGATAAGTCTCTAAATTCACAAAGGAAAGTTACTTGGTGTAATCATAAATTTCTCGAGTTGAATTATCAATGTCTTTCATTGAAACATAGTGGCAAAGTCACCATTTCCTAAAAAACACATTCAAAAATAGAACACAGGAAAACTGGTGAAGTCACCAATTAGTAGTCAAATAAAAACATGGATTTTCAAGGAAAAAAATTAAAAACTAAGGTTTTAAGTGAGATTTTCTTGCATTTTAAAAGGTCTAATATCACTCCTTTATTACATATGGGATGTGTGGTCCCATTGAACATGCCATTATGTATCATAGGATTATGAAATGAGGTTGTTAGTTTTATCTTGTTAGTGGAATACAAACCTCAAATCAAACAAATCAATGGAAACAACAACTAACTTGCCTAAGTACTTGGGTGAGAAATAACATAAATAGCTCAAATACAACTATAAGATAAAGAAAATGATACCTTTACCTTCCTTGTCAAATAGTGCTTGTTCATTGGAATATAAGAGTGTTCATGATCATTTTTATGTCTAATGGATTCCTTTATCAATGTGTTTTATTTACAAGCAACACCTCTCCTTGTCCATTTGTGGCTTGGCTTGGTTTGGCTTGGAATGTGATAACAAAATGAAGCTATCTAGAGACAATTTGGCATTACTTCTTATTATAAAAATCTTGTTAGACAATGGCAATGACACTTGTATTTATAGGTATTAAAACTAACCCTAAATTAAGTGTAGATAGGTTATATTTAACTATGGTTAGGCTAGGGAGGGGAAAATCAATTAATATTTGGGACAAAAATACCATTTATTAAGTATGGCTCACCATTTTTGAATTTAAGGCATTTATGAAGATATTTCTAATTCCTTGCCTTTGAGGATGATGCCATCATCATGACCTCATACTTATTTAAATTTCCTTTTTATAAGATAGATATTCATTAATTAAACATAGAATTTTCACTTAATTAGTTAATTTTATTTGTTTATTTAATTAAATCTACTTAGGGTTTTTGGTACTTTAAGAATTGGCTAAGTTCCTTATTTAATGGGTTAAAAGGCCAATTTGTCAATTTTCAAAGTCATAATTTGATTTAGGATGAATATGTGGGAGGTTATCATTTCAAACATGATAATACCCAAAATATGGATGCCTCAATATGATTATGGGTAGTTATATCCCAAGTGTGGATGAAATTGGGACATCTAATGACTTTTAGGCTTAATTTTCATTGTTTGGTAGAAATCAATCTGAATTCCAATTTAGACATAGATGCAGTAAAAAAGACGGGTCTATAGATTTACTATTGGGTGGTTTTCTTTACTTCTCAACTCATACATATTCTGCTATTTTTTTAGAATTAATTGGCTTTATTTACATTATCTGTGGGTTAATTTTCATCTTCAAAAGTAAATTCATAGGTTTCATCTATTAGATTGGTGAAATTACTTGATGACCCACTAGCCTAAGGGTTATCTAACTCTAGTACTATAACCTCATGATTTATTTATCCCTTTCATGATAATTTCAAAGGTATTGAAAAAATATGGGAAATCTAGATAGCCATGAGTATCAGTATGGTGGACTGGACATCAATTGGGTTGGTGAATATCTACAAAATTTATGGCAATAAGTGGATTTGAGCAAATTTACCTAAGGCTATTTATTTTTCTATTTTATTTAGTTTTTATTCTTACAACTATGATTTTGTTCTCTTTGTAAGGAATAATTTCTTCTTATTGGATTTATCTATCCATAAATAACCTTCCTCTAAAGCCTAGTAAAATCATTTTCCAAATTTTACATAATTTAAATAAGATATTCTATTTCAGTTGAATAGGTAATGGGAATTAAAGTTTTAAATTGTGTATATTATGTTGTCGAAAATAAATCTAGCTCTCATGTTTTACTTTTATTGGGTATAAATCTAAAAACTTGTAATGTGAGATTTGTTACCATCCCATTTTTTGACAATGGATTGAATCAATTCTTGGGGAATTAGTAGCCTTTATATTATGATTGTTTAAGCATAATCGTTTACTAGAGTTATTCCAATAGATATTATAACAAGTATAAAGTTTATTGGGTATAATAAATTGTAAAAAAAGGGTATATACTTCTCAATAATATGGCTATACATTCATTGAAACCTTACATTTAAGTCTCTCATGGTTCATTTATCTCCTTATTAATCATGCAAAAATGTTTAAACCTCATAAAAGGGTCTAATGGTTATTGAATCTTCCTTAAAAAATATTCTTAGTAATATTATGGTGTAAATTTAAGAAAAAAATCATACGTATGTCCTTCAAAAGTGAGAGGAAAAATATTTCAAGCCACATCCATATTTATAACATCTAAAAGTCTCAAAGATACTTTAAAACTAGCTACATGTTCCTTTATATTCATAGTCCCATCAATTAAGAACTTCAAAAGATATTTCTTGTAGTCTCAAGATATGACATATGTAACTATGGTAATATTTAGAATAGTTCCAATTAAAAAAACCATTATATTAGTGGTATTTTGACATGCTTATTCAATGTTAACTAAAACTAGGTTGGGATATGGTCTTATAGCCTATACACACCTTTATCTTTTCTAGTTCATCTATGAATATTTAAAGGTGCTAATAATTTATTTCTATTTTTTATTGACCTAGTGGAGTATCCACTATGGGTGGTGTTTTCCCCTCCTTTTTGTGTCAATCTTAACGTTTTGGTTATTGTTTTGACATCAACATAGGTTATTAAGGGGTTTTATAGAAAACCTCTCATTTTAGGCCTAAGCCTATCATTCAAGTTACCTTAGGTCTATAAGATAGAAACTCAAGTATAATTCAATAGTTATATGCATCTTATAGTTAAATATTTAATCTAATATTTACAACTAATAATGTTTATTTAACAAATAAGAGAAAATCTTCTTTAACTTATATTTACAATTTCAATTCTTTTATGTATATTGTAAGTTAATAGTTTAAGGTAATAATTTTTTAAAAAAAACTAATTCAAAAAAATCAAACTTTAATTCCAAACTTTCATCACTCTTAAGAAAATAAACCAAAATACCATAACCATATTAAAGGCTTAAATTTATAAAATTTAATGCTACCTTAAATTTTAAACATTGTCATTCATATATCATAAGAAAATATAATTGTACAACATTAATATGTTTGAAAATTTTTACTAACTACTAATCAACTAACAAGGGTTCAAATGATTAATAATTAATAGAATATAATTCAAATTTTTATTGCCTACTCATTCATTTATCAAAATAACATGGCTTAAATTTGATAAGAATCAATGAGACAAATATCATAAAAATATTTGTCAATAAAGAGATGCTTCAAATTTAAAATTATAAATAACATATGAAGGAAAATATTTTTCTCTTTGTTTATTCCAATTTAACGATTCTTATTAAGGTATCACATAATATAATAAATCTCTAAGAGAAGATGCAAATTAAAATTCACTAAACATAAAAGTAACAATTTTTTTTTGTTTTGGATCCTCTACAAAACAAAATGTTGGGGCTTTGAATTACCAAAGTGTTCTATACTTGACACATATTATCTAGTCTTGAATCCACTTGTTTATTTAAGCCACTAAAATATATAAACTAAAACTTTGAGATTCTTCTACAATTAAATTCTCAATTGTCAAACTACCACATTTATGAGAACATTCTTCAATTCAAGCCAATTCCACCAACCAAAATTTACCAATTCTTTTCTCATCTAGAATGACCATTTTAATATCTAATATTCTATGTAGAATCTCTTATTATCACACACATATGTTCCACTTTTTGTGCTATATAAGTGACACAACCTCTATCCAATAATCTTGAATTCTTTTCTAGGTTGTAACTTTAGATTTTACTATATTCAATACTTGTTTCACCATGCCCTTGGATATTTATAGGAAACCCACTTTCCTTATCTTCTAGATTAGGTTTACAAAAAATAAAACAAGTCTCAGGTTTTGTTAGTAAAGGACTATAGTGTTCCTTAGACTTTACCCTTATTTAATTCAATCCATATGAATAATAATTCAAAAATCTAAGAATCATTTAAGACTCAAACATAGTGAATTATACTTATGTAATTTTTGTCTAGGATCCATTAATGATTTTAATCATTTTTATCACCTTCACCAATTTAATATTGTTTCCTTTCAACTTATTTTGTAATAATTTCTCTTGAGATAAGTGTTCTTAAGAACTTAATAAAACTAAAAAATATATCAATAAAGGTAGACTCAATATTAGATAATATTTTCCATATAAAACACTTTATAGTAATTAAATACTCTAAACTACCCTTAACTTTATTTAATTCTCCTTCCAATTATGTAATTCTCTTATATATTTCATAAGATTTTTTGAACTGATCAATAGTTACATCATTGAAGGTTTTAAGCATAGAGATAGTAGTGGGTATATTTATTTTGGTCAAGGTAACCAAAATTTGAGTTTGATTAGTTAATATCTCTTATCCTCCACTTGTTTTCTTACTTATAGTATTTACATCTAGTAACTAAATTTATTTGATTATCTTAATGTTTTAGATCCAATTTAGATTCTTCAATGATAATTGTATTTACATTCTCATGTTTCCTATGTTCATATTCAAATATCTACCTTCTTTCTTGGTTACATGTCTTGGAAAAGCTTTCCACAATTTAAAAAAATAGGATTGAAGATTAAATGAAGCTCTAAACATACCTTTAGAAGAAATAAATGATTAGGATGACTCTAGAAATAGGCTACATCAACAAGTAATAACATTAAGATTAGACTAAACTAATGCGATATAATATATGAAACTAAATGATTTTCACTATAAATATGGATATGGGTTGTGTTAGTTGTATTTAAATCAATAAAGGTAAAAAGAAATAAATCATGAGGATGAACATCATCAAAAACATCAATTATTTATTTAGGATAACTTTCTGACTCTAGGATTTTATTTTACATGTCATCAACAATAAGAATATCACAAAATTAAAATTATTGATACTTAAATATGGATAACCACTTGGGGTACTAAAGGGGAAACATAGGGAATAACTTTAACTTTTGAATGGGATCCATACTTGGATCTTTCTACCCTATGAATAATTTTAGGAATATGGCCATCCTGACTTTCCTTCAAATTTAACATTTAATTTTCACTTAACTCCCATAAATGGATCACCTTTACTACCTCAACCACATACATAACAACACCATGCTCGGGGTGAGGTTTCTATTTATATTTTATATTATCCTTATGCCTAATGGAGTTCATGTACCCATTAAAATTTTGGAGAGGATCCCAAGGCCATAATTATACTTATTCAAAATCATACGTGAAAAATTCCTCTCCTCTCATTTTCCACATGATAAAATATTTAAAATTTTCTTCACTTAACGACATAGGCATTTTTCAGATCATTGCCTAGTTATTTTATTTAAAATCAAAGAAACTCATAAAGACAACTGATAGGAACTATCCATGAAAATGATAGTCTCTTATAAAAATAAGGGAAATAGACCACGTGTTTTAATATGTATTTTTATCATAAGTACGATGTTTTCTTGAAAATATAACTAGTTTATATATTTAGAGATAGTCTCTCTCTCATAATGATAGTGAGCCTAGGGCACTTTGAGTCATGGATGACTTCATGAACGATGGGAAAAATTTATTACATATATATTTTTGAGTTTGGGTAGAGAAAATGGTTTTAAATAATGATATAAATAATGTGAATGTAATTATTCTCTAGAGGGACCAAATACTAAATAGATTTACACTAAATGGTATTTATAAGATATAATATCAACTATACATGAATCCATATGGAAAAAAATCATCACTTCCATTGTTTAAACTATTTACTAAGATGAAATGTAGTTAACTCACCCCAACTAGTATGCTCTCCTTCCTTGTTAAGGTTGTGGATCATAGGTATCTAAAAAAAATAAACATGGTCTGTTTGATCTCTTCCAAATAATTTGTTTAGCAAAACCATGGCCTCCATAATGAGTATCTTTAATAGGCTCATAAGTAGGACAAGTCATGTTTTTCACTCCATCAATTAGGATTATCTTGAATAGCCTCATAGAGTAGGACATGTCATGTTTTTTCCTCCACAAATTAGGATTTTTTATACATTTATTTAAAACATTATAAAATATGTGCCTCGCCTACCAATTATAAATAAACTTTTTTTAATAAATCATTATGAGCTTTGGTAATCTTAATATTTGAAAGATGGAAGACCCTATAACATCTATAATGACTCTCCCACTAGGGAACAAATTTTCCCATCCTCTATATCAAAAAATTGTAATATTTATCTAATAATTTCCCTACAATGATATTCTTATAACTTAGAAACATTCTTGTGTAATTTTTTCTTCTAATTATCTATTGTTTTATCTTCATATTCATCAGAGTATTCAAGTTTTTTACAATTTTTAAACAAATAATATAAATCATTTTAGTTTCCACTACTACACAATTATGTTATGAAAACTATATCTATTAATTCCTTTTTAAATAATCTATTTTCTTTGTATTATGTCATCTTTGAACCAAAAAGAAAAAAATAATCTATAGGATTTTGTGTTGATTCATGCTTGTTCCTTTACTATTTTTTATTTTTGAAGCTCACATTAATCATTCAAAATAAAATTAGAGTCTTGACTTAAAATTTTCATTTTATTTTAGACCAGATTTGCAATTGAAATATCTATATCCTGGTGTTTCTATTTAAATTACCTTTCATTTCATATGATAAAATATCAATTTGTAGATAATCAAATCTAATTTTACATGATATGATAGTCTTGTACACTTGGTAAATACCAATCATGGCATAACACTTTATTTCATGACCTTTATGTTAACATAAGGATTGTGACCACCATCTCACTATGCCTAATTACTTATCTATTATCACATGAATTTTTTTCCCATTTGATTAGTAATATGATTAAGTGCAACAATGGGAACATCTTAAAGGTGTGGGACCCTATCTCCTTGAGATAAACCTCTAAAAAGGCCCAATTCTACCTAAACTAAGTGAATTGGATGTAAGATCATCTTGAAATCCTACAACACTACTAGAAATGTATTATTTATGGTTGATACTAAAATTATTATCATATAAAAGGAAATAGGAGTGAACTAAAAATACAATGTGGTAATGTACTAAAGCTTAAAAAACTCCTCGACTTGCTTCAATCAACACAAAATAACTTATAGAACTAATAACCTATCCATGAAATCTTTAATTCACACATATTTCAAATAAGTAATTTGTATGAAGGTAAGAATCTTAAGATAACATTAGGAGGGGTCACAAATTGCCTTGAAAAAGGCTTCAATGATGAGAATCCATAGTTAATTTAGCATAAACCTGATTATACACAACATATAACTTGTAAAAGAAAGTGTTATACTTCTACATGAAGCTAAGAAGGATTAGAAAATGGTATAAGGGAAGAAACTTAAATACACAAGTAAATATTAACAACCCCAATGTTATACATAACATGCAAGAAAATTTAAGAAAGGTAAATCAATTATTTATTGATGTCAATGTTAAAGCTTGTGTTACAATTTTCAAATGAGTAAAATTTGGTTTCACTAAAGTAGAGGGATCCTTTTACAAATCATTTCTCAATAATATATAGAGATTAAAAATGAGTGAGAGAATAAAACAACAATAACTTCCTCAACTACCTTCATTAATTCAAGCATGTGTAAGGAAACAGACCAAGAAGTTTAAAACATTAAGCTCTCTCAATTATTTTGACTTGTTCCATGCAGACTTGGCTTGATGTTTGGTGTAGTGGCAGACAAAACCCCATATCTTCACTCCATTTGTCTTCTTTAATGGCTCATCCATGATAGAATTGGTCAAAACATAACACTTTTATCTTATATCAAGTGATATTTGGAGAGAAAGTAGTTATAATTGACTTGTTCTTATTTATTAGATTCCTTGTTAAGTCTCCTATAAAAAATTAGGCCTAAATTATCCATTTAGAACATTTTCACATGTTTATTATTAGAGTCATCCACCTTGATGAGGTTACACTTATTTAAGTTATATGTTTCTATGATCAAGGAATTGAAGAAGGGTGATTAGATCATATGTTAGCTTCACAATGAAAAGAAATCAAAATGGAAACAAACACACTAAAAGTGTAACACTATCTTTCCTAGATCAAAGGGAGAAGCATAGTGAAGAAAAATAATTGACAAAGAATAACTAAAATTCAAGAAAACATACCTTTCTTACCTTCATTTAATGCTCTAATAGATTCATTCATTTGTATTACTCAGATTGTGCTTAAGAGATCTTTGGCAAATGGAGTTATATGGCTCCTTCTCCACTTGGCACCATGTTTTGGCTCATGATTTCTTGATGTAGCTTCATAGCTCATAATGACTTGGCTTATGATTCACAAATTTTGGATTATAACCCTATAGTTTTCAATTTTGTCATAAAACTAGCATTATAACACTACTCTATCCAATCTCTTTAAATGAAGAGGCATAGTCTTGTATTTATAGGTTTAGAAACTAACCTCAACCCAAGGTGATTTAAGGTGTAGTTGGGGCTTGGAATGGGTTCAAACCTTACCTTTTTGAGTTAATTAATCCAAGTAGAGTTAAAAGGTGTCCAAACCTCATGATTAGTATGGAATAGGCATGGGTGGGAGATTTTTGAATTTTGGACAACACACTAAAGTTAATTATGAATTCATTTAATATTCTTTTGTTTTTAAATTTCCTTTTTTATAATTCATTTAATTGCTCATAGATAATTCAACTTAGGAATTTGATTTGATTTTGCATGTTAATTAATTATTTTTAGGATTTTTGATTTTTTTTAGATTTGAATTAATTGATGTGTGCATTTGATCCCATTTAATTATTTTATGAAGCCAAATTATATTTTATGAAGCCAAATTTGAGATGTTTGAAAAATCTTAGGCTAGATGTGTAAAGGTTCATAAGAATTGATCCAAAGTCTAGTATGAAGCCATTGGTGATCACTTTTAGGTGTCTACAGTTTGCCCCTATTTGGGAAGGCATTGCAAGCTGTAACCATAATAATGTATTCTCAAATAATAAAAAGGTCATGTAAGCTTATGAATTTAATGGAAATGGATGAACTATAGGGTGCCTCCTCAAGAGAGAGGTTGGAAAAAGGGCTTAGTAAATAGTCCCTCAAAAGAAGGAAATAAGTGGACCAAACAAATGAAAACATAAGGATTATCCCAAAGTTAGGTATATTAACTAAGAATTCATATGGGATGGTGTACAATGGTTTGCCCAAAGGCAGTTATAAATATTGTACCCTGAAAGTTAAAAATATGATATGAAAGATTCAAGTGGGATGGTATATAATGATTGGACCATAGGTGGTTATAATCATTAGTATCCTGATAGTGAAAGATAAGCCCCAATTGGGTATAATAAATTTAATGATTTTCCTAAAGGAAGTTATAACCATTAACCCTCAAATTGGTAGAAACACAATGATTTATCTGAAGGTAGTCATAATCACTAGAAATGCAAGTGGGATGGTGTATAATGATTTTCCCAAAGGTGGTTATAAGAATTGTACCTTGATAGTGAAAAACATGATATGAAATATGATGGAAAATATGATGATCTCAAATTTATATAGAGGATAAATATGAATTAGGAAACCTACTAGTAGGGAGATGCTCATCTGAACTAGCAAGGAAGAAAATTCTTGCATTGTTTAATTACTCTATTTAGGATATGATTTGGATTAGGCTGGGAATGTTTTTTATGATGGTGTTGGTACTAAGAATATATTATCACTAAATTTTCCATATAAACTCCTCAAATATAATTTTTGTTGTAGCACATGATGGTAGGCATCATGATAGAACACCATGAGGACTTGGCTGAAATATGCATAAGGACTGACTCCCAATCCAATACTCAAAGTAAAATAATGTACCAATGATAAAAGCCATGATGGTAATGTTTATGTATGAATATGAATTGATTTAAAAAATAATGTACAAGGAATCACCCAATGAATGCACATAGATTGAGTCAAGACAACATTACTGAAAGCAAATGAATAGGCACACAAGCAAACAAACAAATAAACAAAAAACATTTATTCAAAATGGTAGTTAAAATAATGTGGCATGAACAAGATAAAGAACACTACCCCTAGAAAATATGAGACAACTATGGAGGAATATAATAAAAGGAAGGGGGTCGCTGAGCTATCTCCATATGCACTAGGCAAGTGGATGCTACCTACATAGTTCCATGGATGTAATATCTAACAAAAACTTTAGGTTAAATGTAGTTCTGCCAAGAAATGGAATAGAATAAACATGATGAGAAAGAAAACATGATGAATGTGATACAATAATATAGGAATGAACTTTTAAAATTGTGAGAATGTGGGATAAAAAGGCCAAAAAGGATGGGGAAACTAAATGAAAAGTGATTTCTTATGACTTAGTAAGGGTTCCAAAAATATTTAAGGCAAAGAAGTGGTCATTTTTTTTTTTGTTTTTTCTAAATGATTTTAAAAACATTTTTTTTTTAAATTTTGGTTAGTATCTCAACTCAATTGAGGATGATGAGAAACTAAATGGTCCAAGCTCACAAAATAGCAAGAGCGTGCAAACTAAAATTGCTCATAAAATAGTGAGAGCATTCAAACTAAAATTGCTCATAAAATGATGAGAGTGTTTAAACTGAAATCACTCAAAAAATAGTAGGAACATGGCTAAGAAAAATCGAGCACTACCAACATAGTACCAATAGGACCTCAAGTCATAGTAGTTCCACCTTACAGTAGAGGAATCTAACTAGTGTAATAGTTAATTCAAATAAAAAAGGAAAACTAAGAATTATGGCATAATATGACATAAGAATGGCTAATTGGTATGTCAAGGCACAATAAACAAGTGTTACCCCTAGTTTTCCCATAGGTGGTTATAATTTGTAGCAAGACTAGTGAAACACTAATTTATCCAAAAGTGGTTATAATAAGGCCCACATAAATAAGGCATGGTATAGAATGAAACAAGAAATCAAGGATATAACTGCCAAAACTTATGTCATACAACTTCAAAATATAACCTCTATTCAAAATTCTTAAAATAAATATTGAAATTGATTTGAATATTCATGCTAAAAATGGAACCAATGGATGAACCAACGTCAAACAAGCTAGGTAGGTAAGGTCAAATCAAATTGGTTGGTACGAAATGTATGGTAGAATGAAATGGTGGAATGGAAAAGTGATAAAATGATAGAATGGTATGGTATAAAGAAAAAAGCCAATAATATGGTATAATTTGAAATGGTCCTCATAGACAATACACCAGGTCAATCAAGTGAATTAATGCTTGAGGTATATAATGTGTATAAACTCATCAAGTTATTCCCCATCCAGTGTGGTGATACTATATATTTCAGCATCATAACCTACAACAATGATGAAAGGACATATCCAATTGGGTTTGAACTTGCCTTTATGCATCTTTTTTATCATGGTATTCTTTTGGTTCTCATTGAGTACATGATCACCAAACTCAAATTCTCTATGTTTCACATGCCAATTATATTGGCCATGGAATCATTTTGCTATGCTTGAAGGTGGTTTAATGTGGCCAATCACTTCTCATCAAGTAAATCCAACTTTTACAAGTGAGATACTTGATAGTCTTTATCATCTAGTACATGTTTCAAAGAGATGCATAAGTTAACTCAACCTCAATTGGAAGAATGGATTTATTACCATAAACAAGTGAGTATGGAGTGGCACTTGTGGGAGTGTAGTGATTGGTAAGGTATACCCAAACAACATAGACTATTTGAAGGTGCTAATCATGACTATCATTATTAACAATATTTTTAATGATGTTGACAATGGTATTGTTTGATGCTTTTGCTTGGCCATTACTTTAAGGGTAATATGCCATGGAAAAATGTTGAGTAATCTTATATAGAGCACATAGAAATTTGACATCCTTATTTTTGAATGATCTATCATTATCAGATATAATGTCGTAGGGGATACCATAGTGGAAGATGAGATGGTTAAAGGTGAATTTGGAAATTTTCTTTCTAGTGACATAAGTGAGGGGTATAGCTTCAACCCGCTTAGTGAAATATTCAGTGGTGGTAAGAAGATGTTTATACCCATTAGATGAGGTGGTGCTTATATTCTCAAAGATATCAAGGCCCCATGTAGTAAATCACCATGGTGTTAACATTGGTTTCAAAGTCTTGGCTAGGGCATGAACTAGACTAACATACCATTGACATTTATCACATCTTTTTACATATACAATTGCATCTACATCCATCATTAGCTAATAGTACCTAGTACGCAAGATATTTTTGGATAGGACTATCCCATTGGTGTTATCTCCACATATCCCTTCATGAACTTCTCATAATGCTAATGTATATTCTATCAAAGGTAAATAATGAAGTAGAGCTCCATCAAAACTATGATGGTATAGGGTTAGTTTGAGTAATGTATAACATTGTGAATTATGGACAAAGGCTTTGGACTATTTGTGGGTTAAGTCTAGTGGCATAATTTTTTCATGGAGGCAAGTTTATAGGTATACATACCAAGTAGAGTTGGGACCAATAATATTATAGATCATTGTGATGGTTAATGGTTCATGAGTTGGCACTAGAAAATTTTCAATGAGTAATTGGTATTCTTTGGTTATATTTATTTATCAAATGAGTGACTTAATAATAGCTATGTCATCTATTGTTCTATTACCAGCCATTGGTATATGTTCAAACTAGATGTCGATAATATTCTATTTGAGAGTGTTGACCATGGCTTTGTAAGGAACCAACTTGTCATATTTGGTCTATAAATGGTCTATAACCTAATTGATGATTAACTATGAATCACCATAAAACTTTAGATGTGTTATTTTCCACTATACTATTTATTGAAGCCCTTCCATAAGTGATTTATATTTAGCCATGTTATTAGTATAAGGAAATTTGATTCTAAATGATTTAGGGATTAGATACCTGTATGGAGTAATAAACAAAAGTCCTTCCCTTGATCTATGTGTTGTGAATGACCCATAAAAACACATCTTTTAGTGTTTCTCCTCAAGAGGTGTGTTAATGATAGTCATGATGGATTCATAAAGAAATTGGAATGTGAGTGGATCTATAACTACAAGGGGTGATTCATTAATATGATTTACAAGAACTTTCCCTTGATGGCTTTCTAGTTCAAATATTCTATCTCAAACTCATTGAGAAACATGATCCATTTGTAAATATAGCCTTGTAAAGTTATCTTAGATAGTAGATACTTGAGTGGATCTACTTTTGAAATGACCATGGTCTTATTGTTCAACATGTAATATTGCAATTTTTGAGTTACAAAGACCATAGCCAAACAAGCTTTTCCAATGGGTGTATAATTGTGCTCATACACAACCAGTGTATGGATTAGATACTACATGACATGATCCTTTCTATTTTCATTGTGTTGAGCTAGAAGTTCCCCTAGGGCTTTCTCTGTCATTGATAGATATAGAAGGAATGGTTTTCCTAGCATAGGAGGAAATAAAATTGGTGGGTGTACTAGATAGTCCTTTAGCTATTCAAAAGCTTTCTATTAATTATCATACCAAAGAAATGTACACACTTATTTAAAATATTTGTAAAAGGATGACACTTGTTAGCCAATTAAGATATGAAGCATCAAATATACTAGATCTTGACCTCGAAACTATGGAGTTACTTCAAATTGGTCAGTGTTGACATGTTTATTATGGATCATACTTTAGCTAGATTGAATTTAATGTCCTTGAAAGACATGATGAAGCCAATAAATTTTTTTGTAGTGATGCCAAAAAAAAAAATTCTTAGGGTTGAGCCTAACATTGTATTCCCATAGTCACTTAGATATCCTCTTCAACGTTGTTGGATGATTGACACTGGTCTTTGATTTTCCCAGTATGTCATTGGTGTAATCTTCAACAACGTCATGCATCATATCATGAAATATGACTATCATGTATATTTCATAGGTGGTACCTACATTCTTAAGACCAAAAAACATAACTATATAACATAATGTTCTCCATAGAGTGGGGAACATTGTCTTGTGTTGATATTTTGGTGCTATTCAAATTTAATTGTAACATGAGAATCTATATATTAGTGAAATCATCTCATAACCCATTATGTATTCGATAATAATGTCAATATTAGGAAATGAAAAGTTTTATTTTGGGAAATCTTTGTTAATATCCCTATAGATTTATAAAATTAGCTGAAGCACTAAAATGATTCTATTGATCACAAACCACTTTGAGGGGGAAACCTCCTTTGAGCAAGCTCAATACAATAAATTTGTGGATGCCTTTAATGGCCTCAACACTTATATATGAATTATAATCTAAGAAACTACTACTTTCCTTGAATGTGCGATAAAACAAAATGCTCATGGGATGACTTACAAAGCATATGCATCCATAAAAACTAATAAAATAATAAAGTAAAGAGAAGAGGTATCACAAGTTCATAACATCCCCTCCCTCTTAGAAAAATCTTTATCCTCAAAGCTTCAGATGTGGAAATTGGTGTTGAATCTAAAATAGTGGTTCCCATGTTGCATCCTCTAGTTGCATTTTGTGCCACTGAATTAAAACATCAGTGATGGAACAAGAGAAAAGTTGGCATGTGTACCAATCGAAGATTGTCTCTAACTTAAGAAGAATGGATCCTTCATTATCAAGCTCAAGTAAAATAGTCTGCACTCTAATGCTTATGCCAATAATGTTGTTTAGACAAAATACATGAAATACGGGGTGAACTGAAGAAGAAGGTGGGAGATATAACTTAAGAGAAACTAACCCAATCTTCTGAAGAACCTTATAGGGTCCATAGAACTTGGGTGCTAGCTTATGATACCCTTTGAGTTTTAGGGAGGATTGATTATAGGGATATAGGCAAATAAAAACCATATCACCTACTTGAAAAGTGCTCTCAAAATGGTGTTGATCAGCCTATTGTTTAATTCAATTTTGGGCCATGTGAAGATTTTCTCATAGGGTACTAAGGATCTGATCCTAGGTTTGGAGGATTGTGTTAATCACTTGAACTGATGAACTATTAGGGTTATATGAAAGGAGCATTGGTGGTGCTTGACCATAGACTAATTCATATGGAGTCATTTTTGTTGAAGTGTGATAGGAGGCATTATACTACCATTTAGTGAGAGGGAGCCACTTTACCCATTGATGTTGTTTTGAGGTGAATCAATGGAGGAAATTTTATAAGCATTTGTTAACAATTTTAGTTAGGCCATCTGTTTGTAGATGATACCTAGAAGTCATTTTCAATTGAGTGTCAGTCCATCAAAATATTTATGTCTAAAAATAGCTGGTGAAAGTTGTGTCACAATCTAAGATAATGGATGAAGGAATGCCATGAAGATGGAAAATCTAGTCCAAGAAAATTTGTGCAACTATGGAGGTAGTATAGGGGTGGATGAGGGCAAAAATGACTATATTTGGAGAGGAAATCAACCAAAACCAAGAACAACATTTTGCCTCTAGATTTAGCAAGACCTTCAATGAAATCCATAGAAATATCTATCCAAATCCTGGTAGGGATGAGCAAGGGTTTGAGCAACCTAGGGATGAGTGTTATTTCACCCTTGTTATATTGGTAGGTATCACATTTAACCACCATATATTGAATTGCCTTTTTCATTCCCTTAAAAAATAAGTTACATCATGCCCACTCATAATTTTTGATAAATACTAAGTTCCCTATAGATGTAGAAGCATGGAGTTCATATAAGATAGCTTGTTATAGATCTATGTTCTGGGGAAGCACCAGATGACCCTTGATGCATAGTGAAGCACCATCCTAGGAATAATGTGGTATGGTTGAGGGGTTAGTGGATAACTATTGAATGATTTGAGATAATGAGGATTAATTAATATACCCTTTCTATACAATATCCAACCAATGCAAAATAGGCATAGAAATAAATCAAAGGGAAGATTGATCCACAAATGTGTGAGATAGAGCATCAGCCATAATATTATCTTTACTCTTCTTGTAAGTTATGTTATAGTTATAAACCATATATTTACTAACCCATTTCTATTGTGATGGTGTAGAGACCCATTATTCTAATAAATATTTTAGACTTTGGTGTTTAGTTCTAATGCAAAAATGATTACCCAATAGGTATGGCCGCCACTTTTGTAGTACATGTAAAATGGCCATCATTTCCTTCTCATAAGTAGAGAGCACTAAATTTTTACCAGAAAGGGATTTGTTGGTGAAGGAAATTGGGCATCCTTCTTAGAGGATAACAACACCCATTCCATTATCATAAGCATCACTCTTGATAGTGAAGGGCTTGGAAATATTTGGCATAACTAGAATAGGTGTAGTACACATATCTTATTTTAATGCATCAAATACACACTCAGTAGCTTGTGTCTAAGTAAAAGTATCCTTTTTCAACATAGCAATCAATGGAGTTATAATCTTCCCATAATCCTTAAAAAACTTATGATAGTATCTTGTGAGCCCGAAAAAACCATGGAGACTCTTGATTGTCTGAGGATGTGGTCAATTTGTCATAGCAGTTATTTTTTCATGATCCACCTAAACTCCTTGAGCTAAAATAATATGCCTGAGATAATCCACTTCATCCCATCCAAAAGTACATTTGGTCTATTTTACACAAAGATGATGGTCAGAGCAGTTTTAGTGTGAGCTCTAGATTTTGGAGATGCTCAGACCATGTTTTACTATAGATGAGGATATCATTAAAGAAGACCAAAATGAATTTGCATAGGTAGGGCTGAAATATTTTATTCATAAATGACTACAATGTTTAAGGAGCATTAGTGAGGCCAAAGTGCATGACCAATAATTCATTGTGACCATCATGTGTGTAAAAATATATCTTAGGGATATCATCCTCATGAAGTTGGATCTGGTGATATCTAGAGTGGAGATCTCATTTGGATAAAAAATGAGTGCCATGAAGCTCATCAAGAAGTTCATCAATAATAGGGATTGAGAACTTATCCTTGATTGTGATGTGATTAAGTATATGGAAATCAATGTAGAGACACCTTGAACCATATTTTTTCTAGACAAGGAGAACTAGGGAAGATTATGGGCTAATATTAGGGTGAATAATACCTTGCTATAGTAAGTCTTGAATGAGCATCTCAATCTTGGTCTTTTGCTAAAATGGGTAGTGATAAGGCCTGATGTTAGGAAAAATGCTACGTAGAAGGTGATGAATATAATGGTCTTCTAGTTATGAAGGTGAAAATACCAATATTTTGGCAAAGACAAATGCATACCATTGTAGAATGGTTTATAGGTCAAAAGGAGTAGTAGAGACTATTGACGGTTGAATTTGAATGGAATGGAGCTGAGCAATGATGTCATGTGAATTATTCTTAAGACATTTTTCCATATGATGTGAACTTGTGATTTTGAGAGATCTAGGTTGTGATCCTTTCAATGTGTGTTTTTTCCCATTATCTAAAAACTACATCAAAGTTCATTAAAATCCTATAAGATGGGTCCAAGTGTGCATAACCATTAGGCTCCCAAAATAACATCACATCTACCTAAGGGTAAGGCAAACATGTTGGAGTGAAAGTTATAATATACAATAGAGATATGCATATTGTGACACTTCCTTTTGCAAGGTAATGTTCCCCCATTAGTAATCATGACTTCATAGTTGGATTAAGGATGGATAAAACAATCAACCTATTTAGCGATTCAAGGGTCAATGAATTTATGAGTGCTACTTGAATCAATGAGTATTTTGAGAAGAAAATTCTTGAAATAACCCCAAACTTGTATGGTTTATGGGGTAGTGACTCTAGATAAGGCATGGAGAGAGATCTTTGGTTAGTCTTCTTGATAAGTAGGTTCCAAAATCAGCTAAGCTTCTTTTAGATCATTTATTGTATCATGAACATCTTCCCAATCTTCTGGTTTAAGTGAAGAGTTCACATCCAATAGGTAGAGATTTTTCTCAACACATCAATGTCCTTGAGTTTATTTATCATCATACTTGTAACATAGTCCTTTTTTTCTATTGGATTACATATTTACTTAAGTAAAACACTTGATATGAGTGTTTTGGGGGTGGGCATTGTTTGAGAGTGTTGTAAAGTTGTATTTTTTAATGGAACAAAATAATATTTGAATCATTGTTAAACTATGATCTTGTCCTCTACCAACCTAGCCAACCCTAAGGCTTCCATCATTGTGTTGGGTCAAAAAAATGTGACATTAGATCAAATTACATCCTTCAATCCTCTAATAAATTAAATCCTAAAGAATTCATCAGACAATCCCTCTATGTGAATGGCTAGATTTTAAAATTTAGTTTGATATTCTTTCATTGCTCCTATTTTGAAAAGTTTAATGAGTGCTCCAATGAAGTCATCAAAAGTAGTAGGGCCAAACCATTTCAAAACAAGAGTGCAAAAAATGGTCCATATGGGTTCATTATGAGCCTTGGTATACCAAAAATACCATTGAAGGGCTTCAAGTTCCAAGTGAAAAGATGCAAGTGAAACTTTGTTGGCATCAAAAGTATTATGCAAAATAAAATATTGTTCTACCTGATAGATCCATCTAGTTGGATCTATACCATTGAATCAAGGTAAATTAAGCTTTGGCCCATGATAATTTTTGGAAGAAGAAAATGTAGTGTCTAAAGAAGACTTTGGATGTCATCTATTATTCATGGTGGTATGTTGAAGACTGAGTCCAATAATTTTTCATCAAGATCTTTGATGTGGGACTTGAGAGTGGTAATTTAATCCTCCATGTTTTGTGATCTTATTTGAGTTATGACCATGACCCAAATAACAAATTTTTATTTTTGGGAAATGGATAGGAAAACTAGAGTTAAGACATGTTTAGTAAGGAATGTTTTTAATATGGGTGAAAACGGAAGGGGTAAAGGGGATTTTAATTATTTTTTTGCATATTAGGAGTATGATTGATGAAGATAAGGGTAATTTTAGGAGTGAAAATGAAAACACTAGAAAATTGGTCAAAAAGAGACAAAGGAGTAGAAAGAGATGATGAAAATAGTGGAAAACTTTTGAGGCCAATGAACAAAAATAGAAAAAGTTATGGCAAAACTCAAAAAAAGGGAAAATTGCAATTTGTGGGAATTAGGATTGGAATTGGGATATGGGACCTCAAAGAAGAAAATGTATGGAATTAAAATTTAGGTGTCTAGATAAATTTTGAGGATAAATTAGAATAAAAATGGAAATATTTTTTTTGCTAGTTTTCTAGTTTTTATTTGGTGATAAGTCCTCTGGAAGTCTACTAAGACTCTGTGGATAGTTTACAAATTCTAGGTTCTATCAAATTTCTACTTGTAAGTCCTCTGATAGTATGTGGATACTATATTGATTTATTATTTTAATTCTATTGGAAATATTTGAAAATTGATAGAAATGGGCCCTAAGTTTCAATGGTTGCCTAAGGGTTTTAAAAATTTCACTCTAGCCACCAATACCATCTAAGCGAGTATCACTCTCCATAAATTTTTTGGCCATAGATTTATCTCTTTATGATAGATCTTGGTTTTCCTCATGAATGGGAACTACTAAATTAGGAAGGGGTCATTTCCCATTTCACTGGCGGGTCCTCTCAATGGGCTATCTACTTTATGTTTCCTATGGTACTCCTCACAATGAGTTTTAGGGCTTTCACCTAATCACTTCCCATATTTATGTGGTCAAGTTTTTACCCTGATCTAAAATATATTATTATGTTATAGGTAAATACTAAAATAAATTATGTAGTAGAATAAATTTATTTCTTAATAAGTATCATGCAAAAAAAGAGTGAAGACTTTCTAGAAAAAACTTTGCCCCTGGAAAGAACTTTGATACTAGATGAGAGGAGCATCCTACAAAAATTGATTTAAAAACATGAAATAATAGATTTATAAAATTAGTTTAATCACTAAAATTATTCTATTGATTGTAGACCACTTCGAGGGGGCAACCTCATTTGAGCAAGCTCAATACAATAAATTTGTGGATGCCTTTAATGGCCTCAACTCTTATATATGAATTATATTCTAAGCAACTAATACTTCCCATGAATGTGGGATAAAACAAAATGATCATGGGATGAATTTATAAATTATATGTGCCCATGAAAACTACTAAACTAACAAAGTAAAGAGAAGAGGTATCACAGGCTCATAACACCTTGAAATCAGTGCAAATTCTTTCTAGCTTTTTACTAACTGGGATTACATTATAAATCCATTCAAAATAGTCAATTGGCCAAATACACTTCATTTACAAGATTTTATCAAACTCTTTCTTTAATAATATATAAATGTGAGCATGCATCTTTCATAATTTTTTTTTACTAGTTTGGCATCAAGATGTACCACAAGGTGGTGAATAACCGAGGCGAGGTTTAAATTAGGCATATCAGAATATGCCCATATAAAAATATCTACAAATTCCTATAATAAGGTTGTAAGGACTTCACACTCATCCTTAGTGAGGGATGCACCTAATTTTATCCATATTGAGTCATCTAGAGTCATGATGTTAACCTCTAAAGTATCCTCTACTATAAAGGTCAAACCATCTTCAAGAATAGTGAGCAAAGATTTGAACTATTCAGGTATGTCAGAGTCCTTTGTTAAGACTAGTTCTTCAAGTTATCATAGACATGATGAATCATGATCCCCTAATAGGTGGGTTGGCCATGTAACAAATATTTTTGGAAACTCTTGAATGATGTGATCAAATGCCTACCATTCTTCAATATTGAACTCAAACCCATAGGTAAGTTTTTCATTAATGGTTTCCTAAATGATTTTCTTAAAATCTTATTCTTATTTAAGATTAAACTTTGACCCATAGACAAGTTTATCATTGGTGGTATCCTATTCTATATTTGAATACCCCCATATAGTGGCACTTAAAATAGGTTTTCACCACTAGACTAGCCTGTATCTTTACTTTTTTCCTAGTCCAAAAGTACCTTAAAGATGTTTTCACTTTAGGACCTCAATGTTTTATTTAATTTTTTTTGGCTAGGGTGTTTACCTAATCTTCAAAATAGGATTCAAGATAAAATTTGATTGAGAAACCTTTTTTGTGGTCTCCTAATAGAACATTATCTTTAAGGCCTATAAAATTATAGAAGGCTTCATCATTCTGAAACTCATCAATTGGAATGTTAGATTCTTGTTGGCCCCAATCTATAAATTGGGGATAATATAATGGTAATGTACTATGGTGAATGATTGATCTAAGGGTATAAATGGTTTTATTATCAAACAAATTGGTATGGGCTAGGCCATTTAATTATCTATGATCAAATTATACTTCACTATCAGCATCATTGCCACTAGTCATTGGTGAAAGAACTCAAATGACATACATGGGGCTACTGGTTTAAATATAAGTCCATAGGTTCCTTTATAATTAGTCATATAAATTATCTCAAGTGTTCCTTGTTGATTTGGTATAAGGCCTCCTCCTTCATAGTCTTGGCTTTTCATGATCTGATTAGGAATGGGATACTTAGAATTCTTATAATAATCAACCAATTTGTCATTGTATAACCATGATTCATCACCTTCAAGAGGGTCCTTTTCTTGGCTAGAGGCTAGTATGAAAGTGATGGGTGATGGAATATGTAGATGGTATTTTCCATTTATTTTACATTCATGATTGGTTTGGATTTTGGTCTTCCAAAGGACTTGGGTTTTTATCGAATCTTTATAATGTGAAAGGTGTCATGGGTCAAGTACTCTCCTAGGCCATTATTTGAGATGGTATAATGATTGGACATTTTAGGAAGTGGCATATGGGAAAGGGAATCAAGGGTATTAGGGTCAATGTAGTTGTTTTCTAGTAGATCAATAATTAATGATTTCCCCTTGTCCTCCTTATTACCTAAATTTATGCCAACATGGTAGTTATAGCTCTTGAACTTAGTGTCTAAATGTTTGTAATGCTCATATGGATGTAAATCTCCTAGAATACTCACCTTAATTTTTGAATGGTAGAACTTGATACATTGGTGTAATGTCGATGGGATTGCAATAATATCATGTATCAAAGGTCTACCCAAAATCATGTTATATGACAAGTTGAGATCTAACACATGACAAAGTATATCATGGGTCAAGGGCCCAATGATAATTGGCAAGATGATAGTGCCTTGTGATTTTCATTATTCATTATTGTAGTCTTTGATGGTGATTGTTTTCACTTGGAGATATACTATTGTGTACCTAAGAAGCTTGATGAGATTAAGAGACAATATTTATGCCTAATCCATTGTTATGAGGATGTATTTCACTTTATGCCGCATTATGTAAACCTTGATGTATAAAAAATTAATATGAAGTGGGGCAAGGGATGATATATCACTTTGATTAAAGGTTAGTTGTTGGCTTGGATCTAGGTGTCCAACCAAAGCTTGAAATTTGTTAGGAGATATGTCATTTGAAACTTTGGATTGGCCAAGGAACTCTATCAGGATGTTTTTATGGATAGTAGAAATAGACAACAAATATAAAATGGAGATTTGTGATGGCATATTTTATAATTGTTTCACAATTTCAAACATCTTTTCTTATACAATAGTGGTAAATGGCTTGTTCTAAGGTAAAATAGTTGGTTGGATGATGGGTGAAGTGGTAGATGATTGTGGGCTTAGTATGGTAATCCTTAACCATTGATTTGTGATTACACAATCAAGATTAGATACAAGACCATTATTACTAAGAAATGATGGTAGAGGGGGACCAAATAGGATAAGTCTTGTTTATCAATGCACTTAAGCATGGTCATGGGAAAATGATGAGTTATCAATATAAGGTCTAAACATGGGTATCCCTTCTTGCTAGTTCACCTATATGTATGTAGTGCTAGGTCAAGGAAGGATTACTAGAATAGGTTGGTTGATTAAGAATGATTAGAAATAGTCTTGCTTGATTGGTATTTGGTCTTAGATTAATAGAAATGGTGTTAACCTAACCTCCTACAATATGGCCTACAACTAATTTATAGTCATGTGAAATTGTATGATAGGTCTATTGGTTGTTTGCACCATTCTAACCCTAGTTTTATCTATTGCTTTGACATTGTTGGTTTTGTTATTGGTTCTACTAGTTCAACCTTGGTTGTTTATAATATTCTTTTTGTTGTACTTGCCATTGTTATTGATGTTGTTTTTTGCTGTTATGTTGGGAAAAGGATTTTGATAAATGTTGAGGTTCTTATTGGATGTGGAAGCTCCATGATCCAATGAGATATTTCTATTTTCAATAATATTCTTGACCACATGTTTAATTTTCACACATCACTATAAATTATGGATGTTGACCTGATGATATTCATAGAATTCATTTGTCTTATATCAATCAAAATATCAGCAACCTCAAGAATTTACCCTTTTTGAATAGGTCATCTAATCATATTAGCTATAGTGAGCTTGTGAAAAACTAATTTAGTGGACTCTTTAAGGTTTATAAAGGCACAATGAGTAGTAATAGTTCTTCTTAGAGGAGGGTTTTGAAAAGGCATATGTTTCTTCATTTATTGTATTGGTCTAGGTTGTTGTGTTTGCTACACTTATTGTATTTGGTGAAGAGGTTTTTGGTTAGGAGGTATGTGCATATGCGACATAGGGTATGCAAATGGTGGTTTCACTATTTGAACATGTCAAGACTCTATTACTCCATTACCAGTAACATTCTTGTTGTGATTAAACTGCTTTGGTTTGTCATAATTATTGGCTTGGGTTTATTGTGACACTTGTGCTTGGACTAGACTTTGATTTTGGCCATTATTATAATTTTAGTTATGGTTTTGATTTGATGAGGCTATTTTAATGATCCCTTTATTAATAAGGTATCTCTTAATCAACAAACCTTTATAAAAGATCTCTTTAAAGGTGTGCACACATTCTAACTCTAAATTGTAAGATATCTCACTATGTATATTTTTGGTAAACACAATAGTTAGTTGATTATCTTGTAGGCTATGGGTATATAAATTTGTAAGGGCTCTCCATCACTATAGATAGATTTCAAAGCTTTCACCAACTTTTTTTTTACTTGAGTCAACTCTACCAATAAAATCTAATGCTCGAGATTGTAAGAGAAGTGATACATGAACTTGTTCGAAAGATCATTAAAATTAGATACTAAATTCTTGGTAAAATTTAGGAACCACTTTAATTATTTCCCTACTAAGCTTCTTGGAAATAAAAATAATAGGTATATGTCACTATAGGCCACTAGTTGGCATGAAACAAATAATTCCATCAAATGGGCCTTTGGGGTCACCTTTCCCCTTATATTTATCAAACTTTGGTGGCTCATACCCTAGAGGAAATGGCATTTTCAATTATTCCATGTTGAAAAGGTAACATATATTGTATAACTTGAAATTTTTGGTCTATTTCCCCACTTGAATGAGTGTAATAACATCCATCATTTGTTGTAGTTATTGGGAGAGGAAACTAGTAAGATCATTAGATGGTTGAGGTAGAGGTTGTGTGGTTAGAAATGGATTACTTTGACCAAGGTATGATGGAGATATTTGCTAGGGAATGTTGGATTGGATAGGGAATAAACCAAGAATACACACACACACACACACACACACACACACACACACACACACATATATATATATGTGAGTGTAATTGTTGAAATTGCATTTATGGCTATGTGATATTATGGTTAGGGTTGGGTATATAAGCCTAATGTTGGGAATTATATAGTTGGGATGGAGGTTTATAGCCATATTATGCCTACTAAGGTTGAATAGGGGCATGTTGTTGACTATTCATACCTTGTTGATTGAGGGGAACTTGTGAAATAAGACCCTATCTTTGAACTTATGGCATGTTTTGCATGAAAGGCAAGTGTTGTCTAATATATACTTGAGGAAAATTGGAGCCTATTGGTTGTATGAATCCCTATTGAGAAGAAGTCACATGTTGGATATTTATCATGTATACATGACCAACATTTAAACATTTTTGGTTAGACATCATTTGGTTTTGGATTGGTAAGCTAGTCGGTGACTGAAAAGGTATGTCCATTGCTATCTGGTGAGATGGAACATTGGTTTCCCCTTATTGAGGTGGTAATATGTTTTCTATTAGATGAATTAGTGTATTTAATGGTGCCTATTTTTATGTAATATTACTCATAACCTATTGGGGTGAAGTAAGATTTTTCACATTCTATTATGGTATGGCACTGGTCATTTGTTGACTACTTAATCCTTATTGTTAGGTACTTGAAGAAGTAACTAGTTGAGTATTAGAGGTAGTTGGATGAGGTTGGTAAGTAGAAACTCCTACCCCCTGAGTTTGTGGAACACTTATGGTGTTATTTAAAGGCATATTCTACTATTGACTATTTGTTTGTGTGCTAACACTACTTTGGTTTAAATTGGATGTTACTTGTGTATTGTCCACTATGTTATACTCACTATTTTACATAGAAGTAGAAGACACTTCCTCTATGGTTTGAGTATTGAACATGTTCTCTCTCAAAATGTTTTTCATGATTGGGTCAAAAGCCTAATTTTCTTGACATGTCAACTCAAGTAAAACTCCTATTGAAATAAGTGACCGAATAAGAGGTGCATTTGACATGACTATATTATTAAAGTTATGTTCTAGGTATTGATAGGTCTGGTATGTTGTCTAGATTTGAATGAATCAGTCCTCCATGAGGCATATTTATGTGACAAACATACATAGACCTTGATACATCATTAGTATAATGTAATTAGGGTTGTTAATAGAGGTTTGTTCATTATTATAATTATAATATATGTTATAAGGCCCTCTTACTAGACTTGGCAAGCTATCATACCCTATTTATGTGACTCTATTAGCATCATAGGCTAATAAAATTATAACATAATATGGTTGTTATTGAACATTAACTGAAATTAAAGGTACAATAGCCAAATATTGAGCCATCTATTTTTTGTCTTGCTCTATATATGGAGGAGTGCTAACCAAATAATTTTCCAAAGGATCTTGACTATGTTCCCCTATTTGATTTTGTTATGGTGGATAAGAATCCATCTCCCAAACAACATCATCTCCATACGGGTCTTGAACAAAGTCCTTTTATGTGACAACATTTCCATATCCTATATTATATATGGCTCCACTACGTGTATAGTGAGACATGGTCAAATCAAATGGAAAATATTTTATGATAAGAGAGGATTAGAATTCTACAAACTCTAAAAAGTTGTCTCAAAATACAAAAGGATCAAACTAGGTCTAACTTGGTCTAGATGTGGAGTTGTATCTCCAAAAGGTCAATGCAAATATTTGGTAAAAATAGTATAACATCAAGTGTCTAATGTTAAATGCTTCACATAAATAAGGTTAAGTGAAATGAACTAAAAAAAGATGCCAAACTCTAGGTCCAAAGATTTTCCAAATAGGTCTAAACTAGGAAAGGGAAAAGTTGATAGGTCTTTTGGACAAATGTGGTGTCAAAATATAGGCTCAAAAAAATGCATGTGATAGGACTTTTGGCCAAACATGGTGTCAAAATCTAGACTTGAAAGAAAGTGATGATTTTAATCTAACAAACTTGGAACACTTTGGCATAAACAAGGCACTTGATTCTAGATATAAACATGATCTATTTGGTATAAGACACTAAACAAAAGGCATTTGAAGATGGACTAATTTTTAAAAATGAAGGCACAAATAATATAGTTTTTGAATTTTGGGTCAAAAATTAACTTAAGTTATGTAACCCAAAAGATAAGTATTTGTGTATCAGCCCCTTCATATCGAGGCCTAAGCAAAAAACAATCAATGTTTGGATCTAAACTTGAAAAAGTTAATTGAAGACTCAACTTAAGAAAACTTAAGATTTAATTACCAACAAACTAGGAAATTTTTAATGGTGTAATGACACTAAAATAAAGATAAAAAAAAAGCACATGTGATTTGTTTAAACAATGACAATTTAGACACAAGACAAAATAAGTCTATGAAACAATTTAGGTAGTGTAATGATGTTATCACTCCCAAAATATGTGACAATGTTATGTTTCAAAGAATTATAAGGAATAAAACTTGAATTGATATAAGTAGTATAATGTTACCCATTTCAATCAAGTGGCACACATAATGTTTTTAACATAAAAGTCTTCTAAGTTAAAATGAGGTGTCAAACAGATGACATAATGCCTCCTCAAACAATGGAGTAGTATAGACAAACAAAATCATTTATGTCATGGTTTTAAAAAAAAAAATTATAGTCAATCACCAAGAAATAAAAATAATAAATTAAATAAATACAACTAATTATATCATCTGAAATCTTATCAAGGTGTGGCAAAGTGAGGTTGACCAAAAATTACAAATTTATGACCATCTAGATCGATCCCAAGTGTGGTTAACACAAGATAATCATCATGTCAATTGAGTTCATACCGATCAACTTATCATGCAAGGGTCTATTCCTTTACATGATGATGCCATTTGTGGACTCCCTAGTGTTATCCCCTAGTTGACCAGACCTAACTTAGGCATTCATTACTATAAGAGAGGTTAGTTGATCAACCCCCTATCTCTAGTAATATAAATTCTCATATTTGTATATACCATCACGGAGCATGGTTAAAACACTTCTAAGAGATGAAGCCTCAGGTTAATGTTTCCCTAGAGAACCTATGAGAGGTAATGACATCCCCTTCACAAGCCAAAATGCATGGAAATAAAGACTAATTAGAAAGATTTTAGGGTTGCTTTTAGATCATCTAATACCACATAGGTTTTAGGGAGAGCCTAGGAAAATTTCTTTCTATGCCTTAGACTAAGACACAAATGAAATTAAAAGGTGATTTTGATCAACTGAGCTACCTATAGGAGATGGGGGGAGAGCATACACATGCTATTATTTTTGAAAAAATAAACACACACACAACAAATAGTTTGTAAGAAATTACAAGTGAAGTTTTATTTTAGACACCAAATTGAAATGTGACAACATTTTTTACTTGGCCACTTAGATTAAGTGTAAAATATTTAAATAATTGAACAACACAACTCAATCAAAATCATCTATGTTCATTTTAATCCCAAGATCCAAATGTTTAAGATTTAGCCTAAGTTCATTTTTAAACACCAAAAGTAAGTGTTCAATACTTAGCCATTCTTTTTAAGCACAAAAAATGAAGTGTTTCTAAGACAGTCATTTCTAGTTTCTTTTAAATACCAAAATCCAAATGTGAAAGATCTAACATGTTCATTTTAGTACCCAAATTGAAATGTGAAAGATTTAACTAGATTCCTTTTAAAAGCCCAAAATGAAATGTTCTTTAGACAAAACTAGAAAATGTGTGTGACAAACACATCCATGACCTATAATTATTAGATAGTAACCTTATTATTTAAACCAATTTTGATTATGATCAAATGAACTTTGAAAAAAGAGTTATTGGGTTTTATTTTTGAACACATAGTGACCTTGCTATGTCAGAGATCACCAATGCTAGTTCAAGGCAACCATGGCTAGTCGATCTCAAAGAGAACTAATGCTATCTGATTAAGATTATCATCGATTACCTATGGACCTAAAGGTAAAACTAACATAAAATAAATGTTATTTTAAGCCTTGGTTAGCTAAAAATTTGAGAAAACCTGTGAGGCAAGGTTTAGTTAAGGGACTTAAATACTTTTGAAACCAAGGAATCATGAAAAGAATAGCTAGAAAGTTTCAAAATACAAGATTTAAACCCATTTTTCCTATGAAATCCAACTAATAATGGTCACATAGGATGAATCTTGATTGGGTAGGACCATGTTTGGTTTAGGCCAAGCTGACCCTGGCTAGCCCTGATCAGTACCGATCTATGTGTAGATCCGAATTAGAAAAATAATCCCAAAGATGGAAAAATCAAAGAAAAATTTGGAATTTTAATGATATTCAAGCATTATTTTGATGGTTTATGAATTGTGTGTTCATCACCTTGCTATGTGGGGTGCTCATGGTCCCACCGAGCATAATACTATCTTGCCTAGATCAAAGGGAGGAACATAGTTAAAAAAAATTGAAAAAGCAAAACTAAAATGCAAGAAAACATACATTTATTACCTTTATTAAATGCTCTAAGAGATTTATTAATTTGGATTGCTCGGTTTTTTCTCAATATATATTTGGAAAATGGATCTTTGTATCTCCTTCTCCCCTTGGCACCATGGTTTGGCTCATTCTTGCTTGATGTAGCTTCATGTCTTATGATGGCTTGGATTTTGATTTATAATTTTAGCATTATAACCCTGTAGTTTTCACTCTTGTCATAAAACCAACATTATAACACTATTCTATCCAAGCTTTTTAAATGAAGAAGACTAGTCTTGTATTTATAGGTTTAGTAACTAACCTAAACCCAACGTGAGTTAAGCTGTATTTGGGACTTAGAATGGGTTCAAACCTTTAATTTTTAAGTTAATTAACCCTAGTAGAGTTAATAGGTTTCCAAACCTCATGATTAACATGGAATAGGCATGGGTGGGATATTTTGAATTTTTGACAACTCACAAAAGGTAATTATGAATTCTTTTGATATTCTTTTATTTTTAAATTTCTTTTTCAATGATTCATTTAATTGTTCATGGATAATTCAACTTAGGAATTTGATTTTATTTTGCATGTTAATTAATTCTTTTTAGGCTTTTTGATATTTTACAAGATTTGAATTAATTGACGTGTGGATTTGATACCATTTAATTATTTTATAAGAAAAATTGTATTTTATGAAGCTAAATTTGAGAAATTTGGAAATTCTTAGGCTAAATGTGGAAAGGTTGGTAAGAATTGATCCAAATTCTAGTATTAAGCCATTGGTGTTAAAGCTATAACCATTAAGAGAGGGGGAGGGTGAATCAGTGAGCCTAGATAATCAAAATTCAATTTCAAACCTTTGAAAACTATTAATTAGTTACCACAATAATTCATGAAACATACACATCATTCATAGTAATGAATACGAGAAACAATGCAAGATCAAGCATATAACACATGACATATGTTGGAAACCCTCTTGGGGAGAAAACCCACTAAAACCTATAATTGGATTATTATCCTATAATAATAAGAACCAATTTATACCATCAAAAAATTATCAAGTAACTACCGTCCTTTATTTAGTGAGACTACAATCCCATAAGGTGTTACCACACCTGTCTAGCTGAGTAACTAAAATAACTAGACTTTAGCAAGTTTCACCTTGCAAGAAAGATACAACCCCATAGATGTTGAGAATCCACAATAACACCTATGATCAAAAATGTCATGAACATTTATTTCCCAAAAATTTGATAGAGATACAAATTATATCAATTCTCTTCAACTCTACTCACTCAATTCATCTAAAGCTACCTTTTGGGTCACCCTAGACCACTTCACTCATCCTCAACCTGCAAGAGCACTATTATGACATTAGAAACATGATATATAGGTAAAAACATAGTCCTAAATATATTATTCTTATCAATTAATCTACTATTCACTCTCCCTTTCCTTCTTCTTTACTCCACAACCCTCATATATATCCTCTTTTAAAATCTAAAAACTATTGCGTTTGGTTTCACTATTTCTAGAGCATTCATGATCATCGCCATCTTGGTCAACCATTATACATGAATTATCCCTTAATAATTATCTTACATTGATAAATAGTTCAATAACATCCACATATGTCAGCTATAGCACCCATGGGTCACCCTTAAGTAGATACACTTATCAAATAGGCTCTTATAGGCCTTATAGATCTTATGGAGACCAATTCACCTACTTAGCAGTTCATCAAGAAAAAAAAGAACATAGAAACACTTTCAATTATATATATTCACTCCATATGACCCCTTTTACATTATAAAATGATCACATTAATCTATACTCACCTATGCATGCTCAATCAACTCAAATAATTACCTTGTACATAGGAAAATAATGAACAAACACACAATCAACTTCTTAAGCTTTTTTCATACTCAAGATAGATTGATCACACCTATATAATAAATATAGATTATCCTCATGGATTATAAAACAATATTAAATATCTAAGTCATCATGAAACATCAAAACAACATTAACACAAGCTCAATTATCCTTCTCATGTCACTTACAATCCATGCTTAAACACATAGTCAACTTTGAAACTTAATATTTTTGTCTTTACACACTTTTAGATCTTAAAATATATATTTACGAATTAAAATTGGAGTAATATAAAAATAATTTTTTTACACCATGATAAAATTCTACTTATATCAATAGTTATAGCCAAAATATAGAGCAATAGCTTTTCTTTTGTTAAATTCAAATATTCAAATGTAACAATCACAATTAAACCTTAGTCACTTTGCTCACATATCATGTCCTTATTTATTGAATCAATCATGAATAATTGATATTATTATAAATTTAACTCATAGTGATCCACTACCCAAACTTTAAACCTTCAATATTTAACCTCATCTCATGTAATCTAACAACTTTGATCCCATACGCTCCATCGATCTCTTTGAGATTATCCTTGTTTTAACAATACTAGACAATTGTCACTTTAACCTCTTGAATTTTATGCACACCATTTATACCAATTATTAAAAACACATGATCACCATTGATCTTGGAAAAGGAACAATCTTTCTCTACTTGACATTAAACTTCAAACACTTGTCCTCATCTTATTGTTTCTAGACATCTTGGAATGAACACACTCCATTGATCCTTTTATAAGGAGCTTGATCTTTAACTTCATTAACCAACTCTCAATTTATATTGATCTATATGAATTCCCATGATCTTTAAGATCTCTATTTGGTCTTGGTCATTACCCTTCACAAATTAGGCTAAGTATGGGGACCATTACAAACGCCCTAAAAGGCCAACTTTGTTCCTTAATAACTTTTTCCTTGATAAATATCATGACCTAAATATTGAGCCACATGAACTCCTCATATAGGGGAATTTAAAGATGTGTTAAAATTATCTTTAAACCTTTTCATGTGTAAAATATAATTCAATTAATCTACTCACTTAGATTTTTCTATCATAGAGCCATGTCAAGAACTACGTGGAAGGCCAATTTTACACATGTATATCTTTTGATGCATTTCATTGCATGACCTAAAATTTAAAATATATAAACTATGCACAAATTTTAACAAAAGCATATGATCAAATTCTCTTGAAACTTCCACACATGTAAAATATAACACCATCAAAATGCCTACTCAACTTTTCTTACCACATTAAAATTTTGGCTAAGTATGGGAAAACACTATCAAACTACATGGGAACCCATCTTTTCACTTGCATATATTATGTTGTGCTTCATTGAATTACTTGAAATTTAGTGCATAGTAACTAGGCATAAATTTTATCACAACCATATGACCAAATCCCCTTGACTCATCCACATGTGGTAATGGTGACATCAATAAACTACCTACTTAGATTTATCTATCATAGAGCCAATTATGACTAGATGAACATAATGAACAAATAGATGAATTACACTCATTCACACAAGCACTCCAATCATCCATGACCTCTGATATAAACCTTGAAAATGTTCAAAACTTTAGACTCATCCCTAATCATCTCTAATCAGACAAAATCTGAATATCAACCAAGCCTACTTCAAGCATACTAGGATAAACATATTGCACACTTTATCATTGTTACATAGACTATCATGGAACTTCATCCACTCACCTGTACACATTTATTACATCATCATGACATCATTGATAATTCTCTAAAAATCTCCCCCTTTATCATTGATGTCAACACCCATCATAAAACAACTCACCTTTCTTCTCTCTCTTTAAGCATTATCACAATAGGAACTTTTTCCCCCTTTGACACAATGATAAAGTGGGTACCAACTAATCCTGAGGTCCTAAAAAAGACTACCAACAAGATAGAACCATCTTATAAATATGATACAAAATCCCCCTTACCTTGAGCTTATATTTTCTTGCCTTGACAACTTCCTCTTGCTCTATGACAACACTCACTTTAACCAAGAACTACAACTAATGAAGAGAAAACACATAAAATTATTAAAATATTATGGAACTAACTAATAAACATCTAAGATTGACTCCTAAGATTTCTTATCAATTTCACCTCCTAATCATCTTAAGATCTCCACATACTATGAAGAACCACCATACAAGCTTACTAGCCTTCATCAGACCACCTCAAGGACCACCAATAGAACTTCATTCCATTCACCAAATATGAAAAAAGCACTAAACCAACCTAAG
The DNA here is from genome assembly GCA_037957365.1 of Torreya grandis. Lineage (NCBI taxonomy): Eukaryota > Viridiplantae > Streptophyta > Pinopsida > Cupressales > Taxaceae > Torreya > Torreya grandis. The sequence continues at coordinate 1,774,239 of JARHVA010002785.1, forward strand.
AAATCACCTTTAAATACTCATACCTTGATTTTTTGGATAATCTAAACAAAAAAATCAAATCTTTATACTAGGCCTATCTAGACTCCTTATAGCCCGCCCTACCTATAACTTTAAGAGGCCACAAATTTTAGTAGACACATAATCAAGACCTAAAGCTACATATCTGGAGCACTCTCATATTCCCCCTTAAGTACACCAATTTGCAACACCTAGCTTAACCTATGCAACATACTTCCTTTACAAACCAACTTGTTAATTAAGCCACCATCTTGACAAAAACATGAATAATTTGAAAACCACAAACCTAAAAATATCTATGAAGATTTATTTGAAAAACCATTTGGTATATTAAATATATTAGGAAGCCTTAGACCTCAACTCATAAGGCAAACTATGTTTCTACAAGAGCCCAAAACCCTAGAATCTCAAAATAAATGGTGTCAATAAACCTCCTTTTGGTCAATGTCTACCTTTGAAACTTCTTGTACACATAGAGATAACCATTGCACACTTTTAGAAAAATATTTGAGCGTCCACCTCTTTGGGAACCCATACATACTATAACCCATTTTAGGCTTGCTTACCCTTAACCAAGATTAAGAAAATTGAGAGCATTAAAAAATCTTCAATTGGCACAAATAGGAACATAAAAATACTTTTAATACATCAAAAGGAAGTGTATAGACATTTTGAGCATAAAACTCTTCTTGACATTTCATCAATTTCATTATGCCATCTAAAAACACCCATTCTGACCCTGCACAATAGCTCCTTCATAAATCTATGGAATAAGCTCATAATCTTGTTGCTTCCCTCTTAACCAGAGACTTTATATAATTGAAATTATGATCTTGATCAAAAAAACCTAATTCTCCATAATAAATATTTCTCCTAAGAAGCATAAGCAAAGACATCCTACGTCACAATGTTCTAGAACAATGTAAAACTAGGAGTTGCCCACAACTCCTCATATTCCTTCTCCTCCTTGGCCATCTAATACTTGTAGTTCTTATTCCTATTTTTAGGCTTAATAAAAGGAACATGATCATCCATTAATACATTTTCCTTCTCTTTTATGATTGGATTGACAATATATGGAGATAACATATATTCATGATATACCTTTTCATCTATAGAATCTAACTTGTAGCTTGGAACCTCATCACTAAGTAATAATAATTAATGTTCTATAAATAATACTTGCTTAGAAAAAACATGATGTTAACTTGGATCCATACACACCTTATAACTATAATCAACCAATACCTTAGTCTTCTTCTTGAATTTGGTCTCTTTTTTCATAATATGAGTAAACAATGAGACCTGTTGGCACTCTTCAACTTTTGTATCTTCCTCCACCATAGAAAATAGATTACTTGGACCTAAAAACACATCATGACTTATACTTACCACATTTGGTTTGTATGAGTTAGCTTATATTATTTCTTTCAGTTTAGGATCTTGATTAAAGCTATTCTATCTTGTAGGCCTTTGCTTACAAAATCTAGCAATGTGACCTCTCTATTGAAAATTGAAGCACACTATACCTTTTATAAGAAGCATATCTTGACTTACCTTAATTGTATTTTTTTTAGGAAAATGTCACTTGTTAAGATATTTGAATAACTTAACATTATTCACACCATTTTACTGATGACCCCCTTCATAGTTCATGTAAACTCATTTCTAATAAGTATCTTGCATTCTCTAGCTATATGACCAAGTTGATTACATGTGTAATAATTACCATCAAATTTTTCATGCCTCATGGCATTAGGTTGTCTTATTAGATTTATCTTAGTTCTATTTGCACCATCATTTATGGACTGATTAGTGACTTTAAAGGGCTGAACCACTTTGCTCTCATTGACCTTCATGTTAACTTGAGAAGAAAATTTGGACTCTTCATTAAAACCCAATCCAGATCTATCACCAAACTACTTTTGAATATTTATATGATTATCCAAATCATTGGAAATCTTATCAAACTTGTCAAATGATTTCACCTTGATTACATACTTCTCTTACTCATCTTTCAAAGACTCATTTTTAGAAGCATACCTTAAACATTCATCTTCTTTATCTTTCAAGTTTGTAGATAGGATTTCCAATTGAAAACTAAGATGCTTGACAATATCTTCATGATCCTTGGTGTCTTAATTAATTCTTGCCTCATACACATTGAATTTCTCCTCATAGTCTTCGAGTTGAAACTTCATATTCTTTTAAATCTTTAGTTCTTCAAGAGCATTTGCCAATGTAGTCTCACAGTCCACCTCATCTTCATCATCATCTGAATCACTCTAAGTATACTCCTTTTGATGTGATAAAATTACTTCCTCAACCATGAAGAAGGATTCATCTTTAATAAAAACATCATCTTCATGATCATACTCTAAGTCACTATCTTCACTCTCATATAATGAGTTACAATCTTCTTTAGTGTAGAGACTCTTCTTGTTCCTGAAAGACTTCTTATTTTTATACTTTATAAATAATTTATTCTTATATTCATCTTATCCATCACCATGCTCTTCATCATCATTCTTCTCATACATATGAGGTAACTTATGACAAAAATTTCCTATCTCTCCATAGTTGAAACATTTGAAGGGTAGTTTACCCTTATACTTCCCTGAACCTGTTTTCAATTTCCCTATAAATAAAGTAAATAGTTCATCCTCATCAATATTGATATATAATCTTCTTTGGGTTTCTTACCTTATAAATTATTATTTTGATTCATTTCTATCTTTAATGCTACTTACTTCTTTGGTGGTATATCATCATATAGTCTCATCTCATAGGAAGTAAGGGTGCCATGCAATTGATCCATCTTCAACTGAGTAAGATTATGACTTTCTTCTATAATAGATACTTTTGTATTAAACTTGAGAGATAGATACCTTAATACCTTTTGAACTATATTATCTTCTTCAAGGTTCTCTCCAAGACCTTTGATGATTTTCATAATCTCATCAACTCTCTATAGAAAGGATGCCTCAGAATATTCTTCCTTCATCTTGAGACTTTAAAATTGCCTTATGTGAGTCTACAACTTAACAAGATTAACCTTTGAATATCCTTCATAAATGATCTAAATTTTGTCCCATATCTCTTTAGCATATTTAAAATGGATTACCTTAGTGAACTCAGTATTTATAAGACCATAAGTGATGGCATTCATTGCCTCATAATTATTCTCAAATAACTTCTTGTTTGTAGTACTATATGGAGGACTAGTAGGAGTAACATAACCATCCATAATAGATTGCCATACATAAAAACCTAAGGACATAATGTATGTCCTCATATTTTCACTCCAAAAATCATAATTGGATATATTGAACATTAGTGCTTACTTAGTAGATAGACCTCCTTGATGACTACCCATAGTGTACCTTAGATCACCTTCAAGCTATCAAACTTTTACCAAAGGACATACTTGGATACCAATTATTAAGGTATAATCATTGAGGGGTGTGAATCAGTGAGCCAAAATAATCCAAATTAAATTTCACACCTTTCAAAACTCTTAATCAGTTACCATAAGCATTCATGAAGTATGCACATCATTCATATTAATGAACAAGAAAGAGAATGCAAGATAAAGCATATAACACATGACATATGTGGGAAACCCTCTTGGGGGATAAAAAGCACTAGCCTATAGTTAGAATATTATCCTATAATAACAAGAACTAATTTAGACCATTATAAATTAATAAAGGAGCTACCATCCCTTATTTAGTGAGACTAAAATCGCACAAGGTGCTATCACACCTATTTAGCTAAACAACCAAAAACTAGACTTTTATCAAGTTTCACCTTGTAAGGAGGATATAACCCCTAGATGTTAAGCATCCAAAAAAAACTATGAACACAACATATCTTAAACATTGATTTCCTACCAATTTGATGGAGATACAAAGTATATCATTTCTCTTTAAGTCTGCACACTCAATGCATCGAAAGCCACCTTTTGGGTCACCCTAGACCTCTTCACTCATCCTTAACCTAAAATAGCACTATTATGACATAAAAAACATGACACATAGGTCAAACACATATTCCTTAATCTTTTGTAATCATCAATTCATCTACTAGACACTCTCCTTCTCCTTCACTCTATAACTCTCATATATATGCTCTTTTTAATGTCTAGAAACCATCACATTTGGTTTCACTATTTATAGAGCATTCATGATCATCACCATATTAGTTAGCCCTTTGACATGCCTTAGAAATTAATGCTTCTCTTACATTTAGACACACCTCAATACCATCCACAAATGGCATCCATAGCACCCATGGGTCACCCTTAAGTAGTTACACCTATTAAAGAGACCCTTGTAGGCCTTATAGGTATCATGGAGACCTATTCACCCATTTAGCACTTCATCAATAAATAAAAACATAGGAGAAATTTAAATTACATAGGTCCACTCCACATTATCCATTTAACATTCTTAAATTATCATAGTCATAACTACTCACCTTTGCATATGCTCAATCAACTCAAACAATGACCTTATATACAGGAACATAATGAACGAACACACAATCAAATTCTTAAGAATTTTTCATACTTAATATAGATTGATCAGACCTCAAAAATACATATAGATGATCCTCATGTATTATAAAATACTCTTAAATATATAAGACATCATGAAACATTGAAACAACATCAACACAAGCTCAATTATCCTTCTCGCGTCACTTAGAGTCCATGATCAAACACACAATCAACTTTATAACATAATATCTTTGTATATACATAATTTAAGATCTTTAAATATATATTTATAGATGTGCCTTGGATTACTCTACAAATTCACTTTTTACATCATGCAAAAATTCTACCTGTATCAAAAGATATAGCCAAAATATAAAGAACTGGTTTTTCTTTTATTAAATTCAAATATTCAAATGCAAACGATCATGGATATACCTTGGTCACTTTACTTGCATTTCATGTCCTCAATTATTATATTAATCATGCACCATCAATATTATTTTAAATTTAAATTATATTATGCCACTTCCCAAATGTTAAACCTCTAATAGTTGACCTCATCTCATGTAATCTAGCAACTTTGGCCTCATATGCTCTATCGATCTCTTCAAGATTGTCCTTACTTTAAAAATTCTAGAAAACTATCAATTTAACCTCTTAAATTTAAAATGCACCATTGGTATCAATTATTATAAATACCCACTCACCATTGATCTTGGAATAGGCTTGATCTTTATCTCTTCTTGATGTTAAACTTTGAACACTTATCCTTATCTTGTTGCTTCTAGACATCTTGGAATGAACATGCTCCATTGATCCTTTTTTAAAGAGATAAATATTTAACTTCATTAATGAAAAAATTATTTGACTTATTTGAATAAATACACTCATTAGTCGTGACCTATATTAATTCTTGTGAGTCTTAGGATCTTTGTTTGGTCCTAGCCTTTACCATTCACAAATTTGGCTAAGTATGGGGACTATTCCAAACTTCTTGAAAGGCAAACTTTGTTCCTTAATAAATTTTGCATCAATCAATATCACAACCTAAACTTGAGTCATATGATCTAATAATATAGGAGAATTAAAAAATGTGTCAAAATTCTCTTGAAAACTTTGTGCGTGTGATATATAACTTTATTAATCTACTCACTCAGATTTTTTTGCCATAGGCAAATATGCCAAGAACTTCCTAGAAGGCCAACTTTTCACATGCATATATTTTTATGAACTTCATCGTGTGACCTAAAATTTAGTGAATATCAACTAGACACAAAATAAACAAACCCATATGATCAAATTCTCTTGAAACTACCACATGTGTAAAATATAAAACCTTCAAAATGCCTACTCATCTTTTCTTTCCACATTACAAATTTGACTAAGTATGGGAAAACACTATCAAACTACCTAGGAGCCCATAGTTTCACTTGCATTAATAATGTTTAACTTCATTACATGACCTAAAATTTATCACATAGAAATTAGGAATAGATGTTATCATAACCATATGACCAATGCCCCCTAACTCATCCACACATGGTAATGGCAATGTCAACAAACTACCTACTCAGATTTATCTGTCATAGATCCAATTATGCCTAGAAGAACATAATGAATAACTAGATGAATTCTAATCATGCACACAATCACTACAATCATACTTAACCTCTGATAGGAACCCTTGCACATGCTCAAAACTCTAGACTCATCCCTAATCATCTCTAATCAAACAAACTCTGAAGATCAACCAAGTCTACTTCAAGCATACTAGGCTAACCATATTGCATGTTTTATCATTGTTATTTAGAATATCAAGGCACTTCACCCACTCACATGGACACCTCCATGACATTATTAACTATTATCCAATAATTGGTGGCCACTTTTAGGTTTCTATAGTTTCTAAATATTTACCATAGTTTTTGGATGCTTGAGAAGGTTCAAGAGACTCACATTATCCTATTGATGTGCTCTTAAGGTCATGAAACCCTTGAAACCTTGGCATAAAATGAAAAACATGATTGAAAACTTGGAACATACCTATATTTTCCCTTGATAAAATGAAACTCTTGAAACCTTAGCATAAGAGGAGAAACATTTTTGAAAACTTGTAATAAACCTATAAGTTCTCTTGAATGATGCTTGAGACTATGCTCCAACTTGATAGCTCATGTTTATAGCTCAAAAAGCTTGTTTTTCCATTGAATCATCATAGAAACTCTTAGATATATGCTACTTGACATGGATGATTATTGAAACCTTCTAAACAATGCTTTATAGAGTCATGGAAACATTTGAAATAATGAACATGATTTCATCTAGGTTTTTATAGGATTTATAAAACATTGTATTAGCATTATATCACCATGAGAACTTGCACGTTTAACTTGAAGACCTGTAGGTAAGTTCTTAGAGATTAAAACCCTTTGTCTTGTTCTTTATCTTTAACATGAAACCTTGTAAGATATGTTATATACCTATTAGTTAGGTCTTGATGATGCATGTAAATATCTGTTACCCCTATGCTAGTATTATATCCATAAAAAAACCTTTGAAATTCTATTACAAACCTATAGGTACTCGTGAAAGAAATTAGAAACCATGAAACCTTACCTTGCAAGACAATATACTTCATTAAGATGATGAAAACCCATGTTTTATACATTTATATTACCAAGAAAGCCTTATAAATATGTTGCAAGCCTATAGGCTACATCTTAAGGTCATGTTACTATTGACGCAGGAGATTGCACCCTTGGTAGGAGGCCGAGTTGCTGCCTTCTCCTCACAACTATGGAAACTCCCCTCTCACATGTGGGACTGGCGAAGCTAGAGGGGAGAGTCTCTAGATAAGGGGTAGCTCCCTTTGATGCATCATGTTCATTCCAACAAGTGCTAATACACACACACACACACACACACACACACACACACACACACACAGATATGTATTAGCACTTGTTGGAATGAACATGATGCATGAAAGGGAGCTACCCCTTATCTAGAGACTCTATATATATATATAATATATATATATATATATATATAATGGGGGGGATGAAAAGGGAGAGAGATGCATGAAAACAAACTACTCTAAAGAGGCGATGCACCAAAATAAGTCAACCTTCTCACATCCACACTTAAAATCAAACAAATACATACATACACTTCACACTTGGCAGAAGGACCAAACTACAAGAAACTAGCAGGGAGGCTTTAATGGAAAATATAGAGAACAAAGATTCACCAAGGTGCTGTAAAATGCACACTATAAGTAATTTCTTCTATTTCTACACTTCTAAATGTAGCTCTTCTCCTGTCAGCTATAGAAATGGTGCCTTATAGATGATAAGTATGTTGGTGTTAGACCTGTGAAAGCATCAAGAAACAAATGACTAAACAAAAAATAACACTCAAGACATACACAGAAATATCTATCTAAGATAGAGGTAAAAAAAATGCATTTATTGATTCAAGTGGAAATTTTACTAGGGCTACGCCTTACAAATGTGAAATACATTTCTCAAAATGACAAGTCCTCAATATATAAGAGAAGAAAGGAGGCCTTTTGGTACCCCTTTTTACAAGTGGCCCATTTGCATCCCCTCATTGGGAAGAGTAGGATGTTTGAAGAATAAATGTTGTGTCGACCCTGGCTTTGACTTCAGGCCCCTTTTTGACATGGTCACACTATTTCCTCATTAATCGAGGCTACTTCTTAAAGGCACCTACGTAGCTTGTCTACTCATAAATATGAAATGGATAAAAAGGGTACACGGTTGGCCATTTGCATCTTCTAGTGGTCAATTGTAGCCACTGCTTCACCTGCTAGAGTCACTTCTCAAATTGGCACTTTCTTTCACCACTTGGACTATCTTCTTGCTCCATGACTGGCACTTGTATTTTCCCTATCTTGTCTCTTCTGGCTCCTTCAGCCCTCGAGGCAATCTTCTAGTGGGTCGTTGCATTTTTGGGCCTTCCATGGTTAGCACTCTTTCATTTTGAAATCAAATGGCTATTTTGTTTTGTTAATTTTGACATTCTCGCAGTTGTCGCCACTTTGAAAACCAATGACTAATTCACTTTCTTAAACTTGACAGCTTTCGAGACATCCTTATCCCTATCAAAATGTCATCAGGTCCTTTGCCAGCTTTGCTTCGAGCTGTGCTTCCTTCAGCCTTTGAAAGTGCCCCCTTCCTTTTGGGCTGAGAGTCCCCTGCAAGGGCACCTGCCCTTTGGGGTCCTGCGGTGCGTCATTTCATTCCTCTGGATGTTTCCCGGATTCCCATGGGCTTTATGTCTATAGACAATTTCCCCACAAACTTTTGTCCGTGGATGTTTTCCCATGGACATTTTGTCTGCAGATATTTGCCCGGCCTCAGCCTCATCCTTTGCTTGAACTGTGGCCCAAATTCCATCAGACTTTTTGTCCAAAGGAATTCCTTCAGGAAAAAAGTCTAAAGGAATTTAGGACTTGAACAAATTTGGGACTTAAACAAATTTGAACTTACCCAGTTGTTTCTTCTTTGAAGCACCTACCCTTCATAAGGGTATTTGAACTTTGAGCTATCCTTCAGCCAACTGGGCATACCTTTGAACCAAGCTGTTGAACCAAAAGTGGTTCAATAGTTCAAGTGGTTCAACCATTGTGTGTTAATGAACTGGCCAATGATTCAACTGATTAAACCAAACTCGTCAAACCAAACCATTGAACCAAAGCTTGAAACAAGGCTGCTTGAACTTGAAGATGGATGACCAAGTGCCGATGAACTATCTAATTGAACCAAATGACTGAACCAATTGAGTCTGTAGAAACATGAAGTCTGTAGGGAACTACTGAATCCTTAGAAAATATTCTTGTAGAGTCCATGGATTTTATAGGACCTATGCAAAATCAAAAGAAATGGCCTAAAACAACAAGAGGCAGAAGGGGACCAAATTTTTTTTGCCTGTTTGGCAAGAATTGGTCAACAAATTGGTGACTCCTAGGGGAAGCATGCATGTTATGCTTAGAGACCAGTTGCCTTGTAGTCCATTAGGCATAGAGTCAAATTGTAACTTTAAAATTAGTAATGGCCCCAATAAATTTAGGACCAATCACAAAGATTCACCTCAAAAGAAAAGAAGAAAACACACGCAAGGATAGAAAACTAATTGTGCAAACGGCACTTAGGGGAAATAGGGAAAGAAAACTAAAAGAAAACTACTATGTACAGCTAACCAAGAATGTTCACCTCCCTCCTAGATCAAAGGTAAAAATTATTAAGTCCCCTTCTCGGTAAGAAGACTTATGGTGCCAGGAAAGTAGCTGAATGAAAAAGAGACTTGGTGACTTGCTCTTCTTGCCTGTCACTTGCATTGTCTAGTATCTGAGTGAATCAAATTCGAACATGCTCCCAACATATGTGTACTCTATTTGTTCTTGGAAGCTTGTTGAATGTTGGTTCATCATATTGGTGCTCTTCACTAAGAAATCAATGGTTGTTGGCTCATCACTATAAGCCCTTTGATCTGCACACTCCCTCTGCACTGTATCATGGCCCAACCCATTTCCTTCTACCTCATTGAAGATCTTGTCAAACTCGTCCTGTGCTTCCTTTTGGCCTTCTTGAAGAAGAGTGACTATGGTGATGTCTAAAATGGACTCACAAAATGATTGCTCATCCCATAGAACATCAACTCTCTATTCAAAGATCTCTTCTTCAAGGCATTCCTCTAGGAAGACAGACCTTTCCGTTTCCTCCTCAAAGATCAGGGTCTCTAGATTTTCAAAGGTATCCTCCTGATCCTCCTCCAACTCAAACTCCTTAGTGTAGTCATCCTCCTCATCAAAGCAGAAATGAAGTTCATCAAATAGAGGGGAAGATAGCTCACCATGCATTTGTTCCTCCTTGTATTGTTCGAACATCTGCATATATGCAAGACCTATATCTTCTCCATTGCTGATAAGGTCTTCACAAGGAGCATTGATGATGATTTCTTCTTCATTGTTGCTCATGATAGCCCCTTGAAGAACTGTAGATTTGATCTTCTACTCCTCACTCACCTCCTGCAGAAGAGGTTCCTCCTTGAGAAGGGGTGAAGTTGAGAGAACATGTGGAAGAGGAGGCAATCTTTGAGCTAAAATCAAAGTATTCTCCTCTTTCCACTTGGTCAACACTTCATCAATATCAGGTATGGCCTAATATCTCTCTTGGAAATGTGTAGGTGGGGTGTGTTTAGACATAGAATGTGTTATTTGGTCTGAGGCATCCATCACACATTGGCTGAGGAATCTCTCTCTAGATTCCAACTCTGCAATTCTCTTGGCTAGATCTTCTTAGAAGAGCTTTTCCTAGAGGTCATCAACATTATCATGAGTAGGAGTAGCTTTGGCTTCTTCAAGGTTTTGAAAAAAACACTTGCTTCTCCTCTTTCCTGCCCCATGATTCTACTATTTTCCCCCAGTTTAGGATCTCAGAATTGGGATTTTACTTCTACGAACATGCATCAACTTTGTCTTCTCCAAGGTCCTGGGACTCCTCCACAAGGTTTGGAAGTTATATCTCTCTTTCAAGAAGTAGTCTCATCCTAGTCTCTAAATCTTCAATTTGCTTGGCTAGATTATCCTAACAGAGTCTTTCTTGGAGGTCACTAGCATCCTCCTCTTCAAGGATCTGGGCTGCTTCCTGGCATTCCTTCCTCCAACTCAGAATCTACACATCCCATTAAAAGACTTGGGGACGTCGAGGAATACATGGAAGAGACTATTGATGCACTTGAAGAGTCTCTAAAAGGGGGACATGTTGGCTGGTGGTATTCCCCTCAATGGAATATTCACAATATAAGGAATTTAGAAGGTTCATCTCCATGGGAGGTTGTTCTGATGCCCTTTGGTGCTAGAAAGCTAGGCACATGGGATTGAGAGCAGATGCATTTGATGAGCTGGAAAGGGTGAGTGCTATCTAATAGAAAGGATTTAGTGCAAAAGAGGGGGATTTCTTTAGAATATGAGGGGGCACACTAGGCTGACTGCCTTGAATAAATGGATTTCTCCATTTTGCTACCTCCTCCTCCATGGATTATAAGGCATGTGTTTTCCTAAACAAACACTCCTCTTTATACATCAACTCTTGCTGATATTTTTACTACTCTTCCAGTCTGTTAATCTCCAATTCTAGGGCCATTTCCCTTATCATTTCAGGGCAACTAGGAGAGCTGCTTGAGGTGATTCTCTAAAATTTTTGAGTCTGATCAAAATCATATGAAGGAAAACAAGACCCATGATTTTGTGCAAAAGAATTATACATATAGAAAATGATTTTTGATGGCACCAAGCTACTTAATTAGCTGATTCAACTTAGAGTCACCATTGGTGTTTGATGCAAAAGCCTCCAAAGGCTAGTTGGTCGAAGAACACACCAAAAATTCATCAACTCTTTGGACACAACTTGCCCTAGTTGGTCCCATCGGGTGTGCCAAAACTATTGAAGTAGAAGATTGCACCCTTGGCAAGAGGCTGAGCTCCTACCTTCTCCTCACAACTATGGAAACTCCCCTCTCACCTGTGGGACTGGCGAAGCTAGAGGGGAGAGTCTCTAGATAAGGACTAGCTCTCTTTGATGCATCATGTTCATTCCAGTAAGTGCTAATACATACATACATATATATATATATATATATATATATATATATATATATATATATATATAATGGGGGGATGAAAAGGGAGAGAGATGTAGGAAAACAAACTACTCTAAAGAGGTGATGCACTAAAATAAGTCAACCTTCTCACATCCACACTTAAAATCAGACAAATACATACATACACTTCACACTTGGTAGAAGGACCAAACTGCAAGAAATTGGCAGGGAGGATTTAATGGAAAATACAGAGAACAAAGATTCACCAAGGTGCTATGAAATGCACACTGTAAGTAATTTCTTCTATTTTTGCACTTCCAAATGTAGCTCTTCTCCTGTCAGCTGTAGAAATGGTGCCTTGTAGATGATAGGTATGTTGGTGTTAGACCTGTGAAAGCATCAAGAAACAAATGACTAAACACAAACTAACACTCAAGACATACACAGAAATATCTATCCAAGATAGAGGTAAAAAATGTGTTTATTGATTTAGGTGGAAATTTTGCCAAGGCTACGCCTTACAAATGTGAAAGATATTTCTCAAAATGACAAGTCCTTAATATATAAGAGAAGAAAGGAGGCCTTTTGGTGCCCCTTTTTACAAGTGGCCCATTTGTGTCCCCTCATTGGGAAGAGTAGGTTGTCTGAAGAATAAATGCTATGTCAACCCTGGCTTTGACTTTAGGCCCCTTTTTGACATGGCCATGCCATTTCCTCATTAACCAAGGCTACTTCTTGAAGGCACCTATGCATCTTATCTACTCATAAATATGAAATGGAGAAAAAGGGGTGTACAGTTAGCTGTTCACATTTTTTAGTGGTCAATTGTAGCCACTGCTTCACCTACTAGAGTCACTTCTTGAATTGGTACTTTCTTTCACCACTTAGACTATTTCCTTGCTCCATGCCTGGCACTTGTCTTTTCCCTATCATTTTTCTTCTGGCTCCTTCAGCCCTCGGGGTGATCTTCTAATAGGTCACTACATTTTTGGGCCTTTCATGGTTAGTGCTCTTTCATTTTGAAAGCAAATGGCTATTTTGTTTTGTTAATTTTGACATTTTCACAGCTGTCACCACTTTGAAAACCAATAGCTAATTCACTTTCTTGAACTTGATGACTTCTGGGACATCTTCATCCCTATCAAAACATCATTGGGTCCTTCGCTGGCTTTGCTTCCTCTGGCCTTTGAAAGTGCCCCCTTTTGGGTTGAGAGTCCCCCACAAGGGCACCTACCCTTCGGGCTCCTTCAGTAGGTTGTTTCATTCCTCTGAATGTTTCTTGAGTTCCTGCAGGCTTTGTGTTTGTAGACAATTTCCCCATGGACTTTTGTTTATGGATGTTTTCCCATGGACATTTTATCTGTAGATATTTGCCTAACCTCAGCCTCATCCTTTGCTTGAACTGTGGCCCAAATTCCTTCAAACTTTTTGTCCAAAGGAATTCCTTTGGGTAAAAAGTTAGAAGGAATTTAGGACTTGAACAAATTTGGGACTTAAACAAATTTGAACTTACCTGGTTGTTTCTTCTTTGAAGTGCCTGCCCTCCACAAGGGTATTTTAACTTTGAGCTATCCTTCGGCCAATTGGGCATACCTTTGAACCAAGCCATTAAACCAAAAATGGTTCAACGGTTCAAGTGGTTCAACCATTACGTGCCAATGAATTGGCCAATGAGGTGACTGATTAAACCAAACTCATCAAACCAAACCATTGAACCAAAGATTGAATAAGGCCACTTGAACTTGAAGATCGATGACCAAGTGTCGATGAACTATCTAGTTGAACCAAATGACTAAACCAACTGAGTCTGTAGAAACATGAAGTCTATAAGGAACTGCTGAATCCTTAGAAAATTTCTTGTAGAGTCCATGGATTTTATAGGACCTATGCAAAATCAAAAGAAATGGCCTAAAATAGCAAGAGGCAGAAGGGGACCAAATTTTTTTTGCCTGTTGGGCAAGAATTGGTCAACAGTTACCTTTTTTCGATCTTACAAGTTCATGAAAAAATATAAGCCCCTATTAAAAACTTCTTAGAGGGTCTTTGAGGGCTTGGATGTTTGCTCTTACCCTACACACATGCCTACACCTTTATTATTCTTGCCTCACCTCTATCTAAAGACATATTAGACCTCATAAAACCTTTGAAACATGCTTAAAGGCCCAAAAGATTAGAAATATGCTGGTATCTTGCTCTAATAAATACATACAACCTATATCCTTCACATTTGTATCTAAAGATCTTGATCTTAAACTTGAAAATTGTAATTGTAACATTACCTTTGTTTTTGTGTTTGCAACATCATGTTTCTCTCTTTAGACTTTGATATGACACATGCAAGCTACCTAAAAACATACAATCATGCTTTAAACTCATGAAAATCACCTCATAAACCTACAACATTCATAATTCTTGCTCACAAATCTTTAACTAGAGACCTACAACTCAAGTTTCTCACTTAAAAACCCCTTATTTTATTATTATATGATCAATAAACCCTATTGCAAGCCTACTAGATAGGTCATAGATCAAGTAAACCCTATCTAAACTACCTAAATACCTATATGTGTTTGTAAGAATTATAAAACCATGTTATCCAATCATTAGAATCAATCAAGGATCCTTGGAAACATGTTGATGTCCATAAATCATGCTCTAGAATCTTTTAGACTCTACATGCATCTTTGGTCTATTAAAAAGATTTTAACCATATTTACTACTTCTTGATTCTAGATCAAGAAATATTGTATGATTTTCTTGGGGATTTACTTGCTAGGTTTTGGACCATATAACTTTATCTTAGACCTTGTAGATCTAATGATGTACTTATACATGTTTTAAAACCTTTTTTATCTTTAAAAACCTTGTATTCTCATTAAAATCATGAATCTCGATCATAGAACCTTGGAAGATATATTATAAAAAAATTTATGCTCTTAAAGGATCTTGGATCATTATTATACTTGTAAATATTTGTGTTAATGCTTGAAACCTCATGTTTCTTCACCCTACATGCCTGCTAATGTTCTAAATGGTGGTTGATAGCTTGACAGGCTATACAAATCACTCTATAGATATATAACCTCATGATTATTACTAAGAAAGGGTATGCAAGTCTAATTCATACATCTTCCAATCCTTTAAACTATCCAAATTCACTATCTCAAGTTTAGGGTTTTATGAAGGTCATTGACTACCTATAAGGTTTTTAAAGCTCCTTAGTAGATTATTCATCATTCTCATGGAGATTAGAAACCACAAAAGGGTGCATTAAGACTTACCTTGACCCTATCCAACCCTTCCAAGGACCATGCATAAATATAATTATGATAGGAAATGCTTGTTTTCACTTTTAATCCATATAAACATAGTGGTTTGGCCTATAGACATCATGTTTTTTCCTTATATAATTACAAATATTTTTTAATGGTCTTAATAACCTTCTCAATTTCCAATTCTCACTTTTAGATCTTTAGTAGTTACAAATTTCTTTTTTTAATTTTTTGGCTCATTATATATCTTTTAGGGTTTGTTTCATGAATGGGAGAGAACTTACAAGTTTTAAAATTTATTTTGATGATATTTAAGATCTACCAAACCTCCTTAGCCCTTGTTCCTTACTCAAGATCCTTATCATGGCTTTCTAGACTTCAAAAAAGCTTGAAAATTTGTTTTTTAGATTATAATATAACTCATGAGCCACATTCCATTTCCTTTAAATCCTATAAATCATTTTTGATGATTTTGAGAACCTTAAAAACCTATAAAATGCTTTATTAAATTTTTTTGCTTCGTTACAACCTAAGATAACATGTGGAAACCTATTAGGAGACCTTTGTAATCTCATGAAAACCTTAAAATATGTTAGATATTATTCCACTACTAATGTTATTTGTGATACATGGCCTAGAGCTTACTTTAATGGACTCATATCCATGCTTAAATACCTTTGTAAATCTTGATATGGCACTTTTGTATGCCAAAGAGAGTGAAGATTGAGAAGCATTCCTGAAGCATATATGGAAACACCCAGAAACAATAGAAACTACTTAGATATTATTTAATACAAGTTCTAAGAGGTGAAACATGCTTCATCATGGCCTCAACTAATTTTTTTATCACATTGGAAACTTGAAAGAGTCCAAATGGATGTAATTTAGGAGGGGAAAAAATGAAGTCAAAGATATCCTTTGAGCAAAGAGTATGAACTTGGAGGACTTGAAAGAGTTTCAATACTTATAAATGAACTTTATGTCCCCCTTTTGAATGTTTTGCCCCATGTTAATGACCTAATGAATGATTTTAAGGCCATTTTGATATGTTTTTTCATTGAGAAACACCTTTAAGACCTTTATTTATCAAATATGAATTATCAAGGGCTAATATGATTTCATAACCTTAATATGTTGATAATAATTTATTAGAGCATGAAAATTTATGAGAAACCTCAAATTTTTCACAAAATTCTTGATTTTTGCCTAAGGAAATTGATCATGAATATATAACTAGATCATACTCGGTTGGTCTTGGCTTAGAAGTCTAGTTTCTAGCATGTGAGGTGATGTGAGATCAAGGGGCCTTAAAAATTAAGCTTTAACCTATAGTCTAAACCTAATATTATGATGAAATAGATTATCTATAACCTATAGTATACATAAAACCAAATTTATATTATACTTTGACATTTATAAATCCTAAAAAAAACCTATTATGTAAGACACTGCCTTCTAGATTAAAACACTAGCATTTGACACTAGTGTACCAAATCTAATGCTAGTGTACATGCCTTCTAGATTATCAAATTTTAAAATATTTTGACATGTATGGGTTATCCTATGTATTAATTTAACCCTCATATGAGATAATTTCAAAATGTGTGGTATAAATATAATTAAATGACCATTCATTAAGTACATATATCAATCATTAAGTAATCTCACCCTACATTACTAAAAATGATTTTCAAAATTAAGCTATATTTCCCTATTATTCCATATTTCAAAATTAGTCATAGAAGTAGTCTTCTTACAAGTCTAAATCATTCAGAGAGTAGCCCATGAGTCTTATTTTCCAAGTTATAAGATATATCACTACATTCACTTGCATATAACATATTACATAATTATTCACACACAAACCCACATAAGGGGAAGAAATACACTATTCTAAGTCCCTCTTTGGAGTATATGGATATGTAGGTAGTGATAATTGAAATAAGGGTCTTTGAGGTCATGTCAAATTACCTAAGACCACTAACCCTTATTTTTCAAGGTGACATGTAAAGATGGAGGACCTAGGGTTTAAAGAAAAAAATTGATTTCAAGAACATGTGCACATGATCTGAGTTGATAAACTACAATACAACAATGAAACCCAATAGTAACATGTGGTTGATCAAAAAATATTTTTCATCTTGAGATAGATATAATAATTGAAACTAGGAATAATAATTGATAGAAAATAGTATATATCTTGAGCTAAATAGAAGCATCAAAACTAGGATAGAAGTATAGATGTTAGTGTCCAGATTTCAACAATAGTGTCCAAGATGGTAGATAGTTATTTTATAAAACCTAAAAAATCAAGGTGGAACATAAATCTATCTTATTCTACATCTATACATTTAAAATCTACATATGTATCATTAAACAATCTGATTATTATTTATCTTTAGTATCATAGATTTCAAAATATTGTTTGGCATTATACACACACACACAAACAACATATTCTTAGATTAAACATATTTATAATAATATTATAAATATAAATTCATTTAATTGTAATAATTTTAGAATAACTTACTCCATAATATATTAAAATATCCCCCCCTAACCCATTCCAAAAATGGTTAAACATTTGGTGAACCTAAAGTCTGAGTCTTCTTACGTAAACCCCCACTTTCCCTAGGGTTTTAGATTGCACTAATTATTAAAATCTAATTTTATTATTTGTATTCAACCTAAGAATTATGATAAAATAGGTGGTGTATGTAATGAGTATCTTGAGATTCCTCTTATTTGGCTTAAAATTTATAATTATAATTCCCTATCAAATTGTGCCAATAATAAGAATTCCAATGATGAGAATAACCAAAGTACTTAAACTATTTTCATAGAGGATGAATATGATCATGACAAAAGTGAAGAACATAATAATATCAAAGATGATAAAGTAGATCAAGATAAAATCTAAACTATGGCAATGTTTAGAGAGCATATTCTTGAAAATCTTGAATATATCAAGAGTATCCTCAATACTATATTGGAAACTAAAAAAAACCAAAAGTATTAGTGAACAACCATTGGTATCTATTGATATAAATATTGTGGTTATTATATGTACCTATCAATAATAAATATTATTATCTCTCTCATTGATTATACCATTGATTCCTACATTTATTAGGGGCATAGGATATGTTTTCAAGCCATTTTTTCCCTGAGGATCAAACACATATATTGCTACCTCCTCAATGGGAACAAGCAATAATTTACCTTGATTACCATTTTTAGTTATTACATCAACATAATAAATGGTCGCATCCCCTTCGGTAAATTCTCAAATATCAAATATTAATCCTAATGGGTCTACTATATAATCTCTTCTCCAAGTTATTAAAACTTTAGAAGCTAAGGTAACAAATATTGAGAAAATTATTAGAAAAAAACTCATGTTATTAATTCACAAGATGTATTACATAATCCTATTACACCTGAGATGTCTTTGTATTATTTTCCAGTTGGTTTTATCTAACCCAATTTTATACTTTAATATGCCAAGTGTGATCCTAAGAAGAATTTCTAATATATTTATGTAGTATGCCTTGATTGTGCTTCTAATGATAAATTGTTGATAAAATTATTTCCAAGAAGCCTAAAGGATTATTATTTGATATGGTTTTTTAATCTACCAATAATATTTTTGAAAGCATTTAAACCACTATTGGATTAGTTTATAACAAATTTTTCAATCAATGTAACCAAAAAGATGATGTTTTGAGGTACAATAAAATGTTGGCCAAAATGACAAATATAATGTTACATAAAGAGCTTTAAGATAATGTTAATAAAAAATTTATCATTTAACTACAAGATTTTATTGTATTTAATAAGTTTAAATATTTTTTTGAATTATGC
This sequence comes from Torreya grandis, assembly GCA_037957365.1. NCBI lineage: Eukaryota > Viridiplantae > Streptophyta > Pinopsida > Cupressales > Taxaceae > Torreya > Torreya grandis. Next base: position 1,793,523 of record JARHVA010002785.1, read on the forward strand.
CATATTATTTGAGATTAATAAATGAAACTTATTATATTGAACAAGTTTGTGTATGTAACAAACACACCCAATACATCTACTACCAATTTTCATATCAAAAAAATCTATAAGGTTAAACCCATAGAGGATTAAAAATAAGTAGAAACAATGATTATTACAATGTCATAGTAACCTAATCATCTCATATTATCTAATGCACTTAGAAGATAATTTGCATGATTACTTGAGTCTCTAGTTTCACTCCATAATAATCTTATGGGGTGTCACCTCATATCTCTCCCTCCTCTATTATAGGTTGATATGATTTGACATCTACCAAAATAATATGATGTAAATTATTATTGTGACTATCACCAACGTGTCTTGAATTATGCTAAAAATAGATTTATAATTTGAAGAATAATATAAAATACCTCATTGTGAGACAAAGTGATTTATTTTTAAAAAAACCACCAAGATAATATAACTTTGGTACAATTTCTAATGATTAAGGAAACTAATTTTTCATGATAATAATGAATTCCATAACTATGTTATGACAAACACAAGTAATTAGCTAAGGTTAAAAATTACTAAAGGATACTATTAGGAAATTATTTATCTAATTAATATGCAGATTATAATGTATCAGTGTACTTAACATACACTTATAAACTCCAATCTGTATACTCCCTCTATGGTCTTCCTAATAGAACCATTTACAAAATTTTAGCACTACCCAAGTGCCTAAACTTGACATAAAATAGTTTGCACCTCAGTCTATCAAACTAAGTGGCCTCTAAGACAATGCCACTAGATAGAAAATTAGTAGTATCACATCAAGATAATATATAAAGGTTTCAATTGAAAATAGAATACTCATCATAATAAACTTACTCATTCAATTATTTACATAATTCTGTGAATAATAAATATTAAGCTTCATTATTATTTCCAAAAATAATACAATGCAAGTCATTTGAAATACTTCAATATTTATGTTGTGAGAAGAGTACTGATATCATTTAGTGTTATCCACTTATATATTATAGCCATGACCTTTAACTTAACCTTTTATAAAGTTGCATAGTTAGTGGAAAAACATCTACTACTCATGGACATTTTAACCTTCAAGAGTTAGATAAGACTCATTGATTCACATTGATGATGAACATCACCACACAAGTGGATATCACATTAATTACAAAGTTTAACACTATGACAAAATTAGATATTGCACACACATTACAATTTAACATTATCATAGATATCATCATAGAGATAAAACCATATGTTCAACCTACTCATCATGTGGTATATTACACTTGCACGTTTATTGAGTATATAGATATCAAATAAAATCTTCATAATAAATTTAAAGTTTCAACAATCATGCTCATCTTTCTCATGAAAAAAACTTTAAAATATCACATGTGATTAAATTTCCTTGACTTAGTTTCATGGAGAACAACAGTTATCCAAAGTTATGACATAGTATATAAAACATGTTATCTTTTACTTACAATTCCATAAACAATAAGTCAAAACTCAAACAAGCCTTTACTCATTTATGATTTAATGTACATGAAATCTAGAATAAGTACACACTTATTTATTTTAATTATTCTTTGGATTCAGCTCCTTATGCAGATAAGATCAAAATACATTCCATAAACTTATAAAGTTATATTATAACTTGTTATGATTACCATGTATAAAAACATGTCATTAGCTTAATACAATGAGCATACAAATATCTAGTGTTTTTATAGTTACCAAATTAAATTATTAGTTAACATTAATATGAAAATAACATGTAAAGTCAACACATTTTATTCTTTTGATCAAATATATTATTAATAAATCAATAATTATAAATAATATTCATGCCTTGGTAGAGTATATCTACAACCAATTCTCAAATGTATTAACAACATTGAGATATCAATGGACACCAATACTCATGAGAATAATATATAATCACATTAGTAATTGATATTAATCTACATAAATCTAATAATACATTATCATGAACAAAGGATGGAAGTTCTAACAAATAACATTCTAACTATTAAAAGGCTTTGATACCATCATGCATTGTTAATCATGCTTATAATTTCTTTCAATACTTTAATCAAAATAATCACTTTCCTATTCAAAGTAGTATTAGAACACAATATACTTAATCATCAATGCAAAATAGAATATGTCATAAATTTGTCATGATACCATTGGAGTTAATGATTCAAATCATTAAAACTCTTGACAATAAGCCAATGTCTAGAGACTATTCAACTAAATAAACATCTATACTATAATTAATATCACTATGCACATAATAACATTATTTTTTAAGTAGATGATCCTAATAAACAACTTAATGATTAAATAAATTATACTAACCATTAAAAAATAATCATTTCAAAAATATTTTTAATTGAAACATTCATAAACTAAGTACCAATATATATTTTTATTATAAGGAGGATTATTTTCCTATTTACACTTCAATCACTAGTTTTTAGTTCAATCATAAAACCCAAAAAAATCATCAAAACATAATGAGGATCCAAATTTGAGTCCATTTCACATATGAAAAATATTCTATATAAGGTGAAAAAAATGGCCACCCTTCCAACCCAATGTGACCTCCATTAGAGGCCCTAGACCACCCCATCCATCAATTGGATGCAGAGTTCAACAACAGGGATATTATAGAAGTGTTAACAAATAATCAAAGATTTTAAGCTTACAAAGACAATATTAAATCCATAAGACTCAATAATCATCAAAACATTAAAATAATGATTAATCAAATGATGGTATGATGAGTTATTTTAAGATACAAGTACTTATGACTAGATTCAATGTTATTTCTCAACATGTGAATAGATCTGATTGACTTTCATGGATCAATAGTGAATTGTTATATCCATCAACTCTAATATTTACACACACACACACACACACACACATAATGCACACACATATGCACACATTCACACACATATGATTCAGGTATTTTAATGATTGAATAACATTAAATATAAACATAACTACATTTATCATCAACACTTATACAAAATAGGTAAACACCAAAAATAGTCTATACCTAGAACTCATTTAATATCCTTTCATAGAAAATAAGGAATTATAAAATAATAAGAAACTCAATTTTTAACTTCTCATTTAACCCCAATTATTCAAATTAAATAAGAATGTTTCTCCATCTAAGGACCAGGTAAGAGAAGCAAAATGGCTCAATAGAAACCCAAAATTCATACCAAAACAAAGTTATATGTTATGCCTAATTAAATAACCATTCAAACTAAAAAATATGTATTCATTCCATAAGAATTGTAAATACACACTCATTGTAGATTAAGAATACAAAACAAGTTAGTCCATGCATTAGTAGAGAAAAACCCAAATAAGAATAAATGACACAATGTACTAATCCTACTCCCTCATAGGATTTTGAAAATGAATTATAAGAGATATTGAAAGAAGTAATACTCTCATCAAACCTTCCCAAGAGTGTCCCTCCTTCCTAGTGCATCCAAGAAATGTGATTTCCCTTGGATTTGGTACTCCAAGTCTTTGTCAATGATGAGTAACAAGATTATCCATCATCTCTCAATACACCAATGGCTTGGGCCCATAAATTTGATCAATTTGTGCAAATAGTTGAAGCTTTTCTATTACACTTTATGCATAATAAGTTTGCATGAATAAAGCTTTAAAATGGTAGTCTTGGCCCTACTATTTATAGATTTTTGTAAATGATCAGAATCAACCATGACTATCCATATTGAGATCAAGATGTGTGGTCATGAATAAATTAAATTTTGGAGGCTCAAGCCATAAATATCCCCATTAATATTTAGAAAAATGGGTCATTAATGAGGCATGGGATGGATTAAACCAAAAATTTGTTCCATTAATGGCTTGTGGATACCACCAAATTGATGATGTCATAGGGTGATATAGAATTGAACAATTAATTTATAATTAATATATTATTAATAACTTCCATGGATTTTTCATTTAAACTCATAATTTAGTTTAATTTTATTAAGTGGGTTTAATTAATTTTCTACAATTATTTGGAAATTAGTTGTTCACTTAATCAAACTAGTCAAAATGTCAACTTACTAAGTCATAATTTGACTGGAGTATAATAAGAAGATGTCAGTTGCGTACAATTTTTTTTCTCATTTAGAGCATTGTGCACATGAAATAACACATGCACATGTTGTGTGCTTTAAATTCGAAGAATTCAATGGTCTAGAGCATCATTTTGCATGGTCTCAATTTGATTCAAAGTGTTTTGAGAAAAGATAATAATCTCATGGTCTAAATTAGACTCAAAGTGTATGCCAAGAGATGTATATCTTACATAGAGTCTGGTGCTAGGTATGGTGTATTCATAAATTATATTCAATGATTCATTAACTTGTGGACTTGTGTGGAAATTGTAGACATCCAATTTATATCACTATTATGTTGAAATTGTCAATCTAAACAACATTATGCAAAAATGCATAATCTAGGCCAAAATCACTAAAACATGTTAAATGATCTGAGCTTGTCATGTATAGGTGCCAATTTAGGGTAATGTATCTCTGAATGGGGGAATGCATTTTATGTGATTATTATATTTTCTCAAAACACTTTGAGTCAAATTATGACCATGTAAAATGATGCTTTGGACCACTAAATTCTTCTAATTCAGAATCACACATCATGTGCATGTGTTATTTCACATCCAAAATGCTCTAAAGGGGAATTATTATATACACAACTAATACCTTTTAATTATACTCTAGTCAAATTATGACTTAGTGAATTGACATTTCAACTAATTTTATTAAGTGAATAAGCAATTTCTAAAGAATTGTATAAAATTAATTAAACCCACCTAATCAAATTAAACCAAATTAAAATTTAAAGTGAAAAATTCATGGAATTCATTGAAAATATATTAATTATAGATTCATTATTAAATTTTTCATCACCTTATGACATCATTAATGGTGTGGCATCCACAAGCCATTAATAGAACACATATCTAGTTTAAGCCCTCCCTGTAGACACTCAAAAATTGCACACAATGGTTTTAGATATTAAAACACCCCTAAAACACCTTGGGACCCCCTAGGGACCATTCCCAAATCTTTTGAATGCAAACCTAATTCAAGTTATCTAATTAGATAACTAGCTCACTAACCCACCTTGACCAAACTTGACCTTTGTGTTGTGGTGTGGAGCTAAAAGCTTCAACTGTTTGCAGACACAAGAGGAAGGATGCTGAAGAACTAGAGGAACCATCATCGGCAGCATGACCGATGAAGGTCACAGACAGTGGATAAGGAAACTGGTGATGGCAGGGAGTCGGCCGACGTCGACAGCACCAGACAAGCAGGGACCGGTGTCGGTCACCTGTGCAGTCTAAAACTATTCATTGCACGAACAGTTAGTTAGTTGAAACGAGTGTTTGCATGCTAAGGGGCTAATTTAAGTCACGAGCTGTGTGTCTAATTTTAGTAGTTAGATTTCTATTTTTGTAAGCATGGGATCTTATTTATAGACCCATAAGGCATGTATTGTAATTATTCTAAGGCAAGTAAAAGCATTGAAGCTAGCAAGGTCAAGGAGATCTACAGGTGTAAGGTCAAGGAGATCAGCTGAAGCATTCAAGGAGGGATAGCAACTCAGGCTTTAGAGTTGTTGTGTTGAGCAAGAGAGAGAGGGAAGAAGTTCTTGAGGTGTGGCAAGCCTTTGAGGTGGAGGAAGAAGTGGCATCTTCCTTATTGTATTTTCTTCTAGTAGTATTTAATACAAGAGTGTGTATTGTCTCTCAAATTCTTTGTTGTCTCAAGTTTCTAGCTACTTTATCATTCTGGTATAATTCCATGTTTAATTGCATATAAGAAAGTAATCAATTGTGCTCTAATTGGTAGAGCTACAGATCCCCTAACAAGTGGTATCAGAGCTACGGTTTGTAGGAAATAGGGTATTGTTTTTGATTACAGGTCATTCATAGGGTTTTCTGATTGAGTGGGAGTTCAGCAATGGTAGAAGAAAGTAGGCTACGAATGGAGAAGTTTAACGGCAAGAATTATCAACATTGGAGGATGCAGATTGAGGACTATCTGTATCAGAAGGATTTGTACTTACCATTGGGTGGGGTTGCATGCAAGCCCACAGATATGAAGGATGAAGAATGGAATGTTCTTGATCAGAAGGCCCTAGGTTCCATAAGGTTGAGCCTTGCATCATCTGTGATTTCTAGCTTATCATAGTACAAGACAACGGAAGAGTTGATAAAGTCCTTGGTGAATTTATACGAAAAGCCCTCTGCTTCTAATAAGGTATATCTTATGAAGCAACTATTTACTTTGCAAATGCAGGAAGGTGGATCGGTACATATTCATCTCAGTGATTTCCATGGTTTGGTAAACCAATTAGCTTTAGTCAATATTGTTTTTGATGATGAGGTAAAGGCTCTCTTGATTTTATGTTCTTTGCCTGAAAGTTGGGACGGTATGGTTATGGCAGTAAGTAATTTTGCATCTGCTTCTAAAATCTTAAAGGTTGATGATGTTGTGAGTGTGATCTTAAATGAGAAAATATGTAGGAGAAGCATAGGTGAATCATCAGGGAATGCTCTAAGTGCAAAAAGTAGGGAAAGGCAAAGGGAGAAGGTTGAGCAATGGAAATCAAGGTCGGGAAGGAGATCTAAGTCCAAAGGTATTACCTGCTGGTTTTGTGGAAATAAAGGACATACAAAGGAGTGTTGGTTGAGAGATAAAAAGAATCAACATGCAGGTATGGAAGAAGCAAAGGATGCAAATATTGTGATGCAGGATGCTCTCATACTTTCTTTGGATAGTCAGGTAGGATCATGGATTTTAGATTTTGGTTCATCTTTTCATGCATCCCCAAACAGAGATTTGTTCTATGAGTATGAACAGGGAGACTTTGGAGTTCTTTATTTAGGGGATGGTACGCCTTGTCAGATAGTTGGCAAAGGGAAAGTGTAGCTGAGATTGTAGATTGACAACACATGGGTGTTGAAAGAGGTCATGCATGTTCCAATTCTGAAGTAGAGTCTGATTTTTGTAGGAAGGTTGGGAGATGAGGGATGCACAATAACCCTCACAGCGGATTCTTGGAAGGTTACCAAGGGAGCACTTGTTCTAGCAAGAGGTAAGAAAGTAGATACTCTTTATCTGTCTACTTGTATTACTGATTCTACTTCTGGTATAGATTCAAAGATGTGGCCTAATAGGCTTGGTCACAAGAATAGGAAGAGAATGGAAGTTCTTGATTCAAAAGGTATGTGTTCAAATTTGGAAAGCATAGATACAGTTCATTATAGAAAGAGGAAATTTGATGCTTTTGACAGGAAGAAAGAAGCCTTGGTGTTTATGGAGGAGACAAAGGACAGAGATCAGTCACAGGGGCTGAATAAATCTAAGCAAGGCAGCATGGATAGAGGTTTGATCCAAAAAGAGCTCGCGGATGAAAATTTCATCACTTACAGGAACACACAGACACCGATGTCGGTAGCTTGGCACCGACGTCAGTCATCTAGATACCGACATCAGTCATGTGCAGACTAGCAGGGTCGGTAGGTTGGACAGGAGAAGTCTGATGTCGGTAGGAGGGACACTGGCGTCAGCCAAGGAAATGACATCGGCAGTCAGGGTCTGTGCAGGGAACCAACATCGGTCGGGAGTAGACTGGGAGATGGCCTAGATCAGTCACTGGAATGGATGTTGGGTGAATTTATAAGTCTCAAACACCCATGTGGAGGTCAGGAAAGGTATGTGAACCTCATATTCGTTGTTCACCTTCTTTATATTGCTTACTGATAGTCATGAACTAGGAAGATGGAAGAAGCAATGCAGGTAGAATCCAGAAATAGTGGGAGCTTGGCATGGATGAGGAGTGTGAGTCCTTAGAGAACCAAATAGGTATTTATTGGTAGTGTTGTCAGCTAGAAGGAAGCACTGGATAGAGGGATGGATTCCCGTTTTAGAGAAGAGAGTGGATGGACACATGAGATAGAAGGCTATGGTATATGGTCTTGATTATGCTGCAGAACGATGGAGGTTTGACAATTGTATTTTATTTTTACCAGGCTGGATAATATTAGCTACATTATCCTGTTACTGTATTGTGTTACTTGTTGTAGGGTTTCATATACAGGGAGTTTTCTGAGCTAAGGGTAGAGTTGGTTCAGAAGTGTGTCATGGAGAATTTGGGAGCAGCAAAATTCATGTGGCATAAGATACAGGTATTGCATCACAGGTTTGCGTGGTGGTTGGTCTTCAAGAGTGACATTGAAGAGGGATACAGAGCCTAAGGAACAAAATAGATGGTGTACAAGTATAGGTACAAGTTGCAATTGTTTATCTCCAAGTGGGAGATTGTTGTGGTGTGGAGCTAAAAGCTTCAACTGTTTGTAGACACAAGAGGAAGGATGCTGAAGAACCAGAGGAACCGGTGTTGACAGCATGACCGACGTCAGTCACAGAAAGTGGAGAAGGAAATCGGCGATGGTAGGGAGTCGGCCGACATCGATAGCACCAGACAAGCAGGGACCGGTGTCGATTGCCTGTGTGGTCTAGAACTGTTCATTGCATGAATAGTTAGTTAGTTGAACCGAGTGTTTGCATGCTAAGGGGCTAATTTAAGTCACGAGCTATGTGTCTAATTTTAGTAGATAGATTTCTATTTTTGTAAGCATGGGATCTTATTTATAGACCCATAAGGCATGTATTATAATTATTCTAAGGCAAGTAAAAGCATTGAAGCTAGCAAGGTCAAGGAGATCTACAGGTGTAAGGTCAAGGAGATCAGCTGAAGCATTTAAGGAGGGATAGCAACTCAAGCTTTAGAGTTGTTGTGTTGAGCAAGAGAGAAAGGGAAGAAGTTCTTGAGGTGTGGCAAGCCTTTGAGGTGGAGGAAGAAGTGGCATCTTCCTTATTGTATTTTATTCTAGTAGTATTTAATACAAGAGTGTGTATTGTCTCTCAAAGTCTTTGTTGTCTCAAGTTTCTAGCTACTTTATCATTCTAGTATAATTCTGTGTTTAATTGCATATAAGAAAGTAATCAATTGTGCTCTAATTGGTAGAGCTACAAATCCCCTGACATTTTGACCCTTGACCACCAATGATCACCTTAACCATCAATGGTTAGGCCTGACCATTAATATTTAGGTTCCCATCACTTGAATAGTACAAATCCAATAAAATCAAACTTGATTTTTAATATTTAGCTCATCTAATTAATGTGCAAGCCAATGTATGAAAAAGAATATAAATTGGAACTACTTGTTAAACCTCTTGTTAACATATTACTTCACCTCTCCTTCCTTCTTATAAAAATAGAGGAGAAGATGAAAGTGGGCCAAATCTAGAATCAATCAATAATCCACATCCATACCCAGAGCCTCTTGCATTAACACTTCCTTTTGTAGGTGTTCTTCTAGCTAACTAATGAACTAATAAGTGTGATAACTATTCAAAGTGTTGTCCCTCATCGATTGATAGCCAAGGACTGTTACTCTACCGAAACTACTCCAAGATTCACCAATAAACCCCTCAACCATTCATCAAATCAAAAAACAACAAGCTAATTATCTATTTTCAATCATTCAATTACTTTGTTTTTATTTCACAATCAACCCAGCCCAAACCCATATCTCAAAACTTTATTTCTATGATCCCACCAACCACATTCATAACCTAAATCAAAAACCATAGTAACCATCGATGATCATCCTAACCGCTAAGGGTCTATCCCAACCACCAATGGTTACCCCAATTGCCAATGGTTACCCTAATTTTTTGATGGTCACCCCAACCACTGATGATCACTATGTGACAAAACAATAAGCTATTTTCACCCACCAGACCCTAAACAAATCCAACTTTCTTTCCCTTTGCCTGATCATAGAGCCTTAACCTATTTTATGAACCATACCTAGCCTATTTAGCATTAATATTGACCCAATTATTGCTATAATTAGTCAATTTCAATTGTTATTTTATCAATCACTTCTTGTACTTAATTTTAGTACCTTATATTATTTATGAAAGTAATTTATCTTTCAAAACTTAAATATTTAAAAGTGTGGATTGACAACTTCCAAGGAAGCTCATGCTTCTTGGATCTAGCTTGCTAAGCAATCCACCCTACTATCTTACTATTCAACCATTTTCTTTAGTGTTTTATTATCTATAGGTCATTCCTTCCAAGTCAAAGAGGAGTATCTACAATTGTCTAGATCAATGTGCACACAACATATCAAATTATTCTATCATAACCCTCTCAAGTTTATTTTCTCTTCCTTTTCAATAATATAAATAAAATTTCTTTGTAACGTTCTGGTATGCTCAATGGGACCCTTGAGTCTTTTCTTGGGTTCATAGTTGCATCTAAGTGCTTCTTCTTCTTCTTATTTTTTGCTCATACAATGAAATCAAAATTTCATTTTTGGGCTTAAAATTGACTACATACATTGTTTGCTTTCTTATTTTAGCTCACACAACTTAATTAATCATTGCTTCACTCTTCTCACAAATAAAATACCAAACCACTCATACTTTTAAATTAAGCATAAAAACATTAACATAAGACCTGACTAGGATTTCATTACCTAGTGGCCACCTTCATTGGCTATCCTACTTGGATTTCATCACTAAGGGGAGAACCATCTTAGCTCTTTGGTTGAGTATAATCTTTAGCAATTAGTATATCTTGGCTAAGTATCTGACATACTTATTATTGTGGTGTGTGAAGTGAGGGGGTAGGTCCCAATATCAAGCTATATATTTGTTCTAATATATATCCCTTTGAGAACCTAAACACAACCTAAAAATAACCATATACTTATTTTATAATACCCATTCTACAAGCCAACTCTAAGTCACACATTTATTTAAGCTTAAGGCATAAGCCACAAGAGAGACTAAAAGAAAACTTTATGATTTAATGTGCTTTAGTGTGTGTTTTATTTCATTAATGTTTTATTGTCTTCTCTTTGTTTGAGTTGTGATATTGTTTGTATCTTCCCCCTTTCTTCATCTACGTGGTTCTAACTAGGCAATAACTAAGAAACCAAGCAGACCAAGAGCCACCTCTTAATCATCTATCTTCCTCTTCTCCTTCATCCATGGAGTATATCTTAGATGTAGATAGTTCTCTTCATCCTTCTAGAAGACCTACCATCCCTCAGATGGTTTCCTAAGGTGATGCATATGTTTCCACCTTTCTGGATAACAACCCCATATCCCTCACACATTACCTTAACACCATATCCCACCATACCCATGCTTTGATTCTTCATATGAACCAACCCTAAAAAATGTTATCTAACCTTATGGGCAATAATTTTGTATCCATCATATCTATTGAACCTTTAGTTACTTAGTCATCATCCTCTACTAATAACCCCACCAACACCATCATTCAGAACTAACCCACTCAACCAAACAACACCCAAACACCACCAACTAATAAACCTCATAGTATAGGAGCAACACAACATTTGGGAACTAGTACTTCCCTTACTATAATAATACCCTCTTTTAGTGCCACCACTTTTCCTCCTACTTCTAACCTACCTACCTCCACTCTATTTCAAAGCTTGGTGGTTCTTGTACCTTCCACCCTTCCACCCATTAGTACCAAAGTAACCACATACCCTATATCTAGTAACCCAACCATACCTCCTACCCAAATTATGTTAGTGTCTTATCAAGTTCCCATTGTATAGAACCCAAGCTACATCCCTAGTTTGCAAGGGTGTATACCTCTACCTTCTACCTAACTACCTGTCTCCACATATTCATATGTGACATCATCTTAACCACCCATGTCCACATACCAACATGTGTTAACCTCTCAACCCCCCACCAATTATACATATGTTACACCTACCAAAACCCAACATAATATACCATACAACTATGGGGGTACACAACCCCAAACTGACCTTGTCAAAATGTTAATGGACAAAATGATTACTTTGGAGTCATCTATTTTTGGAGATCATAATATTTTATTATATGACAAAATCTATAATGAACCAATTCATTCATCTATCTCCATTTGACCATATCCTCCCCAATGCAAAATTTCAAAGATATTAAAGTTCCATAGTAAGGAGGATCCTCAAAATCACGTAAGAGCATTTAGACATTCAGGTTATATTATTACCTATGATGACGCTCTCCTTTTTTATCCCTTCCCCATGTCTCTATCAAGTCTAAAACTAGATTCATATAATGATATTAAAAATTACTCCCTCTTTTCTTTTTCCCAACTATCCCAAATTTTCTTAGATCACTTTTTTATAAATATCTCTAAGAAAGTATCCATCACTCATCTCTACTCCATTCAACAATTTGATGATGAATCCATTGTTAAATTCATGGCCCACTAGAGAAGTATGATCATCCAACTCTCCTTATATCTATAGAAACTTGAGTTGATTTAACTCTTTTTTTGGGCCTATGTCAAACACATTTCCTCTACCTTACGAGTTCAGAGCTTTAGGACCTTTGATGAATTTTTCACCATGGCAAAAAAACTAGATAACATAGCCATTAATGAGGGGAAGTTAAAATTGAGAATCAATAACTCTACCTTAAAATAAAATTATACATCCTCCTCTAAACCCAATAATCAAACCAACACTAATTATAAGAATAAGGGAATCATGAATGTGGTTGTCCTTAAGACCACCCCTCCACCTATTGTCAACTAATCTAACTCCTCTAATTCCTCGAATCAAAATACTTAGAACCCAAATCATAACACACAAAATAAATTTAATCCACTTGGGGTGTCATATTCTTTGGTATTGGATAAATTTTTAAAGGCCAATATCATACAACTTCACCCAATCAAACCTTTAGAACAATTTAATTCCTCTCATCATGTGCCTAGTTAGTACAAGGAGAATGAATTGTGTACCTTCTACTAATTTATTGGAAATGAAATTATTAGGCGTAATACCTTCAATAAAATTATACAAACTCTTATTTATAAGGGCAAATTGTGTTGGATAACCCTAATGCACCACTAAACCAGTCACTTGACATCTTCAGATGACCATTTCCCAACCATGCTCCTTATACCAACAATGAAAACAAAGAAAAGTCCTCTCATACCCATGATACCAATACTATCAATATGGTTATTTATGAAGTAATTTTTAAGGAAACCACTAACCAAGTCACCTCTTCCCCTAATCCACATATTGAGGTAGTGGAGTCACCAACCTCTCCTTTGGTATGTGTTGACCAAATTTGAATTTTAGGTCAAATTAGGGAACCCTTAGTTAAAAAATTCATTTTTAGTCCTCTAATTTGGTATAATGTATTTTCATGAGGTATTTTATAGGTCATTTGATGTCAATTAATGTTTTACTATCTTTGGTCAATTAGTTTCCAGGTCCATCTATCATTTTAGGTTATTTGAGGGGTCAAAATAGTACATTTAATGCTTTATATGGGTTTATTGATAGATTTACAAGTTTAAATGGGTGATTTCATGACCCATGTGTTGAAAAATGTCTTAAATAATTGACAAAACTGATAGTTATAGGTTCATTAGAAGAAAAGTTAGTTTTCTTAAAGAAATGGAAGAGTTTGGCATTTGTACAACCTCCTTGGGAAGTGTGCCACTTAGAAAATATTTAAAAGTGTATATTAATCTCCCCCACACTCATTTAAATTATTTATTTTATTTTTAAGTTCCATTTTTGGCCCAAAACCATTTTGTTGCATTTTTGCACTTTTTGGTAGATTGAAGTGACACTTAGGTTTTTGTTTGGTACAATCATCACAAGAGGTTTCAGGTCAAACAATTATAAGATGTGATATTAAACTCATGGATTTATATTTTAATATAAATAAGTTTTATTTTTTTTCAAAACACTTTATGAACCGTCCATTTTAATTTTAGATTTCAAAACTACCTACTAATCTGTGCACCCTGTTAGTTTTCTCTTGGTTTGAATAGATCTATACAAACTAGTTGCTAATATTTAATCCAAAGTATTTTGGCCATGTATAATTACATATAAAATTATTAATTTAATGTTTTTAGGTGTTTTATGAGAAAATTCACTTCAAGTTTGTAGACTAGTCTTATGTGTGATGATAAGCCTATTTTCACTATTTCCAAAATTTCATGCTTTGAAAATGTCATAAAAGGTTATGATAGTGTATTTTACAAGTTTTTAAGGTTTTTTTATTCCATTAACCTTGAAAATTCTTTATTAAAATAAAAAATATTCATGGTTTTCAAACTCATATGCCACACCAACCAACCATAGACACCCCTGCCTGCTCTGTTCCAGATGTTTTCAAGAGTTTTTCATGTTGGAATAGATGTTATGAAGTTTGCCTTAGAGTATCCTAAATTATAATTATACATTTGAAGGATTTATAGTGAGTTTGAGTTGTTTATTAGATCACTCACCAACATGTCCTACTTCATTCCAAGCTTACTACTTGCATGCATCTCACATACACCTACAATAAGCTCCTTGATGATGTCATCTTGAAGTAAATGACTTGGTGATGAGTTAAAAATTTTGAAGCATGAAATATGATAAGGTGGTTTGATATTATCATGAGGCCTTTTGGTCCATTTTTTCTCTATTTCACACCTTCCTAAGCTTACTACATGCTCAATCAAATGCACACCTATAGGTGGCCTAGAAAAAGGATTTGAGGTCACAATAGAGTATTGAAATGTGAATTGACAACTTATTAAGATACAAATATGTTTAGAGGACATAAGCATGCACATTTTACATGTTAAGAAGGTAAATGAGGGTGAAATGATGTTAGAAAGTTAGTAGACTATGTTTTAGGCCCATATTCCTTAAAACATGAAAATAAAGGTCTAAGCCCTTTTTAGGGTATCACCAGATAGATTTGTGTTGATTTACAAGACCTAAAAATACATTCATTGGCCATATCCTAAATAGGTCTCTTATTTTTCAAAAGAGGGAATGTGGTTAAGTTTAAAAGGTTGGTTTTCAAGAATTCCCAAGTTACCTTTTCAAACACTAAAATTATACAGTGATGTCTATAGCATGATGAGTCATTAGCATCTTGAGCCCAATGAGTAAGGTTGAAGCTTAAAGATAAGATGAAATGTCTTGGATTCACTAAGGAATTAAAATTTTGGCAAAGATAGTTATCAAGGCAAGCAAGAAAAATGATTTAAAACCATTAGTGAAGGTGATAGTCTATACAAGTGGTTTGAGAATGTTCATCTACAACCAACATAAGGTTTAAATTGAGACAAGGTTTCTAAGTGATGGTTTAAGATAGGTATGGTGAACAAATGGGTCTCAATAGATACTAGATGATCCTAAAGTAATATAAGGATATTTTATATGTTATTTTAAATTTAAATCAAGCAAAACAAGATTTTATAGCTACTATAAGGGGACTAGAGATAGATAGTGAATAGAAAGGTATGATTCTGGTATGGAATTAGTATAGATGTGAGTTATAGTGACCTAAATCATGGTCAAATAGTATATAAACCTTCCAAAGATACCTATGGGCACCATGATCAAATGAATAAGGTCACAACCACCTACAATATGGGTAAAAAGAGAAGTGTCTCAGTCAAGGTATTGGAGGATTCATTTATGAACGAAGGTGCCTAAAGATGGAGCAAAGTGTAGACACCTAAATCTAGCCAATAATGACATCCAACTAGGATTTTTACCAGTTTCCACCTAAAGTGCACAACTTTGCCTAAAACCACTAAAATCCATTAAATGAGTTGAAATTGATATATTTAAGTGCTGATTTTGGCTAGATTATCATTAGATGGGGTGATGTAATTTATGGGCCAGCTAACTTTGATCAGATCATTTTGAGTCAAAATGACAATTTTACACTTGGGTGTTCTGAATTGCTCTTTCCTATCATATCTCTTGCACAGGACACATGCCTTTGTTATTTACTATTGATAACATCCTAAATGGGATAATTGATCCAATACATCTAACATTGACTTCTAATTCCAATCTAGTTAACTTTTGGACCAATAACAAGGCATTCTCATCAATTTGAGTAATTTGTGCACAAAGTGATTAATCATGCTTAAGAAATAATGTTGACCATTTTTTGCCCAACAAGCCAAAAATTGGTCCCCTTCTATCCCTACTATTCTAGGCCATTTCATTTTCCAATTTTGTATGAATCTATTGATTTTTATGACTCTGCAAGATTTCTATGGACTCTGCAGGTCTAAAACAATGGACTCTATAGGTTTTAGATTTCTACGAACTTTGCAAGTCTAAAACTACAGACTCTGTAGGTTTTAGATTTGTATGGACTCAGCAAGTTAGTCCTTTGGCACATGAAGGATCAGTTCAGAGAGTTATGGGTTTTACAAGGCTTCTTCAAGCTCTTGTCTAAAGAAAATCACAAGAAAAGTTGGTGTCTTTGAACCATTAAACCAGTTCAATTGGTTCAAGTTCAATGTAAGGTTCATCAGCCTTGATTCAATTCAATTGGTTTAGTGGATTTTTTTTCATTGAGCTTAGGTTTAAGTGGCTTCTAGTTTAATCACTAGTTCAATTGTAAAGTTCAAGGCCTTGGTTCAATCGGCAGGTTCAATCCATTGGTTCATCAACAGCTTCAATGTTTAAAGTTTAGCACCTTAGTTCAATCACATTCGGTTCAACGTTTGGTTCAACCACTTAGCTCGGTGCATAGTGTTGAACCATTAAACCAGTTCAATGGAGTGGTTTAATGCATTAGTTCAATGTGTTGGTTTAATGTGATTAGTTTAATCATTTAGTTCAATGTTTGGTTCAACCACTTGGCTCGGCATGTAATGTTGAACCATTAAACTGGTTCAACAAGTGGTTCAAATGAATGGTTCAATGGGTTGGTTCAATGAGACATCCAAAAGTTGAAGGGTAGGCACCCTTGTGGAGGGCAGTTTATAAGTCCAAAAGCCCTTATAGAGGGTAGTTTCTAAGTCAAAGAGCCCTTGTGGAGGGCAAGGAGCTTTTCAAAGGTAGCCGAACGGGTAAATTTTTTAGAATTTTGTTTAAGTTAGAATTTCTTTAGACCTTTTGTCTAAAGGAATTCCTTCAGATAAAAAGTTTGAAGGAATTCACAAAAAGGCCACCAATTCAAAGCAAAAGACCCCATCAGTTTAAAATGGCCAATTTTTGCAGACTTTTGTCTATGGGAAAAAGCCCAAAGTAGAAAAGCCATAGAAAAGACCCAACAAATTTTTGTCGAGGATGGTGACGTCCTGAAATCCATCAAATTTAAAGAAATGGACTAGCCATTGAGTTCAATTTCAAGGTGATGATTGCGTGAACATCAAATTTAACATGGTGAAGTAGCCATTTGTTTTTGAACTGCCTAAGTGCCAACCATGAAAAGAGCCCAAGGGATGCAGCGACCCACCAGAAGATTGCCCCTGAGGGCTGAAAGAGTAGGAAGAAGATAAGGAGAAGAAAAGACAAAGAATCTAAGTGGTAAAGGGAAGGTGAGTTACTGCTAGATGAGCAGTGTAGCTTGTTTTCTCTAGTTAGCATTTATGAGGGGACAAACTGTAGTCTATTTATAGAAAAGAGGTGTGGCCATGTTCTTACATTAATGCTTGAACACCAAAGTCAATTTTGGTGATTATACAACATGGATCTAGTAGGCCTCTTCTAGAAGAATGGCATTAATAATAGTGACTTTCCTCTTCCCAAGGTTTAGAATGCACATGGGCCATTGGAAAAAAAGGGTGCCAAAATCTTTCCCAGGAAGCACCAAGTTCTCTTCTCTTTCTATATATTGTAAAGTTCTCTTTTGAGAAGATCCATACTCTCAGCCTTAAGGCAAAACTCTACCCAAAAATCTCTCAGGCTTGTAAGGCAGAGCTTCCATATTTTTACCTTGAATTAGAACTTAGTTGTTTTTACATCTATCTGGACTTGCATTTTAAAGTATATGTCTATTTTATTCTTTTTTGATAAGTCATTATCTGTTCATGCTTTCATAGATCGATCACAACATGTCTAGTGTATTATGAATTCTCCTTTCTACAGGTCTTCTAGAAGTGTCTATAAGGAATATAGGTGCCTGTGAATAGGCTATCAAAGTGTGTCCTAGAACACCTTTGCTATTTCCTTCCTCCTTGTACTTCCATCAACCCCTGGCTAACTATTGTAGAAGAGCTTCCCACTTCAAATGAAGTGTATAGGCACTTCTTTTTGGTGTAAAGTGTATGTTCAGGCTGGGTGGGTCACTTTTTTGGTGTATCACCTTTTCCCTTTTTAGATTAGGTTATGTTTTCAGCATCTCTCTCTCCCTTTTCATCCCCCTCCTTTTTTCATTTTGTTTGTTAGCGGTAGGAGAAACTAGGGCCTAAAAGATACATCAGAGGGAGCTAGCCCTCATTTAGAGACTCTCCCCTCTAGCTTTGTTGGTCCCATAGGTGAGAGGGGAGTTTCCATTATTACGTGTGGAAAGGTAGGAGTTTAGCTTCTTGCCCTCAGGTGTAAATCCATTGTGTCAACAATTTTTGGCACACCCAGTGGGACCAACTAGGATAGGTTTTGTCCAAAGAGTTCAAGAATTTTAGGTGTGTTCTTCAACTAACCAGCCTTTGGAGGTTTTTGCATCAACATCAATGGAGACTCTGAGTTGAATCAGTTGGTTAAGCAGTCCAGGTGCCATCAGAAATCTTATTTTAATATGTATAATTACTTTACACAAAATCATGGACCTTGTTTTCCTTCATATGACTTTGATCAGACTCAAAATTTTCATGTAATCACCTCAAGCAACCCTCCTAGTTGCCCTTCAATGATAAGGGATGTGGCACTGGAGTTTGAGAAGCAGGTAATGGAAATTGATAGACTGGATGAGTAGTATGATTATCAATAAGAGCTAATGTACAAAGAAGCATGTTTATTCAAGCAAGCTCAGGCCTTGCAATCCATAGAGGAGGAGGTAGAAAATGGAGGAATCTATTCATTCAAGGCAGTCAGCCTTGCACGCCCCCTCCTATCCTAAAGAAAGCCCCCTCTTGTGCATCAAATGCTTTCTATGAAATGGCACTTGCTCACTCCAATTCATCTGATGCATCTACTCTCAACCCTATGTACCTAGCTTTCCAACATCAAAGGGCATCAAAGCAGCCCCCCATGGAGATCAATCTTCTCAATTATTTATATTGTGAATCTTCCAATGGGGGGAATACCATGAGCTAGCACATCCCTCTTTTAGAGACTCTTTCAGTGCATCAACAGTCTCTTCCTAGCATTCCTCAACCTCCCCAAGTCTTTCAACATGATGTGCAAATTATAAGTTGGAGGAAGGAATGCCAGGAACTAGCCTAGAGCTTTGAAGAGGATGATGCTGGTGATCTCCAAGAAGGGCTCCTTCAAGAAGATATAGCTAGGAGAATTATAGAGTTGGAGTCCCAAGTGAGATTCCTCAACCAATGTGTGATGGACCTATCTGAACCTAGCCCATCCACACACCTCCAAGAGAGATATTAGACCACACCTAATATAAATTAAGTGCTAACCAAGTGGAAAGAGGAGAATCATTTGATTCTAGCTCAAGGATTGCCTCCTCTTCCACACGGGTTCAATCATCAGCTTCCCACTTTATCCCTTCTTAAGGAGGAACCTATTCTGTAGGAGGTGAGTGAGGAGTAGAAGATCCAATCTATAGTTTCCCAAGAGGCTATCATGAGTGATAATGAAGAATAAATCATCATCAATGCTCCTTGTGAAGGCATCATCAACAATGGAGAAGACTCAGGGCATGCATACATGCAAATGTTCCAGCAATATGAGGAGGAACATAAGCATGGTGAGCTCTCTTCCCCTCTATTTGATGAACTTCCTTATTTTTTTGATGAGGAGGATGACTAAATTGAGGAGCTTGAGTTGGAGAAGGATCAGATAAATATCTTTGAACATCTAGAGATCCTGATCTTTGAGGAGGAAAAGGAGAAGTCTAGCTTCCCTGAGGAAGGCCTTGAAGAAGAAATCTTTGAATAGAGAGGTGATGTTCTTTGGGATGAACGATCATTTTGTGATTCCATTTTAGACATCACAACTGTCACCCTTCTTCAAGAAGGCCAAGAGGAAGCAAAGGATGAGTTTGACATGGCCTTCAATGAAACAGAAGGAAATGGGTCAGACCATGATGCATTATAGAGGGATTGTATAGATCAAAGGGCTTATGGTGATGAGCCAGTAGCCATTGATTTCTTAGTGAAATGCACTAGCATGAAGGACCAACATTCAACAAGCTTCCAGGAACAAGTATAGTACACATATGTTGGGAGCATGTCTGAATCTGATCCACTCAAATGGAAGCAAACCTAGGTGACAGGTAAAAGGAGTAGGTCACCAACTCTCTTTTTCATTCAACTACTTGCCTGGCACCATAAGTCTTCTTGCTAGGAAGGGGACTTACGAAATTTTCCCTTTGATCCAAGAGGGAGACAAATATTCTTGGTTAGTTGTACATAGTAGTTTTTTTTCATTTTCCTTTCCTGTTTTCCCTAAGTGTAGTTTGCATAGGTAGTGTTTTTAGCCTTGCATGTGTTTTACTTTATGTGTGGGGTAAAAGCTTCATGTTTAATTCTCATATCTTTGGGGCTATTGATAACCTTTCTTCAAAGCTACATTCTAACTCTGTGACCAATGGACTACAAGGCAACTGGTCTTTAAGCATAACAGGCATGCTTCCCCTAGGAGTTGCCAATTTGTGGACCATTTTTTGCCCAACAGGCCAAAAATTGGTCCCCTACTATCCCTACTATTCTAGGCCATTTTATTTTTTGATTTTGCATGAATCTATTCATTTCTATGGACTCTGCAGGATTTCTATGGACTCTACAGGTCTAAAACTATGGACTCTACAGGTTTTGGATTTCTATAGACTCTATAGGTCTAAAACTATGGACTCTACAGGTTTTGGAGTTTTGCAGACTCAGCAAGTTAGTCCTTAGGTGCATGAAGGATCAGTTTAAAGAGTTTTGGGTTTTACAAGGCTTCTTCAGGCTCTTATCTAAAGAAAATCACAAGAAAAGTTAGCATCTTTGAACCATTGAACCAATTCAATGCCTTAGTTTAACGCTCAGTTCAATCAGTTCAAGTTCAACACAAGGTTCATCAGCCTTGGTTTAATTCAATTGGTTCAACATATTTTTATTCATCGAGCTTAGGTTCAAGTGGCTTTTGGTTCAATCATTAGTTCAATCACAAATTTTAAGGCCTTGGTTTAATTGGCAAGTTTAATCCATGGGTTCATCGGTGGGTTCAACATTTAAATTTCAATGCCTTAGTTCAATCACATTCGGTTCAATGTTTGGTTCAGCCACTTGGCTCAGCACATAGTGTTGAACTATTAAACTAGTTCAATGGAGTGGTTCAACATGTTGGTTCAATGTGATTAGTTCAATCATTTGGTTTAACCACTTGGCTTGGCGCACAGTGTTGAACCATTGAACTGGTTCAACGAGTGGTTCAAACAAATGATTCAATGGTTTGGTTCAACAAGACATCCAAAATCTGAAGGGTAGGTGCCCTTACAGAGGGTAGTTTCTAAGTCCAAAAGCCCTTATGGAGGGCAGTTTCTAAGTCAAAGAGCCCTTGTAGAGGGCAAGGAACTTTTTAAAGGTAGCCGATGGGGTAAATTTTTTAGAATTTATTTCTTCAGACTTTTTCTTTGAAGGAATTCCTTCAGACAAAAATTTTGAAGGAATTCATAGAAAGGCCCCCAGTTCAAAGTGAATGACCTCGTCAGTTCAAAATGGCCAATTTCCACAGACTTTTGTGCACGAGAAAAAGCCCAAAGCAGAAAAGCCATAGAAAAGACCCTACAAATTTTTGTTGAGGATGGTGACATCCCGAAAGCTATCAAATTTAAATAAATAGACTAGCCATTGAGTTCAATTTCAAGGTGATAGCTGCATGAATGTCAAATTTAACACAGTGAAGTAGAAATTTGTTTTTGAACTACTTGAGTGCCAACCATGAAAAGAGCCCAAGGAATGCAGTGACCCACTAAAATATCACCCCTGAGGGCTGAAAGAGTAGGAAGAAGACAAGGAGCAGAAAAGACAAAGCATCCAAGTGGCAAAGGGAAGGTGAGTTACTACCACAAGAGCGGTGCAACCTGTTTTCTCCAATTGGCATTTATGAGTGGATAAACTATAGTCTATTTGCAGAAAAGAGGCACATCCATGTTATTACATTAATACTTGAACACCAAAGTCAATTTTGGAAATTGTACAGCATGGTTCCAGTAGGCCTCTTCTAGAAGAATGACATCAATAACAGTGGCTTTCCTCTTCCCAAGGTTTAGAATGCACATGGGCCACTGGCAGAAAAGGGCACCAAAATCTTTCCCAAGAAGCACTAAGTTCTCTTCATCTTTCTATATATTATAAACTTCTCTTTTGAGAAGAGGATCCATACTCTCAACCTTAAGGCAAAACTCTACCCAAAAATCTCTTGGGCTTGTAAGGCAGAGCTACCAAATTTTTACCTTGAATCAGAACTTAGCTATTTTTACCTCTATATAAACTTGCAATTTAAAGTATATGTCTATTTTATTCTTTTGTGATAAGTCATTATCTATTCATGCTTTCACAGATCAATCACAGCATGTCCAGTGCATTGTGAAGTCTTCTTTTTGTAGTTCTGCTAGAAGTGTCTACAAGAGAATATAGGTGCCTGTGAATACGTTGTCAAAGTGTGTCCTAGAACACCTTTGCTAGTTCCTTCCTCCCTGTACTTCCATAGACTCCTAGCTGACTATTGTAGAAGAGCTTCCCACTTCAGACGAAGTGTATGGGTGTTTCTTCTTGGTGAAAAGTGTATATTTAGGATAGGTGGGTCGTCACTTATTTGGTATATCACCTTTTCATTTTCAAGCTTAGGTTATATTTTCAACATCTCTCTCTCCCTTTTCATCCCCCACCCCTTTTTCATTTTATTTTTTAGCAGTAGGAGAAACTAGGGCCTAAAAGATACATTAGAGGGAGCTAGCCCTCATCTAAAGACTCTCCCCTTCAGCTTCGTTGGCTCCACAGGTGAGAAGGGAGTTTCCATTGTTGCGTGTGGAAAGGCAGGAGCTCAGCCTCCTACCCCCGGGTGCAATCCACTATGTCAATAGATAATTAAACCAAATTAGGGCCTAATTAAAAATTTTATGGAAACTTGTTGAATAATTATTTTTAGAAATGAATATTGAATATCTACATCATCAAGTGACCTCATTTCTTGGGAAGACATCTCTAGGTCATAAATGCCACAAATATCAAGATTCATGCCTCCCATGCCTCATCAATTCCCTCTATGCCTCTTAATTGCTTCTATATCCCAAATATTGATGAGCCTATTTATCAAATTTAATTACATAACTAGATTAATCTTTAGCCACACATCTCAATCTTGAGATGGATGGTTTAGGTTGATTCTACTCATTTGCAAAAATCTATAAATAGGAGGCCTTGCCACATAAATTAAAAGGTCTTGATAATGCAAAGTTATAATGCATAAATGATTCAAAAATATATTTCAATTAGTGTTACCATGCCAAATTGATTCCAAACCAAGCCAAAGCCAAAGGTTCCAAGAGGAGGTGGAGGATAGTTAAGCTCCATTGCAACAGATTTCATGAGCACAAGCCGAGCAAGCCACTACAAAAACATTAAGAGCATCCAAGGAAGGTGAAGGATTCTTGTTTTTCATTACTATTTAGTTTTGTTTGTCATTCTTTTAATAATTTCACCCTAGTAACTAGGCTTAAAGGTGTTAGTTTAGTGTGTTGTTTGTCAATTTACTTTTTTCATTTTGTCACTAACATAATACTAATCTCCTCTTCTTAGTCAAATTCCTAGTTCACATAATGGCATGCTAGTAAGATGTGAATAGATTCAAAAAAATTATCACAATACTCCATAAAACAACTCACTAACCTTTTTTATGTAGAATATTAGAGTGAGAGGCTTAAAAGAGTTAAAAAATTAAGTAAAACACATTTTTATGTAAGTGGTAGGTCTAACTAGACATAGTCATGGTATTATCATTCAGACTTGTGGCATTGTTCTTAGCCATTTTTATTTTCAAATTAACTTTATTTTTTTATGTAGGGTTAACAATACCATTACTTTAGAAGGCATGGTATTTATCTATGACTCATGTGGTTGCTTAACTAAATCATGGTATTGTCTAACTATTAGCAGTTAAATGACAATACTATAACTTTTAAATTGGTAGAATTGTCCTGATACTAGTGAGATCATCAAACTGAATCATGGTATTAAGACCAAACCACTTTC
This sequence comes from Torreya grandis, assembly GCA_037957365.1. Taxonomy (NCBI): domain Eukaryota; kingdom Viridiplantae; phylum Streptophyta; class Pinopsida; order Cupressales; family Taxaceae; genus Torreya; species Torreya grandis. The sequence continues at coordinate 1,817,882 of JARHVA010002785.1, forward strand.
AATTTAAAATACCATAAATTTTAAAGTTACAATATTGTCTTGCAATTAGTAGGATTGTCATTTAGAGTCACAATATTATGACTAAATGGTTAACAGTTAGTTATAATACCACAATTCTTAAAGTTGCAGGATTGTCCTACAAGTAGCAAGATTGCTCTATCAAGTAGTGGTATTGTACTACTATGTCAACTTGAGAGCTCATTTTTCTAAGTTGATTGTTTTATCTTTAAAAATGCTTCAAAGGTAAATCACTTGCTAATAGTTTTCTTGCAAGACCAAATTGGAAAATTTCTAAAATATGTTTAAATCATCTTTTGTATGCTTTAAAACGAACTAGGAACATTATTTTGGTGCTTAATATAACATTTAAGTGCTTAATTAAGTTTTTAGCAATAGTTTTCAAAGTTTACAATTTTAAGACCAAGGGGTCAAATGAACACCACCAAATCTTTCATTTGGGCTTAAAAAAAACACACTTGTCAATTTTGTTTTCATTGTTTCAATTAGCACTTTATTTTTACAAAATACAAGGATGTTGCATGTATGCTTTAATATTTGTCCCCTTTAGGGATCCCTTGGAATCAGAAGCACTTTCCTTATTTGAAAATATCCTAGTTCAATCCATAGAAATAACATCATCTCAAGCACTCCCTAAAAACTCATAAAAGTATTCGGTAACCTTGACAACGACCCTAAAGCCTTTCTATTTTATGCTTTCTTTATTTCATGTAAACCTGGCTTATGAGGGGGATGTCATTACCTCCCATGAGTTCTTTAGGGAAGCATTGACTTGGGGTTTCATCTCCTAACATTGACTTCATTTAGCTCCGTATTGGAGTTGCACATGGGATGTATTGGTACTTTAGACATCGTATTACACTAAGCAAATAACAAGATGTAGTGGTTGCAAAAAGGACTAGACCTTTTTTTGCAACATTCAAAATGATATGGACCTAAAATCCAAGCTTTTCTTTTGAATTTTTTAACATGAAAGTTATTGTGCAATTGATTCCCCTAGAATATTCAAAAATTTATAGATCTTAGATAAATCCCCACTTATTGTGAAAGTATTATTGGTGCAAGGTGCACCTTAAGGTCCATGTCATAGTAAGGTCATTTGAGAGAAGGGGGGGGTGTAAAAACCATACTATATAATGTGCATTTTATTTTGGATAAACACTTTCAAACCTCTCAAATGATGTATATTGATAGATTCCAATAATACCAAGCAACCTTGTTAGGTTAGGATCTAAGAGCACTTAATTAGTTGGTTTTGTCCTAGATTAAAGTCTTGTCTAGAATCAAAACTTGGTGTAAACAAATGATGCAAACCAAACACATGGTCCCCATTTTTGTTTGAACAAGGAGGCATTATGCTGCCCATATTCATCTTCATTTTTTTCCTTGTTCAAATTTATCATAATTTTTTGTGAGTCATGTCATCAACTTTGGCATAGTTATGCTTCCCACATGAGTCTAGACCTTCTTTCATAATTGTTTTTAAAAGTCCTTCATTGATAATTCACATTCAAAATTGAACTATTTTGAGTTTTAAAAGTTAGTTTGCTAAACTGGGTTCACTATTTATGCACTAAACTTGTTTTAACTTTGGTTCAATTTCTCATTTTGATTGAAGGCCATTTTAGAGACTCATAATCACACTTCTCATCATAATTAGACTTGAGTCATTTCATGATAAACACTTACACTTTGGGTCTATGAACCTAACCTTTTTGTGGTAATATTCTAAATTTTGTAAATCTTGAGACCATTTGAGGGCAACACTTCTTGCCTTAAAAATATTACCAAAACTTTGAGAATGTGTGTATAATTTGAGAAAGGTAGTGTTACGCTACCAAATTTATGATTAATCATCTTTTCCTTAATATTTGTTGATACAAACACTTTGTTATATATATTGAGTAGTTTGTCATGCTTACGCTGCTCAAATCATTTTGTCATTATCTCAAATAACCTTTTTTTCATAAAGTTCAAGATTTTTACATTTTTCTAAACCAATCCAGGTATACCTTTAGTAAAATCATTGTCTAGCATGGTCATAATGTCCACCTTCTGTTTAGCCTATTTATTACAAATATCTTAGTTTTATGCCATCATTTGCAAGAAAATAAATTATTCAAAAGTGCCTTTTTTCATACTTCATGCATATTTTGTCAAGTTTATATCCAAAACTCAAATGTCTAATGTTTTTTATAAGTGTTTCAAATCCATTATATTAAAAATTATCTTTATTTCAAAGTCTAGCTTTTGATGCCGTTTGGCCAAGAGTCCTAGCACATGCCTTGTTTAAGCCTAGCTTTTGATGTCATTTTTGGCCAAAAGACCTAGAAAATTTTACTTTCCTTAGATTAGATTGATTTGAAACACTTCAACCTTAGAGTTTGTCATTTTTATTTTTGGTCTATTTACTTGTTTATCTTTGTGTGAAACATGAAGCATTAGATACTTAACACTAGCTTATTTCCTCACAAATCTTTGCATAAACCTTTTGATCCTTTTGATAAATCTAGACCAAGTTTGAACATCAGTTTTTAGACATTGTCTTTTAAAGTTTGTAGAACTCTTTGACCTTTTATTTAAAAAACATTTACTATGGATCCCAACATATACTCCTAAACTCGTAGTGGACTCACATACAATCTAAGGATTAGTAATATGGTTACACAGTAATAAATGGTGCAAGACCCCTATGCAGATAATATTGCTTATGAGATGGATCCTTATCCTTCTTATAATACTCAATTACAGGCACAAGTCCAAGATCCATTGGCTAAGTATTTGGTTAATACACCACCTTATTTAAAACAAGACCAAGAACAAACTACAAAATACCTAGATACAATACCTATAGCTGATGAACCAATTCTAAAATAGTCATGCTCTACTAATACACTTTCCACATATGATCCATTTTTATTTTATCATCATTTATTTGAGAAAAAAGATGAGATTTTGGTTAGATCCATATAGGTAGGGCCAAGTTTTCAATAGACTTCCCCCATGAGAATTTACCAAGCCTAGTAAGAATGCCCCACAACATAATTTATGATCAACATGCTTCTTTTAATAATTCTTTGGCTCTAGTCCAAATGACATATCAAGACCCTAATATGCATAACTGAGGGGAAAACCTCATAGACAACCAATTTAACCAAATGCAGATGACATATAAGACCTACCTAAATCTAGCACGTAATTTCAATTAGATGACCATCGTGAGCAAACCTCTTATTGACTTAGTTCCTTCAATAAGAGTTTTGATAGAGTTAACTAGTCAATACAATCAAAGTTCATACCCATTCATGCAAAAAAATTTGGTGGACAACTTGTTCCATATGCCCATTATTAAATAAGTGTCTTTTGCTTATATGCAGAATAGTGAGCAAAATATAGTGGACAATGCGAAAGCAATGTCCAATTCAAATCAAAGTGGTACTAATGCACAAACAACTAGTCAACAACATATACCTGTAGTTAATATCATGAGTGGACCATCATATCAGGGCGTAGGAGTTTTTACATCCCAACCTTAACCAACTAATTCATCTAGCATAAAACTAATAGGATTAGGTAGTCAAATAATGCCCAATGTCATGCCTCAATAATAAAATGTGATGAATCATATTCCTCCTCAATAAGGGATGAATAATATTCCACAACAAAAAGCATAATCTAATGTACCAATGAAATAGAGGCTAAATGTATTGCCACCTCAATAAGGGGAAACTAATGTTCCACCTCGTCAGGTAGTGATAAATACACCTTTTCAGTCACAAACCAGTGTACCAATCCAAAACCAAATGATGACTATCCAACATGTAAATATTGGTCAATGATAGATGCTAAATCTTTAACATGTTTTCACTTCCCAAAAAGGATTCATGTAACAAAGAGGCTCTCATGTTTCTCAAGTACCTACTAGACAAGAATAGGTTTAGAATATGCCACAAGTTTAGAGATAGGGTCTTGGTTCACAAGTTCCTACTCAAAAACAAGGTTTGATTAGTCTAGACAATGTCCCTTTTCAATCATAACAGGCATATTATAGTTATATCCCTCCATCCCAACCAAAAAATCCTCCAAGTCAAACTTCATAGCCAACCTAAACTAGAATATAACACAACCAAATATACAATTATAAGTACATCCTAATCCATGTATGCATATTCCTAGTCCATTTCCCAACCAAACCAATATACCCCAATAGTTATCTCCATCATACCATGGTCAAAGTATCCCACTTGTGACCTCTCAACCATTTACCCCGACCAATATTCTATAATAACCTAATGTTTCTTCTATTTTCTTATCCCAAGAATTACAATAGATGAAGGATGGAATTGATACTATTCAAGATGGGAAATAGACTAAAATGTTTAAGTTGGATGACATGTGTTCTTATCCATTCAATATGGAGTACTTGTAGATACCATTTCCTCTAGGATATGAACCATCAAAATTCAATAAATACAAAGGAAAAGGTGACCCTAAGGCCCATTTAACCAAGTTCTTTGTCTCATGTCAACTAATGGCATATAACAATATATACCTTTTCTTGTTGTTTCTAAGGAGCTTGGCTAGACAAGCCTTGGAGTGGTTTTTAAGGTTGCCAAAGAATTCAATAATAGATTTTGATGATCTTTTTGATAAGTTTGTGCAACATTTTTCCTATAATCTTGAACATGATATATCATTGGTTAACTTAACACAAGCAAAAAAAAAGGCCGGTGAGAATTTTACAAGTTATCTATAGTGATGGAGAGCCCTTGCAAGCTAATTCACCCATAGTTTACCAAATAAATAATTAGCCACTATGTTTACTAAAAAAATGTATAGTGAGATAGCTTATCATTTGGAACTACAATGTGTACATACTTTCAAAGAGATCATCGGAAAAGTCTTATTGATTGAGTGAGCCCTTATTAATAAATGGATAATCAAGGTTATGTCAACTAATTAGAATCAAGGTACCAATAAGAGAATTAGACAAAACCAACATTTAATCCAATCACAAGCATCACAACCAACATAGGCTAATAACCATGATAGACCAAAGTAATTCAACTATAATAGGAATGTTGTGGGTAATGGATTAACTGAGTCATGTCATGTCTAAATAGTGAAAACATCATCTACACCACATTTTTAGCTTAATCCTACCCAAAAACCTCTCCAACTAATGTTACAAACACAACAACCAAGACCCAAACAACAAATGCAACAACCTTTACCATTACAAACCCCTCCTCCAAGGAAAACTATGCTTATTCATCATGTCTTTAGTGACCTAGAAGAGCTTATTGAGTATATATTTTACAAACTTGCCACTGCTAATATGATTATTTGGCTTATACCAAAGCATTATCCATAAGGCATTCCTTATCTTTATTGGTACCATGAAAATGAATTCTATGATTATCATTAGGTCAATGGGAATAATCTATGAAGACATGTGAAAATCAAGCATTTGATTGAGAATATGTTGGATAATAGGGAGATAACATTAGATAATGGTGCTTCTACCTCCAATCAAACTCTTGAGATTTATCAAAACCCCTTTCCCCAACATAACACACAGTAGCAGCATAACAATCAGTAACAACAACACTAGATGGTGTAACAACAAAATCAATAGTATCAAAATCAAAGTCCAAACTATAAAAATCAATAGAATCAATAACAATACCCATAATGTCATAATAATAGACAAAACCAAGGTTAGAATAGTAATAACCAACAAACCTACCATGCAGTTGCACATGACTATAATAGGGTTTTAGGTCATATTACAAGGGATAGCATTAATACCATCTCCATTAATCCTATACCAAGCACTAATCAATCTATATCATTGCTAAATAATACCACTCAACCAAATTACATGGATAATCCTTATTTGACCTGGGACTACACATAGGTGAACCAACAAAGTAGTACTTCCACTTTTGGACCTTATACCGATAATTCACCTTTGCCACATGGCCATATATAAGTGCACTGACAACTGAGACTTGTCTTATCTAGTACCATACCATTCCTAGCATTTATTAGCAATTATGGTGTAGCATCTAATCTGTATTATGAAATCACAACTCGAAGGTCAAAGATTACTATCCCAAGTACACAACCATCTACCACTTTTCCTATTATTTAACCAACCATTCAACCTCAAAATAAACCATTCACCATTGACCAAGACAAGAAGTTTGATATTGTGGAATAATTGTAAAAGACACCAACACAAATTTCTATTTTAGATTTGCTATGAATGTCAACAATCCATAAGAATATTTTGAATGATTTTTTAACCCAATCCAATATTGCCAGTGACATATCCCCTGATAAATTTAAAGATTTGGTTGGACACCTAGCTCCAACCTAACAAATCACATTCAATCAAAGTGATATGTCTTCCGTTGGCCCACTCCATAATAATCCATTATATATATATAAGTTTATATAAAGTGGCATAAAGTGAAACATGTCCTTATAGATAATGGATCAGGCCCCAACATAGTGTCTCTAAAGATCATCAAGCTTTTTGGGTACACAATGGTAGATCTCTAACCAAAAATGATAAATATCAAAGCCTATGATAATCATAAAAGAGAATAACAATGCACCATTAGCTTAGTATTTATTATTGGACCTTTGACCCATGATAAACTTTGCCATGTCTTTGATCTTGAGTTGTCATATAATATGCTTTTAGGTAGGCCTTGGTTACATGAGATTCATGTAGTCCTATCAATACTACACCAATGTATCAATTTCTTCCACTCAGGGATGGAAGTGATTATTCTAGGAGATTTAAACTCATATGAACACTGAAAACATCTTGAAGCTAAGTATCAAAGCTATAATTACCAATATGACATGAATCCAAGTTTTAATAAAGATAAAGAAAAGGCCATATTTATTGATTCTCTAAAAGACAATTGCATAGATCCTAATACCTTGGATTCCCTTTCCCACATGCCACCTCCTAAAGATTCTAATCATTTCACCATTTCAGATGATGGCCCAAAGGAATATGTGACCCATGATACCTTGCATATTGCAAATCTTCCTCAATATCCAAAGACCTTTGGAAGACCTAAAGTTACCCCATGCATACATTCATAAAGAAAAGGTAAAGTTAAACTTCATAATCTAGGACCAATCACATTTATACCAACATCTAGCTAAGAACAAGAACCTCTCGAAGGAGATGAATCATGGTTATACAATGACAAATTGGCTGATTGTTACATGAGAACCAAGCATCCTATTCTCAATACGATCATGGAACATCAAGATTATGAGGTAAGGCCTTAGACCAAATCAACAAGGAACCATTGTGCCAATTTCCATGATTAAGTATAAAATATCTTATGGACTTGGATTTAAACTACCTGGGGGTTACCCCACATATATTATTTGAGTTCTATCACTAGTGGCTAGTGATGATGATGCCAATAGTGAAGCTGAGTCTGATCATAGTCTCACCTTTAATGACCTATCTGAGACTAACCTATTTGATAATAATGCCATTTGTACCCTTAACCTAGTCATTAATCATAATGCATTGCCATTATACTATCCCTAACTGATAGATTGGGACCAACAAGAATACAATTTGTTGATTGATGAGTTTCAAAATGATGAGGCATTATGTGACTTTTTAGGCCTTAGAGACAATGTTCTATTGAGAGATCATAAATCAGGATTCTCAATTACATTGGATCCTAAAGCCTATTTTGGAGAGCAGGTGAACACCCTTAGCCAAAATCAAATAAATAAAACATTGAGGTCCTAAAGTGAAAACCTTTTTGAGGCACTTTTTGACTAGGGAAAAAGTAAAGATAAAGGCCAGTATAGTGGTGAAAACCTATTTTAGGCACCACTAGACAAGGATGTTCATTCTTATTTGAATTTGGACCAAGAGACCACTAATGATGAACTTACCTATGGATTTGAGTTTAGTTTTGTGCAAAAAGTATTTGGTCAAATTGTTTAAGAATTTTTAACTATTTTTGTCACATGGCCAGATTTTCCATTGGGGGACTCAGATTCATCACGCCTAGGAGATATTGAAGAGCAAGTCCTAACAGAGGACCCTAATATAGTCCAATAGTTCAAGTCTATTACCTACTATCCTAGAAGATGGTTTGACCCTTCTAATCAAAGATACAACAAAGATAAACATTGGGACTTCCTAAGACCCAAAATGTATAAAATTAGGCATGTCCCTCACTAAGGAGGAACATGAAGTCTTTACAGCTCTGTTGAGAGAATTTATAGATATCTTTGCATGGGCTTATTCTAACATGCCAAGTTTGGACCATGTCTTGGTTCTGTACCACCTTGTGGTCAATCCTGATGCTAAACCAATAAAATAAAAGCTATGTAAGATGCATCCTTGCATTTTGTCTTGATAAATAAAGAGTTGGAAAAAATCTTAGAAGAAGGATGTATCTGATCTATTGACTACTCAAAATAGATATCTAATGTTATACCTATTATCAAAAATCCTAAAGGAATTAGAATCTATACTAATTTCTAAGACAAACAAATATTGTCCTAAGGATCACTTTCCATTGCATAATATTGACATAATCATCAACTCCATGGTAGGTTATGGAATACTTTCACTCATGGATGGCTTTTCAAGATACAACTAGATCATAATAACACAATAAGACCAACATAAAATAATGTTCACCACTACATGGGGAACATTTTTCTATTAGGTAATGCCATTTTGTCTTAAGAATGCTAGAGCTATGTATCAAATGGCCATGACTATCATATTCCATGATATGATGCATGATATTGTTGAAGATTATATTGACGACATATTAGGAAAATCTAAGACTAGGGCCAAACATCCAAGAATACTACATAAGATATTTGAAATATTATAGGAGTAAAAAGTCAAACCCAATCCAAGTAAATGTGTGTTTGGATTAACTTCAAGAAATCTACTTGGATTCATTGTGTCTTGTAGAGGCATTGAAGTTGATCTGGCCAAAGTCCATGCCATAATCGATATACCACTACCAACTAATTTGAAGCAACTCTATAGTTTGTAGGGTAAGATCCAATTAATCCGATGTTTCTTCTCTCAGTTAGCTAACAAGTGTCATCCATTTACACATATTTTTAATAAGGGAGTTATATTTCATTGGGATGACCACTACTAAACAACTTTTCAACAATTCAAGGACTATCTAGTTAATCCACCTTTTTTGTTATGTCATATGCCAGGAAAGCCATTCTTGTTGTATCTATTAGCTATCGACAATGCCTTGGGGGCACCTTTAGTTCAATATGATAACAATGGAAAAGAGAATGCAATATACTATTTAAGTTGTACCTTGGTCACATATAAACACAAATATGTACCTATTGAAAAAGCTTGTATAGCCATGGTATTCATAGATCAAAAATTGCATCATTACATGTTGAAAAATAAGACCATGGTCATTTCAAAAGTAGATCCACTCAAGTATCTACTATCTAAAACAACTTTACAAGGTATAATGGCCAACTAGATCATGCTTCTTAGTGAGTTTGACATAGAGTATGTCAATTAGAAGGCAATCAAAGGGTAAGTCCTTATAAATCAACTTGTTAAAGCACCCCTTGCAAACATAAAGCCACTCACATTTCATTTTCTTGATGAATCCATAATGACCATCATTGACACACCTCTTGAGGAGTAGAACTAGAAGCTATATTTTGATGGTTCATTTACTACACATGAATCAAGGGTAAGCCTCTTATTTATTACACCATAGGGTGATCTAATCCATCAATCATTTAAAATTAATTTTACTTGAACCAAAAACATGGCCAATTATGAATCACTTGTCACATGACTTTGATAGGTAGTAAACTAGGACATATCTCATTTCTAAGTTTATGGTGATTCTTAGTTAATCATCAATCAGGTCACAGACCATTTCCAAACCAAAGATGACAAGCTGGTTCCATATAAGGCTATGGTAGATACCCTAGAACAAGAAATTGCAAATATCCAATTTGAGCATATACCAAGGGATAGTAATAGAACTATAGATATCATGGATACTATCAAATCTTTGATTTAACAAATAGACAAAGCTAAAGAATATTAGTTCCTTATTGAGAATTTATTCACACCAGCTCATGAACCTTTAACCGTTACAATTATTTTTTATATTGTTGGTCCTAATTCTATATGGTACTCAGACCTTTACAACTACCTTCATGACCAATTTCTACCACCTAACCTATCTCAAAAACAAACTAAATCCTATCATCATTTTACTCATTATACTCTACTTGGATCCACCCTTTACTACCATAATTTTGATGGAACTCTGCTTCATTATTTAAATTTGATAGAGTCTACACTAACATTAAGAGAAGCTCATTAAGGATTATATGGAGCTCATTCTAATGGGGTAGTCCTATCCAGAAAGCTCTTGTGTACTAGTTATTATTGGCTCATGATGGATACCAATGTAGATGAATATATAAAAAAGTGTGATAAATGTCAATGACATGCTAATTTGATTCATGCCCTAGCACAAACTATGAAACTAATGTTAACACCATGTCCATTTTCTACATGGGGACTCAACCTCATTATGAAATCAACCCCACTTCATCTGATGTCTATAAACATATCCTTACAGCCACCAAAAATTTCACTAAATGGGTTGAAACTATACCCCTCACTTACGTGACTGAAAATTAAATTTCTAAGTTCATCTTCAACCATCTCATTTGTTACTACAGTATCCCCTCTAAAATTATATTTGATAATGGAGAATCATTCAATAACAAGGATGTTGACAAGCTATGTACTAGATACAACATCTCACCACATTTTTCTATGGTATATTACCCTCAAGGTAATGGCTAGGCCAAAGCATCAAACAAAACCATTGTCAATATTCTCAAATAGATTATCAATGATGCTAGTCATGATTGGCACCTAAAAATATTCACTACCCTTTGGGAATATCATACCAATCAGTGTACCCCCACAAGAGACACTCCATATTCACTTGTTTATGGTATTGAATCCATCCTTCCCATTGAAGTCGAATTACCTTCACTGTGCATATCTTTCAAGCATGTCTTAGATGATCATGACTATCGAGTAGCTCACTTGTAGGAGCTAGACCTACTTGATGAAAAATGCATATCTATGATAAATAATATTTAGGCATATTATAATTGACTCAAAGTCTACTATAATCAGTGTGTCAAGTATAAAACATTTGAACTTAGTGATCTTGTTCTTAAAGATAACCAAAAGAATACCACAATCGAGAAGAAACATAAAGGTAAATTCTAACTAAATTGGATAGGACCTTTCATCATTACTATAGATTTTGGATTAGTAACATATAGGATTGCCACACTAGACATAAATGAACTTCTTGATCTTATGAATATTATTCACCTCAAGCGGTATTATTATTGAATACTAAGCTGTATTATCTATAAGGACCATTTTACTGTTGCCATTTTGTCATTATTATTCTTTGTACAAATACCATTCTTATCTATCCTCTTAGTTGTATCTACTTTACATTTCTGATCTATCGACCAAATGTGTTCTAAATCCTAGCCCATTTGACCTTGATTTTTGACATTCATTATGCATTTTTAGCACTAAGAAATCTGATCAATTTCATCAATTGTTTCAAGTACTTCAGATAGAGATTGTATTTTGGAGCAGTATGATAGAAGTTTTAGTAGTTGTATCCTTCATTTTTTATTCCTTTTTTATCACTAGTCTAGCTACTAATTATAACCACCTTTGGGAAAATTAGTACCATTGATCCATGTCATTGTGTCTTATTTATAACTACCTATGGAAAAACTTAGAGCAATATTTATTTATTGAGCCTTGAAATACCAACTTGCCACTTCCTATGCCATACTCTGACTTTTTACCAACTATGCCTATTTTTTTTGAATTGACTGCTACACCAATCAAATTCTTCCACTATAGGGAAAAACTACAGTGACTTGAGGTCTTACTTTGGGACTATGTAGGTAGTGCTTGATACGTGTTGAGGTCAACTCAGTCACCCTTTTTGCCATGCTCTCACCATTTTATGAGTGACCTAAGTTTGAATGCTCTCACCATTTTATGAGCAACCTAATTTTTAATACTCTCACCATTTTGAAATCTTGAACCATTTAGTGTCTCATCATCCTTGATCGAGTTGATATACTTCAAAAATTCTAAAAACTTTGTAAAACTAGTAGAAAAAAACAAAAACATTGACCACTTCTTTGCCTTAAGGATTTTGGGAACCCTTACTAAGATTTAAGAAAATCACTTGTTTCTTAGTTTCCCCATCCTTTTTGGCCTTTTTCTCTCACACACTTGACATTTTACAAGACCACTCCTATTCTTCTATCACATCCACCACGTTTGTTTTCTTCAGTTATCATTTTCTTCCTATCCCCTGGGAGAATAACATTTATCATGAAATTTTTCATTGGATATTACATCCATGGAACTATGTAGGCAACATCCACTTGCCTAGTGCATATGGAGATAACTTGGCCGCCCCCTTTCATTTCTTCTATTCCCCCATTTTGTTCATTTGTTAAGTTGTTACCTATTTTCTAGGGGCAATGTTTGTATAGTTTCTATTACATTATTTGTTTGTTTTTTTTTACTTATTTTGTTTGTTTATTTTCTTATTTGTTTGCTTTTAGCATTGTTACCTTGATTTAGTCTATGTGTGTTCATTAGGTGATTCCTTGTAAGCACCAATACTTGAATCCATCCATATTCATATATTTACATTGTCATCATGGTTTCTATCATGGTTTCTATCATTGGTATATTATTTTCTATTAAGAATTAGATTACAAGAGTCAGTCCTCATGTATATTTCAGCCAAGTCCTCATGATATTATACCATGATGCCTACTGACATGTTATATGACAAACCTTACCTTTAACAAGTCTATTAAATAATGAAATCATCGACATCTCTTCAGCACCTACATCTTGATTCAATCCCAATCATATACCAAATAGAGTAATTAACCACAAAAAAATTTCAACCTTTGTTAGTTTAGATGAGCATCTCTCTACTAGTAGGTTGTTTTAATTCATCATTTTACCTTTGTGTTAAGTTACCCTCGTCATTATCCAATCAATCATGTTTTCCATAATTGAGGTCCAATGATTATAACTGCTTATAGGTAAATCATTGTACACCATCCCACCTACATTTCTCAATGATTATAACCACCTTTGGGTAAATAATTTTGTTGTCACCACTTTACATTTTTTACCCATATAGGGGCACATTGTTATCTTATTTATTTGTCCTAATGGGGATAGCTCCATCTTATCAATGATTATAACCACCTTTGGACAAATCATTGTGTTATCATACTATGTTGCCACTATTAGCGTACACTACTTATAACTGTCTTGGGAAAACTATTGTACACCATCCCACTTGCATTATTAGTGATTTTGACTACTTTTTCAATGTCATTGTGTTCTCCTCCCATCATTTTCCTTTTCTTTGTTCCCCTCATCTCCATTCTTTATTTTGAGGGACCACTTGCTAACCTTTCTTTATTCTAACCATTCCTTCAAGGGGGAATCATACATCTAGTTTATCACCATTGAAATTGTAAGCATATAAGACCTTTTCATTTTTTGAGAAGACATTATTGTGCTTATAGCTTGCAATGCCTTCCCAAATAGGGGCAAACTATAAACACTTAAATCTAGCCACCAATGACCTCCAACTAGGATTTTGACCAATTTCCACCTAAAGTACATAATTTGGTCTAAAAGTACTAAAATGCATTAAATGAGTTGAAATTGATATATTCAAGTTCTAGTTTTGGCTAGAGTATAATTAAATGGGGAAATGAAATTTATGGGCTAGCTAACTTTGATTAGATCATTTTGAGTCAAAATGACAATTTTGCACCTGGGTGCTCTGGATTACTCTTTCCTATCAAATCTCTTACACAATACATGTGCCTTTATTATTTTCTATTTATAACATCCTAAATCGGATAATTGATCCAATGCATCTGACATTAACTTTCAATTCTAATTCAGTCAAATTTTAGACCAATAATAAGGCATTCTAATCGATTTGAGTAATTTTTACATAAAGTGCTTAATCATGCTTAAGATCTAATTAAACTAAATTAGGGCCTAATTAATAATTCCATGGAAACTTGTTGAATACTTATTTTTATAAATGAATATTGAATATCTACATCATCAGGTGAGCTCATTTGTTGGGAAGACACCCCTAGGCCATAAATGCCACAAATATTATGATTCATGCCTCCCATGTCTCATCAATACCCTCCATGCCTCTTAATTACTTCTCTATCCCAAATATTGATGAGCCTATTTATCAATTTTAATTTCATAATTGGATTAATCCTTAGACTCACATCTCAATCCTGAGATGGATTGTTTAGGTCAATTCGTACCCATTTGCAAAAAAATATAAATAGGAGGCCTTGCCACATGAATTAAAAGGTCTTGATAATGCAAAGTTATAATACAAAAATGATTAAAAAAAATATTAAAATTAGTGTTACCATGCTAAATTGTTCCAATCCAAGCCAAAGGTGCTAAGAGGAGGTGGTGCATAGTCAAGCTCCATTGTAATAGACTTCATGAGCACAAGCTGAGCAAGCCACTGTAAAAGCATTTGGAGCATTCAAGGAGGGTGAAGGATTATTATTTTTCCTTACTATTTAGTTATGTTTATCATTTTTTTTTATTAATATCACCCTAGTAAATAGGCATGAAGGTTTTATTTTAATGTGTTGTTTGTAAATTTTCTTTGTTCATTTTGTCACTAACACAATACTAATCTCCTCTTCTTAGTCAAATTCCTAGTTCACACAAAGGACTTGAAACAAGTAACAAATGACTCATGAGTGGTATGATGAGGTTGTGTACATTTTTTTCAAGATTAAAACAGGAAAATCAACCTATGGAGAACCCCTATTTTTCAAAGGGCACGATCTACTATTGACTGAGACAAACAATGCATATGATTAGGGTCTTAAGAGATAGTCTAAGCTCAAAAAAAGTGCTCAATGGATCCAAAGTCAATTTGAATAATAATATAATTTCCAAAAATAGTCTTTAAACTTTGTTTCAACTGAGAACATGCCCAAAACACCTACAATAGGGGTCTTTTAAAGTAGGGTATAGTCAAGCATTAGAAACTCAATGTTGATTAACTCAAGAAGTATGGAGAATGCTTAAGAAATCAGAGTGTTTAATGTAATTGGATAAAATTCATCATAATGGGGACAAACTAATGGAATCATCATGATGAAAAAAAAAATATATAATTCTCTTAAAATACAAACACAATCCACTTTGGAAACCCCTGCAAAGTTTACATTATTAAGGGTCTATTTTGGTTTTGGATGAGTTGAAAGGCCTATGGACCTAATTAGGAGTTAAAATTTGGTATAGGGAATCCTTATAATTTTAAGTAGCATATAATTTTTTTGTATATAAAAATATTGTAAATTCCCCATGTTTTGTCTTAGATAGGGGGCACTTCCCCTTGTGCATAAGCAGGCAGTTTTGGAAGGATAAGATGGTCACATAAGTTAAGAGATGTTTAGACCTTGAATGAAGATTTTAAAATTTGGATAAAACCTATCATAATCATGGAAATCAATCATGCAAGGAATAATATCAACATAATGCCCTACATTCCTAAGGTTGTAGTCATGCATGGTGGGTATTTCTAGGCCTAAAAGACCAATAAGGAAACATTTCTACTTATAACCCTAAATATTATTTTAAACTTGATGGAACATGTTTATGAGGGAATTATATAGGTGTGTGATCTTTTTCTATGTATGGAAATCACCAAAACCATGATTGGACTTCAAAATTTTCAAGCAGGCCTACTACGAAAAGATTAGTCCTATGTCCAAATTGAAGGTCACTCATACTTTTGGCCTTAGATATGCATAAAAACCTATTGGATCATGTTATTAGGGTGGAATTAAGTATGTTAAAAATTCAATCTTGTAGATAAGGCTTCAGGATAATCAATTTTGGTTTAAGACTATTGTTAGGCTTATGCAAAGGAGGAAAATAAGCTCGAATAGGTAACTTTAAGAGCTCATATCATTCATGATACTTTACATGGAGGCTAGAGAATATTAGAGGAGTTGAAGAGGGCCCTATAATACCATTTTGTGGAATTATTTGGCAACTTGAATGTTAGACTTTTATGAATAATGCTTAAGAGTGTAAAATAGGCTAAAACCCTTTCAAAACCCTTGCAAAGACTTGATTGGAAAGATTGAGTTGTATATCTACTCTAATGAACCATTTTGACCAGAATAGATATTGGATGATTAATAAGACTCTCTCAAAATCCCTCCCATGTCAAATAGCTATACGGCATTGTAAAAATGGGGGAAAACAAGATTTTATTCATTATTTTTTGTGTTTTATAGGATATGGGAATAGTCAAGACATGAAATAAAGTTTGGGAGGAATAATAAAACCTTAAATAACTCCTTATGTCCATTTTATTCCAGGAAAAATATTCTAAGTGTTCAAAAAAACTACTTCAACTCATCTAATCAAATCTGGCATATTGGACAAGCTAGTGAAGAAGATGGAAAACTTCAAGTGGGATGAATTTAAGATGTCCCTAATGATTATAAGTCCATGGAGGGACTTTAAACTTTTCAATCACTCCATCTCACATATTCTCTAGACATCAGATGATGATGGCTCACTTTCAAAGGTTTATAGAGGACCAAGCATGCAACCAATGCATTTAGAGGCATGCATGATATCTTCCCCTTTCAATTTCAATCATTTTTAATTCTCCTCATTAGTTATAATGTGTTAAAAAATGCATAATCATGAAATTAGTTTTTTCATGCAAAATTGAGAGTTTTATGCCACTTTTCATCAAGTTGGTGACTTAAGTTAACACTTGTACGTCTTTAAATTGCATGTTTAGTCCCATATAATTTTTAAATGCATAATAAACTTCTCTCATTTTGACAAGTTTCATTGTGACCCTTGGACTTCTCTTATTCTCTCTCTCTCTCTAGTTCTATAAGAACTAGCCATTTTGGCCATTATAGGGATGCTCCACCTGAGTATGGTGAAGCCTTACTTATTTGTATACCTTTTGATCAATTAAATGAATAATTATTACCTCTTCATGATTTTCCATAAGTGTGTTCCACTTTAATGATGAATCTTGTTTAGTGAAGACTGAATTCCTAGCATGTGGTCTCATTCTTCCACCTTGTTTGCAGTTGGAAAACTTTTCTTGTAGGGAATGTGAAGTATTTTAGGAGATGTAAAATTTTTAGTGAGTTAGTATTTTAATTATTTCCATTCAAGGCCTCTTGTCTAGTCCTCATATATTTTCACATTCATCCATGACCTCATAATGTAACATTGATGTGAGAAGATGAAGATTGAAGGAGTGTATGTTTTAGTTTGTTTCTTGGTCTCAAGTGTAGAATGCAATTAGTTGGAAGTCATCAAATTGATTTGGTGTATCACTTCCTTAGTTTATATTTGATTTAAATTATCTCTCTCCCTTTTCATCCCCTCAAAGGTTATTTTTAGGTTCAATTCTAAGTGGTACATCAAGGGAGCTAGCCCTATCTAAAGACTCACCTCATTCCTTAGGTTGCCCATAGGCCTAGAGGTGATTCCATTATGAAAATTGGATGAAGAGAGCTTTGCATCTCCTTAAAGGGTGAAAATCTAAGTGATAATAATATGCACATTATAAGAGGAAACCCTTCCCACTTTATCATTTTCCTCAATCAGACAACAATCCACTCCACTCTTCCTTTAGTGGTCATTCCTAAGGAAGAAACCACATTGCCTACACCTCCCACCAAATATTTACCTTCCCATACATTAGAACCTATTGATCAAGAAAAAGATGAGGTAATCATACATCCCCTCAATCCTTGGGTCTATCCTTTTAATCCACTACTGAGGGATTCAGACCCATCTATAAAACCTTTTCTAGACTAGTTAAAAAGTCATAATTCATATCCAATCCTTACCTAAACTAGACCACCTTTTGGTAACAACATAGACTCCCATATATAACCAAATAAGATCCTTGTTTATCATAAAAACCTACCCTTTCCACTACTAAATACACTATCACCATAACCCAACCTTTAGACACCTCTACCCACCAAACTACAACAGTACCACTCGAACCAAACTCACCCAAAGTCACTAAATCACCTTCTACCATTATAACCAAACCAAAAGGAACCTTGGAACATTTCCTACCCATAACATTACTCACCCATCAATAAATTTGGACCTAAATCCACTAAAGTTATCAAATAAACCCTAAGATAAACCAATAATGAAGGTAAAACCACATAAGAACCTAAAAATAAAACTCTGCCTCTCATCTCTACTTTGCCCTATATTTTTGGGACCTCATTGCTCTACCTTATTTGTTAATCTAGCCATCCCAATCAAAAACCAACCACCACTTTTGGTTACACCATCACTTTTACTTTCATCCACACCTATTTTCACTGAGCCACCCATGAACATACCTCCTATCTCCCAACCAGCGATAAAGAAACCTCTTATCTCCCAAATGTCTACCCTTAAACTTTCCAACCCCAAACCCTCAACCTCTCTACAAAAACCCAAACCACCCACCAAGGGCACCCTTTCACCCAAGTCTTTGACCATTGAAACCACCCCTAAAAGGGCTTCCAACCCCACTACCAAACCTAAGCCCTCCATGCCTCTACCACTATTTTTTGAGTATTACTCCACCATCCTAAAAAGTTTATTACAATAATATTTATTAAACTTTCCACATATCAGAACATTTAACCCACATATTCCTAAACCATATTGGTATAATGATAAATTAGTATTTTCATACCATATGACACTTGGGCATGACACAAGAACTTTAAAGCTCTCTAAGAGATAACCCATCAACTATATCATTGGGATGACTTATTATTATATGAACCCACTATGATCTTGACATCAATCCAAGAACCAACAACCATTGACCAACACCTACTTACCCCTCTAATATCACTTTAGAGTGAAGAGGAACTGAAACAATCACCTAGTCTGATTCCTCCCCCAATCCATACCATCCATTTGATCACATGTTCAAAATCTCAACCAAATAATAAGGGGAAGATAAAGGTGTCCATTATATGGGCATATCCCTCCTCCTCCACCTAACCACCTAGCCAACACCCAATACCTTTACCTTAAACCAAAACTAGAGTGTCTATCTTAGGACCTTCTCACTCTAATCTATCTGAATCAATCCAATGAGTAGTTCTAAAACAACTTCACTAGATTTCAATAAAAATTATTTTTTATGAATTAATAAGTACCTCACCCATCATTTCCAATCAATGATAGAGTATTTACAATCTATATAGGTTAGGAAAAAGACCTACAACCTTTAGCAGTTTTTCTTAGAGCTATACAATTTTCCAACATTATTACCTTCAAGGATTTAAAAATACCCTATATCTATCTAGATGATCCATATCCTCCCATCTTAATTACCAACTAAATCAACCAAATTCACATGATGAGGATTATGATTGATGTAGGGGATAGTATCAACATCATCTCATCCCATGCCTACAACCAACTCAAATTTCATGAGAACATCATGTTAGAAACTTTAGTGGTACTCTAATCATTCAATGATACCATGGCCACAACTCTAGGAACTATTGTCCTTCACATTCACCTAGGACCCTACACATTTACTGAGCTCTTCTACATAGTAAAAGGTGAGTTTTAGTATAATGTTTTCTCAGGATGCCCTTGGATCCATTCCATGGGTTATGTACCATCCACCTTATATCGATGCATCAAATTTGAGCATGAAGGTCAATTTTCTACCATATAAGCTAGCATGAGTCCTTTCACATCATGTAACATGACATATCAACCCAATTAAATTCTCCTTCCTCCATCCAATATGCCTTCATTAGTAAAATATGAAGCCCCATCTCCCTCTACCACCAAATCATTTTCCAGTTCTTCCATCCCTTTTACCCAAATCCCCACAATAGACCCCTTGGAATCAACCTTCCAATGTCTTTCATTTGGGGAGTATCACCTTTTGACACTAGACACCTTTCCTACTCCCCAAGTGTATGGGAATCTTGACCAACAACCTAGTTATGACCCCAATATTAAAACCATCATTCCTTTTAAAATCTAAACTCTTCAAACCAATTTCATCTATGGGGGACTTGATAATCCCCTTGACACTTTCACCACATGTTATTCACCTCGACCATTCACCTCCATTTTCTCTTATCCAGATAAGCTAAAGTTTTCCAAAACATACATCTATAGGTGTACTTGGAAGGGATTTGGTTTAGGTTATTATGAACATGGGATGTATGAGTTTATTACAATCAAAACTTGAAAACCTCATGAAAATCATGGCCTCAATTTCATTCCACCTAAACAATGAATCAACCCACCTCCCATTACCATCATTGATGAGTAAATCCCATCCTCACCATCCACTCCACCATCAATAGCTAAGGATTTTTATATCATCCCACCTAACTTTTTTTTCACCATGATCAACCTTGGACCCTTGACTTATCAAAATAAGGGGGTGATCATAACCATTCCTCCAACCCACCCTTTGATGATAGGAGGCAACTCTCTTACCATTAATACCATCTAATGTTAGGATGATGATTCCATTCTCATCTATATTGGTGCACCAAAAATATTCTATTCACAAATATATTCCTCCTGAGACTTCAACCATATTGAATGAATCCACCATGGATATCAACTTGGGCACTTTAGACAACCTGTGCATTATTAAAATTATTTATTAGCTAAATTTCAAGGAGCTTAGGGAATTCCCCTCCTTTATATAGGACTACAACATAGCATTTTCTTGGTCTTATAGTGATATGCCTAAAATCAACTCCTCCATCTCTACCCACAACATAGTCACCAACCATAATGCCAAGTATGTTACATAAAGACTTTGGTGAATGCACACTCACATAGCCCTTGTCATAAAAGAAGAGATTCAATGTCTCCTATCCATCAATTTCATTCAACCCATTGACTACCCCCAATGGGTCTCAAACATTGTACCTATTACCAAAGCCATATGGGAACTATGTATTTGTGTGGACTTTCATGTCCTCAATCTTTATTTCCTAAAGGTTAACTTTCCTATACCAAGCATTGACCAACTAGTTGACCTTATAACTGGCCACAAGATATTATTTCTTATGGATGGATTTTTGGGTTACAATTAGTTCTTAATTTTTGACAAAGATCAACACAAAACTTCCTTTATCACCCCATAGAGGATTTTTTTCTATATGGCCATGTGTTTTGGACTGAAGAATGCTAGTGCAACCTACCAACATGTTATAACCTACATCTTCCATGACCTTATTTATAAAATCATAAAAGACTATGTTGATGACCTTCTAAGGAAATCCAAATGTTGTAAAGACCATTTATCCATCCTTAAGATTATCTTTTAATGACTCATCCACTACCATGTCCACCTTAACCCCAAAAAGTAAATTTTTGGGGTCTTTTTAGGAAAGTTCCTTGGCTTCATTATATCCCTTCAAGGAATTGAATTTGATCTGACAAAAATCAAAGAAATCCTCAACATGTTTCCCCCTACCCACCTCATGCAACTCTATAGCTTGTATGGGAAGCTCTAATCCATTCATTGCTTTATCTCCCAACTCTTAGACCGATACCAACCCTTCTATCACCTTTTAAATAAGGATGTATCTTTTAAGTGGAATAATGACTATCAAAAAGGCTTTGATTCTCCTAAATAATACCTTTTGTCTCCACCTATCCTCACTCTTCCCAAGAAAGATAAACCTTTTTACCTTTATATATCTTCCACCAACCACTACTTAGGGGCAATGCTTTCTCATCAGGACGAATGACATAAAGATCAAGCCACCCATAGAATATGAGACTCAATACACCCATATCAAGAAAATTTTCTTGAATTTATCTTAATGGCCACCAAACTCTATCACACCTTCTTAACCGTAAGACCTATGTCATAACCAACACCAACCCACTCAAGTATATGCACTTCAAGCCATACTAAAACCTATATATGGCTAAGTGGCTCATGATTTTAGCTAAGTTTGACCTCGATTTTGTTTAGAAAAAGTTAATTAAAGGGAAAGTCATTTTTAACCAATTAGCTGACATACTCTTAGCTTCATTTGAACACTATTGTATCCAAACCAGATCTACGATCTATGAATAAGTTCACCGATATGATGGATTCCCTCACTTATCACATCCTATCTACAACCTATAACTCTAATCTATCTATCATTATCCATTGACTTATCTAGCCCTCTTATGATAAGTTAGACTCTCCCACCATCTTTAATGTAGATGAGACCCAACCCAACCTTTGATATCACTAGACCTTTGACTATTTCAACCTTGCAATCATTCCTTTTAGTATTTCTATGAATGCTCAAAGAGCATTTATCTAGAGTACCTCATGTTATACCATACTAGGGAGAATTATTTATAAATGTGGCTTTGATGGTCTCCTCTTCCACTACCTATGTAGTCATGAAGCCTCTCATGCTATTAAGGAAATACATGATGAGATCTATTAGGGGCACTTTAGTGGCTTAGCCATCACTAAAAGCATCCTTCACCTTAGCTATTAATGGCCTACCCTTAACCAATATTATTGTGATTATGTAAAAAATTACGTCAAATGTCAACACCATGCCAATTTACATCATGCACCTATCCATAGTATTCACATATCCAAATATTTTTGGCCCTTATCACAATGGGGTCTAGACCATATTGGTGAAATTAACCCCCATTCTTCATAGTGACATCATTCTATTATCACTATGACCAAATATTTCATTAAATGGGTAGAGGCTATTCCTCTTATCTCGACCAAAGCTAAAAAGATTGTCTACTTTATCAATCATCACATCATCTGTCATTTTAGTTTTCTTCACAAACTCATCACTGATAATGGAAAATAATGAAAAAATAAACAAGTTTAAGGTCTTTATGATGCATTAAGTATAAATTTAAGTTTTCTTTCACCCTATTGTCCTCAAGTAAATGGATAGGTTGAAGCTTCCAACAAAACTCTAAAAAACATGCTAACTAAAATGGTTAATACATCTGGTCAAGATTGGCATTTACACATCCCCTTCACCCTATGGGCATATCATACTAATAATTAAATTGCTATGGGTGTTACCTCTTTTTCTCTAGTTTTTGGAGCAAAGGTTGTCTTGCCTCTCAAAGTCTAAATTACCTCTCTTCACATATGCCTATGAGATCTCATCTCTAAGAGTGATTATCATCTAGAACATTTAGCCCAACTTGAGCTACTTGATGAGCATCATTTGGCTGCTCTCACTCATCTTCATGTCTATCAATAATAAATCAAGAATGCTTATAATAAATACCTTAAAGTGAGAATTTAGTATCGGATATCTCATCCTAAAGTAAAATCAACATGTCACCAATATGGAGAAAATCAAGCAAGGGAAGTTTGCTTTCAATCAGCTTGGACCTTATATGATAGCACACAAGTATGGATTAGAAGCTTACCAATTATCCTCTCTGAAGGGAAACATAGAACTTTAGCCCCTCAATTCTTGGTATATGTGTCCTTTATTTTTTTAAAAGAGGATCAAACTCACCTCTTTTTCAAAATTAAGATCATCCCTTGTTTTCAAACCACATTCATCTCCCTATTTTAGGGGAAATTGATAAAAACTAAATCATGTGATTATCTTTCATATAATAGCTTGATATTGAACAATGCTAGCTCCACCAATGGCATGAAGCTCATGTTACTTTCCATCCCTTTCCTAGGATGGATTCCCATGGTCATTTTCACCTAAACCTTTTTCGCAGCTACTCATCTTTCTAATGATTTTAGTTTTTCCTTCATAAAAGGAGAACCTTTAAGCCTATATAAGAAAGTATCTATCAAGTAAAATTTTAAGAAAAAACAAACAATCATGGGTTATTCCTAGCATCTATAGACTACTGCCTTGAAGGATGCTACCAAAAACATATCAAAATTGCTCAATATTAGGAAGTAAAGCACATAAAACTTAGACCACTCCCTTTAATGATGATTGAGTAATGCATTTATCAAATCATAGCAATTTATTAGAATTTTCCCACATCGATCAGCTTCCCAAACCCTCCCAAATAATAAAAAAATAGCAAGATACCCATTATTAGACATAAAAAAAAGAAAAATAATTTTGAAAGCTAGAATTAGCTTTCATGAGTAAACTTTTTGCATTGATTAGTATACACCTTATATGTTATAGAATTGTTTATACTAAATCACTGATTACCTCCAGAAGAGGCATGCTAGTCTCACAAGTAGGTTCCATTTTCATCCATCTCCCCTTTATGCACTATAAGTAAGGGATTTTGAGCTTACTTGACATTATGTGATCAAGACACCTTTTTAACCAACTAACAAATGCTAATGAAAAGAATTTGAATGGATTATGTTCCTTAAGCCAATCCAAATTTGGTTTTTATTAGTCTTTTCCAAAGACGAAGCATCATTCTCTCTTCTTACCCTCTCATATTGGTTAATATATTCACTTAGACATTTTTATCTTGATTCTATTCTCTTTCTCACATCTTTTTTTGTTATTTAACCTACTTTATGTGATTTAAATTAAAATACATAACATCAACATCATATTAACATCATAACATCCATGAACAATGAGCAATAAATAATTTTCACCACATGTATAAATCTAAAATCGAAAGAATAAACTCATAAAATTTCATCATCATCATCATATCAATGTCATAAACATGATCATCTCAAACATGAAATTAAATCATCACATCCATACAAAACATCATCAAAAACCATAATCATAAATGTCATAAACATCATCCTAGTCATCAACAACATCACATTCTCATCATAATCACATGAGATATCATCAAATCCATAACTAAACATTATCATAAACATGAATAAAGAGACATATCATCACATGCCTAGCTAGGTGAGTCCACATTCACATCATCATGGGCATAACCATAATCAATATAACATCATCAATAATCAACATAAATATCATAATCATGAACCATAATCCACAAAACATCTATATCTCATAAATAAACATCATCATGTATAAAAATATACATCTCTCTGCATCAAATCATAGGCTAGTATCAAAACTCATATACATAATAAGTATAATGTCTCATCTAGACACTGCCTAAATACTAAGGCCTCATAGTACCATAGCTCCTCTATAGTCAATACATATATCTACATGGGAATCATCTCTATCAGTCTTGTAGTTATTGGTGCTCCATCCCTACCTATCATATAGACTCTCTCTCCTATAACACCAAGGCTAACATATCTATGTCTTAATCCATTTCACATGTTATAGTGGCCAATTGACCCTATGCCACTACCAAGGGTACTTGTAATGCTTCCATAGAAGCATGTGCCATGGCTAGTGCTTCTAATTTTGATCCCTCTAATTATTAATTGCCTATATATCTAGGGTAACCCCCTGTACCTAATCTTGTTAACCACTTCTTCCAGTTGGGTCAACATCCATCACCTATTAACCACCATCATCACCCCCAAAATAATCTGATACATAAAGTTCTTGGTACCATGCAGGGTAGGCTTATGTAACACCTACATAATCCCTATATATCCTCATGAGCAACTCATCATGATCAATAAAAAAGTGTACCAATTATGGATTAGGCAATAAGAACTGTGTATCCTCATACTATATCTTGGGAACAGACCCAAAATATCCAAAACTAGGCTGAACTATCATTACACTCTATCAAAAGGAATGAGATCTATCTCACCATTCCTCCTAACATAGATCTATTGATATCTCTATAATGATTTTTTTAAATCTTTTGTAGTGTGCCCACTCTAAAAACTTGACATATAGTCTCCAAAGAAAATCTCCAACAACCAAGGCATCTAATAAGCCTCTAAACTAGTCTATGTTATGAATCCCTTTATCTAGTCTTGAGAGGGAAAAATTAGATCTCCACCACATAAATCCAACTCAAAATCCCATTTGAGCACACCCATCCCACAACAGCCCCATCAACCTCAGTACCTAGATGTGCTCATAGGCCTACCAGTGGAGAATAAATTTGACACTAGTCCCATAACTTTTGTGAGCTCAAAATCCCCATAGCTCCCTATAAATCTAAATTAGCAACACAGGCACCTAATTGAACATTATGTAGCCCAACAACATCTCAGTCAACACCCCTAGTAATAAATAAAGGAACCTCCCACAACTCAAATCTAGTATGGCATAGCACAAGACCACTATCATCATCATCAATAGTAGCTACCTATCACCTCTAGCCCTCTAGTATAGTGGAGTATAGATAAAGCCTCCTACATGAAACCTTACAAATTCAGGGTTATATCCATACAAAATATCCATAAAATCATCTTGCTCTTACCTCTCAATATGGTAAATTAGCTCACCCTATATGGTTAGTCATGTAATCCTATGGATATCCTCATTTAAGATGGTCATCTCACCTATAGGTAGCAAGAAGATGTTTGTGGTAGGATCCCATCTCTCAATGACTACCACTATCATCACCACATCCCATGGTACATGCTATTAATACATCATACCACCAAGGCCCACCTCCTTTATATAGGCCTAGTCTACTATGATAATCCCTTAATGAATCTTGTTAAAGATCTAGGGCATCTGATTTCACATCTGGATCCTCTCTTATACCTATAAGGTTTGATAACATAAGCCTTAGTCCACTGACACACTATGCCTATGAAATATACTTCTTTTCCTAATTCACCTATACTTAGTGACACCATTTTTTCAACCTACCCTAAATTACACTTTACCTTACAACATAACTATGACCTTTCGCATCCAACTTAACCACTACTTATTAACCTACAATGCTACCCTTGACCTTAACCTTGACCATTAACCTTTAACTACTACCTATTAAACATAAAATAAAACCTTTGACGTCACTTTTAACCAAACATTCATAACACTACCTAACCTAAACCCTAACTCATTCAAAATCCTTAACCATTCACCAAAATTTCAAAAAATTGTCTAAATTTTGACAACCACTGATGGTCATGGTGACCGTTAATGGTTAGGAAACCAACCATAGATGATCACCACATAGTAACCTATGATGGTCCCTAATTGATCATCGATAGTTGGTCATGATTGGAAATAATTAGATATGACTATTGATGGTCATTGTAACATGACTATCAGTGATCTACCAAACCCTACCCTTCCTAAACACCTACCTAAAGACCATACTCAATCAAAAATACTTCTATCTATACCTATTATACCCTACCCTAACTACCCTACCCTTTTTAATTTCAAAATTGACCTCAAATTTAACCATAACCATCCAAAACCTAAACCTAGGTCAATCACTACCCATAAAATAAATAATCAATGCACAACCAAATACTAAATATGTTTACATTTGCCAAAATCAATCTACTCTACCAATTTATCATGTTACCTACCTCATTCCTTGACTATCATTGAGGAGGAAATTTGGGATTCATGGCTTGGCCACATACCCTACCTCACCCATGCTACATCCTCATTAGTCTAACCTCTAGTCCACTTAGTCAAATGAATAATCCAACACAACCAGTCAAATGATAGTAATGCCATTAATTTTTTTCTCACAAAATTCCAAACACCAAAGTCAATTTGCTTATATGAGAAAATAAGACCCATGGAAGCACTTTTGTCTCCACCTTTTTAGGGTTGATGTCTGACCATTGATAGTTGACCCTAAGGGTTAACCCTAACCATCAATGGTGAGCCTTTTGAGTTCTCTCCTTTGAACAATAACTTTTTTCACCCAAAACAAAAACAATTACCCACCATATAAGATTTACTTCTTTGAAAAACATAGATACACCTCATAAAATTTAGCACTAGTCATTTTAGCCCAACTATCACATAGTTTGTGATGACCTTACCTTGGTTTTTTTTACCACACCAACTAAATTTCCAAGTTGAACATTTTGAAACTACACTACCTTGCACACACCCAACTAATTTGTGTCTT
Source organism: Torreya grandis (assembly GCA_037957365.1). Taxonomy (NCBI): domain Eukaryota; kingdom Viridiplantae; phylum Streptophyta; class Pinopsida; order Cupressales; family Taxaceae; genus Torreya; species Torreya grandis. The sequence goes on from JARHVA010002785.1 coordinate 1,846,107, forward strand.
TTCAAGATTACTTCTTAGCTTAGATACCCACAACTACACTAACTTTATCTAGGAGACTTGAGTTTATGAGTGTCACACAAGCATCACATATGGTCATGAGGTCCACTTGTCACTTGTCCTTCTAGTACCAACCTTAATTTTCACTAACAATGTAAACCTAGTTAATGCATGATCTTGGCTATTACACTTAATTTTAATTTATGCACATGTTTTAACTTTAGTTCCCAACCTATCATCCACCTTCATCACCTTAACCACTTATCAATACCATACCCAATTCTATTTCACCTCATCAATTCCTATTTTGAGGGGGAACTCCTCATCCCATGATTGAGGCAACCTAAATTTTGACATATAATTTTTTTTATTGTGTATGTTATTGATACAAACTAAATAACAAAAAGGGGCAAAATATAGACACTATAAAACCACACATAATGGATCTAGATGTTAAAACACCACTAAACCACCTTAGGACCCCCTAGGGACCATCTCCCAACCTTTTAACTACAAACTCGAGTCAGGTTAGTTGATTAGCTAACTAGTTCACTAACCTACCTTGACCAAAATTAATATTTGACCCTCTATCACTGAGGGTCACTTTAACCATCTATGATTAGGCATGACCACCAAATTTTAGGTTCCTACCACTTGAATAGTCAAACTCTAATCAACTCTAGCTTACTTTTTTATATTTAGTTTATCTAATTCATGTGTGAGCCAATGCATGCAAAAAGCTAAATTTAAACTAATTATTTAACCTATTGTTAAGATATTAGTACACCTCTCCTTAATTCCTATAAAAATAGATGAGGAGAAGGTGAAAGGGCACTAGATCCAAAATTAATAAATCATCTACATCTAGAGCTAGAGCCTCTTGCATTACCACTTCTTTTTATAGGTGTTTTTTTAGAAAACTAATAAACTAACAATTGTGACAAAGATCTAAAGTGTTATTTTTCATCATACAAAAACCAAGGACCATTAATTTACCAAAATTTCTCCAATATTCACTAATAGACCCATCAACTATTCATTAGATCAATAACTAGCAACCTAAGTATCAATTTTCAATCATTAAGTTAGTTTATTTCTATTTTACAATCAACCCAACCCAAACCCATCTCTCAAAACTCCATTTATATGAACTTACAAACCACTTTATTAAACTAAATTAAAAACCATAGTAATCATAAATGGTCACCCTAACCATCGATGGTCTATACCAACCACCAATAGTTACCCCAACCACCAATAGTTACCTTAACCACTGATGGTCACCCCAACCACCAACAGTCATTGTGTGATAAAATAACATCAAGATATTTTCACCCACCAGACCCTAAACAAATCTAAATTTCTTTCCCTTTACCTAATCATAGAGCCTTAATCTATTTTTTGAACCATATCTGACCTATTTAGCATTAATATGGACTCACTTATTTCTATAATTAGTCAATTTTATATATTCTCTTATCAATCACTTTTTGTACCTAATTTTAGTACCTTATGTTATTTATGAAAGTAGTTTATCTTTTAGAATTTGATTATTTAAAAGTGTGGATTGATAACCTCCAAGGAAGCTCATGTTTCTTGGATCTAGATTGCTAGGCAATCCACCCTACTATCTAACTAATCAACCATTTTATTTAGTGATTTCTTATCTATAGGTCATTCCTCCCAAGACAAAGAGGAGTATTTACAACCTTATAAATCATTGTGTGCATAACATATCAAGCTCTTATACCATACCCCTCTTGAGTTTATTTTCTCTTCCTTTTAAATAATATAAGCAAAATTTCTCAAAAACATTCCCATGCCTCATTAATTCCCCATTCTTCTAAATATTAATGATGATATTTATGGTTTGAGCCTTCAAAATTTAATTGATTCATGGCCACATATCTTGATATCAAGATGGATGGTCATGTTTGATTATGATATTTTCTAAAATCTATAAATATGAGGGTTAAGACCACCATTTTAATCTTCATTCATACACACTTATTATATCGAAATAACAATAAAAGCTTTAAATATTTTCACACATTAATCAAATACATGAACCTAATCCATTGGTACATTGAGATATGCTATATAAGCTTGCTACTGATCTTTGACAAAGACTTAGAGCACCAAGTTTGGGGAAAAACATATTTTTTGGCCACACTTGGAAGGAGGGATGCTCTTAGGAAGTTTTGATGGTAGTATTCCTTCTTAAATATATTTTAGAATTTATTTACAAAACCCCATGAGCGAGTAGGCCTAGTATGTTGTGTCCTTTATGTTTATTTAGGTTTTTCTCTACTAATACATGGGCTAACTTGTTGAGTTATGGAGATAAAAGCTTCAACTCTTTGCAAACTAAAGGAACGGAAGGTTGCTGAGATCCAGGAGCACCGGCATCGGCAGCATGACTGACGTCGATCATGACCAGTGCAAAAGGCCACCGGTGACGACAGGGAGTCAGTCGACATTGACAGAACCAGGCAAGCAGGGACCGGGGTCGGTTGCCTATGTGTTCTAGAACTGTTCGTTGCACAGACAGTTAGTTAAGTGAATGAAGAGTTTGCATGTAAAGGCCAGTTAGAGTCTTAAGCTGTGAGGATAATTGTCTAAATTAAGAGTCTAAGTTATTGTTTAAGTTAGGGATCTATTTATAGACCCATTGGCATGTATTGTAATTAGAATAAGATAAGGAAGGCAAGGAAGTTCCTTCTAAGTGTAAGATCATTGAGTTGCAGGTTGTTGCAAGCTCATAGGAGATCTACATGTGTGAGTATGCTCTGTTGAATTGTAGGTTGCAGGTTCATGGGAGATCAACTTGAAGTACTTTAGAGTGCTTGGTGAACTGGCAGGGTTATTACTGACTAGTTGGAGAGGTGAACACCAATTTTGTTTGTGAGTTGGTTGTTGGGACCATTTTTTGTGTAGGAGAGTGTTGTAGAAGAATTACTGTACACTTGAGGTGTGGGAAGCCTCTGTAAGGTGGAAGAGTGTGGAAGCTCTTTATTGTATTCTTTTCTGTAAAGTGTTAATACAAGATAGTGTATTGTCTCTCATATTCTATGCTATTGGTAAATTCTAGTTACTTGTATTTCTGGTTATTTCCACATTTATAATTGCTTATATTTGGTAATCATACTGTGCTCTTTCTGAGGAGCAAGATCCTAACAAAGTGGGATCAGAACAGGTGTTGTTCTTGTGATTCCCTAACAAAGTGGTATCAGAGCTGTTGGTTGAGATACTAATAGATTGGTTTAGATCTGGGTAGTGTGTTTCTTATTATAGGTTACTCACAGGGTTTCTGTTTGAGTGGGAGTTGAGCAATGGCAGAAGATAGTAAGCTACAAATGGAAAAGTTTAATGGCAAGAACTACTAACTATGGAGGATGCAGATTGAGGATTATCTGTATCAAAAATATTTGTACTTACCGTTGGGTGGGGTTAATTGTAAACCCTCGGATATGAAAGATGAAGAATGGGAGGTTCTTGATCGGAAGGCTCTGGGATCTATTAGATTGAGTCTTGCATCATCTGTGATTTCTAACTTATCACAGTGTAAGACAATGGTGGAGTTGATAGAATCTTTGGCAAATTTAAATGAAAAACCCTCAGCTTCTAATAAGGTATTTCTTATGAAGCGTTTATTTAATTTGCAAATGTTGGAAGGTGGATCTGTTCATAGCCATCTTAGTGATTTCCATGATTTAGTAAACTAGCTAAGTTCAGTCAATATTGTATTTGATGATGAAATTAGAGCTCTCTTAATCTTGTGTTCATTACCTGAAAGTTGGGAAGGTTTGGTAATGGCAGTTTCTAACACTGTGTCTCCTTCAAAAGTCTTAAAAGTGGATGATGTTGTGAGTGTTATCTTGAATGAAGAGATATGTAGGAATAGCACAGGTGAATCATCAAGAAATGCTTTGAGTGTTGAAGGCAGAGGAAGGCAAAGAGAAAAGATAGAGCATGGGAGATTAAGGTCCAAGATAGGCAGAAGATCCAAGTCCAGGTATGGCAGAATAACCTGCTGAAAGTGTGGAAAGCAAGGGCACTTAAAGAGAGATTGCAAATCAGGTGAAGATCAGCATGAAGGACATGAAGAAGAAGCAGATGTTGCAGACTACGCTACATGGGATGCTCTGGTATGTTCTTTGGATAAAGTAGAATCTTGGGTTTTAGATTTTGGTGCCTCTTTTCATGCATCCCCACATAGGGAATTTTTTCATGAGTATGTCCAAGGAGACTTCAGAGAAATTTATGTAGGGGATGGTAAACCTTGTCAGATTGTTGGCAAAGGGAAAGTGAAGCTAAAAATACAGACAGGTAACACATGGGTGTTAAAGGAGGTCATGCATGTCCCAGTTTTAGAGCAGAATTTGATCTCTGTTAGAAGTTTGGGTGATGAGGATTGCACAGTAACTCTCACAGCAGACTCTTGGAAGGTTACCAAGGGTACACTTGTTGTAGCTAGAGGTAAGAAAGTAGGTACACTTTATCTATCTACTTGTATTATTGACTCTCTTTCTGGGTTATCTACTTCAGCTGTAGATTCAGAGATGTGGCTTGATAGGCTTGGTCACATACATAAGAAGGAGATGATTGTTCTTGAGTCAAAGGATATGATTTCAGATTTGGAAGGTATGGATCATGGTTTCTGTATGTTGAAGAAGAAGGTGACGTTTCTTGATGAATTTGATGTTAGTGACAAGAACAAGAAAGCCTTGGTTTTAAAGGAGAAGGTGACAGACAGAGTTCAGCACAAGATGCAAAAGAATTCTGAGCAGAGTAAGGGTGTTTTGGAGAAGGATTTGATCCAAAAAGAGCTCGCGAGAAAAAGTCAGGTCTCACTAGAGAAACACAGAGACCGACGTCGGCAGGAAAACCAGTGTTAGCGTCCAGATAGGGACCGATGTCGGCTATGTGCAACCTGATGTTGCTGACTCGGGGAAGATAACGATCGGCGTTGGCTAGGGGAACTGACGTCAGCAAGGTGGCAGTCGCAAGGAACCGACATCGGTCAGGTGCAGACTGAGATGTGACCAGCATTGGTCACTGAGACAAATTTTGGGTGGATAGTTAGCTGTCATGGAGTCTCAAGCGCCCATATGGAGGACTGAAGGCGTAAGTAAGTTCTTAAATTCATCATTTTCCTTCTTTACACTACTTGTTGCTCACTTATGGCATAAGACCAGGGAGTTATTAAAGAAGCAAAATAGGTAGATCTAGGAAACAGTGGGAGCTTGGCATGAATGAGGATGTGATTCCTTAGAGAAGAACCAAATAGTTGTTTTGGGTAGAGTGGCCAGTTAGAAGTAAGCACTGAGAGACGAATGGATGTACAGGATAAAGAAGAGCGGAAATGGATATGTGAGATGGAAGATCAGGGTATATGGTCTTGTATTAGCTGCAGGGCAATGGAGGTTTGATCATTGTGTTTCTCTTTACCAGGTTGGATAATATTAGCTACATTATCCTATTTTTGTATGATGTGCTTGTTGCAGGGTTACATATATAGGTATTACTGAACTATAGGTAAAGCTAGTTCAGGGGTGTGTCATGGAGAATCCAGGAGCAGCAAGATTCTTTGGCATGAGTGTGTTCTAGAGACATGGTAGGTCATATGTTGACTTTGTTTCAGGATGATTGTGTGAGACCGGTTAGCACGCTGATGGTTGGACAGTTCTATGAACTATGTCTTGATTTACATAATGAGGTTGAGTGCATGGTATGTACTAAACTTGAGTTTTCCCAAGCAGTGGGAGTTTTCACAAGTTGGAGCCAATCTGAGAGAGAACCATTGGAGGATAGTTCAATGGATTCTTACAGGGACTAGCAGCAGGTGCACATGCTATGCAGGTTCAGGTTATTTTCTACATGGTTTGTAGATGTGGATGTGGTAGGTGATTTGGATGACAGGTTTTACACTACAGGTTTGTGGTGGTTGGTCTTCAAGAGTGATCTTGAGGAGGGATACAAAACCAAGGGAACAAACTAGATAGAGTATAGGTACAGGTACAGGTTGCAGTTGTTTATCTCCAAGTGGGAGATTGTTGAGTTGTGGAGCTAAAAGCTTCAACTCTTTGCAAAATGAAGGAATAGAGGGTTGCTAAGATCCAGGAGCACTGGCATTGGTAGCATGACCGACGTCGGTCGTGACCAGTGCAAAAGGCCACCGATGACGGCAGGGAGTCGGCCGACCTCGGTAGAACCAGGCAAGCAGGGACTGGTGTTGGTCGCCTATGTGTTCCAAAACTATTCATTGCACAGACAGTTAGTTAAGTGAATGAAGAGTTTGCATGTAAAGGCCAATTAGAGTCTTAAGCTATGAGGATAATTGTCTGAATTAAGAGTCTAAGTTATTGTTTAAGTTAGGGATCTATTTATAGACCCATTGGCATGTATTGTAATTAGAATAAGATAAGGAAGGCAAGGAAGTTCCTTCTAAGTGTAAGATCATTGAGTTGCAGGTTGTTGCAAGCTCATAGGAGATCTACATGTGTGAGTATGCTTTGTTGAATTTCAGGTTGCAGGTTCATGGGAGATCAACTTGAAGTACTTTAGAGTGCTTGGTGAACTGGCAGGGTTATTACTGACTGGTTGGAGAGGTGAACACCAATTCTGTTTGTGAGTTGGTTGTTGCGATCCTTTTTTGTGTAAGAGAGTGTTGTAGAAGAATTACTATACACTTGAGGTGTGGGAAGCCTCTGTAAGGTGGAAGAGTGTGGCGGCTCTTTATTGTATTCTTTTTTGTAAAGTGTTAATACAAGATAGTGTATTGTCTCTCATATTCTGTGCTATTGGTGAATTCTAGTTACTTGTATTTCTGGTTATTTTCGCATTTATAATTGCTTATATTTGGTATTCATACTATGATCTTTCTGAGGAGCAAGATCCTAACAAAGTGGGATCAAAACAGGTGTTGTTCTTGTGATTCCGCAACAACTTGCTTCATATTCCTACTCTAATAATTGGCACACCCGATGGGACCACACATCTCATATAAGCAAGGAGACTAATATGTAACTCTTAGATCCTATAATGAATGCTTAAAAGTATTTAAAATCCAATTTTTATCTTCATTTTTCATGTATTTTGGTCTTTCAAGTGACATATAGTTTACACAAAGATTGACATCAATTCTATTTTACTAACATCGATCCCCTAGAACTAGCATCAATTACTATGTGAAGGGTAGAATGTGATAGAAAATGTGATTAATGGGTTGTTATTAAAATTTATATTTTTTATTCTATGTTTTAAGAACTTGCATATTATCTAATTGGCCTTTTTATTGTAGGATCCAAAGATATTTTGGGTTTTTATGTTTTTTCCAAGACAATTGTTTGTGAAAAACTATGTTCTATTTTCTTGTGCTTTTGCAGGAACCAACATTTATTTTTGTCAATCGATGTCTACCTCTCTATGAATCAAATAACACCAACTTATGTCAACTAATATCAATCCCTATGTTGATCAACATGAATCTTTAATATATAAAAATAGATACCCAAGATCTTACTTTATAAATATTGTTTTCTAATTTACTTTTGGGCTTCTAAGTAGACATAAACCCTCTAAAAATTGCAAGTCACAAGTTGAAAAAAGGTACCAGTTTGAAAGTGGTTAAATCTTGAACATTTTCTTTGATGTCTAAAAGGAATTTAGTTGTTTTATGCTTGGTTATTTGTGAAAGTTTTTGAAAAAATTTCAACTAATGCCAAGGGGCCAAAATTTCATAAAACATCTCACTTAGGTGTAATAAAATAAATTCTCACACTTAATAAATGTTTTTTTATGCTTGTTCTATCAAAGTTATTTATTTTCAAAAAATGATTAATGCATATATGCTCTCTTCATGTCCCACTTAGGGAAATCAGGTGACCAAAAGTGTTATTTTTTTTCCTTGGTTGATTTTTTCCAAAAGAGTGAAAATAACATCATCAAGGCCTTCCCCAAGTCTATATAAATTAGGTGATCCAAATTTGACATTAAAGTATTTTCACTTGTCTTTTATTTTTTATACACTTTGGCTTGTGATTAGGAGTTAATAACCTCCTCATAGGTTCTCTAGGGAAGTGTTCACTTGGGAATTCATCTCCTAGAATTAATTTAACCCCATTCCATGCTGGATTATACAAGTTAAGGTTGACTTATTGGAATGCTTGTTTGAGTGATTAAATAAGTTCTGTTAGTAATATGCTACCTCAAGCTGTAGGGGCAACTTGGACATTGAAATTTAATGAGAAAATGATGGATGTAGTTGTTGTGACAAGGATAATACCTTTTCACAATAATACAGTTGATATGGATCTAAATGATGTGAGCATCTCTTATGTTAGCCACACTTGGGACCATCTAGAGACACATGCAAATTTAGTTTTAGAATAACTCCACTTGCCATGGACATATTATTGATGTAGGGTGAGTAGCCTATAGTTCCATGTCCTCATACAATCTTTTGAGAGAATGGAGGGTGTAAAAACCCTACTTATTCATGTGCTATTATTTTTGTATTAACACTTAAATCCTCTCAAGACCATGTATACAGATGGAATTCGATAATAGCATGCAACCTTGTCAATTTTGGGACTTTGGGCATTAAATTTGGGTGTATTTAATCATTTTATCCATTAATTTCTTGGTCTTTTTTATTCTAAAACTATTTGAAAACCAAAACATGTCACAAAACCAAACACTTTTGTCATACCTTTCTATTTTAACAAAGAGGTGCTACACTTACTAAATCAAAATCACTTTTTACCTTGTTCACATCATAATTTAGAACATTATGTTTTTATTTTATAAATAGTGTTGTTATTATTCCAATTTGAGTCTAGACCATTTTCCCACTTTACAAAATCTTAAAGTCCTTAATTTTTAACTTAAATTCAAAATCTCACCTTTTTAAGTTCTAGTCCAAGGTGATATCAGTTTGCCATTTTCACTTGATTTGGGTAAACTTGGGCATGATTTCCCATTTGGATTGAAGGTCATTACCTAGACTCATCATCATTTTATTCTCATTATGGACTTATATTATCTTTGTTTCACTAATGCTCTAGTTTTTTGGACCATTCTACATCCTATTACGATGTGATGCTATTGTGCTACCTATTTGGTTTTAGATCTATACTTATAATTTATTGTGTTAATTCACATTTTGAGATTTTTGGTTTAAATTTTTATCTTCATAATTATAAATACCCTCTTCTATTTTTCTAGTCTCAACTCATCATAATCGTATCTATATTTTATGGTATTAATGTATCTTTGACCTAAGTTTGATGTGTTAGGTTGCAATTTAGGTTTCAAAATTATCATACCCTCTTCTAATTTGATGATTTCAACCCACCAAATTTGATTAAATTCATGACCATTTATTATAATTATGGGTTACTACACTACTTATTTTAATATAGTCTCATCTTACCCTATCATTTATTTGAAATAATCTAAAACACATCTTTTAACATTTGTAAAACACATTTCACATCTTAGAAAATGTAGATATTAATATTCTAAATGTAACACAAAGGTATACTCAAAATGGGGTCTCTTACAACCCTAGTTACAAGGAAAAACATTTTTATGATGGAAAAGATAACTTCATGGTATTTGAAGATATCCCAATAACCATAGGATCTGAAGAAAACTATTTTTAACATCAACCATTAGAAGACAAAGATGAAGCCCTCATTAGGTTGAATAAATTATGTATTAGATTACCATTATATTTTCTTATGGAATAATTACACACATTGGTTAGGGTAGAATAAAAATAATGACAACAATTACTTTCTTATATTTTAAAATCCAACATTTCTTCTTATAGAAAAGAAAAGGAATCACTCATAGATTTTGCACCCAACAATCAAGATATTTTTACCAAGGTCAAGAAAACAAGTCAATAATATACAGACTAACTTATCAAAAACTTAACTAAATCTTTGGCTACCACTTCAATACACAACCATGATTCTAAAGAAAAAGAGAATGTAGTAGAACATATACAATGTAATCTAGTTGAGAACACATATGCAATATATCATGTCATATTAATTAAATTAAACAAAACATAAGAGGTTTCATAAAATGCTTCACTAGACATGGAGCATACATTTTTCAATCACCAAGAGACTATTTTTCCCTCACAGTAAGGGACAAAAAACACAACATATATCAAAGGTATTATTCAAAATACTTTAGAAAGTTCCTCTCAACCAATGGGTACTTTGGTTAATCAATCACAAACTCCCCAAAATCAACAAAACACTAACAATTCATGATGATAGATTTTAGGGAATGTTTATCAACTTAGGAATCAATGGCTCACCTACTCCACTCAAGGAGTAAACCAAAACAAATTTTTTGATTGTATGGTTTATATCCCTAACAAATCAATGAAACAAAGACACATACCACCCCAAAAAATTATATTCCACCTACAAATTAACAAAACATTCAAGAGTGGAATTTAATAAAATAAATTGTATCAAGATTAGAGATGAGAAATTAAGTAAAAAAATACAAGTTTTATGAGATATGTCCATATCCATTTGAATTGAGTATTATCCAAGTCCTATTTCCACCTCACTTTGAGGCAACCAAATCTGAAAAATAGAAAGGGAAGGGTGACCCTCAAGAACATATCCAAATTTTTTTTTGTTGTGCCAAGAGTTATCTTATATAAGAATTTATTTTATTTGCTTATTTCCATGATGTTTAGTGGGACATGCTTTAGACTAGTTCCTCAAGTTACCTAAGGAATCAGTTGTAGGTTGGAATGATTTATATTAAAAAATTGTCAAACATTTCTCTTATAATATTGAGCATGAGTTGGTTGTGGTCAACTTGTGCAAATCCGAACAATGATATGGAGAAAGCTTCACATCATATCTACATTAATGGAGAGAATTAGCTAGATGCTTTTAACATAATTTACTAGATAAATAGCTGGTCGATATTTTTTCATAAAACCTACACCCTGAAGTAGCTCATAATCTATGACTCACTTGTGGAAACACATTCAAATAAATCATAAAAAAGGGTATGTAGATTGAGAAGGTGCTTATCTCTAAAGGCCTTGTCAAGATTTACTCATAGGGTCAAATGTCTAATAAAACTCAATCACCTATTCATACTATTACAATGGAGAAACCTAAGGGGTTTAATAAAAACAAGAACATGGTAGGGAGTGGAGTCAGTGTTATGCCCTTAACCATTAGTGTGTCTAGGGATATGTGTGGTTGACTTGTGGCTTACATACCTCTTTTATTTACTTATTACATTTATCTATGTTCTTAGTTAGGTCAGCCTATGGAATAACCTTGGCTAATTAGATTATATACAATATGTAGTGGTTAGTCTTTATTTATTATGTTAAGTATTCTATTATTAGAGAATTGTTGTTGAGGTTGCCCCCTCAAAGTGGCTTTGCTATATTATTTAGTATTTTGTTTTACTATCAATTATCATTGCATAATCTCTCATATTTTCTTATTATACACAATATAAAATCATTCTATGAAACTATCTAAGTAATTTTATTACAAGTGGTATCAGAGCTTCGATTTGGGAAAGTTTCCTATGGATTTTTTTTTGGATCTAGCGAGGCATGGCTTCTAGGAGTGGTGAGAGTGAAAAAAACATAACTTGTAATCCAAGAAGAATTAATTTTTTCCATCAGTGCAGTATTACTCAAAATGCTTTTTTGAAAAAAAATAATTAAAAAGAGTCTGGGAAAAAAAATTCTCTTGTACAATTATCATCGTTATTGTGAGATGATCACAATAGTATATTCTATTGGTACACTTTTTTGGTATTGAAAATTTTACCCTAGTATGTAAGGGCAGCCATTGGATTCATCTTGACAAAGAGATCATAATGGTACCATTTCTTGGTACACTTTTTTTAGAGTTAAAACCCTCCTAGGGTTGGTATATGGTAGGTCTAGGTACTCAAGAAAGAAAAGAGGGGCAAGAAACTCCTAAGACTCCTACCAATGACATGTATTCTACAACATTAGATTTGGTGATTTCTTAGCTTCAAGTAGACATAAAGAACTTGGTGAGGCACGATGACTTTGTTCTAGTCTAAGCTAATGTTTTAGAGATTCACAGAGAGATTAATGGGGTTCATAATGAATTAAATCATATCACTATGCAATTGGTTTCCCTTACATCTTAGTTTTATCCTAAAAACCCTCCACTTCAACATTCAAATCCTCCTCTCAACAACTCCCATGCTGGTATTAAACTGATGTTGCCAAAAGTGGACTTTTATAAGTTTGATGGTAAATATCCTCTCACTTGGATTACCCAAATTGATAATTTATTTGAGCTACATCAAACTCCTAGTTCTCAGAGGGTGATAGTGGCATCCCTATATCTAGAACCTAATCAATTCATTTGGTATCACTAGTTATGTGCTCAAAAGAAATAGAATAGTGCTCCTATTACCTGGACCATTTTCACTAAGAAGTTGTCAGCTCATTATCAGAATAATGTCTCTAAGAACTATTTAAGCCAATTAACCAAGCTATAGAAAATAAGAATTATGAAGGATTATATTCAACAGTTTCAAAATCTCTCTATATAGGTGGAGAATATCACTGAGGAAAATTTGACTGATCTATTTTTTTATGGCCTCAAAGATAACACCCAATTCAAGGTTTAAATGTTTAACCCAACATCTGTGGCAAAAGCTATCCCTAAGGCATGCATGATAGAATAAAAAGAGATGGTCAAAAGTAAAACTTTCACTACTGGTCATGATCACAACTTTCCCACACCATCATTTACATAGCCCACCATATTAACACAATGACAAATTGAGAAGTGAGCCAAAGGGTTGTGTTATGGTTGTGACATCAAATGGAGCAAAGACCATCATTGTGTTGAAAAGAAGTTGTTTTATGTTGAAGGTGATAATGATAATGACAATGATGTAGAATTACATGATGAGGATTCAAAAGTTCCTAAGGAGGAATCTAAAGACTCTCAACCAACTATTTCTTGTCATGGCCTTTCAAGTATCAGTACTCCACAGACTCTTAAGATGATGGGTTTCCTTAATAAATAAAAGTTCATTATATTGATTGATCTTGGGAGCACACATAACTTCATCCACAATAAGTTGGCTACTCATTTGAACTATTTTATTTATCCATCTCTAGAATTTTAGGTTATGATTATAGATGGTGGTCCTATCAACTATTTAGGAAAATGTCATAGTATTAAGTTGGCCATGGGAGACTACTTATTGGATTCTCATATGTTTTCTATTCCCATGGGTGGAGTTGATATTATTCTGGGAGTCCAGTGGCTCACAACTTTAGGTGCTATTGAGATGAATTTTCAAGAATGATTCATATATTTTCATTTTAAAGAAAGAACATTTGAGATAATGGGATTACAGGCTAAATCTCCACTACTTGTTAGCTCCCATCAAATGATAAAGATTCTTTGTAAGGGTACTGAGGGATTTGTAGCTCACTTGTTTTCTATGGAAGTATAACCAACTCAACCATCTCCACCTCTTGATCTACAACAAATAATTGATTCTCATTATATTGTTTTTGGAGACATACCAAAAGGACTTTTATCTAGCCGCACATATGATCATGCTATCACACTTATTCTTGGTAGTACACCACCCAACATCAAGCAATATAAGTATGCCTATGCCTAGTAAATTAAAATTTAAAAGATGGTACAAGAGATGTTGGATGCAGGAATCATTCACCATAGCCAAAGTGAATTCTCTTCACTAGTTGTCATGGTGAGAAATAAAGATGCCACCTAGAGGATGTGTTCTTACTATAGAGAAATCAACAAGTACACTATCAAAGATAAGTTTTTGATTCCTATCATTAATGATTTTCTAGATGAATTGAATGGTGTTCTTTATTTTACCAAGTTAGATCTATGTTCTAGGTATCATCAAATCGGGATCCTTGATAAAGACATACCCAAAATTGATTTTAGGACTTGTGAGGGCCATTATGAGTTTTTGGTTATGCCTTTTGGTCTAACAAATACACCATCTACTTTTTAGAGTTTGATGAATACTATTTTTAAGCCATTTTTGAGGAAATTTTTTTTGGTATTCTTTGATGATAGCCTCATTTATAGTAAAAATTGGGAAGACCATTTGTAACATTTAAAATAAGTACTCTCCATTTTGGAGCAAAATCAATTATATGCCAAACCTTCTAAATGTACTTTTGGGGCTAGTGAGGTTGAATATTTGGGTCATCTAGTGTCTTATGAAGGAGTGAAAGTGGATCCTAAAAGAATCCAAGCAATGGTGGACTGGTAAATTCCTAAGATACTCAAGTAACTCTAGGGATTTTTGGGGCTTATTGATTACTACAGTAGGTTTGTAAAAAATTGTGGTAGTATTGTAGCCTCACTCACATCTTTGTTAAATAAAGACTCCTTTTAGTGGACTGATGTAGCTACCTAGGCATTTGAATAATTGAAATTGGCTATGTGCACTACTCTTGGTCACTCTTGATTTTTCTAAAACTTTTGTGGTTGAATGTGATGCATTTGGGTATGGTATGGGTGTTATACTCATGCAATAAGGTAGACCACTTACATTTGAAAGTCATCAACTAAAGAGTAAAAATTAGCACAAACTCATCATTGAGAAGGAAATTATGACCATTTTGCATGTAGTCAAAAAATGGAGACATTATTTGATGGGTCATCACTCTCAAGTAAAGACTGATCATGATAGTCTCAAATATTTTTTAGATCAAAGGTTGTCATTTGAAGAAAAATAGAAATGGGTAACTAAGATGTTAGGCTATGATATTTAAATAGTCTACAAAAAAGGCAAAGACAATATGGTGGTAGATGCACTATCTAAAAAAAGATGAATCAGTTGAGGCATTGATATGTGCCATAACCATTTTATAGGAAGATTAGCTAGATGAAGCATGATTATAATGGGAATATGATTGTACCACCCATGATTTGATTCAAAATATTAAGCAAGGTTTAGGTGGATTTGAAAAATTCACATGGAAAGGTAATGCCTTGTGGTATAAAGACATATTTTACCTATGTAAGAATTCTCTTCTTAAACAAAAATCCTTTAAGAACTTCATGCAATTCCAATTGGGCATCATTCAGGATTTTTGAAAACCTATCAGAGAATCAAGCAATGTTTTTTTTTGGGAAGGTCTCAATGGGGATGTCCATAAATATGTGGCTAAATGTATGATCTATCAATAAAACAAAGGTGAAACCATCAAAACCCTAGGTCTTTTACAACCTTTATCCATCCCTAACTAGCGTTGGGAAGAGGTATCTATGGATTTCATTATAGGGTTACCAAGATCTAAGGGTCAAAATTTTATCATGGTTATTGTAGATCATCTCAGTAAGGATGCTCATTTTTTTCATTATCCCATCTATTTGATCCTATTGTAGTAGTTTTTGCTTTTCTCAATACAATTCATAAACTGCGTGGAACCCTTAAGATCATTGTCAGTGATAGAGATCCCATTTTACTAGTAATTTTTGGACTAAGTTATTTACATTTTGGGCACCCAATTGGCTCATAGTTCATCCTATCACCCTCAATTTGATGGACAAACAGAGGTAGTCAACAAATGTATGTAAGGATATCTCCATTATTTTTTTGATAAACAAGATAAATGGGTTCATTGGCTACCACTTGTTAAATGGTGGTATAATAATTCTATTAATAGTTATTCCAAAATGTCTCCTTTTGTGGTACTATATGGATATTACCCTCCATCCATCACTTCAACCTTGAAGTTCCATCCTAAGGTTCATGTAGTTAAAGAACATATTCACCATCAATAGGAGGTCCTTGCAAGTTTGGGTAAAAATTTAGCTATGGCCCAGAATCACATGAAGCAATAGGTAGATCAACATAAAAGTGAGATGAATTTTGACATTGGTGATTGGGTCTTTATTCACTTATACCCATACAAATAGATGTCATTGAAGTAACAAAAATAGGATAACAATTTGTCTCCTAAGTATTATGGGCCTTATCAGATCTTGTAAAAAATTGGAAATGTGGCCTACAAGTTAGATTTTCCTTCATCCACTCACATACATCCAGTATCTCATGTATCATGCCTAAATAAAGTCATTAGACATAGAATTTATAGTCAAATAGAATTACCAAAATTATATGAGGAAGGTAGAGTTGTTCTTGATCTTGAGGTGATCCTTCAAAGGTGTACCAAGTAGCTACGTTTTAGAGCAACTATAGAGTACCTAATAAAATGGAAGAATATACCATGTGAATATGCCACTTAGGAGGATGAAACATTTGTGTAGTAGCATCTAGAGTTGTCACAATGTTGAGGACAATGTTGTTTTGAAGGGGAGGGGCTAGTTATGGCCTTAACCATTGGTGTGTCTAGGGATATGTGTAGCCAACTTATGGATCACATACCTCTTTTATTTACTTATTAAATTTCTCTATGTTTTTAGTTAGGTTAGCTTATGGAATAACCTTGGCTAAGTAAACTATATATAAGAGGTAGTGGTTAGTCTTTATTCATTATGTTAAATATTTTGCTATTAGTAAATTATTGTGGAGGTTGCCACCTCAAAGTGGCTTTGCTATATTATCCAGTATTCTATTCTACTATCAATTATCACTATGTAATATCTCATATTTTGTTATTCTACATAATATAAAATCATTCTATGTGAATATCTAAGTAATTTTATTATAATGAGTGAATCTAGGCATGTATAAATGGTGTCAGATCTATCAGCTCCAAATTTGTAATTAGATCCACCTAATCCATCAACTACTTTACAAAGGGTTATTATACTAAAGGTATTCAATAAATATAAAATCTTTAGCAAACTAGGAGAGCCTATTGAAGTCTATTCCAAAATCTCATAGAAGCTAATCTAATTATGTGGCCTATACCAAGGCCATTTCCTGAAGATCAACCCAAACTCAATTGGTATTAGGTAGATGCTTTTTGTAACTTTTATCATGTTATTATCAATTATGCTTATTGATGTGTTTAATTGAGGCATCTCATTAAATATTTTATTAAAAGTGGTGAAATTGAAATCAAACTTTATTTGCAAAACACTAATCAAGATATGGGCATTTACAAAGATCCATTTCCTAGGCACAATCAACAACTACCAAGAAATAATTAGAACCAATGATAAAATCAACATCAACAAGCTCAAGGCTAGAATCATAATCAACATGATCATAATCAAGATCATAATACCCATTCTCATAACCTAGGTTATAATAACATGCTTTATGATTACAATAACACAATGGGGTATATTTTTACAAACCACATTACCACTATTACTATCAAATATCATAAACCATCTCATGATTCTTAAACTACTGAACCCCTCATTATAGGGTTAACAACTTCACCTTCAAGTAACGTCACATTGAGTACAAGTAATTATAGTCTACCTTGGTTTTTGTGGGTTACTATTTTTAGACCCCTTTATTCTAATCATAATGGCTCCTTACCAACTTAAAATTACAAAAATATAACTAGATGCCCCTGAGTCACCATCTAAGGTCATTTGCCTTCATCTTCTAATTATAATGGATCTTTGCCAACTCTATATTATGTAGTCATAACTAAATGCTCACAAGTCACCTTTCAGAGCCCTTTGGCATCTTTCAACAGTAAAATCAATGTAAACATTGTGTGCTTGGATCCAAAGTTGAAAACTATACAAACCAAGGCTAAACCTTCTTGTCCTACTATTGAAAATTTTTATAGTATCGCATACCAAGTAAAACCTTTTTGCAAATTTATATTCTATATCTTTTGTATACATCTAAAGTCCATAAAACTATTTTGAATGACTTACTCCAATAATCCACTATTCCCCAAGACATTAACCCTAAAAAGTATGAAATACTTGTAGGTAATTTATTTACATTCTAATAGGTTATATTTGATCAAAGAGACATGTCCACTCTTGGTCCTAGCCATAAAAATCCCTTGTATATTGAGGTCATCACTGAAATCCATAAAATCAAGCAGGTTCTTATAGATAATGGTTCAGGGCTAAACATAGTGTCCCTCAAAATATTACAATGATTGGGTTATAATATAAAGGACATCCAACCATAGATAATCATAATCAAGGCATACGACAACATTGAAATGAAATCTTCCATTATTATTTATTTGTCAATCATTATTGGGTCGGTGTCCCATCATATCTTGTTACATATTATGGATATTGAGTTGCTTTATAACATACTTATTAGTCATCCTTGGATATATTAATTACAATATATCTTATCCAATTTTATAGTAGTGCCTTAAGTTTCCCCATAATGGGATTGAAATCACCATTCCTACCGATCTATAGCCTTACCAGTATTGCAAACATCTAGAGGCTAAATTTCATAATTATAACTATTATCTTGATTCTAAATTTGTTACAATAAATAATAAGTATATAGTTTCATATTTTATCAAATCTAATTATATAAAACCAAGTTACATTGCTTCCACTTCAGTTGATCCATTTCCTATAACCCTTACACAACAAGTCACTATAGAGGATGTAGGCATTTCCACATACCATCTGAAAGATGTCTTCTATATTGTTAGGTTTCCCAAGTATCCTAAATATTTTGGAAAACCCAAATCTTCCCAAATCCCTTACAAACCTAACATGATTTATAAAATTAAGAAATAGACACAAAAACCATTGATGGTATTCATACCTGCTACTTCACCAAATTAGGATCAAGAAGCTTTCATTGAAGAAGACTGATTATATTCTGAAGGCATTTTGATTATTTTCATAATCCTAAATATCCTATCCCTAATCAAATTATGGATAATTTTTACTATACAATAAGAGGCCTCATGCCATGAGAGCAAATAATCTTATAACCCTTATCATCTAGTAAACATAACATGAATTAATGTTTTGATTTGACACTGTCTAGGGGTCACCTCATGTATTTTCATAGTGATTATTTTAATCGAATAACAATGAGACTCCTGGCATCAATGTTGTATCCCATTATAGTATTTATAATGAGATTTCTAACATAGACTTATTTGACTCAAACTCCATTATGACTATCACACCCCATTATTCCCTTTGCCTTTGCCATCCTAAACTCATTGATTGGGACCAATTTTTTTTTGTCATACCCCTTGATGAGTTACATAATGAATAATATAATGATGAGTAAATGGGCCTTAGATATGAATTTCCATGGTGATCATAAGCAAGGATTTGAATTTTCTTTAGAGCCTTCTACCTACTTTGTAGAGCAGGTAAACATTATTGGTCATGAAAAAGATAAAACATCAAGATCCTTAGGTAAAAACCTCTTTGAAGTTCTCATTGACCAGGGAAATAGTAAATAAAAATACAAGCCCTTAAGTGAAAACTTATTTCAAGCACTCTTGGATGGGGAAGTTTAATCATCTCCAAAGGATGCACAAGGTCCATCAAGTCCTAGCCCCATAGCCACTACCAACATCACATCAAAACAACAAAAAGTCTTTACAATTAGGGGAAATTTAGATCTAAAATGGGCCTTGCAATAAATATTAATTTTTTTTTCAAAAATTAATTAAATAAAAATAATAAAAAATTACTTAACCACATGGGTTAAGTGGGGCCACATATTTATATAATAACTAATAAATATAATTTCTCATTATACTTTCTATTATTTTTAGATAGCCTTTAAGCTTCTTTAACTCTAAAAAAACAAACTCAATATTAAGTTTCTAATTTTTTGGAGCTAATAAAAATCCACTGGTTGTCAACAAAAACGCTAAAACTAATGTTGACATAACAACAACATCATCATTAGCAACATTATTGCAAATCTCTACTAGCCTTGATGAAGTGATCATCCCAAAAAATAAAGCTCAATTTGGAAGTTTTTATAGGGGTCATAAAATTTCATAATTTTTGTGTCTGAGTACCACATTAAACACCTTAAAACTATCATATAAAATTTGATACATCATTCGTTTTTGTTAGGAAGTTAAAATATATTATCAATGTCTATCTCAAAGTGTAGCTATTGAGTTTATAAAGCCAAAATAAACCAACTATATTCTTATTTAAAACTAGCCATATACTAATTTTCAATTGTTTATTACAAAACACTTGTCAATGTGTACTTAAGGAATGTCTTCAAAAAGTTTCTCAAGATGATAGAAAGTCATATTTATCCATAATATTTTTGAGAAAAAGGTCATTTTGTAACTAAAATTCATGCCTAACTAATGGCCAATGTCATGGAGTAAAATGTACATCTAATTAATGAGTGAAAACACTTGGAAGTAGGTTCTTATGCCTACATACATCTGTCACTTGAAATTACAAGTTCATTGAACATTTCCTTCTCATTTAAAACAATTATTCTCTAGGGAGATAAGAGTGCACAAGACTTCCCACCTTATAAGAAAATACATCCACAAAGTGATTTAATAAACACTATGGTTCCCATCATTAACTTTTTAATCCTAACCCCCCATTGAGCAGTGTGCTACAAATGTTGTCATTTTTTTTATGGAATCCTTATTAGGGTCACCTATTTTATTGATCACACAGTCTCAAATTTCAATAGCCTATGAATTTACAACATAATATTATATTCTATACCATCATGTAGTAATATTTTCTGCACAATAGTATATAATTATATTTTTCGTACTAGTCTTAGAAGATCATGCTAAAATATAATGAATGCAATAAGGCACATCCTCTGACTAACTCAAGTTTTCTATCCATTTCTTTAGTAAGTAAAAACCAAAAAATTATTTGAGCAATAATGTATTGAGGTATCTCATCAATTCACAATAGCAAAAAAATAGATATGCACTGGCCAATGTATAATGAAACTTGTGACAAAATCATGATATAAATTTTAAACTCAAGAAATAGATGTGAATTCACAATAGCAAAAAATTAGATATGCACTAGCCAATGTATAATGAAACTTGTGATAAAATCATGATACAATTTTTAAACTCAGGAAATAGATGTGAAACACTACCACAATATACATACATTTTATATATTACTTATCTAAACATGGAGATACATGCATACTTTTAGTCTATTGAACGCACAACACATATTTGTAGTCCATTGAAAGCACATAGGGGATTTTTGAGTCTGTTGAAATCCTTAACTAAAGTGTAATGTTGTTCCACTTGAGTAGAAATAATAGAGATAAAAAGAATGGTGGTAGTGTTGTTCTTGGGTTGAGTTAAATAAAAGAAAATAATAAAACTTGGTATGACAACATTAATGATGTTGGACAAAAAGGCTACTTCAAGAGGTTCGAGCCCTAAAGATCAATGACATGATGTAAAAGAAGTAGTTAAGGCTTGGCATCTAAAGATTGCAAGAGTAGAAAAAGTGACTGTAGGAAGATACTATAATGGACAACTACCAATAATACCTTTTATGTACATTAATATGAAAAAAACAAAAAATCTCTACACTTTCTATTAAAAGTGAAGAGATTGGAATAAAGAAAGTAGGGTTATTTTAACCAAAGTGGGTTAGTTTAGAGGATTTATTAACTTTTATATAATAGATAAAAATAATATATTTTTTAAAGTGATGTCAAGCTTAAGGGATGACGTCAAACATTAATTGATTTACATTGTTTTCATATGTCATATTTCACAATTTAAAAATTTATTTTGGAAGCCCATTTTTAATTAAAATTTCACCTAATGAGTTTATTGCTCTTGACTTTCTTGATAAATTTGATAGTTGGCTATTACCTAAACTAAAAGACTCAAATTCATCTCATTATCTAGAGCTTTGGGAAGAACAACTAGAGGCTGAAGTAGAAGAAAAAGATTAGGATCAAACATTACCTACTATTCTATAAGATAGTTATACACTCTTTGTAGAAAACACTTCTGAAGTAAACATGTAGACTTCTGATAATCCCAAAATTGTTTATCTTAGATCCTTCCTCATTGAAGATAAGTAGGACCACATTATCACCATTTTGAGAGATTTCATTAATATCTTTGCATGGGTTTACTCCAACATGCCATGCTTAAACCTTGACTTAGTTGTGCATCAAATTGTTTCTTATACAAATGCTAAGCGAGTAAAAAAAAATTAAGGAAGATGAATCCATGCATCCCTCTTTTAGTAAAATTAGAACTAGATAAATTATTAGGAACAAGATTCATTAGATCACTGGACTATTTTGAATGGATATCAAAGATATTCCAATTCAGTAAAAAGCTATAGGGTATACATATTTGTACTGATTTTAGAGATATCAATAAGGTGTCCCCCAAAGATGATTTTCTTCTACCCAACATCAAAATTATTGTTGATTATACTACTAGGTATGAGATGTTGTCCCTCATGGATGGATTTTCAAAATATAATCAAGTCAAGATAGCTTAAAAAGACCATCATAAAACTACATTCACCACATTGTGGAGAACATTCTGTTATCAATTCATGCCATTTGTCTTGAATAACATTGTATCCACCTATCATCATGTTATGACTATCATATTCCATGACATGATTCATGATATTATTGAATACTATGTTTATAACATCCTAGCTAAATCCACAATATGTGCTAGACATCTTGACATTCTATGGAAAATATTTGAAAGACTTCGTGACTACAAGGTCCATTTGAATCCCAAGAAGTGTGCCTTGGACATCAATTTAAGAAATATAGGGTTTATTATGTCCCAAAGATGGATTGAATTGGATCCTACCAAGGTCAAGGCTATTCTAGAAATGCTTCCACCTCCAATCTCAAATAGCTCCATAGCCTACAAGGAAAGATCTAATTTATTGACAAGTTCATTTTAGAAGTAGTAGATAAGTGCCTCCCATTTACACATCTCTTTAAGAAAGGGGTCATGTTTCAATGGAATCATGAGTGTTAATTATAAATTGTGAATCTCATAGCATACTTGGCCAACCTACCAATTTTAAGACTACCAACACCTAGACAACCATTGTTTCTTTACATTTCAACAACCAAACATGTACTGGGGGCACTCTTGGCCCAACATGATGATCAGGGTAAGGAACATATGGTTTATTATTTAAGCCACACACTTGGGGCTTATGATAATAATTACATGCCTATTAATAAGGCATGTTTAGAAATGATTTTCACCTCCTAAAATATGTGAGACACTATATGCTAAATAACAAAACTATTGTTAATGCTAAATTGGACCCCCTAAAATATTTATTGTCCAAGGTATCTCTCATATGCCACATGGATAAATTGGTCATGATATTAAGTGAATTATATGTTTAATATCATAACCAAAAGGCTATCAAGGGGTAGGTCATTACAAATCAACTTGAAAAATCCCCTATTATAGATACTCAACCACTCATATTTGATTTTCTAGATGATTCTACTATGACAATAGAAACTATACTTTGATGTTTCCTTGACCTTTTATGGATTTGGGGCTAGCATTTTTTTAATTACACCACAAGGGGGTCTGATTCCCAAGGTATTTAATATTAATTTTCATTATACCAATAATATGGTTGAGTATGAAGCACTTATTATAGGATTTTGTCTTATAGTATAATGGGATATCTATAGCTTAATGGTCTATGGGGATTCCCAATTGATTATAAATCAAACCATACATCAGTACCAGACTAGAGATGAAAATCTTGTACCTTACAAGCATATTATGGATAATCTCAAGACTCATTTCAAATCCTTACAATTTGAATAGATAGCATGAGCTAATAACATAAATGTCAATGCAATGACAAAAATTAGGTCCATGATATAGATTGATAACATTGCTAAAGAGTTTCAATTTATCATTGAAAATATTCTATAGCCTACTGATGTCTTGCTAGATTTAGGAAGTGTATGCACCTAATCCCCCAACTAAACTGCCTTGGTTTCAAGACATTTATAATTATTTTCACAACCAAATATTTACACTTGACCTTTCCAATAATCATAAAAAAAAATTCATTCATTGCATATCCCATTATTCCCTCCTTAGAAACATGATTTAATGTAAAGGCTATGATGGAATGCTACTTTGTTATTTATCTTTGAGATAATCCAAGTTAGCGCTTAAGGAGGTTCATGAAGGAATGTGTGGGGTCCACACCAATGATGTAATCTTAGATAAAAAGATCCCTAGAATATGTTACTATTGGCCCAAAATGGAGAAAGATGCTTGTAATTATTTTAGGAAGTGTGTTTCTTGCCAACAACATGGTAATTTGATACACACACCTTCCTTGCCACTACAGCCAATTACTATAACAAGGCCATTTTCTACATGGGGCCTCAATCTCATCTAAAAATTTAACCCAACATCTTCTGATGGCCATAAACATATTATCACTACTATTAAGTATTTTATTAAATATATTGAGCCTATTACTCTCACTTACATCACTGAGAAGAAGATGCCAAGTTCATACATTACCATATCATCTGTTGATATGGTATCCTAACCTATATTATATGTGATAATGGTGGATCATTTGTAAACCAAGATATTAAAGCCCTTTGTGAAAAATTCAAAATCAAGTACAATAAATCCACACCATATAACCCATAAGGCAATGTTTAAGCTGAGGCATCGAATAAAACCATTGTTTTAATCCTAAAGAAGGTTTTCAATAACACTAGTTGTAATTGGTACTTGCAAATGTTTCCTATCATTTGGGCTTATCACACTAGTCATCAAACCCATATGGTAGCCACTCCATACTCTCTTGTTTAAGGCATAGAAGCTATTATTCTAATTGAGATTAAGTTGCATTCAATGAAGGTATCCTTAGTGAATATTAAAGATGATGAATATTATCAAGTTTCCAAGTTACAAGAGCTATAACTTCTTGATGTCAAGCATGTCTTCCCTAGACAACTTGCAAGCCTATTAGAATAGATTGTGTATAAGATATAAAAAGTGAATTCTACCTAAGGAGTTTTAAATTGGTGATTTATTCTTAAAAGAGAATCAAAATAACACTAATTTTGAACATAAGAAGGGTACGTTTCAAAATAATTGGTTGGGCCCATATGTCATCACAATAAATTAAGGATTAGAGACATACTAGCTTACTACTATAGGTGGGTAAGAACACCTAGAGCCCATGAACATTGTATATTTAAATTGGTTTTACACTTCGTATCCTTTTAAACCATTATCTACAAGACATCTTACTTGAGGGCAACTTGTGCTAAAATCATTTTTTCCAACTATTCTACCTTGGATTGTTCTCATGAGAACCATATTATTTTACTACTCTGGACTGTTGAAACTCTAAAGCATTGGCACTTTGGATAATTTATATTCCACTAGAATATTTTTATCCCATTTTAAACCATCCTCTTCTAGACCATATTTATTTTGTCTCATTCTACCATAGACCATTCTACATAGAACAATATTATTTTCATACCCTAGACCATTGTAACCTAGATAGTTCTATTCCTTCACCAATTATGATCCTTATTATGACTCATAGGCATTATAGACACACTCAATGCTATTTATATAAATAAATTTAGCTTGAATATTATTTTTTAGCTTCTTATTATAGATAAGTGAACATGGATACATAAACACATGGTTTTTTGCCCACTAAATGGGTCTTTAGATTTATCTAGCACTGTATATTGTTCTATTATTATTTTGTTGTTGTTTGGTAGGCATTATTGCCTTAATAGGATCATAGGGGAATTTCATCTGACTTTAGATATTATTGGAACTTCTATTCTTAGACACTATCTCCTTAATTAATTGGTTCCATGTGACATTATGTATATCTATGATCCCCATTGTGGCTAGTTTAGCTATTGTTTGAACTCTTACCTATGAAATTACATCTCCTTAGTTAGGTAGTTCACTAGGCATTTTGTTAATATTTAATTTATTTTACTTATCCTAAAAACACAAAAAAATTAGAACTTGATTGACAAAACAAACAAAAATATTGTCTTGCATTTTTGTTTATTCTGATCCCATGCTCTTGCTATTTTTTGAGTACTCATTTTAACGTTCTCATCATTTTATGAGCCCATTTCCTTATTTAGTCTATAAACATCATTAATGTTTTTTTATCATCACTTTTCTTCTATCCCATTTATAGGGAGAACTACATCTGGCCTAAATTTCATGTTGGATCTCGCATCTATGGAACCATGTAGGAAACTTCCACTTGCCTTATGCTTTTGGAGTTAGCTTAGCCACCCCTTCCTTTTCTTAATCCCCCCCCCCCATTTTATTCTATGTTTTTTCCCTACCATTTGGGGGTAACTTTATCTCTTTTTTTCTTATTTTATTGTGTTATTATAGTTATTTATTAGATTAAAGGCCACCCTATCATAGAGAGTAATGTCTCTATTACATTTACATCAATCATTCACCTTTTTATTTACTTGCACTAACATTAAAACTAACTCTTGTTTGCATGTGTTTGTTTGAATTTTATTTTTGTTTTGTTGTTCTTTCTTGTCTCTCCATTTATTTTTTAATATTTTGTTCATTCTTTGTGTTTTGTTATTTTAGTCTTTTATGTTACTATTTTGTCTTCTATTGTATTGCCTTGTTATTTTTGAGTTTCAATGCATTCTATAACCACTTTTAGTCTAGTTTCTAGTTAGGATCGACTTGTTTAGAGTTGTATTTAACTTGTTCTTTTGTTTTATTTTTCAAGTGCATCTGGATCTTGATTATTCATATCTTTCTTTCATGATTATTTATAAAGTTGTTCTTGGTTTAATTTTATACATTCTTTTTCATGCTTAAATGCTATTGTTCATATCTAGATTTTAAATTAGGTTACATTTGTGTATTATTTTTGTCTTTGTTTTGTTTAAATGTAAATTTTTGTAACTCTAGTATTGGTATTTTTTATCAATATCCTTAGTTGTAAGTATTCATTTGAACTGACCAATCACAATCAAAATAAAATGTTATTATAATTCATTCACAATTATGATACATATTTTCATTTTACTATAGTAAACACCAAGTACTCCAAGTCCACAAGTCAATGAAGCTCTAAAGATAATTTTTGAATGCACCATACCTAACACCAGACTCTATGTAAGACATGATTCTCTTGGCATACACTATGAATATAATTGACTATTTGTATGATTAGTTTGGGATGTGTATATCCTAAATTATATTATAGCATCTAGTGAAGGTACTATCCTACATATCTCCTACCTAACATGATTTCACAATGGAACAGTGGTCCATATTTCTTCCATTCTTCTTTCTGCATTCCATTTTCTCCTACTTCTGGGAGAGCTACATTATCCTGAGGTTCATTTGGACTATGTAGGTGGTGCTTGATACATGATGTATCTCAAGCTAGTTGAACCACCCTCATTCTTTTATTCATTTCTTTCATCACTTTATGTATCCTCATATGCCTAGTTTTTATGGATTCATTAGTAATTAGACCCTCACATTTCTATTTATGCCTACTCATATTTAATCTATTCATTAGGTTATATCTTTGATACTTGGGTACAATATTTAGACCAATCTCGGATCCAATCAGCCCTACTAGGGCTATATTAATTATTCGTGATCAGAATCAACCCTATTAGGGAAAAATGAAATTATCAATCAATTAAATCCACTCTATTATGAAAAATTATTAATTGATATACCTCCTTTCTTGAGAGCAATTCTTTCATTTTTCTTCTAATTACAAGATCTTTGAATTTTGCCCTTAATTTTGCAATTTAAAGTGTGTAGCATATCTCAGGATTGATCATTCCCTAAGCCCATAACTGTTTCCCTCTTTTGGGTATGTCAAGGTGTGCCACTTATATTTTGGGATTGCATCCTTCCCACTTCCCCCTACTTTGGGGTCCATTATATTCTTTTCTATTTTTTATCATTGAGAATCAATGGTGCAAACATTAGCTCATATGGATATAATCTCCTCCATGGGTTAATTTCACTCTCATTCTTTTTTTTGAGAGTCCATCCCTCTCTTTCATCCTTGAATGACCTCTCAAGGGGCATCATGGGTCATTTATTCAATCATTACCTTCCAGTTTATTATTGACAAATCTTTTTTTCTTTGAAAAGATGTTGCTTTAACTAAATGTCTTTCTATACCTTATCAAACAAGGGCAAAATGTAGACATCCAATTCCTATCACTATTGTGCTAAAATTGTTAATCAAAACAAAATTATGTGAAAATGTACAATATAGGCTAAAATCACTAAAGCACACTAAGTGTTTGAGCTTATCACATGAGGTGTTGATTTAGGCTAATGTATCCTTGAATGAGGAAATTCATTTTATGTGATTATTATCTTTTCTCAAAACACTTCAATTCAAATTCCAACCATGTGAAATAATGCTTTGGACTAATGAATTCTTCTAATTCAGAAGTACATGTCATGTGCATGTGTTATTTCACATCCACAATAATCTAAATGGGGAATTATTCTATATGCAATTAACACCTTCTTCTAATTATACTCTAGTAAAATTGTGACTCAGTAAATTAATATTTCAAACACTTTGATTAAGTGAACAACCAATTACCAAATAATCGTAGAAAATTAATTAAACCCACTTAAGCAAATTAAACCAAAATAAGAGTTTAAGTGAAAAATACATGGAATTTGTTGAAAATATATTAATTAGAAGTTTATTTTTTATTTTATAGCACCCTATGACATCATCAATGGGGTGGCATCCAAAATCCATTAATAGAAAAATATTTGGTTTAATCCCTCCCATGCCTCATTAATGCCCCATTTTTCCAAATATTAAAGGGGATATTTATGGATCGATCCTCCAAAATTGAACTAATTAATGCCCACACATATTGATCTCAAGATGGGTGATCATGATTGATTTTGATCATTTATAAAAGGTTATGAATAAGAGGGCCAAGACCACCATTTTTAAGATTCATTCATGCAAAATTTATTATGCAAAAATTGTAGTTGAAAAGCTTCAAATATTTGCACACATTGATAAAATTCACGAGCCTAAGTCATTGGTGCATTGAGATATAATGGAGAAGCTTTATACTCATCATTGACAAAGACTTGGAGCTCCAAATTTGGGTAAAATCACATTTCTTGTCCACACTTAAAAGTTGGGATGCTCATGGGAAGGTTTGATGGTAGTATTCCTTCTTTCAATAGCTCGTAGAATTCATTTTCAAAATCCCATGAGGGATTAGGCTTAGTACATTGTGTCCTTTATGATTATTTTGGTTTTTCTCTAATAGTGCATGGACTAACTTGATTTGTATCCCTACTCTACACTCACAACCAACACAAGAAATCAATTTGAATATGTAGGCCTTTATATATCATCTATAACCAAAATGGAATTCCAATAATAAATATAAAAATGCTCATCTAAAATTGACACTAGTTTCCATCTTATTAAAAACACAACTCAATATTAAAGTAATTTAACACTAATCAAAATGAGAAACACAACTCAATAATCAATAAATCATGTCATTAAAGGAAAATAATGTCTAATAATAAATCAAGAATCTAGCCTTCACATCACGATAAAACACGGAGTCCATTGATTAAACCTATACCCAAATAGGGTAAAGAAAGCAAAATAGGGGATCTCACAATCCAAATACCATAACTAATAAGGTTCAACTAAAATAAACCATTTTAAACCAAATTTATAACTAAAGAGAAGACCATACCACATAGTGACTTTTCTTCACCCTTCTAAGGTTATAAAAATAAAACATACAATTCTTCACACAATGAATACCATTTCATTCCAATAGAGTTAAAGCTTCAAATGAAAGCATTCGGTAATATTCCTACCCTTAAAACTTAAAGATACAAGAACATATTCTTGAAAAATGAACTCATAGGAACCCAAATTGAATATAATGAAGCATACGAAAATCAAAACAAAACCCATAAATTCTTAGTAGTATATAAAGAATGTTTAACATTGCCATGAATATCACAATCCTAAGAGGATAATAATATATTATATTCAATATTATGGAATTTTAGGTTCATTGTGAATTATATCGACTTCACCGTGAACCTATAATGGTTTATTTATGTTTCAAAACTTCATAGTCATACATAGAAGTCGTTAATAGTTCCCTAAAAAATATTAAAAAAATTAGAAACCACTTGTTATTTGCTCCAAAAATGTAGATTATCATGGTCTCCAAAAATAAACCTTTATTATTCTTTCACCCCACTGAGATCATTTGAATTATTTAGGTTGCCCTTAAAGACCAAATTACTCTTGCATTTTTTCCATGAACAAATAAAAAATTGGATGGGAAAAAAATTCTAGTTTCCCTCAAAATTACAAATGTATAACCAAATTCACATCTTAGACCAATCCAACTAGGTCTCCAATGACTTCCATCAAAAAATTTGGTAGCATTCAATTAGGGTTTGAACAGAGCCAACTCAAAAAAATATAAAAATGACTTAAAACAAATTCTTCAAAATTATTTGATAGAAACAACCTTGGGGATTATGTCATCCTAGCCTAATTCTCTATTAAGGTCATCCCATCAAAAACTAAATAATCAAACTAATATTCACCCCATGACCTAGTCATGGTTCTTTGACAAGGTCAAATTCTTTAGCCAAAACAACATCAATGAACACTAAGCATACCAACCACATAACTCAAAGATAATAGAGAAAAACTTAAGCATAATTTAAAAAATAATAATATGATCATTATAGGATCCTCTTATAACCATTCAATAAAAATGCATGAAATAACATAGTTACAAAATGAATAGAAGCACTAAATAGATTATATTGATCATAGACCACTTCGATGAGGCAACCTCCTTTAAACAAGCTCAATACAAATAATTCATGCATGCTTTCAATGGCCTCAATATTTACTTATATATGAATTCTAATATAAGCAACTACTACTTCCCATGAATGTCGGATAAAACAAAATGCTCACATGATGACTTACAAAGCATATGTGTCCATAACAATTACTAAACTAACAAAGTAAAGAGAAGATATATCATGGGTTCATAGCATCCCTTCCCTCTTAGAAAAATATTATCCTTAAAGATTCAGATGTCGGAATTAGTGTTGAATCTAAAATAATGGTTCCCATGTTACATCTTTTGGTTGCATTTTGTGCCAATGAATTAAAACCTTGATGATGGAATGGGAGTGAAATTGGTGTGTGTGCCTATACAAAATTGCCTCTAGCTCAAGAAGAATGGATCCTTCATTATCAAGTTTAGATAAAATAGTTTTCACTCTAGTGTTTGTGTAAATAACTTTCTTCAGAAAAGATACATGAAATAGGGGTGAACATGGGAAGAAGGTGGGAGATCCAACTTATAAGCAACTAACCCAAAATTATAAAGAACCTTATAGGGCCCATAGAACTTGGGTGCTAGCTTATGATGCCTTTTGAGTTTTATTGATGATTACTTATAGGGATAAAGGTAAAGAAAAACCATATCACCTACTTAAAAAGCTAAATCATAATGGTATTGATCTTCCTATTGTTTCATTTTATTTTATGCCATATGAAGATTTTCTCATAGGGTATTGAGGCTCTGATCCTAGGTTTAGAGGATTATGTCAACCACTTAAACTGATGAACTATTAGGTTTGTATGGAAGGAGCATTGGTAGTTCTTGACCATAGACTACTTCATATGGAGTCATTTTTTTTAAAGTGTGATAGGAGGTATTGTACCGCCATTCAATGAGAGGGAACCACTTTTCTCATTGATGTTATTATTATGAGGTGAAGTAATAGAGGAAAGTTTTCAATCATTCATTAACAATTTTAGTCTATCCATTTATTTGTGGATGACACCCATAACTCATCTTCAACTCAGTGTCAGTCCATCAAAATAGCTCTATCCACAAACGGCTGGTGAAAGTTGCATCATGATTTGAGACAATGGATGAAGGAATGCCATGAAGATGGAAAATCTGGTGTAAGAAAATTTGTGGAACTATGGTTGTAGTATAGGGGTGGCTAAGGGCACAAAATGACTATATTTTGAGAGGCAATAAACAAAAACCAACTTTACCATTTTCCCTCAAAATTTAAGGATCCCCTTATTAAAATCTAAAGAAATATATGTCCAAATATTGGTAGGGATGGCCAAGGGTTTGAGCAACCTAGGGATGAGTGTTGTTTCACCCTTGTTACATTGGTAGGTATCACATTTAGCCACCATCTATTGAATTGCATTTTTAATTCCCTTCCAGAAGAAGTTACGCCATACCCATTCATAAGTTTTTATAAACCTTGAGTTCCCTACAAAGGGAGAAGCATGGAGTTCATAGAACACAACTTGCTATAGATTTGTGTTCTAGGGAAGCACCAAATTACCCTTGTATCATATAGAAGTACCATCCCAAGAATAATGTGGTACAACTAATGGCTTAGTTTCCAACTATTGAATGATTTGAGATAATGAGGATTCATTGGCATACCCTTGTTTTATAATGTCTAACCAATGTGGAATAGGTATGGAAATAGATGAAAAATAAGCTTGATCCACAAATGTGCAAGACAAAGCATCAACCACAATATTATCTTTACCCTTCTTATAATTTATCTCATAGTAATAACCCATGAGTTTGATGGCCCTTTTTTATTGTGATAGGGTAGAGACCCACTATTATAAGAAATATTTTAGACTCTGGTGATTAGTTTTGATGTAAAAATGATTACCCAATAGGTATGGTTGCCACTTCTATACTATATGTAAAATGGCCATCATTTCTTTTTCATAAGTAGAGAGCACTAAATTATTTCCAAAATAGGATGTACTAGTGAATGCAATGGGGTGTCCTTCTTTAAGGAGAACAATACCTCATCTATTACTACAAGCATCACTCTTGATAGTGAAGGTCTTGGTAAAATTTGGCATATCTAGAATAGGTGTAGTACACATAGCTTATTTTAATTCTTCAAATGCACACTCAACAATGTGTGTCTAAGTAAAAGAGTCCTTTTTCAACATAGATAGCAATGGAGCTACAATATTCTCATGATCCTTGAAAAACTTTTGATAGTATCTAGTGAACCCCAAAAAACATGAAGACTCTTGAGTGTTTGAGGATGTGGCCAATTTTTCATAGAAGTTATTTTTTTAGGATCCACCTAAACCCCTTAGGCTAAAATAATATGCCCAAGATACTCCACTTCATCTTGGCAAAAAGTACATTTGGACTATTTTGAACAAAGATGATGATCAGAGAGAAGTTGTAGTGTGATCTCCAAATGTTGAAGATGCTTAGACCATGTTTTACTATAGATGAGGATATCATCAAAGAAGACCAAAATAAATTTTTGTAGGTAGGGCCAAAATATTTTATTAATTAATGCCTAGAATGTTGAAGGAGCATTAGTGAGGATAAAGGGCATGACCAAAAAATCATAGTGGCCATCATGTGTGGGAAAAGTTATCTTAGGGATTCATCCTCATGAAGTTAGATCTGGTGATATCTAGAGTGTGTAGACACCTAAATCTAGCCACCAATAACCTCCAATTCAGATTTTGGTCAATTTCCACCCAAAATGCAAAATTTGGCCTAAAAGCACTAAAACGTGATAAATGATGTGAAACTGGTGTGTTGAAGTGCTAATTGTGGCCAGGGTATCCCTAAATGGGGTAATACAATTTATGGGCTGCTAACTTTGATTAGATCATTCTAAGTCAAAATGCCAATTTTGTAGTTGGGTGCTCTGGATTGATTTTTCCTATCAAATCTTCTACACAAGATGTGTGCCTTTGCTATTTATTGTTGGTAACATCCTAAATGGAATATGGTTCCAATGCATCTAATAGTGACTTCCAATTCCAATATAATCAAATTTTAGACCAATAACAAGGCATTCTGATCAAATTGAGTAATTTATGCACAAAGTGCTTAATCATGCTTAAGAGCTAATTAACCTAAATCAAGGCCTAATAAAAAATTCCATGGAAACTTATTGAATACTTGTTTTTGAAAATGAATATTGAATATCTACATCATCAAGTGACCTCATTTCTTAGGAAGACATCCCTATGCCATAAATGCCACAAATATCAAGATTCATGCCCTCCATGCCTCATCAATACTCTCCATGATGCCTTCCATGCATCTTAATTTCCCTTCTTCCAACATCATGATGAGGATAATTACAAACTTAAGTCCAAAAATTAAATTAATCCTCAATCACACATCTCAATCTTGAGATGGATCGTTCAGGTTGATTTTGATCAAATCCAAAAATCTATAAATAGGAGGCCTCACATCATTTCTAAGCTATTTTGGTGCAAAGTTATTATGATCAAATATTTTCAAAGGACTTGATAATGCAAATTTATAATTCCAAATTGACTCCAAGCCAGGCCAATCTAAAGCCACAAGGTGCCAAGGAGAGATGGAGGTAGCAAAGCTTCTATTCTAAGGACTTCATGAGTACAAGCTGAGTAAGCCACTACTAAAAAAGAATTTAGAGCATCCAAGGAAGGTGAAGGAATTCTTATGTTTTATTCCTTACTTTTTAGTTGTGTTTATCATTTTTTTTTAAACTAAGCTCTCCCTAGTGTCTACTCCTAGAGATTTTATGTTATTAGTGTGTTTCTTTCATTTTGTTTTTATTTTGGAATTAACACCATACTAACCATCATCTCTTGAGTCAAATTTATAGATCACATAATGTCATGCCCAATGGGACTAGATGAATCTCACACCTGAAGGAGATTATTTTCCAACTCTAAAATATTTATTTGAGCCTTTAAAGCTCTTGCAAATAAATTTTCTAACTCTATTTTGACATTTTTGTTTGCCATGATTTTACACAATAACTGACATTGGCAAGTAATACTAACATCAGATAGCTGCTTAACTAACATTGATTAGTAAAAATGACATTGGTTAGATCTTGGTTAGCTAAAGTAACTAATGTTAGTGGTAATAACTGATGTCGATCACTTTTTTTCCAAAAACATAGACCTAAGAGCTACTTTTTCAAAGTTTATTGTCTCAAGCTAAAAAGCGCTTCAAAGGTAAAGGACATGCTAACATTTTTACTATAGTACCAAGCTTGATATTTGTTTAAAACATGTTTAAATCACCTTTGCATGCTTAAAAATCAATTAGGAACCTTGTTTTGGTGTTTAATAAAAGACTTAGATGTTTTGGTGAATGTTTTCAAAGTTTTCAACTAAGACCAGGGGGTCAAATGAACATCAACAAATCTTTCATTTTGGGTTTAAAATTGAACAAACTTGTCAATTCTTGTTTGTAATAGTTGTTTAATCAAATTTTTATTTGGAAAAAAGAGGAATGTTGCATGTATTATCTTCTATTTTTTCCCTATATAGATCCTTTGGAATCAAAAGTGCCATTCCTATTGCAAATAGCCTAGTCCAAGGCTTAGAAAGAAAGTCATCTAAAACACTCCCCAAAAACTTGGCAAAGTTTGGGTAACCTTGAAAATGAACCTAAAGTATTTATACTTTCATGTTTTCTTTATTTTTTATGCATCTTGGCTTATGAGGGGGACTTTGTCATCTCCCACAAGTTCTTTAGGGAATCTTTGACCCAAGGTTTCATCTCCCAACATTGACTTCAATTGGCTCCTTTGGAGTTACACACAAGATGTAGTAGCACTCTGGACATCACGCTATAATGAGTGAACAATATGATGTAGTGGTTTTAAAAAGGACTAGGCATTTTTACAACAAGCCAAGTGATATAGACCCAAAATCCATGCTTTTATTTTGCATTGTTTGGCATGAAAGTCATTGTGAAATTGATTCCCCTAGATCATTCAAAAACTTATTAGATCTAGGACAAATCCCCACTTGTCATAGAAGTATTGTTGGTGAAAGGTGTGCCTCAAGGTCCATGTCATAGTACTATCATTTGAGAGAAGAGGGGTGTAAAAACCCTAATATATAATGCACATTTAATTTTATATGAACACTTAAAATCCTCTTAAATGATGTATATTGACGGATTCCAATAATACCAAGCAACCTTGTCAGTTTAGGATCTAAGGGTGGTTAATTAGTTAGTCTTGTCCTAGATTAAAGTCTTTTTTGGAGTCAAAACTTGGTGTAAACAAACAATCCAAACCAAAAACATAGTCCAAATTGTATTTTAAACAAAGAGGCATTATGTTGCCCATGTGAGATCATCAATTTGCCTTGTTCAAAAGTTTATCAAAAGCTTGAGAATCATATCATCCACTTTGGCATAGATATGCTACCCAATTGAGTCTAGACCTTTACCAAAGTTGTTTAAGTCCTTCACTTATAATCTAAATTTGAAATTACACCTTTACAAGTTCATAGGGTTGATGTGTTAAGTGGGTTCATCATTTGCACTAAACTTGAGCGAACTTAGGTTTAATTTCCAAATTGGGTTGAAGGTCGTTCAAAAATCATAATCATTATCATCACTTGATAAACTTAAGCTATTTTGTGATAAACACTTACATTTTAAGTCTATGAAACACAAAATTTTGAGTCAAGAAAAGTAGTGTTAAGCTATCAAAATTGTAGAAAAGCATATTTGCCTTAAAGATATTTTGAAACAAACATTTTTGTCATACCATCTGGTTAGTATATCATTGTTACACTACTTAAAACATTTCAAATATTGTTTCATATATCTTCTTACGTAGAGTTTCAAATTTTTTTCTGATATTTTTAGACCAATCCAAGTTTACTTTTGTGATCCTTTATCCAAGGCATAGTTATACCACTCACTTTCATCTAGCTTGGCTATCAAAATAACCAAGTTTTATACCATTTTTTGTGAGAAAAAAATATTATTTAAGTGCCTTTTGTTTCATACCTTATACTTAGTTGATCAAGTTCATGTCTGAGAATCAAATGCCTAGTATTTATTAGAATTGTTTCAAAAATGTTAGATTAAAACTTTCATCTATTTTTAAAGTCTATATTTTGACATCGTTTAGCCAAGATTCCTAGTGCATGCCTTGTTTGAGCCTAGATTTTGATAACACATTTGGACAAAAGACCTAGCAACTTTTAAGTTCCTAGATTAGATTGATTTTAAACACTTCAACCTTAGAGTTTGGAATTTTGATTTTTGGTCCATTAACTTTATTATCTTTGGGTGAATAGTGAAATGTTAGATACTTTATGCTAGCTCATTTCCTCATGAAACTTTGTATAAACCTTTTGATCCTTTTGAAAAATCTAGACCAAGTTAGAACATCATATATTTTATACATTATCCTTTTTAAAGTTTTTAAAACTCTTTGACCTTTTATCATGAAGCATTGACTATGGATCCCAACATGTATTCCTACACTTGTAGTGGACTCATGTAAAATCTAGGGACTAGTAATGTAGTTACGAAGGAATAAATGATGTAAGATCCCTATGTGGATAATATTGCTTATGAGATGGATTCTTATCCCTCTTATAATAATAAATCAAGAGAATAAAGCTAAGATCTATTGGCCAACTATCTTGTTAACACACCACCTTATTCAAAATAAGACCAAGAGTAAACCACACAATACCTATCTATAATATCAGCAGTGGATGAACTAGTATTTTAATAGTCATATTGTAATAATATAGCTTTCACGTATGATCCATTTTTATTTGAGTGACATTTATTAGAGAAAAAATATGA
This sequence comes from Torreya grandis, assembly GCA_037957365.1. Taxonomy (NCBI): domain Eukaryota; kingdom Viridiplantae; phylum Streptophyta; class Pinopsida; order Cupressales; family Taxaceae; genus Torreya; species Torreya grandis. Next base: position 1,883,775 of record JARHVA010002785.1, read on the forward strand.
GATTTTGGTTAGATCCATAGAGGTAAGGGATAAGTTTCCAGTAGACTTCCCCCATGAAAATTTACCAAGTCTAGTAAGAGTGCCCCACAATATCATTTATGATCAATAGGCTTCTTCTAGTAATCCTATGGATCTAGTCCAAACAACATACCAAGATCCTAATATATCTGATCGAGGTAAAAACATCATGGAAGAACATTTTAACCAAATGCAAATAGCATATCAAACATATCTAAATCTAGTACATGATTTCAATTAAATGAACATCGTAAGTAAGACTCTCATTAACCTATTTCCTTCAACAGAAGTATTGATAGAGTTAACTAGATAAGAGAATCTAAATTTTGACCCATTCATACAAACTATTTCAATAGACAACTTGATGCATATGCCCTTTATTGAATAAGAAGTGTCTTTAGCCTCTACACTAAATAATGAACCAAACATAATAGATAATGTGCAAACAACATCTAGTCCCAATCAAAATGGTACTAATGCATAAACAACTAGCCAACAACATGTGCCTATAGTTAATCCTATAAATAGGTCATCATACTAGGGAATAGGAGTTTCTACACCCTAACCTCAACCATCTACTTCCTCAAGTGTATAACCTATGTGATTAGGTAATCAAACAATGGCCAATATCATGCATCAATGATAGAATGTGATGAATCATACTCATCCTCAATAAGTAACAAGTAGTATTCTAAAAAATAGGCATAATCTAATGTATTAATGCAATAGAAGACAAATACATTCCCACCTCAATTAGGGGCAAAAAATGTTCCACCTTATCAGGTAATGACAAACATATCTTTTTAGTCACAGACTAACATGGAAATCTAAAACTAAGCAATGAATAGTCAACAACATGTAAATATTAGTCAATAATAGATGTTGAATCTATAGCCTTCTTTTACTTGCTCATAGGGATACATGCAACAAGGAGGTCCCCATGTTTCTCAAGTACCTACTAGACAACTGTTGGTTCAAAATGTGCCACAAATCCAAAGACAATGTCTTGATCCATAAACTCTCACTCAACAACAAGGTTTGATTAGTCGACACCATATCCCTTTTCAACCATAGTAGGCATAGTAAAGTTATATCCCTCCATCCGAACCAAAAAATCCTCCAAGTCAAACCTTTATCACCAACCCAAACCAGAATATCACACAATTAAGAGTATAGTTTTAAGTACATCCTAATCTATATATGCATATTCCTAGTCATTCCCCAACCAAGCCAATGTACCCCAATGGGTAGCCCCATCATAATATGGTCAATGTGTTCCACTTGTGACCTCCCAACCATATAACCAAACCCAAATTCCCCCTCAAACCAATATTTCTTCTAGTTTCCTATCTTAAGAATTACAACAGATGAAGGATTCAATTGCTACTATTTAAGCTAGTAAACAAACTAAAAGGTTCAAATTAGATGATGGATGTTCCTATCCTTTCAACATGGATTATTTACAGATACCATTTCCTCTAGGATATGAACCACTGAAATTTGATAAATATAAAGGGAAAGGTGACCCTAAGGCTCATTTGACTGAACTCTTCATCGCATGCCAACCAGTGGCATATAACAACATATACATTTTGCTATTATTTCCAAGTAGTTGGATAAGCTTTTGAGTGGTTTTTGAAGTTGCCCAAAAATTTAGTAATAAATTTTGATGATCTTTTTGATAATTTTGTGCAACACTTTTCCTATAATCTCAAGCATGAGATTTCATTACTAGATTTAATGAAAGCAAAAAAAAATGGTAATAATTTTTCAATTTATTTACAATGATCGAGATCCCTAGAAATTCATTTCACCCATAGTTTACTAGATAAATAATTAGCCACTATGTTTACCAAAAATTTGCATAGTGAGATAGCTTACCATCGAGAACTACAATGTGTGCATACTTTCAAGGAGATCATTGATAAAGGTTTATTGATTGAGAGGGTGCTCATAAATAAAGGAGTCATCAAGATTAATTCAAATAATACAAATAAATGTACCGATTATGGAAGTGACCAACATCAACACCCTATAAAAGTGTAAGCATCGTAACTGACATAGGCCAATAACCATGAAAGATTAAAGCGATTCGATCGCAATAAGAATGTTGTGGGAAATGGAGTAACCAAATCTTATCATGTGTAAATGGTGAAAACATCATTTATACCTCCTTTTCAACTTACTCCTACCTAGCAACCTCTCCAACTAATATCATAAGTGAAACAACCAAAACCTACACAATAAATATAACAACCTTTACCATTGCAAATCCCTCCTCCTAGAAGGATTGTACCTGCACATCATGTATTTAGTGACCTACGAGAATCTATTAAGTCTATATTTTTCAAGATTATTACTAATAATTTAATTAGCTAGCCTATAATAAATATTTATATGTAAGGCATTCCTTATCCTAATTGGTACCCTGAAAACAAATTATGTGACTATCATTGGGTCAATGGGCATAATCTATGAAGATGTGTCCAAATCAAGCATTTAATTGAGAATATGTTGGAGAATGGGAAAATAAAATTAGATAATGGTTATTCCACTTATAATAAAACTCTTGGGATCTATCAAAACCACTTTCCTTAACATAACAATCAACAATAGTAGAATAATCAGTGACAACAACAATTGCCAATGTAGTAGTCAAATCAACAGTATCAAAATCAAAGGCTAAACTAGTAGAATCAACAAAATCAATAGCAGAACCCACAATGATATAACAATAGACAAAATCAAGGTTAGAATGGTAACAACTAACAAACCTACCATGTATTTGCACATGACTACAATAGGGTTGTAGGTCATATTATAGGGGGTACCGTTAATACTATCTCCATTAATCCTAGACCAAACACTAATCAGTCTAAACCATTACTAAAAAACAAAATTTGGAAAATTTATATAGATAATCCTTCTTTAACCTAGGAATGCATGTAGGCAAGCTAGAAAATTAGGACTTCTCATTTTGGACCTTATATCAACAACTTATCATTGCCATGTGACCACATGCAAGTGCACTGACAATCGAGACTTATCCTATCTGGTCCCACACCATTCCCAATATTGGTTGGCAACAATGGTGCAGTATTTAATCCTGATTATGAAATCACAACTCAGAAGTCAAATATTACTATCTTGGTCCCACAACCATCTACCACTTTGCCTATCATCTAGCCAATAGTTTAGCCTTAGAATAAACCATTCACTACTGACCAAGATAAGAAGTTTGAAATTATGGAATAATTACAAAAAACACTAGCATAAATTTCTATTTTAGATTTGATACAGACATCAATAATCCATAAAAATATCTTGAATGAGTTTTTGACCTAATCCACTATTTCTAGGGACATATTCCTTGATAAATTCCAAGCTTTGGTTACACACTTAGCTCCAACCCAACAAGTCACATTCAACCAAAGTGATATGTCTTCCCTTGGCCTGTTCCATAATAATATATTATACATCAAAGTTTATATAAGATGGAATAAAGTGAAATGTGTCCTTATCGACAATGGATCTGGCCTCAACATAGTGTCTCTAAAGCTCATCAAGATTCTTAGGTACATAATGGTAGATCTCCAACCAGAAATAATAACTATCAAAGCCTATGATAATCAGGAAAGACAATTACAAGGCACCATTAACTTACAAGTTATCATTGGGCCTTTGACCCATGATACACTTTTCCATGTGCTTGATCTTAAGTTATCATATAATATGACTCCAAGAAAGCCTTGTTTATATGATATTCATGTAGTCTCATCAACGTTGCACCAATGTATCAAGTTTTCCCACTCAGGGATGGAAGTGAATATTCCAAGAGATCTACATCCATATGAACACTACAAGCATCTTGAGGCCAAATTTCAAAGCTATAATTATCAGTATGGCATGAATCCAAGTTCCAAAATATGAGAAAAAAATAGCAATACTTATTGGTCCTTCACCATATAATTGCATAGATCTTAATACTTTAGATTCCCTTTCTCACATGCCACCTCCTGAAGCTTCTAATCATTTCAACATTTTAGATAATGGACTGGGAAAGTATGTGACCCATGATACATTTCATATTGTTAATCTTCCTCAGAATTTAAAAACCTTTGGGAAACCTAAAGTCAACCCACATATACATTGGAAATAAAAGAACAAAGATAAGGGACCTATCACATTTATACCAGCATCTCGCCTAGGACTTGACCCTCTTGAAGGGGATGAATCATGGTTATATAATGACAACCAAGATGATTTTTATAAAATTCCAAGTATCATATTCCTAATAGGATCATGGAGCAACATAATTATGAGGGAAGAGGCCTCAAACTGAATCAACAAGGAACATCAAACCAATTTTTATGACTAATTATGAAATACCTTATGGACTTAGATTTAAACCACCTAGGGGTGATCCCACATATCTTATTCACACTTCATCACTAGTGACTAGTGATGATGATATCGATAATGAAACAGAGTCTGATCATAGCCTCACCTGTAATAACCTATCTAAAACTAACCTATTTGATATCAATGTTATTTGTACCCTTACTTTGGCCATTCATCATAACCCTTTTCCATTATATTATCCCTAATTGATAGATTAGGACCAAAAATAATCCAATCTATTGATTGATGAGTTCTAGAATGATGAGGCATTCTATGATTTCTTAGGCTTTAGAGATAATGTTTCATTGGGAGATCATAAATCAAGATTCTTAATCACATTAGATCCTACAGCTTATTTTGGAGAGTGAGTGAACACCCTTAGCCAAAAACATTTAATTAAAACATTGAGGTCCCAAAGTGAAAACCTCTTTGAGGCACCTTTTGACTAGGGAAAAAGTAAAGATAAAGGCTAGTCTAGTGGTGAAAACCTATTTTAGGTGCCATTAAATGGGGTGGTTCATTCTTCTTCAAATTTAGATCAGGAGACCACCAATGATGAACTTACATGTAGATCCGAGTTTAGATTTGAGAAACAACAAGTATTTGATCAAATTCTTTAAGAATTTTTTATTTTTTTTGTTACATGGCTAGATCTCCCATTAGGAGACTCAGATTCAACATGCCTAGGAGAAGTTGAAGAGCAAGTCCTGACAAAGGACCTTGACATAATCCAATAGTTCAAGTCATGGCCTACTATCCTCGAAGATGGTTCAACCCTTCTAGTTGAAGATATAATAGAGGTAAATATCAAGACTCCATCAGACTTAAAATGGATAAAATTAGGAGCATCCCTCATTGAGGAGGAACATGACATCCTTATAGCTCTATTGAGAGAATTTATAGATATCTTTGTATTGGCCTATTCTAACATGCCAAGTTTAGATCCCACCTTGGTTCTATGCCACCTTGTGGTTAATACTAATGGCAAACTGGTAAAGCAAAAGTTACGTAAGATGCATCCTCAAATTTCTATATTGGTAAAGAAAGAGTTTGAAAAACTATTAGAAGTAGGATATATCCGATCCATTGACTACTCTAAATGGATCTCTAATGTTGTACCTATTAGTAAAAATCCTGAAGGGATTAAAATTTATACTAATTTTTGAGACATCAATAAAGCTTGTCCTAAAGATGATTTTCCCTTGCCTAATATCGACATGATCATTGAATCCATGGTAGGTTATGAAATTCTTTCACTCATGGATGGATTTTTAGGATACTACCAGATCATAATTACACTAGAATATCAACATAAAATAGAATTCACCACTCTATGGGGAGTATTTTGTTATCAGGTGATGCCATTTGGTCTTAAGAATGTTGGAGCTATGTATCAAAGGGCCATGATCATCATATTCCATGATATGATTCATGATATTGTTAAAGAATATGTCAATGACATATTAAGAAAATGAAAAACTAGAGCCAACCATCCAGCAGTGCTGCATAAGATATTTAAAAGATTATGGGAGTATAAATTCAGACTAAATCTAAAGAAATGTGTGTTTGGTGTAACTTCAGGAAAATTACTTGGCTTCATTATGTCTCATAGAGGTATTAAATTTGATCTAGCTAAAGTCCATGCTATAACTGAGATGCTACCACCAACCAATTTAAAGTAACTCCATAGTTTATAGGGTAAGATCCAATCAATTTGATGCTTCATCTCTCAGTTAATAGACAAGTGTCATCCATTTACACACCTTTTAAAGAAGGGAGTTGCATTTCACTAGGCTAATCACTACCAAGTAGCTTTTCAACAACTCAAAGACTATCTTATTAATCTACCTATTTTATTACCTCTTATGCCAAAAAGCCATTTTTATTATACCTATAAGCTATGATCATGCTCTGAGGACACTCTTGGATCAACATGATAATAATGGAAATGAGCGCGTTGTATACTACCTAATACATACCTTGGTTACATATGAACATAACTATACACCTGTTGAAAAATCTTGTCTAGCCATGGTCTTCATAGCTCAAAAACTACACCATTACATGTTGAATAATAAGACCATGGTTATTTCAAAAGTAGATCGACTCAAGTATCTACTATATAAAATATATTTAAAAGGAAGAATGGCTAAATGGATCATTCTTCTCACTGAATTTGACATAAAGTATGTCAACTAGAAGGCAATCAAGGGACAAGTTCTTACATATGACCTTATTGAAACACATCTCATAGACACACAACCACTCACATTTCAATTTCGTGATGAATTTATCATGACCATCATTAACACACTCCTTAAGGATCAGCCCTAAAAACTATATTTTATGGTTTATTTACTACACATGGATCAGGCATAGGCCTATTGTTTATTACACCACAGGGAGATCTAATTCCTAAATCATTTAGAATCAACTTTCATTCTACAAATAACATGGTTGAGTATGAAGCACTTATTGCAGGACTTTGATAAGTAGTGCGTTGGAATATATCTCATCTCCAAGTTTATGATGATTCTTAGTTAATCATCAATCAAGTGACATATCATTTTTAGGCCAAAGATGATAAGTTGGTTTTATATAAAGCCCTGGTTAACACTCTTAAGCAATAAATTACCAATATTCAGTTTGAGCACATACCAAGGGCTAGTAATAAAATTATAGATGCCATGGCTACTATTGAATCTCTAATTTGACAAACAGATAAAGCTAGAGAGTATAAATTCCTCATTGATAATTTTTTAGTATCGGCTCATGAACCTTCAACTGATGCTATGATTTGTGATATTATTGGTCATAATTCTATTTGGTACTCAGACCTTTACAAGTACTTTCATGACCAAGTTATACCACCTAACCTATCTTGAAAACAAACCAAAGCCTTCACTCATCATTCTACTCTTTATACTCTACTTGGATATACCTTTTACCATCATAGTTTTGATGGAACTCTACTTCATTGTTTAAATTTGATAGAGTCTACATTAGTGTTAAGAGAAGTTCATGAAGGAGTATATGGAACTCATTCTAGTGGGGTAGTCCTATCAAAAAATATTTTGTGTACTAGTTATTATTGGTCTATAGTGGATGTAGATGCCACTGTATATGTAAAAAAGTATGACAAATGTCAATAGCATGCTAATCTGATTCATACCCCAATAAAAACTCTAAAACCAATGTTGATACCATGGACATTTTCTAAATGGGGACTTGACCTCATTGGGAATATTAACCCCACTTCATCTAATGGCCATAGACATATCCTTAATGCCACTAAATATTTCACTAAGTGGGTTGAAGCTATACCCCTCACTTACATGATTGGAAAGCAAATTTCCAAATTCATCTTTAACCATCTTATTTACCACTATGGTATCCTCTCTAACATTATATCTGATAATGGAGGATCATTCAAGAATAAATATGTAGATTAGCTATGTATTGAATATAACATCACACAACATTTTTCTATAACATATTACCCTCAAGGTAATAGCCAAGTTGAGGCATAAAATAAAATAATTGTTACCATCCTCAAAAATATTGTCAATGATGTTGATAATGATTGACACCTGTAGATATTACCTACTCTTTGGGAATATCATACCAATCATCATACCCTCATAAGAGCCACTACATACTCCCTTGATTATGGTACTAAAGCCATCTTTCCCATTGAGGTTGAATTACCTTCACTATGCATCTCTTTCAAGCATTTCCTAGATGATCATGACTATCGAGTAGCTCACCTATAAGACCTAGACCTACTTGATGAGAAATACATGACTACGCTCCAAAATCTTCAAGCATTTCAGAACTAACTCAAAGGCCACTATAATCAGTGTGTTAAGTATAGAACATTTGAATTTGGTGATCTTGTTCTTCAATAAAACCAAAAGAATAGCATGCCTGAGAAGAAGAATAAAGGGAAATTCAAACCAAACTAGATAGGGCCTTTCATCATTACTAAAAATTATGGATCAAGAGCATACAGGCTCACCACATGAGATGGAGATGAACTCTTGAGCTGATGAATATTATTCATCTCAAGTGGTACTATGTTTGAGCATTAAGATGTATTATCTATAAGGACCATTTTAGTTATGCCATTTTGACACTATTCTTCTTTATATAACTACTATCCTTATTTGTCCTCTTTACTGTATCCACTTTCTACTTCCATTCTATCAATCTAGTGTGTTCTAAAGCCTAGCTCATTTGACCTTAGTTTTTACCATTTTTTATATAGTTTCAACATCAAGGTATCTAATCAATTTCATCAATTAGATCAATTAATTCATATAGAGATTGTATTTTGGGATAGTGTGACAAAAGTTTTAGTAGTTACATCCTTCATTTGTTATGCCTTTCTTACCATTGATCTTGCTACTAATTATAACCACCTTTAGGTAAATTATTACTATTGATCTATACCATTATGTCTTAGTTATAACTACCTATGATCAAACAAGGGGAAACACTAAGCCTTGACATACCAACTTGTCCCTTCCTACGTTGTACTGAGCCTTTTTACCAACTATGCCTATTTTGTTTGAATTGGTTGCTACACTAGTCAAATTCCTCCACTGTAAGGGTAGAACTATGATGACTTGAGGTCTTACTCTAGGACTATGTAGGTAATGCTCAATACTTGTTAAGGTTAGCTCAATCACCCTTCTCCACCATGATCTCACTATTTTCTGAGTAACCTAAGCCAAACTCTCATTGTTTTATGAGTAACCTAATCCATGCTCTTACCATTTTACGAGCAACCTAAGACATGCTCTCACCATTTTATGAGAAACTTAAGCCATGTTCTCAGCATTTTATGAGCAACCTAATCCATTCTCTTGCCTTTTTACAAGAAACCTAAGCCACGCTCTCACTATTTTATGAGCAACCTTAGTTTGAATGTTCTTATCATTTTGTGAGCTTGAACCATTTAGTATCTCAGCATTATCTATTTAGTTGAGATACTTCAAACAATTCTAAAAACATTTGAAAAATCATTAGAAAAGAACAAAAATATTGACCACTTCTTTACCTTAATGATTTTGGGAAGCCTTACTAAGTTACAAGTAAATCACTTATTATTTAGTTTCTCTATCTTTTTTGGCCTTATTCTTTCATTCAATTGCCATTTTACAAGACCATTCATATTCTTCTATCACATCCATTATATTTATTTTCCTTAGTTATCATATTCCTCCCATTCCCTGGGAGAACTACATTTGGCCTAAAGTTTTTTTATTGGATATTACATCCATGGAACTATGTAGGTAGCATCCACTCACCTAGTGTAGATGGAGACAACTCAACCACCCCCTTCCTTTTCTTCTATTCCCCCATTTTATTTGTTTGTTAAGTTGTCACCTATTTTCTAAGGGAAATGTTAGTAGATTTTTTATTGTGTTATTTATTTGTTTATTTCTACTTATTTTATTTATTTTTCTACTTGTTTTTTTGCTTTTAGCATTGTTGCCTTGATTTAGTTTATGTGTGTTCATTGGGTGATTCCTTGCCCACACATATTCTTGAATCCATACATATTCATATGTTTAAAGTGTCATCATGGTTTCTATCATTGGTGCATTGTTTTCTTTTAAATACTAGATTATTAGAGTTAGTCCTTATGCATATTTCAACCAAGTCTTCATGATGTTATACCATGATACCTACTGATACATGTTATAACAAACCTAACCTTCAAAAAGGTCTATTCAGCAATGTCAACATCTCTTTGGCACTGACATCCCAATTCACTCCAAATCATATCCCAAATAGAGTAATTAAACATGAAAGAATTTCAACTTTTATTAGTTTAGATGAACATCTCCCTACTAGTAGGTTGTTCCAATTCATCATTACCCTCTATCTTAAGTTATCATCATCCTTGTACAAGTTTATCATGTTTTCCATAATTGGGGTCCAATGATTATAACTAACTATGGGCAAATCATTGCACACTATCACACTTGCATTTCTCAATGATTATAACTACCTTTGGGAAAATCATTATGGTATCACCACTTTAATTTTTCTACACATATAGGGGCATGATATTTTTTGTCTATCCTAACTAGGGCGTCTCCATATTCTTAATGGTTATAACCACCTTTGGGAAAATCATTGTGTTATAATACCATGTTGCCACTATTAGGGTACAATTCTTATAACCACCTTTGGGAAAACCATTATACACCATCACACTTGCATTCTCAATGATTTTGACTAATTTTTCACTATAATTATGTTTTCACCCCATTATCTTTCTTTTCTTTGGTCTTCTCATTTTGCTTCTTATCGAGGGACTATTTGTCGACCTGTTTGTGCCAACCATTCCCTCGAGGGGACATCATAAAATTATTTTATCATCATTGCATTTACAGGCATGTAAGACCTTTTCATTCTTTGAAAATACATTACTATGCTTATATCTTGCAACAACTTCCCAAATAGGGGCAAACTATAGACACTTACATCTGGCCACTGATAACCTCCAATTAGGTTTTTGGCCAATTTTCACCCAAAATACACAATTTAGCCTAATAACACTAAAACATGTTAAATTATGTGAAACTAACATATTCAAGTGTTGATTTTGGCTAGGGTATCTCTAAATGGGGTAATGAAATTTATGGGCTAGCTAACTTTGATTAAATCATTTTGAGTTAAAATGCTAATTTTGCAACTAGGTGCTCTGGATTACTCTTTCCTATCAAATATTCTACACAAGATGCATGCCTTTGTTATTTATTTTTGGTAACATCTTAAATGGGAATACAATTTTAATGCATCTGAAAGTGACTTCCAATTCCAATCTAGTCAAATTTTGGACCAATAACAAAGCATTCTGATCAAATTGAGTAATTTGTGCACAAAGTACTTAATAAAGCTTAAGAGATAATTAACCTAAATCAAATCCTAATAAAAAATTCCATGGAACCTTGTTGAATACTTGTTTTTGGAAATAAATATTGAATATTTGCATCATTAAGTGACCTCATTTCCTAGGAAGACATCCCTAGGCCATAAATGCCATAAATATCAAGATTCATGCCCTCCATGCCTCATCAATGCCCTCCATGATTCCCTCCATGACTACTAATTTCCACTTCTTCCAATTTCATGATGAGGATTATTAAAAACTTAATTACAAAAATTGAATTAATCCTCAACCACACATCTTAATCTTGAGATGGATGGTTCATGTTGATTCTGATCAAATATAAAAATATATAAATAGGAGACCTCATAACATCATTTCTAAACTATTTTGGTGTAAATTTATTATTATCAAATATCTTGAAAGGACATGATAATGAAAAGTTATAATTCTAAATTGATTCCAAGCCAAGCCAAAGCCACAAGGTTCCAAGGAGAGATGGAGGTAGCCAAGCTTCCATTGCCAAGGACTTCATGAGTACAAGTTGAGCAAGACACTACTATAAAAACATTTGGAGGATCCAAGGAAGGTGAAGGAATTATTTTGTTTTATTTCTTACTTTTTAGTTGTGTTTATCATTTGTTTTTGTTAACTAAGCTCTCCCTAGTGTCTAGGCCTAGAGATGTTATGTTATTAGTGTGTTTCTCTCATTTTGTTTTCATTTTAGAATGTTGAAGGAGCATTATTGAGTCTAAAGGGCATGACCAAGAACTCATAGTGCCCACCATGTGTGTGAAAATATATCTTAAGGATTCATCCTCATGAAGTCAGATTTGGTGATATCTAGAGTGGAGATCCAATTCAGAGAAAAAATGATCACCATGAAGCTCATCAATAATAGGGATCGGGAACTTATCCTTGAATATGAGGTGATTAAGTGCACAAAAATCAATGCATAAATTCCATGGCCCATATATTTTATAGATAAGGAGAATTGGGAAAGAATATGGGCTAGTATTGGGGTAAATAATGCCTTGTTGTAGTAGGTCTTGAATGAGCATCTCGATCTTAGTCTTTTGATAAAATGGGTAGTGATAAGGTCTAATGTTGGGAGGAACACTTATCAAAAGGAGATAAATATATTGGTCCTTTAGCCATGAAGTTTTCAATCCCATTGGTTTGGCAAAGACACGTGCATACCATTACAGAATGGTTTGTAGGTCAGGAGTAGTGGAGAATATTGATAGTTGCATTTGAATGGAATGGAGCTGAGCAATAATGTCATGTGAATTATTATTAATAATATTTTCCATATGATAGGAAATTATGATTCTAATATATCTAGGTTGTAATCCTTTTAATGTGTGTTTTTGCCCATTATTTAAAAACTACATCTAAAGTTTAATAAAATCCCATAAGATGGGTCCAAGTATGCGTAACCACTAGGCTCCCAAAACAACATCACATCTACCTAACTATAAGGCAAACATGTTAGAGCATAATTTATAATCTCTAATATAGATATTCACTTTATGACACTTCTCTTTGTAAGTTAATGTTCTCCTATTGACAATCACGACTTTAAAGTTAGAGAAAGAATGGATAAAACAATCAACTTGTTTGGTGATTCAATGGTTAATGAAGTTATGAGTGCTACCTAAATTAATGATTATTATGAGAGAGATATTTTTGAATTAACCCCTGACCTACATGGTTTTTGGGGTAGTGACTCTATCTAAGGCTTGAAGAGAGATCTCTGGTTGGTCTTCTTGAGAAGTAGGTTCCATAATTAGTTGAGCTTCTTCTGGATCATCTGTTGTATCCTGAACATCTTCCCAATATTCAATTTTAGGTGAAGAGTTCACATATAATAGGTAGATATTTTGCTCAACACATCAATGTCCCTGTGTGAATTTATCATCACATTTATAACATAGTCCTTTTTCTCTACCTATTTACATATCTACTTTAGTCAAACACTTGATAGGAGTGGTTTTGGGAGTTGGAATTATTTGAGAGTGTTGTAGAGATGTATTTTTGAATCAAATAAAATTAGATTTGAATCATTGTTGAGCTATGATCTTGTCCTCTACCAACTTATCCAACCCTAAGGCTTCCATCATTATGTTAGGTTAGAACATTTTGACCTCAGATTGAATTGTATCCTTTAGTCTAGTGACAAAGCAACTCCTAAAGAATTCATTAGACAATCCCTCTATGTGATTAGATATATTTTCAAATTACATTTGATATTATCTCATTGTTCTTATTTGGAAAAGTTTAGTGAGTGCTCAAGGAAAGTCATCAAAAGTAGTAGGGCCAAACCATTGCAAAATGAGAGTGAAAAAATTAGTACATATGGGTTCATCATGAGCCTTGGTATACCAACGATACTATTGAAGGGATTCAAATTTCAAGTGAAAGGATGCAAGTGGAACCTTATTGGCATCAAAATTATTATGTAAACTAAAATATTGTTCTACCTAATAGATCCATCCAATTATATTTATACCATTAAATCAAAAAAAATTAAGCTTCGACCCATGATAATTATTGGAAACAAAAAATGTATTATCTGAATAAGAATCTAGATGTCATTTATTGTTCATGGTGGTATGTTGAAGATTAAGGCCAATTTTTTTTCATCAAGATCTTTGATGTGGGACTTGAGGGTGGTAATTTCATCCTCCATGTTTTTTTCTCCTATTCAAGTTATGATAGGAAAAGTAGAGTTAAGACACATTTAGTAAGGAAGGTTTTAAATTTTGGTGAAAATGGAAGGGGTAAATGGGATTTTAATAAATATTTTTGCATAGGAGTATGATTGATGAAGACAAGGGCAATTTTAGGAGTGAAAATGAAAAAACTAGAAAATTGGTCAAAAAGAGACAAAGTAAAAAGAGATGATGAACACAGTGGAAATATTTTGAGGCAAAAGGATAAAAATAAAAGTTATGGAAAAACCTAAAAAAAGGGAAATTATAATTTGTATGAATTAAAAGTGGAATTGGAATATGGGACCTCAAGGAAGAAAATGTAGGGAATGAAATTTTAGGTGTCTAGATAAATATTGAGGATAAACAAGGCTACAAATGGAAAGATATTACAAAAAAATGAAAAACAAATTATTTATTTATTTTTTAATCTTGTTTTATATCTAGCGATAAGTCCTCTAGAAGTCTACTGATCCTTTGTGGATGGTTTACAGATTCTAGTTTCTATCAAATATCTAAATTTAAGTCCTTTGATAGTCTGTAAATACTCTATTGATTAATTATTTTGAGTCTACTAGAAATATTTTAAAATTGATAGAAATGGGCCCCAAGTTTTAATGGTTGCCTAAGGGTTTTAAAAATTTCACTCTAGCCAACAATGCCATCTAAGAGAGTACCATTCTCCAAAAATTTCTAGTCATAAATTTATCTCTTTGTGATAGCTCTTGAATTTCCTCACAAATGGGAACTACTCAATTAGGAAGGGTCCATTGCCCATTTTGTCGGTAGGTCCTCTCAATGGACTAGATACTTTGGAGTTCCTATGGTACTCCTCACAATGATTTTTAGGGTTTTCACCCAAGCACTTCCCATAGCTATGTGGTCAGGTTTTTACCTTAATCTAAAATAGATTATTGTGTTACAAGAAAATACTGAAATAAATTATGTAGTAAAACAAAGTTATTTTTGAAAAAGTATTATGCAAAAAAATAGAGTGAATACTTTTTAGAAAAAAAATGGCCCTAGAAAGCCCTTTGAGACTAGATGAGAGGATGCTCCTACAACCATTCAATAAAAATGCATGAAATAACATAATTATAAAATGAATAGAAGCACTGAATAGATTATATTGATCACAGACCACTTCGAGGGGGTAACCTTATTTAAGTAAGCTCAATATAAATAATTCATAGATGCTTTCAATAGACTCAACATTTACTTATATATGAATTATAATCTAGGCAACTACTACTTCCCATGAATGTGGGATAAAACAAAATACTCACAACATGACATACAAAGCATATGCATCCATAACAACTACTAAACTGACAAAGTAAAGAGAAGAGATATCATAGGTTCATAACAGATCAAGTGAGAGTGGAGTATGAAATAACATAACAATATCATTGACTATAATGATAATGAATTCCAAAGAATGCAAAATAATCCAAACAAGAAATAACTAGGCTCATTAAACTTAAACGCTAGTCAAAAGAAACACACATTCAAAGTTTGATCAAGAAACAACTTAATAAAGAAGCAAAGTAAGTCATGAAATTTGAATAGTCAAATTGACTTGAAAAATCCAAATGTCAGAATCTCTCAACTAAAAATAAGATCAAATAACTCCTTGTTAATCCTTTGTAACCACTACTATTGAATTTCATACCTAATATAACTCATTCTTCCTGGTTCCTATAATCACTAAAATGATACATTATTAATATCTAAACAAGATACCAATATTAGATATAATCAAGCAATTCTAAACTAAATGTATCTAATAAAAAATAATAAATTCTATAATGAAATAACATCATGACAATGTGAAATATCCATAACACATAATAACATCTCAATATATAGTGTCATCAATGTCTATAATATTAGTTCATAAATAATTAAATAAATTAATTAAAAAATAAGTAATTCAGATTTTAAACAACAATAATATAATTCAATCAATTAGTGCCATAAAAAATGAAATCAGAGTATCACAAATTTGAGGTCATGACATCCTCCCCCTCTTAAAAAGGATCCATCTTAGAGACTAAAACATCCAATGGTAATTTTTCATGAAAATATTCTCATTTTCCCAAGTAGCATTTCTTTCAATTAATAGATCCCATTGGACCAAAACTTTTGAAATATTTTTTTTCATAGTTTAACATTGTGATGGTCTAGGAATCTCACTAGTTTCAACTACATCTTCTCTTCTTCCAAAACCTAAAAAAAAATTCAATCCAAGACATTTGGAGGATTAGCTACATACTTTATTAGTAAATCAACATGAAAAACAACATTAATCCTAGATAAAGAAGGAGGAAGGGTTAGCCGATAGGAAATATGTCTAATATTTTTGAGGATATAAATGTGGCTAGATTAGAAGATTTGTTTAACTTAATATAACTCTTCTATATTTTAACACATAGAAACACTTTATCACCAACACTAAATTATTAAGTAGTTCTCTTTAAATTTGCATAACTCTTATACCTATTTAAATTAACCTTCAGATTTTGATAGATCAATGCCATTTGCTTATCATACTCTTAGAAAATAATAGGGATAATAATGGCTCTATTTTGTAGGCTATCCCAACCAAAATGAATTCTACATTTATGACCATATAAAGATTCAAATGGATCTATTTTAATCACATAATGATAAGTTTTGATATATGCAAATTCAACTAAATGTAAGAAATATTCCCACTTGCTTTATTGATTCATTACATAAATTATTAAGATATATTCAACAACTTGGTTAAGTCTCTCCATTTGACCATCTATTTTGGGGTGATACAAAGAGTTGACATTTAATCAATTTTAAAACATTATAGTTAAGGTTTTCCTAAAATTTTGAAGTAAACAACTTATATAAATCAAAGATAATGACTTCTAGCATGTTATGCAACAAAACTATTTCTTTCACAAAATTCTTTGCAAACTTGGAAGCATCATCAATCAGATTCCCATTATAAAATGACTATTTTTTTCAAATTTATTAATCACAACAAAAATAGTGTCATGCTTATTGTGTGAATTTGTAAAACTAGTAATGAGATCAAGAGGAATAACAACCCACTTACCTTGTGAAATTTCATGAGGATAGAGCAAACCTCCTAGATGATAATGTTCAGATTTCACCTATTGACACTCCACACTATTGGCCATTTTGGCCCACATACGAACATTCATCTAGACCTAGAGAGAAGCCTAGTAGGGTCCCAATTAAAGAAATATCAAATCTCTTAGAAGCAAGGTCAAAATTAAAAATGGAGGGGTTTAAGTAGGTCCCCATGGTGTTTACAAGCATTCAAAGGCATGAAAAGGATGGATAAAGCCTTAATAGTTCATTAGAACCATGAAGGTTAAAGGAGGATGAATTTGGCAAGTTTAAGGAGCTAGACCATCACCAGGATGCCATGTAGAAATGAGTAGACTAGTTCACTTGTGAAATTTATAAAGTTTTCTCAAGAATCCTCATGATCTAAAATATTTTAGTGTCATAGAGTCCATGCCAATATCATATCCTACAAATTTCATGCCTTGGTGAGTTCTCTAGCTTGAGTTATAAGCATTCAAAGTTGAACCTATAGAATGAAATGTTCATGTTAGCATCAAATTTGAGCTTCATAAAGTATCCATTTAGATTCAAAAGTCCTTAAGTAGGCCTCAAGTTGGACAAGATCTAATGATGTGTATATATTAAGCAAAGATTTGAGCTTGACTAATAAGGTGGTTTTAATCAAATCAATGAGCAACATTTAATTGTACTAAAGATCTAATGGTGCATAGTTACTAATAGTAAAGTGTGACCAATGAGATATATGGTATGCATTCACTTGTATACCTTGATCCAATAGTGCAATTAAAAGTCAAGGAGTTAGATGAGCTAGATCAAAAGCTAGCATTTATTCATACCAAGAATATCTATGATGTATTGGTGGTCAAAAAATCAAGATTTGAGAGTAGGGATCTGTGGGACCAATAAGAACAAGATAGTTTAGATCAATATGATTAGTCTGACTCGATATTCAATGGCTAAATTCAAACCTAGGAAGCTTTCCTATTAGAAGTCAAAGGAGCAACTTTGAACCAAAATAAGTAAAATCATTGAGATAAGTTCAATCATGGTCTAATTTAAACTAGAGATATCATTTTGAAGGATGCTAATAAGGTAGACACATAGACTTCAATAGCTTCATCACCAGAACCATTTGCATGAAAGTGACCCATCTCTCTAATCTTGTATACAATGATGAACTAGTGAAGAACGGTTACCACCAGGATAAAAATCTAATATATTAATCTAATTATTGTAATTGCATCAACATCAAAACTTAGCTTGGAACAACTTGATCCTAACATTACAATTGTAAAGGTGCATCAATGAGGGAATAATGCAACTATGCAATAGTTTGAAGTGACTCAGATCAATCAAGAAGAATGAATGAGCATAAATGTAGAGGTAGTTATAACTATTTTTCAAATGTATTTGAGCTCATTGATTCCTTTTTAGCACCAAAATCTCTCTCTTTCTTACTTCCCTTGCTTCTATAACTATAGCCTTTGAGCTACTATTGAACATCTCTTAGGATGGTATGACAAAACTCTACTAGAAATTGTATTATGAACCTTTTGGAGTAATGAGAAAGGCATTCGTAGTGTTTTTCATCTATGTTTAGTATTTTATGTATGCTTGATATGTAAAAGTGGTCTAATTTTCCCATTACAAGTTTGAGTTTAACCTAAATACTAACAAAATATCCTTACAGGTCATATAATGTGCCATGACTTTGATGTCTTAGGTATGAGGTGGACTTCTGGTTATAAGTGCCTTTAATTAGGTCTTCTTTTTATCTCCCCTAACCTTAGTTAGTCATATTGACCTATATGTGAATTACTATTACTTGGAAGCTATAGTAAACATTGCATTATTTCTATTTATATCCCATTAGTGTGCTAATAAGTTCAATCTTGAGAGTGGATCTTTGAAATTTGGTGCATCACCACATGTTAGAATAGGTTTTAATTTATGTAATCTCTTGAATCTTTTTACCCCAACTTGTTTAGGTCTTAGAAAGAGAGGCCCAAATTATCATATCTACGGAGCTAGACTCATTAAAACCCCTAATGGTCTATCCCAAACATAAGTAACCCATAATCTAGGGTCATTCCCATGTTAGACTAGGTTTGAAAGTAAAACTTGAACATTTATGTTTTTAGCTAGGGTATAACCTAAGTATCTAATAGTTATGGCATGCTCGGTGGGACATGAATTCAGCCATTGGAACACAAGTTTACAATAAATTCATTTTCATAGCTAGTTTATATTATTCCTATGGACCTTATCTCAATGTAAAAGGTACATTTTTGTTCATAATTTTAGTCATCTTCATGATTTTCTAGGCCATGGCAGCCTATAGAGAATAATTCTTTCATTCTTCTCCTTAAAAACAATTCTAGTATGATCCTCATGACCCATATTAGTCCTATCATGAGCCATATGAACCATATGAAGGGTATACAAAGATTTATCATTAGTATGAAATCTCATACTAGTCTTATAACATCCCTCATGAATCTTGTTATCCTCTTAACCAGCCTAATCAAGTCCCAAAACAATCCATCTCAAGCTTAAAAAAAACTCTATTTGGCTATGACAAATAGATGATAAGCATAGATACCGAGAAGAGCTATGGAAAGGAGGTTTGTAAACATGAAATTTAGAACATGAGAACAAATTTAAGACATAGGAGGTCTAATAGTAAGCATTGAAGAAAGGTTGGTGGTTTATGAGAAACCTAAGGGTCATCATTTTTATCAGTATGTTCCCATAGAGCTACCATTTTCCCTTTGTGATCAGAAAACTAATACTTATCACAACCCTCAATAGTCAATCCAAACCTTTTTTAGCTTTCCTACTTGGAAGTCTATCTAAGAGAGGTCTCATAAAGTTGAATAAATTTGTTGAAAAGACTAATTTTTAGATTTCACAGGTCATACATAAACCTACATCTTCAAGTTTGTAGGGAGATATCTCTAGTGATTTAATCTATGGTTTTGAGGCTAATTTAGCCAAATAGATTGAGCTTGCAAATCAACATATTCACTATTCAATGGAAGTTGCAAAGGAAACATAGCAAAAAGTTCCTTCTTTCACATCCATGGCTACCAAAAATATAATTCAAGAAGTTTATAAACCCAATTTCATGACTTGGAATCAAATACAATAGTCCAGAGAGAAATAAGTACATTCAAGCATGCTTCAAGGTGCTAAGTTTAAAACCAAACTAGATATCATTCATCCTCCACTCATTTCTCCTCAGAAGCTAAATTATTTTCCTTCATGGAAATACATTCAAGAAAATGTGCAACAAAGAGATGAGGTGAAGGTGATCCAAGAAGAGCATCCTCATGAGTACAATTCAGTATCTATGGTTAGTACTGTGGACCTCTCTCATTTTATTGAATACTTTCAGGGATCTACCATGATATTTTTAGAGAAAGAACCTCTTATTTGTGAGGTAAATAAAGAAGATGTAGCCAAAGAGATAGAAAATGAAGGTGACTTGAATGATCAAAAGGAAGAAATCATTATTAAGACACCACTTGGAAATGACAAGAATGATTCCATCTTTCATAATCTCAAAGAAGATGAGATATGTGCTAAGTTACAAGTAGAATAACAAGTGTAATAAGAATAAGTATTAAGTATGCAACAATAAGTTGTTTCTCGTAAGTCTCTTGATCATATATCAACTATCCCACCTCAAAAATCTACTTAAGAACTTGTTGAATTGACTATTGATGAATGTAAGCTAGCCAAAGAGGATATGATTAAAGGTAACTATGATGATTTATGGTAGAAATATATGGATATTTTTAATGAATAGAAAGCTTTTTAGGGTCTCACACTTCCCATAGAATATCTTAAAGACCAACTAGTTATTGAATCTATCCATTTTGGCTCACAATAAGAGCAAATTCATGAAGATGAGAAGAATAAACAAGTGTTGTCTAATCTAGTATCTCAAGTCATTATTACTAAAAAAATTATTAATTTCTACCCTTTAACATGATTAAAGAGTTACAAAATATCAATCATGAAGATTTGGATAAGTTACCTATCCATGAGGAGTAGAATCAAGGTACAATGGAAGAGATATTAGATCATTAACATCTCATAAATGAATAAGAATTGAAGATGTTCTTAAAAATTACATAGATATAGGATATTAATGGTTGGGTCTTGGATCCATACCTTCAATCAATGTACTTTAGAATGGAGGTTGGAATCCTAATTACATCATCAAGAAGACATGAACATCTATTTTCTCTTATATGACAAATACATTTCAAATTTCTATGGTGCATCAAATAATTTTCCATTTGATCATAGAATAAAGATTCTTATTTTAGGTTGGTAGGTTTATTTTATTCCAATAAGTGATTAACATAGGTATCAATCTACTTCCCTTTCATTGTTTTCCTATTTTCCTTAGGTTAGGTGTCTTTTATTTCTAGTTTAGTTATTATTTTCCTTTAGTCTTATTGCATCACAGTCAAAAAAGGTGTCTCAAAGCCCAAAAAAGTCTATTTGACAATGGAATTTGGTGAGTTATTTTAATGATTAGGTTGGTCAAGCTAGCTGAGTCACTAGAAATGTTTACCATTTTGGCCCACATACCAAGCTTTACCTAGACCTAGAGAGAAGCCTAGCAAGGTCCCAATTGAAGAAATATCAAATGGCTTATAAGAAAGATAAACATTACAAATGGAGGGATCCAATTAGGTCCTCTTGATGTTTATAAGAATTCATAGTCTTGAAAAGGAGGAAAAAGCCTTAAGAGTTCATTATAACCTTGAAGGTTGAAAGGAGGATCAATTTGGCAAGTTTAAGGAGCTAGACTGTTACTAAGACATCATGCAAAAATGAATAAACTAGTTCACTTGTGCATTTTATAAAGTTTGATTAGGAATCCTCATGAGATAAAGGATTATAGTGCCATAGATTCCTTCATGCCAAGATTATATCCTACAAATTTCATGTATTGGCAAGTTCTCTACCTTGAGTTATAAGCATTCAAAGTTGAACTTGTAGAATGGAATGTTCATGCTAACATAAAATTTGAGCTTTATAAAGTATCCATTTAGATTCAAAATTCCTTAAATAGGCCTCAATTTGGATAATAATCAATGATGTGCATGAGCTTGTATTCTGACAAGTAGATCTAATGGTGAACACTAGGGTCAAACATGTCAAATGGTCTATGCTTTAAAATACTTAAAAAGTTATGTTGACACAAGAAATTGCACCCAGTGGTAGGGAGTCAAACTCCTACCTTCTCCTCACAACATGGAAACTCTCCTCTCACCTGTGGGACCAGCAAAGCTAGAGGAGAGAGTCTCTAGATAAGGGCTAGCTCCCTTTGATGCATCGTGTTGTTTCCATCAAAAGTTAACAGGTATATATATAGGTATATAAAAAAAGGGGGGGTGAAAAGGGAGAAAAATGTAGGAAAAAAAACCTACTCTGAAGAGGCGATGCACCAAAATAGGTCAACCTTCACACATCCACTCTTAGAACTAGACAAATATGTACATACTCTACACATTTGGCAAAAAGGACTAGGCTGCAAAAGACTGGCAGGGAGGCTTTCATGAAAACACAGGAGATAGAAAATCACTGAGGTGCTGTGAAATGCACACTGTAAGTGACTCCTTCTATTTTGGTCTTCTCAAATGTTAGCTCTTCTCCTTTTAGCTGCAGAAATGGTGCCTTGTAGATAACAGGTCTGCTGGTGTTAAACCTACGAGAGCATCAAGAAACAATGACTGGACATAGGCAAACACTCAAAACATACTCTAAAAATATCTATCCATATGGAGGTAAAAACTACATTTTATTTGATTCAGGTGAAATTTTTCTAGGGCTACACCTTTTCAAAAGTGGAAGAACCGATCCTTCTCAAAAATGAGAAGTTACAATATATAGAAGAAAGGAGAAAGAAACTTTGCACTTCTTTGACAAGTTGGCCTATCGCATCCCATTGGAAAGAGGAAAACACTGTTGTGTTGTCATCATTCTAGAGGAAGCCTACTGGAACCATGCTGTATAATCACCAAATTTGACTTTGACATTCGAGATTTAATGTGGAAGCAAGGGTCATGCCTCTTTTCTACCAATAGATGAAATTTATCCCCTTTTTTAAATGCACGGGCCATGCTACTTCCTGTTGTGCCATTTGAGGATTAACAAGCAATAAATCACCTTTTCCTACCACTTGGACCACCTTGTCACTTCAGCACCATGTCATTTCTCCTTGCTTGTCACTTTGTCAATTTGTCTTTGTCTTTCTTGTCTCTTCTGGCTTAGTTGGCCCCCTAGGGGTGAACTTTTAGCAGGTCGCTGCATTTTTGGCTCTTAATAATGCTTTATCAACTGGAAACAAAGGCCATTTTATTCTACTAAATTTGATGCTCAACCAGCCATCGAGCTTTGAAAATCAATGGATATTCCATCATCTTGAAATTAATGGCTTCTTAGGCATCATCACTTGAGAACCAATGGCTAAACCATTCTGCTAAACTTGATGTCCACCGGGACGTCATCAGGTCTAGCTAAAATGTCATCAAGTCCATTGCCACGTCAGTCGGTCAATGTGGCATCCTTTTGAGCACTTCTCTATCTTGAAAATTTCTTGGCACCTATCCCTTTGAAAAGTCCTTGGACTCAGCCAGAAGTCCCCCGCAAGGGCACCTACCCTTTAGGGAACTTTGGTGGGTCCCTTTATTGCTTTGAACTACCCTTCCGAGCTCTTGTGGGCAAATTATTCATGGAAAATTTCCTCAGGTAAAAACCTTGGGTCACTTTGCTATGTATTTCCATGGACAAAATGTCTACGGGCAATTCTCACAGAGAAATTGTTCATGGAAATTTTGTCTGATGATTCCTTCGACCAATTAAACTGTGCCTAAATCTTTGAAAAGTCTTTGAAGTGTCCACCCTCCAAAGGGTACTTTGACCATTGACTACCCTTCGGCTTGGGGCATACCTTTGAACCAGGTTGTTTAACCAAAAAAGGTTCAATGGTTTAAAGGTTTAACCAAGCATGCCAAATTCCCAAGGCCAAGCCCGATGCTTTAAACCAAGCCATTGAACTGAACCCGTTGAACCAAAAAGGTTCAATGGTTCAACTAAGCGTGCCGATGAACCAAAAGGCATAAAAGCTGATGAACTCTTTTGCTTTGAACTACCATGTTGAATCTTTGACTTAAACCAAGCCTGTTGAACCAAAAATTGGTTCAATGGTTTGGTTCAACCATTATTGAATCAAGATTTTGAATTGAGCAACCTTGAACTAAAACATGAAATTGCAAACTCAAAAATGACTAGTTTTGAAGCGTAGGGGAAAAAAAGGTGACCACAATTTTGCCTGCAGGCAAAAATTGGTCAACAAATGGTGACTCATAGGGGAAGCATGCCTGCTATGCTTAAAACTAGTTGCCTTAAAATCCATTGGGTGCGGAGTTAGATGTAGTGATGAAATAATTATCAACAACTCGAAAGATTCAAGAATCAAACATGAAGCTTTACCGCACACACAAAGGGAAACACACAAGGCTAAAAAAACACTACCTATGCAACTACACTTAGGGAAAATAGAAAAACAACTGAAAACAAACTATTATATACAGCTAACTAGGAAAACTCACCTCCCTCCTAAATCAAAAGGAAAATTTATTGAGTCCCCTAACTGGCAAGAAGACTTATGGTGCCAGGAAAGTATCTGAATAAAAAAAGAAATGGTGACTTGATCTTCTTGCCTATCACCTACATTGGTTGGTATTAGAGTGGATCAAAATCAAACATGCCTTTGACATATATGTATTATGTTTGTCCTTGAAAGCCTGTTGAATGTTGGTCCCTGATATAGGTGCTCCTCACTAAAAAATCAATGGCTGCTGGCTCATTGCCATAAGCCCCTTGGTCTACACAATTCTTTTGCATTATATCATGGTCTGATTTATTTCCTTTTGTCTCATGAAAAACTCTATCAGACTCATCCTCTACTTTCTCTTGGCCTTCTTGAAGAAGGGTGACTGTGGTGATGTCTAAAATGGGCTCACAAAAAGATTGCTCATCCCACAAAACTTCACTTCCCTATTCATAGCTCACTTCTTCAAGGCATTCCTCCAGGAAGATAGGCCTCTCCTTTCCCTCCTTGTTGATCAGGACTTCTAGATTTTCAAAAATATTCTTTTGATTTTCCTCTAACTCAAGCTCTTCAATGTAGTTGACCTCATCATAGAAACAACAAGGAAGTTTATCAAATAGAGGAGAAGAGAGCTTACCATGCATTTGTTCCTCTTCAAATTGCTGGAACATGTGCATATATGCAAGACCTACATCTTCTCCACTATTGATAAGGTCTTCACAAGGAGCATTAATGATGATTTCTTCTTCATTGTCACTCATGACAACTTCTTGAAGAGCTACAGATTAGATCTTTTGCTCCTCACTCACCTCCTACAGAACATGTTCTTCCTTTAGAAGAGGTGAAGTTGAGAAAACATGTGGAAGAGGAGGCAGTCCTTGAGCTAGAATTGAATGATTCTCCTCTCTCCACTTGATTAGCACTTCATCAATATCAGGTGCAGCCTGATAACTCTCTTGGACATGTGTAGGTGGGGTGTGTTCAGACATAGAATGTGTTGTTTGGTCTAAATTGTCCATCACGCATTGGCTAAGGAATTTTTCTTTGGATTCCAACTCTGTAATTCTTTTGGCCAGATCTTCTTGGAAAAGCTTTTCCTAGAGGCTGCTAGTATCATCATAAGCAGGCACAACTTCAGCTTATTCAAGGTTTTGAGGAAAACCTTGATTTTCTTCTTCTTTTCTGCCCCATGATTCTACTATTCCTCCCCAGCATAGGATCTCTGAATTAAAATTTTGCTCCTGTGAATAGGCAGCAACTTTGTTATCTCCAAGGTCCTTAGGTTCCTCCACAAGGTCTAAAAATTTCATCTCTTCTTCAAGAAGTAGCTTTATCCTAGCCTCTAAATCTTCAATTTGCTTGGCTAGGTTGTCCTGAAAGAGTCTTTCTTGGAGATGACCAGCATCATCTTGTTGAGTAGGATCAGCTTTGAAAGAGATGCACTAGTTCATGGCATTCCCCCAAGTGGAAAATTTGCAATCTAAGGAATTTATAAAGTTCATTTCCATGGGAGGTTGTTCTGATATCATCTGATGTTGGAAAGCCAGGTGCACTGGGTTGGGAGCAAGTATATTTGATAAGCTGGAGCGAGCAAGTGCAATGTGATAGAAAGGATTTGGTGCAAAAGAGGGGGCTTTTTTCAAAATATGAGGGGGTGCACAAGGTTGGCTGCCTTGAAAAGATGGATTTCTCCATTTTGTTACCTCCTCTTCCATGGATTATACAGTCTGTGTTTGCCTAAACAAACATTCCTCTTCATACATCAGCTCTTGCTGATATCTATACTGCTCTTCTAGCCTATTAATTTCCATTGTCTGCCTCTCAAATTCCAACATCACCTCCCTTATAGTTGTTGGGAAACTAGGAGAGATACTTGAGGTGATTCTCTAAAAATTTTGAGTCTGATCAAAGTCATATGAAGGAACACAAGACCCATGATTATGCACAAAAGAATTATACATAAAAAAAATGATTTTTGAATGGCACTAGGTTGCTTAACCAGCAGATTCAACTTGGATTCACCATTAGTGTTTGATGCAAAGCCTCTAAAGGCTGGTTGGTTGAAGAACACACCAAAAATTCTTCAACTGTTTGGACAAAACCTATCTTAGTTGGTCCCATCGAGCGTGCCAAAACTATTGACATAAGAAATTGCATCTAGTGGCAGGAAGTCAAAATCCTACCTTCTCCTCACAACATGGAAACTCTCCACTCACCTGTGGGACTAGTGAAGCTAGAGGAGAGAGTCTTTAGATAAGGGCTAGCTCCTTTTGATGCATTGTGTTGTTTCCAGCAAAAGTTAATAGGTATATATATAGGTATATAAAAAAGGGAGAAAGATGCAAGAAAACAAACCTACTCTAAAGAGGTGATGCACCAAAATAGGTTAACCTTCACATATCAACTCTTAGAACTAGACAAATATGTACATACTTTACACATTTGGCAAAAAGGACCAGGTTGCAAAAGACTGGCAAAGAGGCTTTCATGAAAACATAGGAGAGAAAATTACTAAGGTGCTGTGAAATGCACACTATAAGTGACTCCTTCTATTCTAGTCTTCTCAAATGTCAGCTCTTCTCCTTTTAGCTACGAAAATGGTGCCTTGTGGATAATAGGTCTGCTGGTGTTGAACCTATGAGAGCATCAAGAAACAATGATTGGACACAGGCAAACACTCAAAATATACTCTAAAAATATCTATCCATATGGAGGTAAAACTACATTTTATTTGATTCAGGTGAAATTTTGCCAGGGTTGCACCTTTGGAAAAGTGGAAGAACTGATCCTTCTAAAAAATGAGAAGTTACAATATATAGAAGAAAGGAGAAAGAAACTTGGCGCTTCTTTGACAAGTTGGCCTGTCACGTCCCATTGGAAAGAGGAAAACAGTATTGTGTTGTCATCATTCTAGAAGAAGACTGTTGTATAATCACCAAATTTGACTTTGACATTTGAGCTTTAATGTGGAAGCATGGGTCGCACCTCTTTTCTACCAATAGATGAATTGTGTCTCCTTTTTTAAATGCATGGGCCATGCTACTTGTTGTTGTGCCATTTGGGGATTAACAGGGAATAAATCACCTTTTCCTACCACTTAGACCACCTTGTCACTTTTGCACCATGTCATTTCTCCTTGCTTGTCACTTTGTCAATTTGTCTTTGTCTTTCTTGTCTCTTCTGGCTTAGTTGGCCCCCCAGGGGCAAACTTTTAGCAGGTCATTGCATTTTTGGCTCTTGATAATGCTTTCTTAGCTATAAATAAAGGCCATTTTATTCTACTAAATTTGATGCTCAACTGGCCATTGAGCATTGAAAATCAATAGATATTCCATCCTCTTGAAATTGACAGCTTCTCAAGCGTCATTGCTTGAGAACCAATGGCTAAACCATTATGCTAAACTTGACGTCCACCGGGATGTCATCGGGTCCATTGCCACGTCAGTCAGGTCCACGTGGCATCCTCTTAGGAACTTCTCTATCTTGAATTTTTTTTGGCACCTGTCCCTTTGAAAAGTCCTTAGACTCAGCCGAAAGTCCCCCGCAAGGGCACCTACCCTTCAGGGAGCTTTGGCAGGTCCCTTTTTGCTTTGAACTACCCTCCCAGGCTCCCACGGGCAAATTGTCCACAAATAATTTCCCTAGGTAGAAACCCTGGGTCACTTTGCTATGTATTTCCATGGACAAAATGTCTATGGGCAATTCTCATGGATAAATTGTCTATGGAAATTTTGTTCGATGATTCCTTCGACCAATTGAACTGCGCCTGAATCTTTAAAAAGTCTTTGAAGTGTCTGCCCTCCAAAGGGTACTTTGACCATTGAATACCCTTCAGCTTGGGGCATACCTTTGAACTGAGCTGTTGAACCAAAAAAGGTTCAATGGTTCAAAGTTTTAACCAAGCACACCAAATTCCCAAGGCCAAGCCTGACACTTTGAACCAAGCCACTGAACTGAACCCATTGAACCAAAAAGGTTCAACGGTTCAACTAAGTGTGCTGATGAACCAAAAGGCATAAAAGCCAATTAACTCTTTTGCTTTGAACCACCACGTTGAACCTTTGACTTAAACCAAGCTCGTTGAACCAAAAATTGGTTCAACAGTTTGGTTCAACCATTATTGAACCAAGATTTTTAACTGGGCAGCCTTGAACTGAAACATGAAATTGCAAACCCAAAAATGACTAGTTTTGAAGCGTAGGGGAAAAGAAGGTGACCACAATTTTGCATGTGGGCAAAAATTGGTCAAGTTACAAGTTGGATGAGATCTAATGGTGTGTATCTACTGAGCAGAGATCTAATGGTGCGAGCTCAAATAACAAGAAGGTGGGTCCAAAAAAATAAATGATTAGTATCCAATCTACTAAAGATATAATAGTGCATAATTATTGATAGGAAAATGGTCCCAATGAGATCTATGATACACATTCACTCATACATCTTGATCCAATAGTGTGAATGAAAGTCAAGGAGATAGAGAAGTTGAACCAAAGGATAGATTTCATTCATACCAAGAACATCTATGATATGTTAGAGGTTAGAAAGTTAAGATCTGATAGTAGGGATCTATGGGACCAATAGAAATAAGATAGTTTAGAGAAATCTAATTGGTTTGAGTTGATATTCAATGGCCAAAGTCAAACCTACAAAGTTTTCCTATTGGAATTTGAAGGAGTAGATTTCGACTAAAATAAGCAAAATCATTGAGTTGAGTTTAAGCATGGTCCAATTTTAACTAGAGCTAACATTTTGAAGGATGCCAATAAGGTAGAGATGTAGAATTAAATGACTTCATCGCCATCACCAAATACATGAAATTGACCCTTCTTTTCATTCTTGCATGCCATGATGAACTAGTAAAGAGCAATTAGCACTAGGATAAAACTCTAACAGATTGATCCAATCATTGTAACTACATCAACATTGGAACTCAACTTAGAATAACTTGATCTCACTATTACAATCATAAGGTAGCATCAATGATGGAATAATGTAAATATTTAATGGTTTGAAGTGACTTGAATCAATCAAGAAACTTGAATGAGCATAAGTGCAGAGGTAATTGTAATTATAGTTCAAATTGAGTTGAACTCATTGATTTATTTTTTAGAACCAAATCTTTCTCTCTTTCTTCCCTTTCATCTATAAATATAAACTTTGAGATATTAATGAACATATCTTAAGCTAGTATGATGAGACTTTACTAGAAATTGTATTTTGCACCTCTTGGAGTAAAGAGAAAGGTATTTACAATGTTTTTCATCTATGTTTATTATTATGTGTGTATGTGATATGAAAATGTGGTCTAATATTCCGTTTGTAGGTCTGAATTCAACCTAAATACTAATAAATTTTCCTTGTAGGTCATATAGTGTGCCATAGCTTTAATGTCTTAGGCATAGGGTGGATTGCTAGTTATAATGAAGCCTTGTCTTTATTTTCCCCCAACCTTAGTTAGATTTACATTTATGTGAATTATTGTTGCTTGGAAGCTATAGTAAACATTTCATTATTTCTATTTATAGCCCACTAGTGTGCTAATGAGTTCAATTTTGAGAGTAGATATTTAAACTTCGGTGCATCACCACATGTTAGAATAGGTTTTAATTTATGAAATATCTAGACTCTTTTCACCCCAACTTATTTATGTCTTAGAAAGAGAGGTCCAAATTATCATATCTAAGGAGCTAGTCTCATTAAAAACCCTAGATTTTTTACCCAAATATAGGTAACCCACAACCTAGGGTCATTCCCCATTTTGGACTAGGTTTGAAAAAAAATCTTGAACAATTCTATTTTTAGCTAGGGTGTAACCTAAGTCTCCAACATAAACATTTAGCCATAAATTTAGCATCATCATGCCATAAACTAGGCAAAAATAGTGTCTTTTCAATGATACCTAGATGAGCAAAATGAGGTGTTGTATGCACTTATTTTAGCAATAAATTATGCAAGTCTTATGACTTGGGCACATAATTATTTTTCTTATGCTTTAACATGTCATCATTTTCAATGTGAAAATATTCTCATCTTCCCAAGCAACATTTATTTCAGTCAATAGATCCCATTGGACCAAAAGTTTTGAAATATCTCTATTTTGTAGTATAACATTGTGATTGTCCAGGATCCTCATTGGTTTTAACTACATCTTTTCTTATTATAAAACCTAAATGTTTTTTTAATCCAAGACATATGAAGGATTACATACATACTTTATTATTAAAGTAACATGAAAAACATCATGAATCCTAGACAAAAAGGAGAAAGGGTTGGCCAATATGAAACAAGGATAATATTTTATAGATTTTCAAAGGGTTTGACAAAATATTGATCCAACGTAGAAGATTTCCTAAACCTAATATAACTCTTCTATAGTCTAACACATATAAACACATTCTCACCAACATTACATTCTAGGGGTGTTCTCTTTAAATCTGCATATCTATTCTACCTATCTAAATAAACCTTCAAATTTTGATAGATCAATGCCATTTAATTATAATACTCTTTGAAAATATTATGTATAGTAATGTTTCTATTTTCTAGTCTATCCCATTCGAGAGTTCAACATTTACACCCATATAGAGATTCAAATGGATCCATTTTAATCACACAATGATAAGTGTTGTTATATACAAATTCAATGAAATGTAGGAAATCTTCCCACTTACTTTTTTATCCATTACATTCATTCTTAACATATATTCAACAACTTGGCTATGTCTCTCCATTTCACCATCAATTTTTAGGTGATATAATGAGTTGAAGTTTTACTGAGTTCCAAATGTTGAAGTAGATTTTTTCTAAAATCTTGAAGTAAAAAACTTATATCAATCATAGATAATGACTTCCAACATGCCATGTAATTTAAATAATTATTTAACAAAATTCTCTACAAATATGGAAGCATCATCAATCATATTCCTAGCTATAAAGTGATGAAATTTTGTGATTTTATCAATCACAACCAAAATAGTTTCATGCTTACTACATGACATTGGAAAACTATCAATGAAATCAAACGAAAGAATAACCCACTTACCTTGTGGAATTTCATGAGGATAGAGAAAATCTAATGGGTAATAATGTTTAACTTTCACCCAATAACACTCCAAACATTTATCCATAAATTAAAGAACATCATGCCTTAAACCAAGCCAAAAATAATTTTATTTAATGTCACATGTCATCTTCATGACACCTAGATGAGCAAAATGAGTTGTTGTATGCACTTATTTTAGAAATAAGTTGTGAAAGAATCTTGACTTGGGAAAATAAATTTTATTCTTATGCATTAATAGGTCATCATTTTCAATAAAAAAATTAGCAAATTTCTTTGCTAAAGGCTCATCATCTAAACCTATTCTTACTTCTTGGTAGAATTCATCAAGTGGTTATTCTAAAATAGTAGTTCTAAAATTTCCTTGCAAAATAGATAAGTCAGTGAGATATGTGTATCGACTAAGATAATTAGCAACATGATTCTCCTTAAATTTCACATAATCAATGTCTATATCAAAATTTCTCACAAATTCCAGCCATCTACACTAGTGAGCATAAACATCATCCTATGAAAACAAATATTTCAGGATACAATGATCAATTTTAAATTTAAAATGTTTACCCAAAAAAAAAGTTTTCATTTATTAACAGTATGCATAATGGTAACAATCTCTAAATCAAGGGTGGCATAATTTTTATCATGCTCCTTGATCTTGTGTGACTCATAGGCCATAACCTTATCATCTTTTGCAAAAATTACACCAAAACCTTCTTTAGAGGATATATCTCAGATTTGAAAATTATCATTAGGATCTAAAATAATAAATATAGGTTTTATTGTTAACATCTCTTTAAGATTCTTAAAATCCTCTTCACATTGTGAAATCCAAACAAACTTATTATTCTTACACTTCAATAAATATATTAGTTTGGCCAAGAAGGAAATTTTTTCCAAAAATCTTATGTAATAACAAGCCAAGCCCATAAAGTTGCATACTTTACATATGTTTATAGGGCATGACATTATTATATAAATTTAATCTTATCTAGGTCTACATCAATGCCATATTTGGATATAATATGTCCCAAACAATGTATTTCATACTAGAAAGGAACATTTATGAATCTTTCCATAAAGCTTATGCTACCTTAGTCTTTACAAGACTAAATGTAAATATTACTCATGCTTAATTGTATTATTAGAATAAATAAATATATAATGAAGGAAAAAAAGAAAAAACTTTTCTAAATAATCCCTAAACACACTATTCATAAGATTCATAAAGGTAACAAGTACATTTATCAACCCAAAGGGCATTACCATGAACTCGTAATGACCATAATGAGTATGAAAAGTTGTTTTGTGGATATCCTCTTCCTTTATTCTTAGTTGATGGTAACCTGATCTCAAGTCAATCTTTGAAAATATTATTGCACCCTTCATTTGATCAAACAAATCATCTATCCTTAATAAAGGATAACATTTTTTAATTGTGAATTTATTCAGTATGTGATAGTCAACACACAACCTAAGCATGCTAGATTTATTATTCATGAAAACCATAGGATCACCCTAAGGGGACACACTTAGTCTAATACTTCTATATTCTAATAGATCTTGTAGATAAACTTTTAATTCTTATAGATCAGCCACATTAATGTGGTAAGGTGATTTAGATGTAGGGGAAACACTAGGAATAACATCAATGGCAAAGTCAAATTCATGCCTAGTAGGAAATCTAAGCAATTTTTTAAGAAAAACGTCTAAAATTTCATTTAGAAATGGAAAATATTGGTAATTAACTTCTTTTTCAGGTATTAGCTATTGTATATTAAGAACATAAAACTTACAACCTTTGTGCATAGCCTTTTTTAGGTACATGACTAAAATTAGCTTTTGTGCCTTAGGTTTGTGAATTCCTTGGATTTTTATAATTTTTCCCAAGTCATCATAACATTGCACAAATTTATTAAAACAATTAAGTATGTATTTTTGGTGTTTCCACCAATTCATTCCCATAATTTAATCCTAAGACCCAAAAGATACTAAAAATATATTTAATTTATTTCTAAAAACACCTAATTGAAGCTCCATTTGTTCTAAGCATTCATAAATTAACACCCTTTTGATTGTACCAAACTCAACCCCAAACCTTATCTTAAACTAAGATGATTAATTTTACATTTATCAACAATAAAAAAATAAATTAAACTATATGTTTCCCTAGAATCAATCATAGTTTAAACAAAAAAACCAACTATACCTCTTGTTTTAATAGGAGTGGCTAGAAAATCAACACTCTGATTATCTACAATTGCATATAATTGGTGATTAGTTGATTTACAAAGTTTTAAATTAGGATAATTATTATGGTAGTGATTATCTCCACATTCCCAACATATAATAGTCCTCTATGGTGATAATGGTCTAGTGTTTACCCCAATTGAAGGTATATTCTGATTAACTTAGTTCAGATTTTTCTTAAAAGTCCCTATTTTAGGAGAATTCTAGATATTAAAATTCTTAATTTTCCCTTGAAACTTGTTCAAACCACTATTTCTCATTTTAAATCTATGATTCAGATCATATTTCATGAAATTATTGGGTGAAGGAGAAATATTCGTAGCTTTAGGTTATTATCTATTTATTTTAAAATCTTGTCTCTCTTTCTACTAATACTTTTCTTTTTCTTCTGCCTGATGAGAAGATTCAATGGAAGCTACCAAGGTTTTTGGGTTGGTCATATTAATATCATGCATCAATATTTATTTTATACCCAACTTTAAAATTTTCACTTTAGTCTCCTCATTGTTCATATAATTCACATGATGCAATAGATTTAAAAACTTTTTCTCATATTTAGTTACAATCATGTTTTCTTGCTTTAATAACAAAAAATTAATTATTTTTTACTCCTTAAATTTGGCACTAAGATACCTCTATCTAAATTACTACTAAAAAATATTCCAAGTAAGCATTAAATATTTTGTAAAGAACATAGTTGATTCCACCATAATTTTACATCTCTAACTAGTTGATAAGATGCTACCCTTGCCTTCACATTTGAGGTCATATTATGGAGACTGAAATATTTATATAAGTACACTAACCATACATCAATTGAATCACCAAATTTCTCACCTAAATAAGTAGGTGGTGAAATATTTTTGAGTTCCTTGATGATGGGGTCAACCACCATCAACAATAACTCTTGAAGTACTTGCTCACCTCCTTTCCCTTCAGATAACATGGTAACTCTTCTCAAGAAACACCCTCAATGTTGTTCAATTTTCATTCTTGATTTCTTAATTTACTTTATAGAGAATTTAAGGCTATTAAAATTTTATTGAGGACTTATTCCTGATTATTAGTTGGATTAATCCCAACAAGATTAGCATTTTGATCCTCAATATTACTACCAGTATTGTTAAGAGGTGGTTACTCTCTAACTACTTGACATTTTTAGCTTCATTCCTTTCACCTCTACCTCTACTCCTACCTCTACCTCTACCTCTACCTCTACTTGAGTGAACATTACCTTGGTTATCCTTATTGTCAACACCACTAGATCATGTTCTAACCATCTTGAAGTGGATAAAAAAAATAAATTAGGTAGATTTAAAAAAGATAACATCTTCTCCCAAAGTTCCCTAGAGTAAAAAGCTTAGCCATAATTGTGTTATGATAAACACAGGTAATCAACTAAGTTCAAAAATTACTAAAGTATACTATTAAGAAGTTATTTATCTAATCTATATGAAGATTATAATGTATTAGTGTAATCAATGTAAAATTATAAACTCTAATATGTATACTCCCTCTATGGTCTTCCTAATAGGGCCATTTGCCAATTTTTAGCACTACCTGAGTGCTTGAACTTGGCATAACATAGTCTACACTTTAGCCTATCAAACTAGGTGGCCTCTAAGCCAAGGTCAATAGATATATAGTTATTAGTATCAAATAAAGATAATACAAAAATGTTTTAATTTAAAATAGACGAATCATCATACTAATCTTACGTATTCAATGATTTACATAATTTTGTGAACCACAAATATTAAAATCCCTTATGATTTCTAAAATTAATACAATGCAAATCATTTGAAACACTTAAATATTTCATATTTTAATAAGACTAATATTATTATTTAGTGATATCCACTTAAATATTATAATTATGGTCTTTAAATTAGGGACCACCACACCATAAATTTACCTTTTATAAAGTTTCATAGTTAGTGAAAAAACATCTACTACTCATGAATATGTTAACCTTTAAGAATTAGATAAGACTTCTTTATTCACATTGATGATGGACATCACCACACAAGTGGATATCACACAATTACAAAGTTTAACACTATGACCAAATCAAAATTTTCACATGCATTATGACTTAACCATCCCATAGGTCTTACCATACAGATCAAATCCTATGTTCAACCTACTTGTCATGTGGTATATTACACTTGCATGTTTATTGAGTATTTAGATATTAAATAAAATCTTCATAATAAATTTAATGTTTCAATAATCATGCCTATCTTTCACATTGAAAAAACTTAAAAATATCACATGGGCTTACCTTCTTAGCCTTAGTTTCAAGGAAAACAACACTTATCCAAAGCTATGACATAGTCTACAATTTTTTATATATTTTACTTATGGTTCTATAAACAATAAGTCAAATCTTGAGCAAACCTTTACTTGTTTATGCTTTAATGTGCATGACAGCTATAATAAGTTTGTACTTATTTATTTTACTTACTCTTTGCATT
This sequence comes from Torreya grandis, assembly GCA_037957365.1. Lineage (NCBI taxonomy): Eukaryota > Viridiplantae > Streptophyta > Pinopsida > Cupressales > Taxaceae > Torreya > Torreya grandis. The sequence goes on from JARHVA010002785.1 coordinate 1,920,325, forward strand.
TGGTTTCTTATGCAAATAATATCAAAATGAATTCAATCAACATATACATTTTTATTAGACCCTACTATGATTACCATGTATCAAAATATGTCATTAGCTAAAAATAATGAGCATATAGCTATCTAGTGTTTTGATAGTTTCCAAATGAAATTATTAGTTAAAAATAATATTAAACTAACATGTGAAGCCAACCTCATTTTATGTTTTTGATCAAAGTTATTATATATAACTTAATAATTCTAAATAATACTCATGCCTTTGTACAGTAACTCTACAACTAATTATCAAACATATTAACAACATTGAGACATCTACGCACACCAATATTCATGATAACAATATATAACCACATTAGTAATTGATACTAATCTACATAAATATAATAATTAATTATCATGACTAAATGAAAGAAGTTCCAATAATTAGCATTATAAATATTAAAAGGCTTTAATACCATCATGCATTGATAATCATGCTTATAATTTATTTGAATACTTTAATCAAAATAATAACTTTCTTATTCAAAGTAATATTAGAACATAATATACTTAATCATTAATACAAAATATAATGTGTCCTAAATTCATCACTAGACCATTGGAGTTAATGATTCAAAACATTAAACCTATTGATAACAAACCACTATCTAGACATTATTCAACGTAATAAACAACTATATATAATTAAGATCAATATGCACATAATAATATTATTTTTTAAGTAAATGATCTTTATTAAAAACATAATGATTAAATAAATTAGACTAAGCATTAACTAATAATCATTTCAAAATAAATTTTAATTAAAACATTGATATACTAGGTACCAATACATATTTTTACTACAAGGAGGATCATTTTCTTGTTTAAAATTCATAGTTAAATCATAAAACCCAAAAAGTTCATAAAAATAGAATTTGGATCTAAAGGTGATTCCATTTCACATGCAAAAAAATTATGTATAATTTGAATCAAATGTGCACCCTTATAGCCCAATGAGCCTTGCATTAGTGGTCCTAAACAACCCCATCCATTAGTTAGATGTAGAGTTTAACAATAGGGATAATATAGAATGGTAAATCAATAATCAAATATTTTGAGCTTATGAATAAGATAACAAATCTAAAATACTTCAGAATCATCAAAACATTAAAATAATTATTAATCAAATGGTCGTATGATAGTTTATTTGAAGATAAAAATACTTATGACTAGTTTCAATGCTATTGTTTAACATGTGAACAAATCCAATTGACTTTCATGAATCAATAGTGAAATTTTATATCCATCGACTCCAATATTAATATATATACATATATACCATCATGTATTTTAATGATTGAATAATATTGAAGATAAAAACAACTACATTTATCATCATAACTTATCTAAAATAGGTAAACACCAAAAATATTCTAAAATAATTTGACACCAAAAAGAGTCCATACCTAGACCTCATTTAATATCCTTCAAAAAAATTAAAAATAGGAATCATACAACAATAATAAAATTGGTTTTTAACTCATCATTTAACCCTAATTATTAAAATCGACCAAGAATGTTTCTCCATAGAACAACAAATTAAGAGAAGCAAAGTGTCTCAGTAGAAACCAAACATTCATACAAGAATGAAGTTATACATTATGCACAACTAAATACCCATTCAAACTAAAACATGATTTCTTAATTCCATAATAATAGTAAAGACACACTTACAAACAACATAATAAATTAAATTTAAATATGTAGGCCTTTATATACTAGTTCTAACCAAAATGGATTTTCAATAATAAATACCAAAATTCTCACCTATAGTTGACACCAATTTCCATCTTCTTAAAAACATAGCTCAATATTAAAGTAATTGCACACTAATAAAAATGAGAAATAAAACTCAATAACCAATAAATCAAGAATCCAATATTCAAGTAGAACATCATAGAATTCCAACAAGATTAAAACATGAAAGCCATCAATTAAACCTATACCCAAATAGGGTAAGGAAATCAAAATAGGGGATATAAAAATATAAATACTATAATTAAGAGGAGTTGATGAAAATAACCCATTTGAAACTATATATATGGATAAATAGAAGACCATACCACATAGTGACTTTTTTTTGCCCTTCTAAAGTCACAAAAGAAAAACATACAATTATTCACATAATTGAATACCCATTTCATTCCAATAGAGTTAAAAATTTAAATTAAAGTATTAAATAACCCTAATCTTAAACCTTCAAGATTAAATCACACATTCTTGTAAAATGAACTCACAAAATCCCAAATCAAATAGAATAAAACATATGGAAATCAAATCAAAATCCATAAATGCTTAGAAATATACAAATAAAGTTTAACATCGTCACAATTATCATAAGTCTAAGATAATCATAATCGATTATATTCAATATTATAGAAATATAGGTTCACCATTAATTTTATTAACTTCACCATAAACATATAATTTTCATTTGTATTTCAAAACTCCATAATCATGCATAGCAGTTACTAACAGTTCCCTACGCAAAAAAATATAAACCACTTGTTATTCATACCAAAAATGCAGACTATCATGGTATCCAAAATGAAACCTCTATTTTTATTTCACCCCATCAATATCATTTAAAATCTCTATTTTTTAATTAAATAACACATTACTCCTAAATTTTTTCCATTAAAAACTGAAGATGTGGATGGATAAATAAACTCCATTTTCCCTAAAAATTGTAACTACATAACCCAACTCACAATTCAAAACTAGTTCAACTAGGTCTCCATTGACAACCATAGAAAATATATAAACATTAAGTTAGGGTTTGTGTAGAGTGAGCAAAAACAAATAAAAATTAAAGTCTTCAAAGTTAATGGAAAAAACCTTGGGGACTGGGTCATCATGACCTAATTATCTATTAAGGTCATCCCTTCAAAAATTAATCATCAAATAGTCAAAATAATAATCACCCAATGACCTATTCATGGTCCTTTCATAAGGTCAAAGTCTTTATTTAAAACAAAATCAATGAACACTAAGCATACCAACCAAGAAAACACATCACTCAAAGCTAACAGAGAAAACCTTAAGCATAAAGAACAAAATAATAATTTGATTAATCAAGAGTGGAGTGCAAAATAACATAATAAGATCATTGACTATAATTACAATGAATTCAAAAAATTCAAAGTGATCCAAATAATAAATATCCATGCTCATTGAACTTACAATATGGTCAAAAGACTAACACAATCAAAGACTAGTCACATAACAACTTAATAAAGAAGCATAATAAGTCATGAAATATGAATAATCAAATTGATTGGAAAAACACAAATATTAGAATCACTCAAATTAAAATAAAATAAAATAACTCATTGTTACTCCTTTATATCCACTGCTATTGAATTCCATACCCAAAATTAGCTCACTCTTCCTTGTTCCTATAATCACTGAAATGATATGTTGGTAGTATCTAAATATGATACCAATATCAGATATAATCAAGTAATTCAAAACTAAATGTATTCAATCAAAACCAATAAATTATGTAATGAAATAACATTATGAAAATGTGAAATATTCATAACACATAATAACATCTCAATTTATAATCTCATCAATATCCATAATAATAGTTCTTAAATAAATGATTAAACTAATCAACAAAAAAGGTAATTAACATGTTAAACAACAATAATCTAAACAACTAATCAATGCCATAAAAAAATAAATTAGAGTATCAAAACTATGAGGTCATCACATCCCCCCTTCTTAAAGAGGAGTTATCCCAATGACTAAAATAACCAATGATAATGCTTTATGAAAGATTATCATCTTTCCAAGTATCATTTATTTTAGTCAACATATCCCATTAGACCAAAATTTATGAAATATCTATGTTTCATAGTCTAATGCTACGATAGTCCAAGATCCTCACTAGTTTTAATTGAATATTTTATTCTTCCAAAACCTAAGTATTTTTTCCAATCCAAGACATGTAAAGGATCAAGTACATACTTTATTAGTAAAACATAAAAACCATCATGGGTCTTAGATAAATAAGGATGAAAGGCTAGTTTGTTAGGCAACATGGATAATCTTTTACATAATGTTAAAGGGTCCAACAAAGCACATAAATAACTTAGAAGATCTTTTTAAATTAATAGAACTCTTATATGTTCTAACACATAGAAACACTTTATCACCATCATTAAATTCTTAGGGTGTTCTCTTTAAATCTGCATAACTCTTTTACCTATCTAAAGTAGCCTTTAGATTTTTATAAATCAATTCCATTTACTTATCATACTCTTATAAAATATCAAGGCCAATAATGGATCTATTTTATAGGCTATCCCAACCAAAAGAAGATTTGCGTTTATGCCCACAGAGATCTTTAAATGGATCCATTTTAATCACAAGATGATAATTGTTTTTATATGAAAATTCAACTAAATGTAGGAAATATTTCCACTTGATTTGTTAATCCATTACATTAATTCTTAAGATATATTCAAAAACTTGGTTAAGTCTCTCCATTTTACCATTTGTTTATAGGTGATATAAGGAGACAAAGTTTAATTGAATTCTAAACATTGTATTTAAGGTTTTCTAAAATCTTGAAGTAAACAACTTATAGATCAGACATAATGACTTTTGACATGTTATGTAGACAAACTAATTATTTTGAAAAATGCTTTGCAAACATGAAAGCATTAATAATCATATTCTTAGCTGTAAAGTGACCAATTTTTATGAATTTATCAATCACAACCAAAATAGTGTCATGGTTAATGTGTGACTTTTGAAAAATAGTAATGAAACAAGTGAAACAACAACCCACTTACCTTGTGGAATTTAATTAGGATAGAGAAAACCTATAGGATGACAATTTTTAGTTTTCATCTACTGACTCTCAAAAAATTTAGCCACAAAGTTAGCAATAGTGTCTTTTCAGCTTAAGTGTCATCTTCATGATACTTAAATGAGAAAAATGAAATGTTGTATGCACTTTTTTTAGTAATAAACTGTGCAAGTATTATGACTTGGGCATATAAATTTTGTTCTTATGCCTTAACAGGGCATCATTTTCAACAAAAAAATTAAAAAAATATATATATTTTGTAAAGGCTTTTCAACCAAACTTGTTCTTATTTCTTAGAAAAACTCATCAAGTTATTATTCTAAAATAACAGTTCTGAAATTTCCTTGAAAAATAGACAAGACAATGAGATGCAAGCATCTATTGAGAGAATTAACAACATGATTCTTATTAAATTTCACATAATTAATTCCCATATCAAAATTTCTCACAAATTCCAACCATCTCCATTGGCAAGAATTAAGATCATCCTTTGAAGACAAATATTTTAGGCTATGATGATCAATTTTAAATTTAAAATGATTACTTAATAGAAATTGTTTTCATTACTTGAGAGTAGGCACAATGACAACAAGTTATAAATCATGGATGGTTTAATTTTTCTCATTCTCTTTGACTTTTTCATGACATGTAAGCCATGACCTTACCATCATGTACAATAATGCCACAAAAATCTTCTTTAGAGGCATTAACCCATACTTCAAAAAATTTATTAGGATATAAAATAATAAGTACATGTGTTGTTGTTAACATCCCTTTAAGTTTATTGAAAACCTCTTCACACTATGAAGTCTAAATGAAGTTCTTATTCTTGAAATACAATTAATTTATTGTATTAGCCAAGATAGAAACATTTTCCATAAGTCTTCTATAATAACGAACCAAGCCCTTAAAGTTATGTATTTCATTTATGTTTATAGGGGTTGGCCATTCTTGGATAACTTTATTATTATTTGGTTCCACAAAAATTCTATCTTTGGAGATAATATGTCCCAAATAATGTATTTCATACTATAAAAAGGCACATTTAGATAGCTCTCCATAAAGATTATGATGCCTTATTCTTTGCAATACTAAACACAAATGTTGTTCATGCTCAGTTGTATTCTTAGAATAGATCAATATATCATGAAGGAAAAAAATGGAAAAACTTGTCTAAATAATCCCTAAATACACTATTCATAAGATTCATAAATACAATAGGTGTATTTACCAACCCAAAGGTCATTATCGTGAACTTGTAATAACCATATCGAGTATGAAAAGTTGTTTTGTGGATATCCTCTTCTTTTATTCTCAGTCGATGGTCAGTAGATATCAATTCAATCTTTGAAAAGACATGCTCACCCTTAATTTGATCAAGCAAATCATCTATCCTTAGCAAAGGATAATGATTCTTAATTTTGACTTTATTAAGCATGTAATTAGTCAACGCACAACCTAAGTGTGCCATTTTTATTTTCCATGAAAACCATAGGAGCACCCCAAGGGGACATAATTGGTCTAATGCTTACATTATCTATAAGCTCTTGTAAGTAAAATTTTAATTCCTATAGATCAACCTCATTCATGTGGTAAGGTTATTTAGTTGTAGGATTAACACCTAACATAACATTAATAGAAAAATCAAATTCATTCCTAAGAGGAAGTCTAGGTAGTTTTTCAAGCAAAACATTTGAAAATTCATTTATAAATGGAAAATATTGGTAAACAACTTCCTTTTCAATGGTTAAAAACTACATATGAACAACATATAACCTTTGTACACAACATTTTTTAGCTACATGGACAAACTTAGCTTTCATGCCTTAGGGTTGAGAATTCTTTAGATTTTTACAAATTTTCCCAAGTCACAACATTACACAACTTTATTAAAACAACCAATTGTGGATTTTTTCTATTGCAACAAATCCATTCCCATAAAGATATCATAAGACCCCATGGTTACTAATAATATATTTAATTTATTTCTAAAAACACTTAAGTTAAACTCCATTTGTTTAAAGAATATTTTAGATTGGCACCCTTTTGCCTATACTAAACTCAACCTCCCAACCTTCTCTTAAAATAACAGGATTAATTTAATATTTATCAACAAAAAAAGATAAATGAAACTATATGTTTCCTTAGAATAAATAATAATTTAAATAGAAAGATCAATCATTATACCTCAGGTTTCAATATGAGTGGCTTAAAAATCAACATTTTGATTGACTATAGATGCATATACTCAGTGATTAGTTGATTTCCCAAATTTCAACTTAGGATAATTATTATGGTAGTGGTTATCACCACATTCCCATCATAAAATAGTCCTATAAGTTAATAATGGTATTGTGTTTTCCCTAGTCGTAGGTATATTGAAATTAACTTGGTTTATATTTTTCTTAAAAGTCCCTATTGTTGACCAATTTTGCCCATAGGCAAAATCTTGGTCACCTTCTTCACTTTCTTTGTAAGACTAGTTAATTTCAGGTTGCAAGGTCCATCTTCAGGGTTTGATAGTTTCATTTCAAGCATTGACTCGGCCTAATTCATCAGTTGGCAAGTTTAGTGAGTTCAATTTCAAGGGGCATTGTTCCTCAACACTTGGTTCATCCAATTTTAGTTTGTTGAACTGTTGAACCAAAAATGGTTCAATGGGTTCAGTTCAACTGAAAGGTTCATCAGCTCCAGTTCAGCAGTTCATCAGCACACTTGGTTGAACCTTTGAACCGTTGAACCATTTTTGGTTTAACAGCTTGGTTTGACGCGCCTAGTTCAACACCTAGTCCATTGGTTTTCTACATGGCCAAAGGGCTAGCACGTTAAGATAGAATTCAGGATCGGCTCCAATCAAAAGTCAGACACATTTCAAATTAAAAGCCTATGGCTTAACACAAAATACAAAGGGAAGGGGCAGGCAAAATTTCCATAGACTTTTTATCCACGAGAAATGTCTACACACAAAGCCCATGGGGAGCACAAGCAACAAGCCCAAGACATTTCTACAGAATTTTTGTCTGTGGGGAAATGTCTGGAGATAAAAGTCCATAGAGAATATACAAGCCTTGGGAGGAGTCTGCGAAAGATGTATAAGGCCCGACAGACAACAAACCAAATGGGGACCCACCTGAAAGTGGAAGGGTGTTGATAAAATAGTGGGGGGCTAGAAAAATAGCCACAACAAAGAGAAAGTGTTAACCAAAAGGAGCAAAAAGGAAGCAACCCACCAAAAAAGTTCACCTTAGGGGGCAAGAAGGCTAGATAAGACAAAGCAAAGAAGAGACAAGGTAGCCAACATGGTCCCAGTAGAATTTTTGACGTCAGCAATAGTATTTTTCTTCTTCCTAATGGGACGTGATAGCCCACTTGCAAGGAAAAAGCACCAATGAGTCTCCTTGGTTGTTTTTCCATATAATTTTGTGCCTTTGTTCATTTGTAACAATCTTCCACATTTGTAAAAGGGCACAACTCTGTAAAATTTCACCTAGATCAATACAAATGCAATTTTTTTACCTCCATTTGGATAGACATTTATGTGTATACATTGAATGTTTGCTTGTGTCTAGCCATTATCTTTTGATGCTCTCATAGGTTCAACACCAGTAGACTTGCTATCTATAAGGTGCCATTATTGCAGCTAATAGGAGAAGATCAATATTTGAGAGTGAAGGAGCAGAAGAAATTACTTTAGAAGTGTGTGTTTCACAACACCTTGGGTGATCTCTATAGAAGATTTTCCATTAAAGCCTCCCTGCTAGTTTTAACAGCCTGGTCCTTCTACTATGTGCGTAGTGTATCTATGCATTTGTCTAATTTTGAGAGTGGATGTGTGAAGGTCAACCTTTATTTTGGTGCATCGCCTCTTTTAGAGTAGGTAGTTTGTTTTCATGTATTTTCCTCCCTTTTTATCCCCCCCAGTTTATATCTATATACATATCTATATTTTTCACTACCTGAAACAAACATGATGCATCAAAGGGAGTTAGCCCTTATCTAGAGACTCTCCTCTCATGCTTCATCATCCCACAGGCAAGAGAGGAGTTTCCATGTTGCAAGGAGAAGGCAAGAGCTTGTTTTTTTGCCATTGGGTGCACTTTCTTGTGTCAACAATTTTGGCACACCCAGTGGGACCATAGTTTGACAATGCAGTAAAGTATCAGGATTGATGTTGGACCTATTACATTAAATTGAGTTTCTTTAGCATCTGGTGACTCTGAGTTTAATCCATTGGTTAAATAGCCTGGTACCATTAAGACACATTTTTTGGTATGTGTAAATTCCATCATTTTAAGTCATGGACTCTATTTTCTTCAACCAACATGGCTATAATCCTTACTAGCCTTATGGTGATCCTTATCATGCCCAATATGGCAAGTCTCAACCCTACTATGAGCTATATCACCCTTGTGTCCAGTCTTCTCAATATGTCACTTCTCCCACTCAGCCCAGTCTCTTTGCCAATCAAGCTATTTCCACTTTCAAGTGAGCATTGCTGGGATACAAAAAATATGTAATTGATCTTAACACCAAAAAGGGGTGCAACCAAGAAATTCTTGATCATATCATCCATCAAGTGAGGAATGCACTGGATCAGGTTAAGAAAGAATGGACTCCTATTGAAATAATAAATTGGCACAGGCTTTCAAATGAGATGTTGGATGTGAGTGGTTTAATTGCATCTGTGGAGGAGAAGTTTAGTGTGCATGAGAGGTAGCCTTACCAAGTCTATCAACCTACATACTCACTACCCAAAGCATCATATCAGTCATATACAGCCCCTACTCTTGAGCCAAGTTGAGCCTATCAATGTCCATTCCCCAATCATGTTGAGGAGAATTTTGAAATAGTGAATCTTGTGTTTAAGGCTAATCTTGATAGACAGATTGAATTGGCAAACCTTCAGATGCAGCAGTCCATTTTGGTAGTAGGGGAAGTGGAATCAAAATCTTCACTGTCCTCTCACATTGAGGCCCCATCAGCCCTAATGGAAATGCCTAGCCCAAATTACTTGAGCTGGAACAAAGTGGTCAAGTCACAGAACAACAAAGAGGAGAAAGACATCGTCTAAAATGAAGAAATACAGAATAAGGATGACTTTGCCAAGTGGATTGAGGAACTAGAAAAGAAGATGAGACTGCTAGGCAAAAAAGAGGTGGAGCTTTCAGACGCTGTAGACCAGCCAATGCCAAAAAGTATCCCTTTCACCAATCCATAAGCTAATTTCAATATTGATGAAGTGCTAGTGAAGTGGAGGGATGAAAATCAAGAAGTTTTGGCCTAGGGTCTACCCTCTCCTATTTTAGAAAAGGCTCTCCCTTGTGTGCCAAATCCTTTCTACCAAATGGTGCTTGCTGATTCTGGCTCATCCAATGCATCAATAAGTCCTACCCTAAATCCCATGCACCTAGCTTTCAAGCATGCCTCTCTTCAGATAGATTTCCCTATGCATGAGTAGACCCTCCCAATTATTCCCTAGCCTCCTCATGTATTTAAACATGATTTCTAAATTCCAAGCTAGAAAGAGGAGCATCATAAACCAGCCCAAGACCTTCAAAATGATAAAGTTGCTACCTACTCACAAAAGCAAGAGTCCAATCCTAGGACCATGAGCTAGAAGCAAACAGTTGAATCTTGGACTAGCAAGGAAGAGGAGGAGGAAGAAGGTTTCAGTCTAACTCTTGAAGAAGAAGAAGAGGCTACTCCTACCCCTGATAATGATTGTGACTTCTAGGAAAGGCTTTTCTAGGAAGATTTGGATAGGTGAATTGTAGAATTAGAGTCTAGAGCAGGTCTCCTCAGTGAACATGTGATGGATGTTTTAGATTAAATGATAGATTCTGTGTCTGAATGCATTCCATCCATACACCTCCAAGAAAGCTATCAGGCCTTGCCTGATATGGATTATGCTCAATTTATGACTGACTAGGGAGACTTCATGATTGAAATTGAGGAGGAAATAAAGCAAATTAATGTGGAGGAGCATGGGAAATCTCTTTTTCATGTTTCAAATAATTTTTTTGAAGGTGTTGAGGCAAGGTGCACTATTCTCTAGGTAGGCTGTGAGTTGGTTAAGAATGAAGAAGGTAGCATTGGGGTTTAAACAAGCATGCAAGGAGGTTGCATTTTTATAGATTTACTCCTTTAGAAGGTTCATGAATATAAAGATACTTCCTCCAAAATCATCAAGGAGGATGGTCATACCATGGAACTCGAGCATGAGGCAAAAGAGAATGAGCCAGTCAATGATGCATATCAGGAGGCTTCTGGTGATGAGCCGGTAGTAATTGATTTCTTGGTGAATAGCACCAACATGAAGGACTAGTAAGAGGCAAGCTTCCAAGAATGAATAGAGTATGTATACATTGGAAGCATGATTGAATCTCCACTTGGATACCAGCCAACTCAGGTGACAGGTAAAAAGAGCAAGTCACCATTTCTCTTTTCCATTCAGCTACTTGCCTGGTGCCATAAGTCTTCTTACGAGGAAGGGGACTTAAGAAGTTTTCCATTTGATCCAGGAGGGAATCAAAATTTACTCATTAGTTATACATAATAGTTTGTTTCAATTTCTTTTCCTGCTTTCCCTAAGTGTAGTTTGCATAGGTAGTGTTTTTAGTCTTGCATGTGTTTTCCCTTTGCATGTGGGGGTAAAAGCTTTAGGTGTGTATCTTGAGGGCTATTGTGAACTCTCTTCAAAGTTACCATTTGACTTTGCACCTAATGGATATTCAAAGGCAATTGGGTCCTAAGCATAGCAGGCATGCTTCCCCTGTGAGTCACCAATTTGTTGACCAATTTTGCCCATAAGCAAAATCTTGGTCACCTTCTTCACTTGCTTTGTAAGACCAGTTAATTTTGGGTTACAAGGTCCATCTTTAGGGTTTGATAGTTTCATTTCAAGCATTGAATCGGCCTAATTCATCAGTTTGTGAGTTTAGTGAGTTTAATTTCAAGGGGCACGGTTCCTCAACACTTGGTTCATCCAACTGTTGAACCAAAAATGGTTCAACGGGTTTAGTTCAACTGAAAGGTTCATCGGCTCTAGTTTAGTAGTTCATTAGCATGCTTGGTTGAACCTTTGAACCGTTGAACCATTTTTGGTTCAACGGCTTGGTTTAATGCGCCTAGTTCAATGCCTAGTCCATTGGTTTTCTACGTGGCTGAAGGGCTGTTACGTCAAGAGGGAATTTAGGATCAGCTCCAATCAAAGTTTGGGATCAGTTCCAATCAAAAGTTGGATGCATTTCAAATCAAAATCCCATGGCTTAACACAAAATACAAAGGGAAGGGGCAGGCAGAATTTTTGCAAACTTTTTGTCCACGAGAAATGTCCACGCATAAAGCCCGTGGGGAGCACAAGCACCAAGCTCGGGACATTTTTGTGGACTTTTTTTTCACAGGGAAATGTTCATGGACAAAAGTTCATGGAGAATATAAAAGCCTGGGGAGTAGTCTGCAGAAGATGTATAAGGCCCGACAGACAATGAACCAAATGGGGACCCACCCAAAAGTAGAAGGGTGCTGAGAAAATAGCGAGGGGCTAACAAAACAACCATGACAAAGAGAAAGTGTTAACTAGAAGGAGAAAAAAGGAAGTGACCCACCAAAAAAGTTTGCCCCAAGGGCTAAGAAGGCTAGATAAGACAAAGTAAAGAAGAGACAAGGCAACCAACATGGTCCCAACAAAATTTTTGACATTAGCAATAGTATTTTTCTTCTTCCCAATGGGACGTGATAGCCCACTTGCAATAAAAAAGTGCCAATGAGTCTCCTTGGTTGTTTTTCCATATAATTTTGTGACTTTGTTCATTTGTAACAATCTTCCACATTTGTAAAAGGGTGCAGCTCTACAAAATTTCACCTAGATCAATACAAATGCAATTTTTTTTACCTCCATTTGGATAGAAATTTTTGTGTATGCATTGAATGTTTGCTTGTGTCTAGCCATTATCTTTTGATGCTCTCACAGGTTTAACACTAGTAGACCTATTGTCTATAAGGTGCCATTGTTGTAACTGATAGGAGAAGAGCAGTATTTGAGAGTGAAGGAGCAGAAGAAATTACTTCAAAAGTGTGTGTTTCACAACACCTTGGGTGATCTCTGTTCTAGATTTTCCATTGAAGCCTCCTTGCCAGTTTTAATAGCCTGGTCCTTCTGCCATGTGCATAGTGTATGTATGCATTTGTCTGATTCTGAGAGTGGATGTGTGAAGATCAACCTTTATTTTGGTACATCACCTCTTTTAGAGTCGATAGTTTGTTTTCATGTATTTTCCTCTCTTTTCATCCCCCCAGTTTATATCTATATACATATCTATATTTTGCACTGCCTGAAACAAACATGATGCATCAAAGGGAGCTAGCCCTTATTTAAAGACTCTCCTCTCCTGCTTCACCATACCACAGGTGAGAGAGGAGTTTCCATGTTGCGAGGAGAAGGCAAGAGATTGTTTTCTTGCCACTGGGTGCACTTTCCTACATCAACACCTATTTTAAGAGAATTCTAGTTTTTAAATTTCTTATTTTTCCTTTAAAACCAATTTTGCTCCTTGTAAATTTACAATTTTTATTAGATTTATTTAAATTATTATGTGAAGGACAGATTATTATTTTAGAATGTTATCTATTTATTTTTAAAAAATGCCTCTCTTTCTACTGAGGATTTTCTTTCTCTTTTAACCAATGAACAAATTCAATGGTAGTTACAAAGGTTTTTGGGTTGGTCATAGTGACGTCATACATCAATATTTATTTTAGGCCTAAATTAAACTTTTTCAATTTGGTCTCCTCATCATGAATATAATTCACATGACACAGTATATTTAAAAACTTATTCTCATACTCATTTATAGTCATATTTTCTTCCTTTAATAACCAAAAATTAGTTATCTTTGGCTATTTGAAGTTATCCCTAAGATAACTCTTTCAAAACTACTAATAAAAAATAAGCCAAGTATCAAATATTGATACCATTATAAATTACACAATTGATTCCACCATAATGTTGCAGTCCCAACCAATTGATAAGTTTCTACCCTTTCCTTCACATTTGAGGTCATATTATGTAGACTAAAATATTTCTACAAGTGGACTACCCATGTATCAACTACATCACTAGATTCTTCACCTAAAAAACAGGGTGGTGTAAGATTTTTGACTTCCTTAATGATGGGATCAACCACTATCAATGATAACACTTGAATTTCTCTCTCGCCTCTTAGCCCTTCATCTAACTTGGGTAACTCTTCTTAGGAAACACCCTCAATGTTGTTCAATCTACATTCTTGTTTTTTTAATTCACTTTGCATAGAATTTAAGGATGTTAAAATTTTGTTGAGGACATATTCCAAATTATTAGTTGGATTATTCCAAATAACATTATATTTTTATCTTCAACATTAATAACAACATTATTAAGAGGAGGTTTTTCTATAACTACATTGACATTTTTGGCTTCACTCCTTCCACCTCTACCTCTACCTCTACCTAGGTGGATACCCTAGTTATCATTATTGTCAACACCACTAGATCATGTTCTAATAATTTTAATGTGGAGAAAATATAACTTAGGTAGATATAAAAAATAAAACATCTTCTCCCAAAGTTCCCTAGTGAACAAAACTTGGCCATAATTGTGTGATGACAAACATAGGTTGTTAGGTAAAGTTAAAAATTACTAAAGGATACTATTAAGAAGATATTTATATAACTAATATGTATATTAGAATTTATCAATGTACTTAACACTTATAAAATCAAATATGTATATTCCCTCTATAGTCTTCTTAATAGGACCATTTACCAACTTTTAGCTCTATTTGAGTGCTTGAACTTGACATAACATAATCTATATCTAGGCCTATCAAAGTAAGAGGAATCTAAGCCAAGGGCACTAGATATATAGTTAGTGGTATCACATCAAGATAATATATAAAGGTTTTAATTTAAAATAGAAGAATCATCATACCATGTTTACACATTCAATGACTTACATAATTCTATGAACAATAAATCTTTAGTTCCATTATTATTTCCAAACATAATACAATGCAAATCATTTGAAACTCTTCAATCTTTAATTATATGAGAAGACTAATGGTATTATTTAGTTCTATCCACTTATATCTTATAAACATGATCTTTAACTTAGGGATCATTACACCATAAATTTTACTTTTATAAATTTTCATAGTTAGTGGTAAAACATCTATTCCTCATGAACATTTTAACCTTTAAGAATTAAATAAGACTCATTAGTTCACATTGATTATGGACATCACCACATAAGTGGCTATCACATCAATTAAAAAGCTTAACACTATGACCAAATCATATTTCACACATGCATTTCAACTTAACCATCCCGTAGGTCTTACCATAGAAATCAAACCCTATATTCAACCTATTCATCATGTGGTATATTACACTTGTGTGTTTACTGAGTGTTTAGATATCAAAGAAAATATTCATAAAAAAAATTAATGTTTCAAAAATAATGCTTATCTTTCACATGAAAACAATTTATAAATATCACATGGGCTTACTTGCTTGGGCTTAGTTTTAGGGAAAATAATAATTATCCAAAGCTATGACATAGTCCATAAAACTTCTTATCTTTTACTTACGGTTTTTCAAGCAATAAGTCAAAACTAAAACAAGCCTTTACTCATGTATGATTTAATGTGCATGACATCCATTATAATTATGCACTTATTTATTTTACTTATACTTTGGATTTGGTTTCTTATGTAGATAAGATCAAAATGCATTCCATCAATGTATAAATTTCAATTAGAACCTGCTATGATTACCATGTATCAAAACATGTCATAAGCTAAAAACAATGAGCACACACTATCTAGTTTATGTATAGTTTCCAAATGAAATTTTTAGTTAAAATTAATATGAAACTAACACATAAATTCAATCAATTTGATGAATTTTATCAAATATATTATTTATAACTTAACCATTCTAAATAATACTCATGCCTTGGTAAAGTAAATCTACAACCAATTCTCAAACATATTAATAACATTGAGACATCTATGCACACCAATATTCATGAGGAAAATATATAATCACATTAGTAATTACTACTAATTTACGTAACTTTACTAATTCATTATCATGACCAAAGGATGGAAGTTCCAACAAATAACACTCTAAATATTAAAAGGTTTTAATACTATTATGCATTGCTAATCATGCTTATAATTTCATTGAATACTTTAATCAAAATAATCACTTTCCTATTCAAATTAGTATTATAACACAATATACATAATCATCAATGTAAAATATAATATGTATTGAATTCATCACTAGATAATTTGAGTCAATGATTCAAAGCATTAAATCTATTAACAACAAGCCACTATCTAGAGACTATTCAACTTAATAAACAATTATACTAAAATTAAAATCGATATGCACATAATAACATTATTTTATAAGATAATTATCCTACTCAACAACTTAATGATTAAACATCTTAAAATAAACATTAATGACTAATCATTTCAAACCTAGTTTTAAATGAAACATTCATAAACTAAGTAGCAATACATATTTTTATTATGAGGGCCATTTTATTATTTATACTTTAATCACTAGTTTTTATTTCAGTCATAAAACCCAACAAATTCATCAAAAAATAATGTGGATCCAAAGGTGAGTCCATTTCACATGCAAAAACTTTCATATAAGGTGAGGTACATGGCCACCCTTCCAACCCAATGAGCCCTCCATTAGTATCCCTAGACCACTCCATTCATCAGTTGGATGTAGAGTTTAAAAACAAGTATAATATATAAGGGTAAATCAATAATCATATATTATGAGCTTACAAATAAAATAGTAAAGCCATAAGATTCAAGAATCATCAAAACATTAAAATAATGATTAATCAAATGAAGGTATGATAAGTTATTTGAAGATAAAAGTACTTATGACTAGCTTAAATATTATTGTTCAACATGTGAATAAATTTGATTGAATTTCATGGATCAATAATGAATTATTATATCTATCAACTCAAATATTAATATATATACATATATACCACTCATGTATTTTAATGATCGAATAAAGATAAACATAATTACATTTATCATCAAAACTTATCCAAAATATGTAAACACCAAAAAGAGTCCAAAATAATTTGACATGAAAAAGAGTATGTACCTAGATCTAATTTAATATCCTTCCACAAAACTAAAAATAGGAATCATACAATAATAATAAACTCTATTTTTAACTTCCCATTTAACCTTGATTATTCAAATCAACCAATAATGTTTGTTCATCAAAGAACTAGCTAAAAGAAGCAAAATGAATCAATAGAAACCAAACATTTGTACCATAATAGAGTTATAATTTATGCACAAATAAATACACATTCAAACCAAAATAGGATTTCTTCATTCCATAATAATAGTAAAGATACACTTATAACCAATACAAGACAACAATTAAAATGTACAAGCCTTTATATACCAGTTATAACCAAAATGGAATTCCAACAATAAATACAAAAATTCTCACCTATAGTCGATATTAATTTCCATCTTCTCAAAAACACAAACTTAATCTTAAAGTATTTTCATGCTAATTAAAATTAGAAACACAACTCAATAACTAACAAATTGACATGTTAAAGGATAACACTGTCCAACAACAAATCAATAACCTAGCCTTCATGTAGAATGACATAAAATTCTAGTAAGATTAAAATATGGAAGCCATCAATTGAACCTATACCCAAATAAGGCAAGGAAATAAAAATAGGGAATAGTAAAATCTATCAACTTCACCTTGAACTATAATAGTTCATTTGTATTTTAAAACTCCATAAGCACACATGCTAGCTACTAATAGTTCCCTACACAAAACAAAAAAATTAGAAACCACTTGTTATTCGCACTAAAAATGGAAACTATCATGGTCTCCAAAATAAAACCTCTATTATTCTTAAACCATAGTGAGATCATTTGGATTATATAGGTTTCCATTAAAAACCACATTGATCTTACATTTTTTTTTCATGAACTAAAGATTGAGTAGACAAACAAACTCCATTTTCCCACAAAAATTCAAATGCATAACCAAACTCACAATCCCAAACTAGTCCAATTAGGTCTCTAATTATGCCTACTAAAAAATCTAGCAATATTTAGTTAGGGTTTGAGTAGAGAGAGCTCATAAAAATTGAAAATGACCCAAAACAAAGTCTTTGAAGTTACTCAATGGAAACAACCTAAGGGACTGGGTCATCATGACCTAATTATCTATTAGGGTCATCCCATCAAAAATTAAATCATCAAATAATAAAAGTAATAATCACCCCATGACTTAGTCATGGTCCTTTCACAAGTTAAAATTATTTAGCTAAAATAATGTCAATGAACACTAAGCACACAAACCAAAAAAACATATAACTCAGAGATAATAGAGAAAACCTTAAGCATCAGGAATAAAATATTAATGTAATCAACTAAATATGGAATAACATAAAAAGATCATTGACTATAATGACAATGAATTCAAAAGAATGCAAAGTAATCCAAACAACAAACAATTGATCTCACTAAACTTACAACCCAGTCAAAATACCAACACAATCAAAGTCTAATAATGAAAAGAATTAATAAATAAGCAGAGTATGTCATGAAATTTGAATAGTCAAATTTATTGGAAAAAGACAAATTTCAAAATCACTAAGCTTAAAATAAGATCAAATAACTCTTGTTACCCCTTTGTATCCACTTCTATTGAATTCCATATCTAACCTAGCTCATTCTTACATGCTCCTAAAATCACCAAAATGATGTCAATAGTATCTGAAGAGATTACCAATTTCAGATATAATCAAGTAATTTACAACTAAATTTATCTAATCAAAATCAATACATTTTGTAATGAAATAACATTATGAAAATTTGAAATATCCATAACACATAATAATATCTCAATATAGAGTCTCATCAATGTCCATAATATCAATTCATAAATTGAATCAACTACTCATCAAAATATGTAATTAACATGCTAAATAGTAACAATTTGCTCAAACAATCAGTGCCATAAAAAAGGAAAAATATTATCACAAATATGAGGTCATGACATATTGATATCCAACATATAACCTTTGATGATCCTATATATGATTTAAGATCATAACCTAGTGATCATCAAAACCAAAAGATATTTAACAATCCATTACAAGATCATTATAAAGAAAAACTAGAAGTGAAAATGGCATATCATGCACATCCTCATACACCAAATTATGAGAACCCATTATAAGGATTATAGGCACACTTATATACATAGTACCTCATATGCTTAAAATCACTTATATTGAATTTGATGACAATAAAATTATTGATG
Source organism: Torreya grandis (assembly GCA_037957365.1). Taxonomy (NCBI): domain Eukaryota; kingdom Viridiplantae; phylum Streptophyta; class Pinopsida; order Cupressales; family Taxaceae; genus Torreya; species Torreya grandis. The sequence goes on from JARHVA010002785.1 coordinate 1,939,582, forward strand.
ATGACTCAGATCTTCACTCAACATTTATTAGACCACATATTGATCATCATCCTATATACAACATTATGGTTGATAATGGTTCTAGTGATAATGTATTTAACATGACATTACTTACACATTTGGGATATGTACATGATAATTTATACCCTTCAACCAAGATGGTCAAAAAATTCAATGGGAAAACATTATAGGTTTTTTATGAGACTAATTTACCTTTATAGGTTGGTACAACAAATGTGACCACAAAATTTTCATTTATACCACATACAAGAGTCTGACATATTACTATGATGACCTTGGATTCATAAGATCCATGCAATAACTTCCATAATACATAAATGTTTTGAGTATATTCATGCCAACAAGGTAATCACTGTTTCAAGGATTTAGTATGAGTACCCACTACAACAAGAGAATTTGATTCCAAGATAAGTAATTATGAAACATATTAAGGTTAATCATGATCATAATGGTAATCAAAATGTACTCCCATTTTCTAGGTGATCAATCCTTGATATTATATTACATCAAAGATATATATTGGACTCCACTCAATCTTCATCTACCCCTACAAGGCCCAAATAGTTATTAGGAACATATAAACATGTTTTAGAGAGTATAAAAATACACATAATTATAGTTTCAATGAAGAACTCATAAATCACTAAGTAGTGGGTTCTAAAAACCATTAAATCTTCTACTACTTGATAGAGTATCATAGACTCTATAGTTTTAGATTTGTCACATATACATGATCCTTAACAACAAGAGTATTTTATTATACCCCATACTAGGCCTATATCACCCTATGATCATCCCTTACATGGGATCATCAACTAACCTTCTCATTTATAGATTTAAAAATGAAAAAATATAAATAATCAAATAATCAATAAAATATAAAAACATTAAAATAATAAGAAATATTTGATATTTACATGTTTACTATATATTTATTATATGTTATTTTAGTTTATGTTATTAGATAACATATAATTTCCTTTCTATATAGATATATGTTTCATAAGTACTTGAGTGTGATACAAACATACACTATTTACATGATACATGAGCATAAAGATGTTGGACATTTCCTCCACCCATGTGACACACTTATCTTGGGGCATATACTTCATTGATCACACTTGATACGTGTTTCACTTATATACTAATGTTTGCACATGTTCACATCTTACATGGTGTGTGAGATATGGTGTACTATAAGACATTTTGATAACACATGTATTCAAGAACTAGTATGGTATGCTTATGTTATTTTCTTATATTTCACTTATCCATATTATCACATGTCTTACTTGAGTGCACTCTTATTTTCTACATTTTTTTGACTATGGAACATTTGAACGTGTTCTTTGTTTGTTGGCCATAATGCCACTAAGTATTGTTTATTTGGCATGTGTAAAGTTCAACATGTCCTAACCTTGAGTTTGTAAAATTTTAACATGCCCCTTATTTAAAATTTAATTAGATACCTTTTGCATGACACTAAGTGCTCTTGGGTTGTGTTATTGATTATTTTTGAGTTTGTGCTTGTTACTTTTAAAACATTCCATGATCCATATCATTCATCTTAGATATTTTTGTGATTAGACATTACAAGATTCATTGATGAATTTTCTAAGCCATGATAGCACTATATGCTTATTTAATACATGATTTATATAGATATGTCATGGTTATTTTATCCTTTTGAGATAAGGTGACTATTAGATTATATTCCCCTCACCTCAAAAGGGGGGCATATTAGTGGTGGAACGTTATAGAGTCATGAATACACACAAATATGGTTGTAAGAATTGATATAATTTGATACATTTTAAATGATTTAGATATACATTTGGGACACAATATTATGCATTTATCACTTATTGTCATAAATTTGGGACATATTTTATCAAATTTGAGATAAATTATATACATAATATACAAAGTAGAGGTTTAATTTTGACATATAATTTAGTTTGAGACATATTAAAGGTGTATATAACATGAAAATTAACAAAATAACAATTAAATATTCAAATTATACATTATTTAGAACATATTTTATGAGTGGGCATGAACAAGGTTCATTCATTTTTCACCACACATTAATGCACTAACCTTTCGTAGATGCATCCATTGAAGTTTTATCTATATAAAATTTTTGGATCCCTTGAGTAGTTTGGTCAATATTAAACACCCTTTATAGACTTGACACTACTCCCCATTTTTAGTTTTATATGGTTATGCCACTCAACCTTGGCTAGATTGGTTGGATTATGTTTACACTTGAGTTGTGTGATTGAGATTCAATAATCTCAATGGATTTGGAATAAATCACACTTGAACTATATTAGGGTTATTATCACCCTCAAATTCCATATTTAAATCTAAAATTTTCAACTCTTAATCTCACTCTCTCTTTTTATTTAATAAGGAAGCATCATCACCAAATCAAATTACTAAGGCAAACCATGGTTGCATCAACACGTATGTGTATTCCTTCCTTAATATATTTAATTTAAAGAATTTAAATTATTAAATTTAATATTATATGGAATAATTACATTTTAAAATGTTTATTTTTCTAGGTAATACACAAATAACAAATTCAAGTGGGCTTCAAGTTAAAGTAAGGTATGTTGGACACACTAACATATGCATTTATTTATAACCTAATAATTTTATCCTTATGAATTTATAAATTAAATTGGATGGGATATGTATATAATCAAATAATTTTACATGATATGATAGTATTTTACACTTGAAAAATACTAATCATGGCTCAACCCTTCAGTCTTGACCTTTCATCTGTTGCAAGTCTCATGTTCGCCATCTCACTATCTCTAATTTATTATCCTATAGTATAAACCTAATATTAAGATAAATCAAATAAAATTTAGCTTAAATTATTAATATAATGTTATTTATATCCTAATCTTATAGTTACACATCTATAACAACTTTATATTTTGAAATACACTATCATCCAAACAAAGATAATAACATCGACACTAGTGTCTATGCCTTATAAATAATTAGATTTGTAAATATTTAGACATATATGGGTTGGTATATGATATTAATTTAACCTTTTCATGATATTATTTAATAATTTTTAGTATAAATATAAGTAAACTAACATTCATTAGATACATTTGTCAATCATCAAACAAGCTCACACAACACTACTGAAAATCATTTGCACTACTAAGCTATGCTTACATATTATTCACTATTTAAAAATTAGTCATAGTATTAATATTATTATAGGTATTAAAAATTAAAATATAAATACATGATCTTTATTTTTCAATTTAGAATCTAGATCATGTAGCCCACATAAAGGGGATAACTACATAAATTTGAGGCCCTCTTAATAATATATGTATATGTAGGAAACACTCATTAATATATGGTTATTTTGGGTCATATTTAATTCACTTTATCCCACTAACCCCTATTTTTTAAGGTGACATTCTAAGTGGGAAGAAATAGGGATTTGAGCAAAATATTGATTCTTTAAACCTATGTGTGTAATCTGAGTTTATAACCTACCAAGTGACAATGAACCCTAACACTCACATGTGGTTTCTCCATAAAATCATATGTATCTTTAGATATAAATATTTTTCAAAACCAAGATATAATCATTTCTAATAGTGTTTAGGATGGTAGAGATCTATTTTCTTAAATGTGATAAATCAAGGCAGAATAGTAGTCTATCTTCTTCTACACCTATACATGTCATATCTATCTACAAATAATTGAATAATATAATTATTATTTATAAAACATTTATAAAATTTTATAATATCTTTTGGAATTTTACTTATCTATATTTATCATATTTTAGATTGAACATATTTATCAAAATATTGTAAATTTTAATTCATTTAACTGGCATGCTTTTAAAATAACTTACTTTATAGTTATTAGGATAATCCCCCTAACCCATTAGAAAAAGGGTTGAACATAATCAATCAAAAATAATAAATTTTGTGCCATAAATTACTAGGTAAAAATAAATATTGTCTAATATTCCACTGTATACACATGGAATCTTCATGGTTTCCTAGGAATAAATGGAAATGAAAAAATTGATACTAATAGACTCTCACGTGTTATAAGTTAACGGAATGAGAACATGATTTACATCATAAATACTATCCAAGTCTGATTTATTTTATTACAAAATATTATTTGGTGAATATCAAGGTAGGTGGTCACCACATGGCTTCCTCCCATGTTACATAGGATAATAAAAACATTACCAAGGATACATTGAGCATTTATAATCTTCCTACATCTAGGACAAGAAATTATATTGGGGACATAGATGAAAAGGGATATAAATATATCAAGTTCCATAAAACTTGATAAAATAAAATAAGTGGACTTGATAATTAAAAATATATAAGTAAATTCTAAGACCAATTTAAACTTTTAATCAAGCCTCCCTATTTTATGAATTCAATCAAAAGATATCAGAATTAGAGAAGAATGTTAATGTGACTTAATTTTTTAAAAAAATACTCTATGGAATCATTTATAAAGGCTAATTTTATAACTTTATTTTAAATTTTAAACCCTAATAAGGTCCTCATTTTTTATGGATCAAAATTAGTGACCTTTGGGAAGAACTTGGGTTAATTGGTAATACCATAATTTTGTAATATGAGTATGAGAATCCTATGAAACTCCTCATCAACTTCAAAAATTACATAGTGAATATTAGGAAAGAAATATATAAGATTATTTAAGCAAAGGAATATGTCACAAAATTATTTTAATATTCATTATGTTTGCAGGTTAGAATAGCAAATAAGGAGTTACATGTGTTGGAAAAACATTTCCCAAAAGCATCCAATGCATATGACATTAAAAATTATCTAAAGATCATTTAATTTGATAGATTATTAGATATAAGAGATTAATATATAAAAAAATAAATAGAGTAGGTTGGTATTATAAATCATATTGATGCATATGGAGATTATATGAAGACTAGATAGGGAAAACCCCTTCCCTCCACCATTGCAGATATTATTTCATAATTTTCCATCTTAAATTACCATATTAATAAGTTGAATTATTTTCATAACTATGCAATACATTTTACAAGATGGTCATAATGAAATATCAAGGTTTTTTACCTTGAAGGTTTTCAAAAGGAATGAATTTTTACATTGATATTAGAGGATTTTTTTTTGTGTTGAAGACCAAGATTCTTAATCAATTTTTTTTAATGATGAGAAAATATTTTGAGTCTAGGGGTTATATTGTATTTTTTTCATCAAGTTGGTACAAGTGCTATTGTATACCAAAGATATGTCAAACATGACATAGTATCAGTAATGGTCATAAAAATATTGAAGATTAGTTTCACTCTAGACCTTATGGCATTATATGAAAATTTACATCATATTCCAAGAACATGAATGAATTGGACATATCTAAGAGATATTCCCTTTGTATAATAGTTTTTTTTAGGAATTATAATTATTTTATGTAAATTTTGTTCTACATCAACATGCTCTATTCCTACCCATAAATAATTTTTAGATTCATATCTAAATATATTAGCCCTAATAAACAATAAAAAAATGGCCATAATTGAAAAAAAAATTAATATAAAAAATTGAAGGTGAGTATCTAGGGTTCATATAATAATACTAAATTTTCACAAATGTGTATAGAAAAAAAGGCTAAAATTAGCTGGAAACTAGTCTAAGAACCAAGGAGAACATAACTCAAAAAAAAAAATCTGAACTAATAACTAATAAAAATACCAAGACTATACCACTCTTGTCTTATTTAACCAAGAGTGTATGATTGTTTTTCTTATTAATATGGAATATCCTAAAATAAATTTGATGGTCTTGTTCTTCTACTCTGGGACTCTTAAAAATTCAATTAGTTTCCTATAATTAATATAAAATATTTAAGAAATTAATCTCATTTATTCAAACCCTAATCAACTCACAACACCTTGGAAACCAAACAAATCAGACCCTTATTCTTATACAACTTTAAAACCAAATTGATGGAGTTAAAATAGAAATCACGAATAATGCAAACACTAAACCTTATATGAATTTTCACTAGCATGTGTAAATGGAAATGATTCAATATGAATATTCCAAATTTAAAATTATTCTTTAACACTTCAACTGTAATTTTCAAATCAAGTATTTCACCTTTACTTATCACTCCTGACCTTTTATTGAAACTCTTATCACATTAATTATTTTATCTTTGTTTATAATTTATTACTTCCTTATAATATATACACTAATGAATCTATGTATTTATATACTTTAAAAAAAAATTAAAACCCTATTAATACAGAAGTTGACACATAAACGTGTCTAAAATCAAAGAAAAAGGAACGACCCTTTCGGAAACATAAGTAAAGGGTCAATGTTACCCACAAAGAAAATGGATATGGTCCTTTTAAATTATAACAATAGTGGTATGGTCTAAAATTAAAAGAAAATACAAAGAAAACTATATGTGAGAAATAAAATAAGATGAATGGGAAGGAAATAGGAGACAACACAAAGAAAACATGTCCCAATAAAATCCTAATATGAAATAATAATTTAAAAAACACAAAATTAACATATAACAGTGAAAATTAACATATAAAACTATCTTAGGACAATAATTATATGTCTACATCATGCCCAAATTTTATGTGTTTATGTGTACCTACATATAAAACTAAAAAAAATAAGTGTACCTCAGAGGGCTTATAGATAATGTTGTGACCAAAACCTATAATATTTATCAAATTAAATATAGTAATTATAATGATTTAAAATATAAAAGGAAATAAAATTTAGCTTATTTATACATCAATATTAATGAATTTCATGGAAAAATCATACACACTTATACATCTCATAAATGGAAAAATATGTATCTAAAAACATAAAGAAAATGTATGTAATTGAATTAATGTCCATATAAATCTAAAATAAAGGAACTTTTCAATTTAAAGGAGAAATTATAGGAACAAAAAAACATAATTATGTGTAAATTGTGAAGTCATCTATGTGACATCTATATCTTATAATCCATATCATATCTAACTTTTCACATCTTGTGATGAGACCAATTTAATTATACTGTGCACCCCAATGTTATTAATTCCAAATACGAGAGCAAGGAAACATATGTTGTCTACCCCCACATGATTTCTTCTAAATATGGGAGCAAGGGAGATTATTTTTTGTATTACCATGTGACTAGACTTTTGGAGAAGTAAATTAAGTGGATCATATACCTCCAATTTTAGGTGTATCTTAAACCTATGAATCGTATACCCAAAAAGAAATGACTTATATATACCATGTGTGTTTTATTTAAATTGTCATAGTTGAAATTTTTTCATCATAAAAATTTCCATAGTCAAATTCAAAGTCAATTTAAAATTAAAACGTTTAAATTTAAAAAGTTTGAGTTTCAAGATATAATAATATGTAAAAAAAACTAGTATGCATCCCTACACATTGCACAGTCAAAAGTTCAGGTTTTATTGACTTCATAGGCACAAAAATATATATACCAACATGTCAATAACATTCTTTCATTCCCATAACCACCATGTTTTTTGGCCCACTTGGCCCTACTATAATGAAAAATACAAATATGTGACTATGATGAAACATATATATGACATCACAACCTCCATTCCCATGGGGATTAATGATCCCAACCACCTGGATATATTGTGTGCACAAGGGGCAGTGGAGGGGGGAAGGTCAAAACTAAATTCTATCAAATATTCCCCCCATTTTTATTTGAATATGCCTATAGGTACTTGTTGACAATGAAAAATGTCATGCCAAAAAATCAACCCTTTCACATATCATGAAGGTTAAGATGAAAGTATACTATTTTAATTGTAAAGGTTTAAGGAATAAAAAATTGATTCCAAATATGAGTAGAAGGGTTTTTTTAAGTTTCAATAATTAATATGTTCAATAATAAATCTAAATCAAGATTAATTTTTTTTATTAAATTGATCAAACATAACATTATTATCAACCATGTCAAAAAGAAATGTCTATATAAATAATGCTTTTGATCAAATAAGTTTATCATTGTTTTATTTCACTATTAATCAGTCTAAATCTGATTTATAATTTTTATTTGATCTATCTGATAGAAAAGAGCCTATGAATAAGATAATCCCTTTGAAGGATTTAATACTCATATTTATTGAAAGTTGTATCTCATATGCATTCCCACACTACAATGATGAAAGTAAAGAAACAAAAAAAAACAAGAAGAAAGCTAATAAAAACTAACCAATACTAACACAAATCTAATCTATAATAACTAAGCTAGAAACAACTAAACATAGATAGAAATAGACCTAAAATTGATCTAAAATTTGTAATTAATTAATATTTAAGACTATAATTTCTTTATTTGATAGGTAAAATAAAGTGGGTTTTACAAGGATCCAACAACCACAAGTTTAAATAAAATAAGACCCAAAGTCAAAGAACAAAGCCCTACAAGCTGCCAAATAGAAGACCATTACCAAAACTTATGCCTACTAATAGGAAATATAGACTAAGACAAAACAAAAAAAGGAAAGACCCAAGAAGCAAATTTAGACCTCCTCTAAATTAGAATTATTTCTTCTTTAAAGAAACTTGATTTGTTTCCTTTGTCTTCATTAGTATCAATTATTGGTTAGTTCTTCCATAGGTATGTTTGGAAGGTCCTTTTGGAAGAGCCTATTTTTCATTCATTTAAGGGATTCCAATTTTCCTTTTGGCCTTCAAGGAAGGATGAGCATATTCAATGAGTTCTTACCCTGACCAAACATTACCTTCTTTCTTTATTAGGAATTTCTTGTCTTTTTCCTTATCTAGTTCCTATTTAAGCTTGATAGTTTCCACTTTAAGGTCATTCTAATATTTTATGAGAGAGGCCATGACCCTCTTAATACCTTTCAATTTCTCAAAGAATACATCTAATTTCTTATACATTCAGTGTTACAATCCTTTAATATACTAAATTCCATAATCCTAGGGTTATCCTCCCCTATCAAGGGATTGGCCATAGATCTAGGTTTCTTGTTTATGGAGGCATGCGATAAATCAGTAGGGTGTTTGAAAGGAGATGACCTAGCAAAAGGGGAGAAGGTTTTAAGGAAATCATGAGTAGGGACCCTTCCTCTTTCTCTGGTAGGCCAAATTATTTTTTATAAGGGTCATTAGTTAGGGTATCATTAGTTAGTGTGTCATCAACAACGGTGTCTTCATCTAGGGAGTCTTTAGCCAAGGGTATGGTTTTCTCACACATGCTTTCACCATGTTAGAAAAGTAGAAGGATGAGACCAGGGTGGATTATTTCATTTTTATAACTAGCCTAATATGCTAGGTTCATAGCTTCTAAATACTTTATAAGGTAGAATGATAGACTAATTTGATACCCATAAAAGTGATTAATAAGTAAAAAGTGGTGGGAGAAAATTAGTGTATACTTACCTTCAAGGGTTAATTATTTCATTATTTGTAAAAATATCTCTTTTCACCTTTAAGGAAGATCATACCATAAAAAACCCTTCTCATTTGTCTTCAACATGATGTCTGTTTAAAAAAACTTCTACATCAACTCAATCTTGTCATTCTTATCTTTGTAATATTTTTCACCCTTATAGGGCATCCTAGTAGCTTCACCAATACTTTCTTCAGTCACTACAATTTTTAGTCCCCTCATCCTAACTCTTCATTTATTCCATGCAAGAATAAACTCCTTATATAGATCCTCATTATGTCCCTTAATCCTTAATATAAATTCATCTAGGCCCCATTTACATAGTTTCTTCCATAACTTATTATTCCCTTGAACTTCAACACATAAAATAGGTTTCAAGTAGTCCTAGTCACCCCTTATTTAAGTCTAAATATAGTTTTTCCTTTTTTAATAGGATAATAGATAATTCTAGACTTAGCCTATAATTTTTTAACTTCAAGTATGTTATTAATATCTTGGATGAAATATTTGTAGTCTTTGATATGCCAATTATAAAAATGTGATGGGATTAATCTTTGCATGCCCAAAGTTATTATTCCTATGTGATCTATTTTCAAGACATTTATGACTTGTCTATGCCATTATTGTTAATAATATTTAAGAGTTAGGTTGGATTGATTTGGAACCATCCCACATGGCCATCCTATCAATTTCAACCCCATAGTTGGCTAGGAAGTCTATAATAGTGTTAACTTCAAAGTAGATGTAGATGATAAATGTCTCATCAAAGGTAGAAACATTACAATGGGCATCATTGATTATGGATTTAATGGTGTGGTAGGGGATGATTTTTCCTAATAAATAATTTAGGATATTGAGGGAGCCACCCATAATAATCAACTTAGTGATGTTGGAATGGGAAGCAAGTTGAATGTCCCATAGGGCTACCATACTTTTAAAAACATGGTTAGTTTAGTGGCCCAAGGGTCTAGTACATGAATTTATCACCTTCCCTTGGACTAAGGGTCTAGTACATGAATTTATCACCTTCCTTTCATGGTCCCTGATAACACCACCCCCCAACATTTCAAGAGTTACCTTTAGAGGCTCTATCAAAGTTGAGTTTCATCCACCTGTTGAGGGGTGTAAGTACTTGGTTGAGTGTCTCAATGCCATAGAAGTAATAATTTCAATAATCTAGGTGAGATTAAAATAGTATAAAATGGAATATTAAATAGGGGAGTAGTTGGCATTATCTTTGGGATGAAAAGTTTGCCAATTCTCTGAGATTAAGGAACATAGATGCTAAAAAGTAGAGCCCATATAAGAAGTTCTATTTGCAAAAATATGATTATTTCTCACTTTTCAGATGGCCCAATGTAAGTGTGGTAGATAAAGGTGCCACAATAAGGTTAGGGAAGTTAGGCTGCATGGTGGTTTCCATTGAATGACTAGGTCTTGTAGAAAATTGGGTTGTATTCAGGAAAAAAAAGTGTTAAAGTAAAAGATCTAGGATAGATGAGTTGAAGGTGCATTATAAGAATATATGATTAAAAAAATCTTTATAAGACTGGTAGAGGGCACAAAAATCAGGGATGTTCATTACCTACTTGACCAAGTTGTCATTAGTGAGTATCCTATTATGCACCACTAACTATTAAAATATGTTGATCTTAGAAGTTAAATGTCTGATCCAGAAGGGGTGCCAAACACCCCATTCATCTTCCAATTATATATCCACCCTATATCTTGATTTAAAAGAGAAATACCCACTCTCTTCATACATACAAATTATAATTTCCTCCCTCATAATTCAAGGGATATGAATGTGATGAATTTATAGGTTTAGCCTAAGCAGGGCCTATGAATCTTCCTCCTTAATTAAATCTATTTGGAAAGGTTTCCATTTAGGAATCCCATTTTCCAATAACCAATAGTTCTTAATTATAAAACCCCAAGAGTTTTTTAATATTTTACTTATATCTCTCTATGATTATTGATTCCTTAAGGGAATTGGAGTAATCTAAGGATGATCCTAGAAATCTATTATTTCCCTATTGCCAATCTTCCATCTACATCTTTTCTAAAGGATTCTTTTTCTGAAATAGATGGCTTTCTAGATATCTAACCCATCAACTAAACCTTCCTCCCAGAGAAATAAACCCTCATTATTTCCTACCAAATATGTTTCATTATTAATATGGGTCCATTTTTTGTCTTCTTTTAGTATTTTCCATCCCAATTTTATAAGTAGGATTTTGTTCATATTTATCAACTTTCTGAGGCCCAGTTTGCCATTAGATTTATGGAGGTATGCCTTATCCAATTGTACAAGTGGGAATCTAAATTTTTCCTTAGATATTTTCCATAATAAGTTTCACTAGATCTACTCAATTTTGTCAACTATTTTGGTTGGCAACATTGAAAATTGACATGAAATAGATTGAAATATTTTGGATGGAGATTTCAAGCATTTGTAGCTTACATGCTTGAGAAAGAAGATGGCCTTTCCATCTAGATAATTTCTTTTGTATTTTATCAATAAGGATATTCTAGTATTTTTACTATAGTTTCCTCACAAAGAGGGGGATCCCCAAGCGTGTGGAAAGAAAAATGCTTATCTTGAAACCAAGTATAGAGTCCAACTTTTTTTAAAGTTTCACTTACATTTTTATGAAAAATATTGAGATTTTAGATAAATTAATGCATTATTTAAATAATTTATCATAATACATAAGTGTTTCCTTGAATATTTTGGATTCAACAACCAATGCTTCCCCAAATAAGAAATTATCATTAACAAATTGCTCATGAGTAACTAGACTAATGTTATGGGCCACTATGATTCCTTTGATGAGACCTTGTGTTTTAGCAGTTTAGATATGTCTACCCAACATTTTAACAAGCATAAATAATAGGTATGGTGATGAGGGATCCCCCTATCTCATCCCTCTAGTGGATGAGAAGTAGCTTTTATGTACCCCATTGATAAGTACACAAAATTTAGGGGTAAATATGTAGATATAAATAAGGTTTCAAAAGAAAGAATTGAAACCAAAAATTTCAAGAGTTTCATCCAACAACATCCATGAGACTTTGTCATAGGCTTTATTCATGTAAAGCTTGATGAGCATATCTTAATTTTTTTAAGTATACATAGAATGAATGGCCTCAGGAAGAGTGATTATGCCCTTCATGATTTTTCATCTAAATACAAAGGCCCCTTTGTGTTCATCAATGATTCTCTCAAGAATAATTTATATCCTTCTAAACATCATAATAGAATAATTTTTTGAGGTTGTAGTACATAACCTTATAGGTCTAAAATCCTTAAGTTGATTTCCTCCTAGATTTTTGGGAATAAGGACCAAAAATGTATTATTCATCACCTTTAGAATAGTACCAACTCTAAAGAATTTAAAAAACACTACTTCCACCTCAAAGTGAATAATGCCCTAAAATTTGACAAAAAAAGAGGGGGGAAACCATCAAGGCTTAGGACCTTACCTTCCTCCATAAAAAACATCTCTACTTTGATGTCATTAGCTGAAGGAGACCTTAAGAGTTCCACATTATCAGTTGATGTTAGTAGACCTAGAATGTTATGTAGGATCTTTTCTTCCAATATTACTTTAGGTGATTTATTTTTATGCAAAAAATTTATAAAGTATGAGATGATTTGGGCATTGATATCATCAAGATCATTAAATTTTATTCCATTATCAAGTATTAACACAAAAATTAGATTTTTTTTCTATTTATAGAAGCTTGCTGATGGAAAAACTTTGTATTGCTATCTCCTTCCTTCAGCCATAAGCATCTAGAGTTATGTTTACAAAGATATTTTTCTTTTGCTTCTAGATTGTGGTAGTTTTTGACTAATTCATTTTCCTTTACACAAGAATGTTAATTAGACCTACGAATGTAAAATTATTATTTTTGGATAAGAAGTTACTCATCAATCTGTTTCTTTCAAGAAAAAATATTGTTGAATACCTCTATGTTCCATATTTTTATTTTGTTCTTCAAATGATTAAGGTTTTTTACTAGAATATACATATTTGATCTTGAAAAACGCTCTTTCTACCATTCCTTTATATATTAAAAAATGTTGGGGTGATGAGTCCACATGTTTTCAAATCAAAAGGGAACATTTTTTAGACTAGGAACCATTTCTCCTTCAGATATGATAGGGTTATGGTCTAAACCAATTATGTGGAGATAGGATAGGGAGATAAAATAATGAATATCCTAATTTAAGGACAATAAAAAATATCAAGCCTTACATAGATTAGATTAGGGTTGATTCTTCTATTTGTCCATGTGAATTAGTTCCCTTTTAGTTCCATGTCTACCAAGCTAGCTTTAGAGATGAAATCATTAAGCTCTACCATATTTTTTAAAAAGTTTATCAATCCATCCTTTTTCATTGGGGTCAAGGGGGTTAAAATAACCAACCACAACCCATTTCTAGTGATTTCTAATATTTATGAATGCCACCAAATCCTCCCAAAGTTTTCTCCTTACCATTATAGAATTGGGGGCATAGATATTTGATAAGATTCATTCTTATTTTAATTGTTTGTTTTGGAAAAGAATCACCAGATGACTCTTTTTTATTAATAAGAACTTCCCTTCCAATTATTGAAAGTTCCAAAGTGTTACAATACTACTAGAGGCTCCATTAGAACTTAAATTGAAATGGTTAGACCTATTCCATAATTTATTGATACATTTATAAGAAAATTCATTAGACATTTTGGTTTATTTCAAAATAATAACCTAAGGCTCATTTATTTTAATCATATTCTTAAATAGATTCTATTTTTTGGGGGTTATTTAACCCCCTCACATTCTATTAAATGAGTTTCACTATTTTTATCTAGTGAATTTAAGGGTCCTTTGAATACCCTTACCTATTTCACTAATTATTTCCTTCCTTCTGACCATCTGCTTTATATTCATGCCTAGTTGCTTGGGCCCATCCACTACCTTGATTTTCTTTTTACATTTTTTTATTTTAAACTAGGTCCAATTTTCTTCTTAGAAGGGGTTATTATATAACATTGACCTGGATCATTTATGTGGGATTATATCCTTGTTTGAAAGATTACATTTCCTTTAGTTAGGGTGTCTTCCACCTTATTTTGAGAAGATGCACTTCCCATAGTTGTGGTGGTTTAGAGTTTGTCATCTCTTCCTATTTTTGGGGTAACTTATGCCTTAGGTTTGTTTTCTTGATGAAGGGAGCCTTACTTCTCAATTTCCTAAAACAAAGAGATTTTGTTGTGAAGTAATTAAAAAGGATTGTGACTCGCATGTTTAAGAATAATAAAATCTCATTAGGTTAGGTTTGATACACCCATGTTTCTTAAAGTTAGAATATCATGCATGATGGGGTGATTCAGTATTGAAAATGAAATACTAAGGTCCTTACACTGATTTAGATTATTTTATATTTGGTTAGCTAACCTTGTATCACAAGAAATATCAGCTTGTGGGATGACAAGAGTGTTTTTCAAAGGTGAGGTGATGTTTCCAATAAGTGTTGGTGTTAGAGTTTCTAAATATTTTAATGGAGCATTTATAGGATTGGAAGGGTCAGTAGCTTTTCCACTTGATGCTAGAATACTAACCATGCCTTTATGATCTAATTTTGTATACCATACCTATCTAGTAACTTTGGGAGTTTTGTGATCTTGGGACAATATTTTGAGGCATGGCTAAGGGTGTTACACTTATTAAAAATTATAACAGTATTTTCATAAATAATAATTTGAGACTAAAATCCATATTTAAATTTAAGCATGATAGAATGGAGTGGTTTATCAATGGTGATGAATACCTAAAATTTGGCTATGACCATACTTCAAAAATATTTAGTGAACATATCAATTGTGATAGGTTGGCCAAGATCCCTTACTATGCTCAAAATAAAAATAGGATCCCAATATTCTAGTGGGAGCTCAAGAAGTGAGACCCACATAGGTACATATTCCATTATTGGGATATTCAATTTTATACCATTTTTCCATCACATTAAAGAGAAATTATATTTTCCCATGAACCAAGGACCCTTCATCAATACTTTGAAATAGTCCTCCTGGTTGTTAAAATTAATCAATAAGAAGTTTTTAGCAAAGGATACCACCTTGATTTGTACTTTTAGTTTCTATCTATTATTGGACCACTTTCTAAATTAATCAATATTGGGTCTATAACTATTTAAATTTGTCAAAAGAAAGTATTCCAAGATCCAGTCTTCTTTTATACATGTGTGTTAGGAATGTGAACCCAATACTTTTTGCCTTTGAGGAAAGGTTCAATATGAAATTCAAAGGTATCATGACCCTCTAGTCACTTTGCCAAAACCCTATCTTCCCAAGATAAGGATGGGGTGTTACGAAACTAAAAAGAACCTTTTTATAGTGGGTTCCTCTTAGGGCTCAACTAAGCTAATGGATTGACACCTGCTACTTTGCCTTTTTTGAGCTGATATTTTTTCCATCCTAAGAGTCGATCATATCCTCTTATGCAACCTATTTGGTGTTGCTAGTCTTGGACTGGTATTGCTGCCCAATATTGAATTCAAAAAATTAAGTGTCTATATGAACTAAATTTAGACATGTAAATAAATTAAAATAATCTCAGTCTAAGCTAAAATTCAACTATATTAGAGGAAAAAAAGAAAAAATTAAAACTTTATGCTTTGAATACATAAGATTTTTCCATTGAGATATATATCCTATTTTCTCTTTCAAGTATGTGGTGCTCACTCCTATAATGTAAAAAGAGAATGGGTAGAGTTTTGGTCTAAAAGTAAGTATTTGATTCACTTTTAGTTGCTTTGATTCACTTGTGTGTAAGATCTTGGATTTATTGATTGTTATTGTGATCTCTGGATTGTATGATACTTAAAAAAAGAGATTTGAAAGCTTATTTGTAGATGCTTGGATAAGGATCCAATGGTGGAGGATAATTTTAAATTTTTAAATTATCTAAATGATAATGGGGTGTAATGAGTCCTCACCCATGAGGATGGAGACCTTTCCAAAATGGTTGAGAAAAGGGTGGGGTTGGTTAGTTGACTCAATAAGACTAAGTCAGTTTACTTGACAACTTAGGGGATGAGTCATAAGAGGTGGAGTATTTTTTGTATTTGGTTGTAATGAGGGAGAAAAAAGTGGAATATGTTTTGAATAGGTGGAAAATATAGATTTTATTATTTAAAATAAAGATTTAAGGGTGCAAAATTGACTTATCCAAATAACCCAAATAACCCAGAAACATATGTATTAAGCTACAATATATTCTTCATTATTGAAAATATTATAAATATGCACTTTTAAAATAACCAAGATCTATAAACCTTACTTCATATATAATTTATTATCCTTACATATTCTTTTCCAAGTTCCTCACACTCATAATATGTTACTTCTACATGAAGCTTGTCAAGAATAATGGTCCATTGTAATGAAAAATGGCTTTTGTATTGTTTTGAACCTCAACAAATTCCCACTCTACAGGTTCCTTTCCATTTGGTTTCTAAGTCTGCTAGTATGATTTTGGTGGCTTAGCCAACTTCATAACCAAATCACCAACTTTATCCACTATCAAAACTATCACCAAGTACTCTGATAAAAACTACCTATCAATGTATGTACACCACATTCAATGTGATCTAATCCAAAATATGCCAACAAAATTACAAAATCTTCACCAAACCTATTAACCTATGATAAAAATAATCATTTATCAATCAATTTATGCATCAAATCATCCATGCCTTTAAAAATTAAGACAATTATACATTACCTCTTACACTAACAAGCATATGATGATAAGAAACATAGTCACAAAATCAAATTATATGTTTCAAAAAATATTGTCATTATCCATATATACTATATTTTATCATTGTGTTCACTCGTGTTTTCAAAACCACTTAATAATTTTAGAGTAAAAAATTCATTAAACACAAAAATCATACTAACACTCAACATATTATTGAATATTAAAATGAATCAATTAGTGAAGACCCCAACACAAGAAGTTATAAGTGTTACAATGTGAGTTGTCAATATAACACAAAAGAATGTCTGATTTAGATTTTTCAAAAAAGAGAGGGGTTACCAAAAATAGGAATAACATTACTCATTTTTAATAACCCATGTTTTAACCCATGCACTAAAAAATATTTAGCCTAACACCATTCACACTTATGAAAACAAAAAATAGCTAGATAAAGGTAAAATATTCATCTTTCTAAGTACTCTACATTGGTGTAATTTTCAAAGGTTGTAGAAAGCATTTCAGAAAGTTTTTTCTCACATGTAAGTTATTAATACCCTATGTATATCAAAGTTATGATTTACTATTGCACATATTTGGTGGATGATCCAAAATTAAAATTAACATTTTCATGACCATTGTGGCCTATTCTCCACAACCACACAAACATTTCCTACCTCTACATTTATATAAGAATTCACATGCTCTCACTAAGGTAACCTTTAGATCACCTGGTTATCCAAGATGAAATTAAAATACATGGGATATAAACCTATGTTATTAGTAGAGAATTACATTCCTAAAATATATTATTCCTATACTAGAAATGTTGATTTAGAATAATTTCATAAAATAATGTGTAAAAGATACAATTCCTATGGATACCATTTTATCCACAAGTGGTTTTGTGGAAGCAACTAGTTTGCCCATTTATGTGCATTGTTTAGACCTAGTGTTCATATATGCTCCTCATTATGAACTAGATACCAAGGAGGTAAAGATAGGAGGATGTTATTTAATGGCCAAATTAGACAACACCACTATGAGCATGACCTTATAGATCCATACAAAGGAAGCCTATATAACATAAAATTTGGATAGGATTTTTGGGATAAAATACTAGATAATCACCTCAACACCATCAATAACATGTGGATAAAACATAATACAAGGGGTATCTCAAATATCCAAAATAAACTCTTTAGATCAAACTTAAAAAAGAAGCTGTCATATATGCTCATTCTTCTCAATAATTGATAGCAAATAAGACCACCATATAATTTCACCAATGGATGTTCATGGATATGAGCATCATATATGATGGGAAGTATTAAATATATTATCATGACATCATCAATTATGCCCTTTATCAACAAACAATTAATGTATACGTGATCAAAACTTTCTACATGACCATTTAATTGGTGTGTTTACAGGTAGTCCAAAGAGTATACTCAAGCCTCACTCAATTAGCTAATGCAAGCCCAACTACCAACATGCATGAATTCTAATCTTAATTTATCTTGTAATGCATCAAAATAATTTTCATAAGGGTTAATTATGATTTCACTATGATATTTTTGTAAATAATATATCAATATTAGGGAACAAGAATTCTAGATGAAGTAGTTAATCTCATACCATAGTATGGGAGATGCTTCATTAAATTATATGAATTATCTTTTATAAAATATAGGGTATTTTAAGGTTTCCCATTTATATTTCCAATGTTAGAATATGACAAAACATTATTTATTTATCTATGTAAAAATTTTATAAAATTGCACAAACAATGTAGGAAAAAGCACATGGTAAGAATTATATTTCATGTCTCTCTGGGACACTATATCTATAATAACCCCACTAACACTAAAAAAACTGAATATTAATTTTTTTTTCCCCATGCACCCTCATAAAAGTAGATATTCTTTTTATGGTAATGGATTTTTTAAATCCCATCTTGGAATTGAATCTTCATACATGCATAAGCCACATTTAGAGGACTATTGGTTGACTACTTAGATGAATTGAAGTTTAGAAGTAAGATTGGGGTAGATTAATTTTTATCCATGTCAAAATTTTAAGTAATACATGGGTACTAGATGAAATGGTAGACAAAGGGATTGAATGGATTGACGCATATTACACTAAGAGGTTCATGGCTTCACCTCTAATAATAATAAATTGGAATCCATAATAGTTATTCAATCTACATCTATGAACCATAATATTATTAGACAAATCAATGAAGTGGTTTAATGAAAATCTTATATAATTCACTAGATTAGTTTCCTCAAAAATATCTATAACTTTAAATCCACCAAGACAAGCCTCTTCATCAAATCCCAAAGCTTCTATCATAAGTGGTTTTTCCACTACATCTCTTCAATCAGATACCTCAATAGGTGATGGATATGGTGAGGATCCAAACCAAACTAAGCAACAAATTAATACCTAAAGATAAAGTTTCATTTTTCTAAGGAATATCTAGGCCAAAAGCTTTTTACAAATACAATCATCCTCTCCCTTGGTGATACATCTCTTTGGTTGATAGGTGCATAGTTTTCCTTAATCACCAAGTTATTGATAGGTAATGATTCATTTTTTATAGATAATCTAGCATCCTAGATAATAAGAGACTCACGAGGTCTTTTAAAAGTAAAGGAAACTCTCACCTATTCTATGAATCACACTAAAGTTTTGGTTTCAAATTTTCCCTAGAAAAGATAGAGAGTTGGTCCAACATTGAATATAACTCTATCCATCTCCAATATCTTCATTTTTAGAGACATAGATTTTAAAATCATGGTATTTATACTAGTATTTTGGGATATAAGGATTGGACCATTGGATATAGGTGATCAAACTCATGAATTACCCAAGGGGTCAACTAAATATTTCCCTAAGGTCATTGATAATGGTAAATAACATAGAGACAAATACATAAAATCCTTTTTATTTACTTGTAGTATTTTGGGTGTGGAGCATGAGGATTTTTTAGTTAAAATGTTCATTAAACATCTCAATGAAGGAGAATCTAAATGGTTTATCCATTAGTAACCTAGTTATATTATGGATTCGAATACAATGAGAACTAAATTTGAATAAATACTCAAACCAATTGAAGATGAAAATTTTCTTCTAAAATAATTGGTCTAGATAAAAAAATGATCCTCATGAACCCATGAGATAAATCATATCCTAAGTAAAAAAAAAAATCCACCAAATTATGTAAAATTCATTACCCACTTTAAAAAAAATATATTTCTTTGTTAATTCACAAACACTATAAGTAATTTTATTCCTACATCAAAATTTACTACCAAAGATAGAACAAGCTCAAAGTTAATACATTGAGATATACGATGACATGATAATGGATATAAAGCTAGAAATATATACATTCAAAGGTAAGGTAATCATTAAATCATATCCATTAGTATAGAAATTATAAAATGATCTAATGGATTTGAAAAACTGAATTCATCATTCTAATATGATCACACGATGTCAAGATGTATCTCAAAGATTCATTGTTTCATACAATAGTATACACCCTCATCTTCTAGATATAACTTGAAACTCACTATTGAATAATACCCTACTCAAATCAATTTATCATGAACCTAACATGCTAATAATTAACATGGTGGCTATAAAAACCCAAATAACTTAATATTTTTGAAATTATGCAATTTGGATAAACCCTCAAATGAAGGTTTTGTGAGTACCTTTGATCATAAAATTTAGGAACCTAGAGGTGACTCCATTGTGGCTTATCTAATTTGAACTTTAAGAAGATGAGAATGATGAAAGATTAGAATCTATGAATATTCAATCATTAATTATGTTCACAAGAGATCAAAATGAGAAATTGAAGGTTATAGGGAAAGGCAAGGAAACAGACAAAACTAATTTGTAAAAATAAGGTGCAAGAATATCTAAGGTAACTCTTACAAAGGTTATGCTCAATATATTTATGCCTTTGCCTTAATTTTCAAAAGATAAATCAACTAATAAAATGTGAAAACTTAATATGGTCTCAAATCATGAAGTCCATAATTTATGGGTTCCATTCTTTATTTTAAATCATTGATCATTTGAATTAAAAAAAAAAATCATATCACTTAGGTTGACTATCTTAAGGTCAAATCAAGAATAACATGACTAGTTGATTACATTTTTTCAAGGAGAAGGACCCAACATTTCATTAGGAACATCTTCAAATGAGTATTGATTTTTTTCCTCAAAATAATATGGCTAATTATATTCAAGGTGGCAAGAAACTATACACTTTATATGTTTTATTTTTTATTGGAGGATTTTAGTTCAATAACAAAATCATTTATTTTGGGGCTTAAGGTAATGTAATACTAGATAAGGTCATGTATGCCTTAGGATTAACATTCAAAAATACATTTAGACACTATTATTTTATGAAATATAAACAAGCCCTGCTCATTTTTAAAATTAAAGATGTTCATGTGGTTATAGCAACCTTCCTACAATAAATAATCAAGATGAAAATCTTTGTGGCAGATATTCCTCCAATTTATAGGATGATTTTTAAATTAAATAATTTAAATATATGATCCTAACAGATCCTAAATCTAAACTCCTCGTGTAAAAATCAAAGAATCCTAGAGTATATATCTTATATGAAGAAATAGTCCCTAATACATACATGATCATGTCAAAAAATATTTGAAGCAGCTTGAGCTCATTGAAGGAAATGAAAATTATGTATGGATCATGGAATTTTATGAAATTTTTACATCCACAATACTAGGGACTAGGATAATTATAATTTATCCTTAGAATGATACTTTTCCATTTGTATACAAACTCCAATTTGAATGAACTAAAAATATAACTAAATATGAAGAATTTCTAGGGGGATTATATGTCCTATAATAAATGGGAATATATATTATTATTTCATGTGGAGATGTTAAACTAATTTTGAAATAGGTTTAGAACCAATATAAGTTTCAAAATGACAACTTAAATCACTATATAAGCTTAGTTTGGGATTGCATTGAAATGTTTGAAACTTTAAATATCATTGGTGTGCTAGGATAATAAAAGTATAAGGTTTACAGTTTGTTTTTATCCACATTTTATTTATTTTTCATCTTAAGATAGATAAGTAAATGTATACTATTAAAATAATATACTTCCCAAGTATTTTGGATAATTCAGAGCATTCATAGGTGTTCAATAAATCATTGCCTTCTTAGAGAAAATACATAATTTTTTTTAAATTTATATTTTTATGGAAGTTCATCAACCAAAAAAAAATCATTTTCACAAGGAATCAAAATTGGAAATAAAAATGAACACAAATAATCAATTAGATCCAAAAAGAATGAAACCATTAAATACAAGTCATTTAACTCAAAGGAAATAAAATTCTTAGAGTATTGGTATTGATGGAAGAATTTTTTGATAATCATGATTGGTATATAAATAATAACATGTAATAAAATCATAAGGGTTCCCAAAACTATCACAAGGTGAACATAGGAACATAGGAAGAGCCACAATATGTGAAATTAGTGTGTTTCTATAAGGAAGAATGTAAGAGGTTCATATATATATGAACCTCTTACATTATTCCTTAGAGAAACATACTAGGTTCACATGTGTGTGTGTGTGTGTGTGTGTGTGTGTGTGTGTGTGTGTGTGTGTGTGTGTGTGTGTGTGTGTGTGTGTGTGTGTGTGTGTGTGTGTGTGTGTGTGTGTGTGTGTGTGCATGTGCGTGTGTGCGCGTGTGTGCGTGTGTGTGTGTGTGTGCGTGCATGTGTGTGAACCTAGTATGCCTCTTAAATTCTTCCTTAGAGAAAAATACTAGGTTCACACACACACACACACACACACACACACACACACACACACACACACACACACACACACACACACACACACACACACGTGTGTGTGTGTTTGGTACTACACCAATATGAAATCTTTCCATACAAAAAATATGAAGCATGTCATTCCTCTAAAATAAGAAATCAATACCTCCAGGAAAAAGCTGAGGAAATATAGTCTAAATATTTTGAATATTATATATAAAGAGATCAAAAATATGTTAGATGTCAGAATAATATTCTCAATACAACACTAAACATGGCTAGCAAACATAGTGCTAGTAATAAATAATAATGGAGAAGTTTGGACTTGTGTGGATTTATACAACATGAATCAAGATTTACTTAAATATAATTATCCCTTGCTAATAATGGATCAAATTTTATAAGAAATAATAGTGTGTAAAATTATGTATATGTTAGATGAATTTTTGACTCTAATCAAGTGGAAGTAGCTCGCGAATACCAATCTAAAATAATATTCACTACATCATTGGGAACATTTTATTGTCAAATAATGCCTTTTATATTTATCAATTTTGGAGCCATTTTCCAAAGAGTTATATTTATATTTCATTTATTTGAAGTAGAACATTATAAATAGTTGAAATTGGTTTTCAAAAGATGTAGAACTCATGTTATTTATTTGAATATTGATAATTCCATTATTTTAGTCATATATAGAATATCCTTGGACATTTAGTTTCTAAGGATGTTACCAAGATCAACCTTGAAAGATTCAAAGTAATTTAATAGTTTCCTTTGCCTGCTAGTAAACCTAGTACACATTCCTTTTTTGACAAGGTAAATTTCCTAAGAAAATTTGTACCTAATTTTGATGAATTGACTATGCATAGTGCTTAGGTGATGAGAGGAAAGATAATTTTAAATTGAATTAAAGGAAAATATCCTTTTAAGAGATCAATAAATATATTAACAATACCCCAAAACTAGTCTACCCATATTTTTAAAATTGCTTCATCATATATTATTACTCCCTAATTATACATTATCAACCATTCAAGTATAGAAAAATGAATAAGGCATTAAGTCTTTGATCACACTCATGAGTTATGGATTGAAGGACCATGAAATCAAATAATATCTTATATAGAAACACATACATGTCATTATCAAATCCATAAAACATATTATATTTTCTATTTTGAATTATCATATGATTGTAATGGTCCCAGATCCAACCATTAAATCTATTTTGACATAACATGAACTAGGCTCCAAGTATGGAGGATTGGTTCCTAAGATACAAGATTACGATTTGAGGATAAAACCTACCAATTTGGTAAGAGGACAAAGTATTTTTCAATTAATCAAGAAAAGAAAATATTATAAAAAATAATTCAATCACAATGATATCGATGCTAGTGAAATAGAGGATTTATCACTTGTGGTATTCATTGATATAGTAGTCAATTTTCATTCAAATATTTCATATTAATTATCATATTTATAATTCTTAACTCATTTAAATACCAAATATAAAAGGGTAGTAAAGTTATGGGCAATGCGATATATTATTTGGGACAACACACTATTTAAGAAGGGAATTAATGTAAATTTTATAAAGTGTGTAGATAAATAACAACAAAAAAATTAATAGAGGCTTTACAAAATTGGATGTGTTACTTCTAATTCTAATATTCATTAAATAATATTTACAACAATGGGAGATAAAATTCATGGCACATTGAATCCTAATCTAAGTGCAGGGCATACTCATGTGTTGAAAGTAATATATTAATTAAAAAAAATGGTATAGTATATTCTATTGAGATCCATAACCTTATAGTTTATTTATAATCTCATCAAAGAGAGTATTATATTTAGATTTGGTTTTCTTAAAAAGATAGTCACAGACAATGGTTTGAATTTGTATTCACTTAAACTCATAGGTCTATAATATAGATATGATATTTATCTAGCTTATTCTTATAACTATTAACCTCATGGTAATGAAAAACAATATTATATTAATAATAGCATTACTAATATTATTCATAAGTTGGTAGATGAAAATAGGATAAATTGGCATTGGAAACTTTATGATGCTCTATGGGTTGATTGCATAACTCTTAAAAGAGAAATTTGAGTGTCTTATTTTTAAATAGTATATGAATATATTTCCATTTAAAGATAAATCCCAACACTCAAACTATATGCAATGAAATTACTTAGATTATTTGAAATAATAGAATAATATATCATATAATTAAGAATAGAATAAGCATATCCACAATAACAATTAGTAAAAGAGAAGAATACTTGAATATTATGACTAAGACACTTTGAGGGGGAAATATCCAAAAACAATTCAATAACAATAGAATTCATAATATTATCCTCTAATAATAACTATTACTTCCTATATATAGTCTACTTATCCATGGTTATTCCATAGGTTGACTTAATAAGAACTTAGAGAAATGTGACAAGAATATAAAAGATGCATGTATGCCACAAGTAAAACATACATATCCCTACACATGCCATAGGATAAGGGCATATAATTACCCTACCCTTCAAAAAAATGTTGTCCTTAATGTTGAATTCAACCCTGAGTGTTGATGCAGGAAGCTTCATCCTCCCATGTTGCATCTTCACAATGTAGATTCTTCCATTTAATCAAATAGTTTTGAATTTCTCTAGTCTGTAGTTGCTTAGTGATTATTTGAAGGATAAATATAGGATCCTCTATAATAACCTGACCTTACTCATCCAATTCATGAAACTCAATTTGATTATAAACTTTATGGATAATTACATTATTTAGGCAATACACATGGAATATTAGATGTATACAAGTGGACTGTGTGAATTCTAGCTTATAGGCCATACTACCAATCTTATATAAGATTTGATAAGGTAAATAATACTTAGGGGACAAATTATTATCCTTTTTTATACTTTAAATACATCTGCATATACATCTATAATCTCACAAAGACCCAATCATCTATGTCTTCTTACTACTCATTTCGGTGTTGATCCACTTGTTGTTTCATGTGATTCTGAGCCATGGCTAAATTTTATAGTAAACTAATGAATACCTCCTATTGATGGTAAATGTGTTACTCAAAAAATTAAACCTTGGGATGGATCTTAAAGGTTGAAGTGATGGATGGGAAGTGATATCCATACAAGGACACAAAGGAGACATGTTGGATGAACTCTAAATAGAAGTATTATACCACCATTTGGTAAGTGGCAACTAATGGACCTATTTTTCATATTTGTCAAAAAAAATCAACAAATATACAATTATATACATTTATTGAATACCTCTATTTGTCCATCATATTAAAAATGATATGATGAACTATGAACCAACTAGGTACCCAAACATTACTAGTAAAAATGGGATCTTGATCATTTATAATGATCCTTGGAGTATCATTCAATTTATAGATGGTATTGAAAAAAGCATAAGATACTATACTATAAAAAAAATGTTGTGATAGGGAACACAAATGATCATAATTGGTGAGTCAAGACACAAATACCATGATCAAATTTTTACCCTTAAATCATGGTAACCTAGTAATGAAATCCATGAAAACCTCCTCCCAATGTTGGCTAAGGATGGATAAAGGTTGTAAAATACATGGTGTCTTAAGGTTTTCCCCTTTATTCTTTTCACATATCATGAAATTTTCCACATATTATTATACATACCCCTTGTGTCTTTCCCCCCAAAAAATCTTGATTTATTATAGGATATGTTTTAAAAAATCTAGAGTGACCTATGAGTGGACAGGCATGAAGTTCCCAATGAATTTTATGTTTGAGGATATAATTATTAGAGGTATAATATATATTTATACTATAATATGCTCCCATTCCATGTAAAAAAATTATATTCATCAAAACCCTATTGAATATTTTTAATCAAATCCTTGGTGTATGCAAAGGGAAGTGTAATTGATCTATAAATCAATCCTAGCTCAAGAAGATAAATCCTACTTACACTTCCTATTGTCATATTAGATATTTAAGGTCATGACCAAGATGGATATGCTAGACATAGATAAGGGACATATTAACATAATAATATCATTATGGAGGGTTTCAAAGCCTCTAATCAAGAAAAATTATGAAATAACTCTAACTAGCTCCTATGTTTTCATATTCACTAATGTACAAATGACAAAAGAAAATTAAATATGATATAGTACTCACCAAAACTTATGACACAAAGTGGGGGTAATAAAAATAAAAATTAAAGATGAATATATGACATATATTCACATCAATTTATACAGAATCATAATGCATGGGAGAGAATTACCAATGCATATATATCTACTCTTAGAAAAGAGGAACAAAGTTAGGAATACTTACCTTTGAAGATGAACCCACCAAGCCTCAATATCTCCCTTGGACAAGGTGATTTACAAGAGGTTATTGAGGTATGTAAGGATGACAAGGATAAATTATCTCAAGGCTACACAACCTATCAATTCTTATAAAAGACTTCTCCACAAGACAAGATCTACATCTCCAAATAAAGTACAAATCCCTAAGCTATGCTCCTCAAGTAGAATGGTGGATTATCATATGCACAATATATATCTCTTATTAGTCTCTTCTCTTAGAAATGATGAAATGTGTTTATATAACTTAATCTAAACTTAGTCCTTTTCAAAATTTTAGCTAACAAAGTCAGCCCAATCGACTCTATATCATTATTGACAAAATCAAATTAAGTCTTGGTCTAGATTAGCTAGGAGCCAACCAAGATCCTAAATGAGTTTTTTCAATTAGAATATAGGGTCAATGGGGATGAGATTGTATTTTAAACCACCAAAAAGGATTTTAGGCTAGGCAAGGTATAAAGTGATAAGAAGAGGATGAAAAATAGAACGCAAAGCTTAGGGTAATGTTTTTAGGAGATGGTTATGTAGATAATAAGTGGTAGTATAGGGACAATAATCTTGTAAAGCACCAATTTTCTACCTTCCCCTTTCCTAGTATGCCCCTTAAGGCATGCATTTATAGAGATTTAGACTCGATGGGTTCCTAAAAGAGAGAAAGAATCATTAATTGAAAAAGTTTGAAAATATTATGTGTATACATATGCCCCACTTGAAGCTCATCACATGTCACTTAGGTACAACACAAGATGGTTCTTAAATAAAATAACTTAGCAAAACATAATGCTAAAGCTAAATAAATTTTACTAAAGACCAAATAAGATAAATGAAAGGATAGAATTAAAAAACACATACCTTAACTTAACTTAGTGTTGTAAATAAAGAACAAGATGCAAGAAATGTGAAGGTGTCCAATGTAAGGAACATTAGGTTAACTTGTAGATATTAGAAAAAAGAGAGAAAATTTGAATTTTTTGCAAAAGATACATATAATAGTTGAAAAGATTCTCTACAATGTCATAAATCCAAAACATTTTATGGTTAAAAAAAAGATCTAGTAAAAAGAAGATATGATCAAAATATGAAATTTGATGGTAAATATTTGAATAATAAATAAATTAGAATGGTAAATATAAATAGGGTGAAAAATATTTCATTTATTATTTTTACTATCTTGAGAAAATAAATCTTTCAGAGACCTATTTGGATACTAGAGAGCCATCATGGTGAAGAGATGATAGTTGAGATAAGGAGGATACATAGTGGCTGCAATGAGTGAAACACATGTAAGCAATTGAAAATTTCAAAATTTTGAATATTATTATCTAAAATTAAGATAAATATAGAAAATTGACTAGTAGGAAAAATATAGGCATCAAAATGGATGCTAGTAATTTTTTAGTTAAACTAGGGGTAAAATGGGGTATTAAGTAGGAGGAAGTCACACTAATAAATGCTCAAGGCATTTATGGTAAATTGAAAAAATTCACTACTATGGATGAACAAAATCAACTTGGTCAACTTAGTTTGTAAGGCAAGGGAGAAGAATTAATCTAACTTCATAGTAGTGGGCTAATTTAGTATGCTAATAAGGGGGAATTGTGTAGCAATAGGCCAATTTAGTTGGTAAGGGGTAAAGGTAGACTACGTATGGTAGGATTGATTTAGTATGCTGAAATAAGTTGATATAGTATCGATATGGCCAATCTAGTAGGAATGTGAAAGGGTTAATTTAGTATAAATAAAATTCAAGGCTAATTTAGTATTAAAGGGGTCAATTCTATATAAAATTGAGAAACTAAATCAAAATTAGATGATTTGAAAATTTTAAGAATGTATTTTGATTATTCATGACATGAAGGTTTGATACATCCTTTATCATTTGATATTTTACAAAGATACTAGAGGTATTGGGAATTGATAAATGCATCGTGGCTACTGAATCTATTGGAGAAATTGATCAACATATATAGATCATGGCTATCCACACTAGAATTTAGAGGCATCATGGATATGAGGTATATCCTTCTTAGTGTTGATCTCATTGTCATGTTCATTAGGGAATGGGAACATTTGACCAATAATTTTTGATGGGTGGTGGATGGGGATACCATTTAGGTGGGTATCATGTTATCATATGGCCATGCATTAATAGGGCTATAAATAAGAGGGACACTAATGATGACAAGGACACTAGATGATCTAGAAGAGAGGTGAGTACTAGTTCAATGGGTGATGTGCTTAGATAAGATATACCCAAGATTGAGAGTGAATTTATTTGATATATATATCATTGAGATTCTAAACATATAAAAGGTGATGATTAGACTTGTCATAACATGAGTGTTGTGTTACAAGTTACATGGAAAAGTACCACTATATATGATATTTTTATGTTAGTCTATTTTAGATTAGGGAGCATTGTATGACTTTAAGGTTGTGATCTAGGTCCATCTCATGTATGATATATATAGGATGTTGTCTAGAGGGCAGAAGACCATAGGTCCTATTGTTTTGATGAGCACTTGGGTATATGAGAAGTTTCCTATGTATCAACTAGTTGAAATTGCCTATGTGGTCAATGATAGGTTACCTTAGGTGATAAGATGGAGATAAAATAATGTATCTCAAGTTGTGCCCCATGTTTCAGTGTTACAAACTATCACACGAGGGGAGATTATGTGGTAGCCCTACATACACATTACTATTGTATGGCTTAGTTTTTTGACCATGGTAACAAGGCTAAAATTGTTGTAGATCATGGGCCACTATACCTCTTGGGTATATCTACATCAAATGGCATGCTTACTAAGGTAGTTCAAACTCCCATACCTATAAATCAATCATGGCTCAAAGAGGATAGAGCATACATACACTTTTGATTGGGAATACATTTGTTAAGTAGGAGCATGACCAATATGGGGATCCTCTAAAATTGATTAGGGGATCACTTTTCACAATACACTATGTGGGTAGGGTTCTAAGGCCTACAGTCTAAAATAATCATGCAACAACCCTAAAAGAGTCTTTAGTTTAATATTCACTCTGTTCTAATAAATAAGAAAGTAAATCTAATTTAGTGCACACCAAATCTTGTGGCACAACATGAGGGGTTAGTAAATCAATCAAAATATGTATAGGAGAATCTCAATTAAGATAAGTATGAGTAATACCATAATACATATAATATGAAGAGTAATATTATTTGAGCCAACACTTACTCTAATTCTATCTACTAAAGATAAGAGAACAAAGTTAGAATATACTTACCTGAATGTGAACCCATTGAGACTCAATATTTCCCTTAGCCAAAGGGGCTTTGAAAGAATTTATTATGGTTTATAAAGATCACTAAGAATGGCCAAAGCATCCAAGACTTATCCATAAGACTAGATTTTCCAAGTAGAAACCCTAAGCTAAACTCCTCAAGTAGAATGGTGGAAGAGCAGATTGTGAAGAAGCATGAGAAAATAATAACTCTTGTTTTCATATTTAAATAATGATGAAATGATCTTGTATTTATAGGTAGATCTTTCCATAAATCCTCCTAGAAATGTGAGATGTACATGGTCAACCCAGTTGACCCTATATGTTTTCAGGGACAATTCACTAGGTCTAAGATAGGTCAGTCGAAAGGCTAACAAACCCAAAATGTGAAAAATATCCCTAAATTATACAGGGTCGACCCTGGTCAACCTAGTATAGTTGACAGTCCAAAAGGGAATTAAGGAAAGTAAAGGAGGATGGAAAGAGGAAAAAGATTGGAGGATTATACAAGGGAGGAGTAATAACTTAGGGAATGGTTTTAAGATCTAGTTGGATTGGTAATAATGTGGCAATAAGGGACAAAAATATTATAAAGCACTAGAGGTTTGTCCACCCCTTTCCTGATGCACCCATTAGGGTGTGCACTCATAGATATTGAGTCTCAATGGGTTCTTTTAAGATATAAAGCATCAATATTTGATAAAATTTGAAAATATTGTGTATACAACTACATGCACGTTACTTTTATCTAAAGTTGGAGACATAAGGTATTTATGGGAAAACCTATTGGGATGGGTAAATTTCATCATATATATTGAGTTTCACTTTGTGTTGTCCTCAAATAAGAAGTTCATAATGAGAGAAAAAGGATATGAAGGATGATGATGATGCAAAGACAAAGGTATAAAATAGGATATACAGTGGAATTAGTTGACTATGTATTATAGAAATAAAAGTTAAACAAGATGATAAGGATACAAAATCATACAAATAAATTGTGTACTACTTAATAGAGAATTTAATATATGGATAAGAAGACATAATCATGTAGATCGACTATGTACTACTAGTAGGAAAGTAAACTATAATCTGTAAGAGATTATATTGTCCAAGATGTTAGTGTTCTAAAATAGGGGAAACATTTTTCAAGATAGTTTGAAGCAAGAATTAAACAAAGAAACAAATAATTAGATCAATGTAATTGATCTAATTGGGGAAAACAGCACAAACCTTGCACCAATGTTTTCCAATACAAGTTTTGAAATACAACACACAATGATCAAAGAGTAAACAATCAATTGAAAAGTAAATTACAACTAATTGGTCACCTTAAGTGTTATTATATTATTATAAAGTTTTTAATTTTAATGTGATAGGAAAGTTCTCTAAAATAAGGAACTAAAAAGTAGTCTAAATTTGGTTCTAGGATGTTTGGGATGAAAGGGATCTATATTGGTAATGTTACTAGGTTTGTATTGGGTCCTACCCCCTCATTTCATAATACCATAATGAAAAAGGTGTCAGTTGATTTTATAATATATATAATTAACCATGTATTTATACTTGACCATAAAACCATGTTGGCTTCCCTCTTGGTGATGAAATCTAAGTAGGTAGGCCTTGGAAAGACAAATATTTAAACATATTTTGAATGTTAAGTGATTTGTTATGGTGTGCAAAAGAGTAAAATAGTGTAACTAAGATGGTAATTTTTAAAAACAACATATTTATACCATGTGATTTACTCTAAGCATGCAAATAACTTGAAAAGGAAATGTGAATTAAATACTAGCAAATAAATGTTAATTCCTTGATTAAAAATAGTATAGATTTAATTTAGGCAACACTGTATTAAAAAAATATAGACCAAAGTTGACTAGGTCACTGTTGTTCTATATAATTAAGGTCTTTAAGAATAGAGTCAAATAGATTGACTATATCTCATAAATAAAAGACAAACTATATAGCTAAGTCAACTAGTTCAACCTAGTTTGTTGTAGGGTTGCAGTTTTGAAGAGTGCCAAATTATGAAAAATAGAATTAAAGAAAGAAATGAAATTATAGACAGAGAAAATAAAGGAAATTTGGTGGGATTGAAGATGATTTAGATTAAAAAAATTTAAGATGTAGTGCTTAGTTGTTACTTTCAATTTCTATAAATTGGATCAACTAGTTTGACCAAGTTGTATAAAACCCTATATGTTGAAGAAATATAGTGAACAGAGTCAATCAATTAGACAATGTCTATTGACCTAAATGTTGATAGAAGCAAATAATAGATAGAGTTTCTATGTTTGATAGTGCATGTTAATCTGGTACTAAAGAAGAATACTATGTTGAACTAATTGATCTAGTAATCTATTATTGATGAAGACCTGCATAGGCAGAATAAAGTCATTTTGAAATGACTATGTGTTAAACATGTACATATAAAGTTAGAACTATATTGACCAGTTTGATACAATACTAAAAATATGGAAAAATATAATAAAATGATAAAAATGATGGTGTGAAATAAAACCTACAAGGGTTAGTTTCATGTTGGGTTCATCAGAATATATGTAAATAAAAATGCAACTGGTCTATAAATCAATCCTAGCTCAGAGAAAATAAATCCTAATTACACTTTGATTGTCAATAGATTATATATTAAGGGTCATGACCAAGATGGCTATGTTATACCTAGCCAAGGGATCTCTTACCACAATAATATCACTAGGAAGGGTTCCAAAATCTCTAGTGAAGCAAAATTATGCAACCCTAATTAGGTCCTATGTTTTCATATTCACTAATACACAAATGAAAAAAATCAAAGTAAATATAATATAGTGCTCACCATATTTTGTGTCATAAATTTTTGGTAATAAACATTAAAATTAAACATGTATAGAAGACATATATCCATGTCAATGTATATGAAATCCTAATGCATGGGAGAGAAGTACAAATACATATCTATCTATTATTAAAAAGGAGGAACGAAGTTAGGAATACTTAACTTTGAATACAAACCCACCAAGCCTCAATATCTCCCTTAGCGAAGGTATTTTACAAGATGTTATTCTGGTATGTAAGGATGACAAGGATAAATCATATCTAGGATACACAACCTATCAATGCATCTAGAAAACTTGTCCACAAGACAAGATTCATATCTCCAAATAAATTATGAAACCCTAAGATATAATCCTCAAGTATAATGGTGGATAAGTAGATGTGCATTATATATTTATTCTTCTTCTCTTCTCTTAGAAATGATAAAATGGATGTGTTTATATATTTAAATCTAACCCTAGTCCTTTTTAAAAGTTTAGTCGATAAGGTTAGCCCAATCGACTCTATATCATTATTGAAAAAATTAAATTACATCCTTGTCTAGGTCAGCTAGGATCTGATTTAGAACCTAAATGAGTTTTATTAATTAGAGTATAGGGTTGATGGGGCCAACATTGTAATGTAAATTGTCAAAAATGAGTTTAGTCTAGGGAAGGTATAAAATGACCGGAAGAGGGTAAAAAATAGGATTCAAATCTTAGGTAAATGTTTTTAGGATATGGTTATGTAGATAGTAAGTGGTAATATAGGGATAACAATATTGTGAAGCACTAATGATCTACCTACCCCTTTCCCAGTGCACCCCTTAAGGTGTGCACTTAGAGATATTGAGACTTGATGGGTTCCTATAAGAGATAAAATATTATTAATTGATAAAGTTTGAAAATATTGTGTATACACATGGTATCACTATCATTCTCACATTATAATCTTGCTTCCTCTATCTAATCAACCTACCATATGGTCATGGTAGATAACAATGCCCAAACTAATTCATCCTATTGGGAGAGGGTATTTTACACTACATTCTCTTTTTATTTCTTACACACTATTTAAAAATCATATCATAACATTTTAATCACCCATTTATATTATTTTTTAGATGATATTTTTTTTTCCAAAAAATATTTGAGGCTATCATGATCAATCTTTACCTAAAAGTGATGACCCATCAAATAAGGTCTTGATTGTTTGACTGCATGTAGAATAGTCATCATGTCTTCTAATAAATTTGTTTGAGCCTATTTTTGACCTTCAATTGGAGATTTTAAAATCTCAATATTTTTATTTCTTACATGATTATATCTTCATGTCATATCTTGATGCGTCACACTCCACAACAAAAGTTTATGAAAAATCAAGAGTAGCCAAAAATGGAGTTGTGCACATAGCCATTTTTAATTATTTAAATACCTTGATAGTTGAATCAATACAATGGAAGGTGTATTTATTCAAAATTGAGGTGAGTGGGGATGAAATGCTACCATAATTTTTATCAAATGTATGATAGTAACCTGTTAGCCCTAGAAATCCTTGGAGGTTTTATTGAACATTTTTGGTCACCATGGAAGAGCAGCATCTAAATCTCAGTTCAAGTCTTCAAATTTAATAGAAAAGGGTTTTTGAAGTTGTTTTTGGATTCAATATAATTGGATAATTTAGGAAGGAATCAAATGACTTATTAGGTACTCAAAAAATGGTCTTCACACTCAAGAATTTGTCTAAGTGTTTTACTCTTTGGATTTTATGTGTCATGCCTAGTCAAAACATTTATTCCAAATAAAAGTTATGAAATAACAAGTTTTAAAAACCAAGATTTATCTTAATTTATAAACAAAGAGGAAATTTTTAAACATTTATTCATTTATTTGAACTTTTGTTGGAGCCATGTGTCATGTTTCTGCTCAATAGGACTTAACTATTTTTATTAAAAAGATGCTTGGTGGATCAAGAAAATGCTTTGGCACTTACCCATTTTAGGGTTATTTTATCTCTTTGTGATAGCTTTAGGAGGTGATGAGATCAAATTTCATGGGACCATATCAATGTATTAACAATTTCCTAGTTTTTCAATCATAGTATGACTCTTTTCCAATCGAACAGTGCCACATAATAATCATTCACATTTCCTGATGGCTTGTGCCTCTTTCAAAAGTCTTTCAACACTTAATCAATTTTTTAAAATTTTTTGGGTTCCATATTTTGATATCCTAATGGTCTTGGGAACTTTTAAATATCATTTAAAACTTATTCAATTTTCATGAAGTTTACCAATAATCTCTATGTCAACAAGATATGGAAAAATGGGTTAGCAATATATTTTTTACATGTCACAATCCAAGTAACCTAGAGTCACAAAACTATCCATATAGTTTAAAACCATCAAGGCTAGTAGGTTAGCAAGATGATTCCATATGTCATAATCTCACTACTATGCTCTCCCAAATATTTATATATATTCCAAAAATAGTGTTAGATCCCTAATAAGTAGGTGATTGGGATGGAATCACATGGCATAATTTTGTTACTTTATAACCTTGAGGTGGTCCATGCAAAAAAATTAGAGTGTTAAGTTAGAAAGTGAGAAATATGTTATTGTGTGGTGATATGTTGATTCACCATAAAGAGAACAACTAGTTGGCACTTGATAGAGCCTAATTGAGAGATCTTGAGGAAGGGGTAGAAAAATAAGAAGCTGCCACATAGACCTAGCAAAGCTTGGGGCTTAATAGCCCAATAAAAGGAGCATAGTTGGCAAACCTATAATAGGTTCAAAAGTCTATAAAATGTTGAGTACATGGGTACCAATGGGGAATAAACTCATAGAAGTAAAAAATCCTAAGAATGATCCTAATTTTGACACATAGCTAGAACCCACCACTAAATAGCTTGTTTGTGTCTATGTTGACACTAGTTGAGGCAAATTTGTTAGCCCATTTCACCTATTCATATGCCAAATTCATGAGTAGACTATGTAACTACATTTGATTCAAAAAATTAATGAAAAAATATCCTAGCATGCAAATCATGGTGCATCTCAATAGAAATTTTGGTAAAATGATGAGAAGGTAATGGGATCTAACCCTATTCATCATAAATGCAAGTGGAAAATACATACATAGAAGACAAGTTATGGACTTGATGAGATGTGGTAGGTAGTTAGGTAGGTGTGAATTTGGAAATCCTAAGGGGATCCCCACTACCTCAACACCCCTTCCTTGATCATCATAAAATTTTCAACTTATTTGATAGTGGGTAAGACTAAATCAGATACAAGCTCTATATATTTTGCCTAATTAAACAAGCATAATTATAATGGTAAAAGGACACTTTTTTAACACAAAAATGTTGAATAAATTAGCCTATTCTTTATCTCGCCACCTTAATTTTATGCCTTTTAATCAATGAATAAATATTTTACCCTCTCATAACTTTTATTACATGTGTATTCTATGAGTTTTTAAATCTCTCTTTATGGTGAATTAATATTTCCCTTTAATTATGTCCAATTCCATTTCACCTCTATGCAAGTGAACTCTCTTTTGTAGGTCATAGTCTATGTACCTCATGATTTATGCATTGTTTGTAGTGGTGATGAATGAATGATTATCCTTATAATGATATCATATATCTTTGTACCTCTCTATAAAACATTGATGCTATGAGGTTCATGATTGAGTTGTGTATGCTCCAGTTCCTAGGGTTTCCATTGTGCAATGTCATAAGTCATAGTCTATGTATCTCATGGATTATGCATTGTTAATTATGGTGATGAATGTTTCTCCTTCTAATGTTTATATAGATCAGTGTACCTATATGAAACACTAATGTTAATAATTTCATGATTTCTTTATGTATGTCACAATTCTTAATGTTTTTATTATGCAATCTAAAGTACATGGAGGAGACAAACTATTTTGGTGTATTACCCATTTTGCCTTTAGTTTCTTTATTTTTACCCACTCCTCTCTTTTAGTTGAAATATTAGTAGCATTAGGTTAGTCTTAGGTGATTCATCTAGTTAAGTCAGCCTTATATGAAGGTTCACTCTAACCATAGGTGACCCATAATATTGGGGTGTTCCCATTGTGTCGATTGGGTGAGGAGATGTGAAACACCTCCTTAAAGAGTGAAACTCAATGACACAATAATTTTTGGCCCACCTCGTGAGACCTAAAAATAATCTACTAGAGAATTTTTTTTGTGTTATCTTGTATATCAACCTTTGGAGGTAGTTTATATAAAGACTAGTGGTGAATTTGAGTCTAATTCAATTGGTTTTAGTAACCCAAACATCTTTTTCAAGTAAAAGATTAAATGGTTTTACTTAATTTGTTTTTTTGACACTTTTCTAGAATTATAACTCCATGAGATACATCTTATATGGTTAGGTTTAGGGGAGATTCTAACAACTTTCCACCACCATATCATGAGTTTTATCTTCCCCTTCACCATCAGTACTCCAATTAAGATTTTCAACATGTCTACTGACCATTTGGTGAGCCAAATTAGTCTTATGTATCTCCATGTGTTCCAAGTGAACCTCCTCCTTTTCCTAAGATATCTCATCTTGTTAACATTCTCTCAAAATCCAAATGGTGTTTCTATTATGGAAAAACCCATGACCAATCAACATGTGTGTATGAAAGGAGAGAAGTGGCTACTAAGGTACAATCTAAACCTTTAGTATCATGCCACCAAGATAGACCAATCCTTAAAAATTCATATCCATAAGAGCCTCAAGATTATCAACCATGGCAACCTTCATATACTATACATATTGACTTCAAGATGCAAAGTATTGGTAAGTCCATTCCCAAACAAGAAAAAATAATGGTTACAAAATCTAAACCATCCATAATTCCATGTTTTAGAGGCTTACATTATTTGAAATAGTTTATGCTTATGAAAAATCCATCCATTAGTACTCAAGTCCCTCAAACTCCTCAACGAAGGAAGTTTCCAAGTTTTAGGAGTCCCCATCAACCCCAAAGCTAATCCAAGAGTGTCCCATAATTCCATATACTCATATTTCACCAATTGAACATTCTTGCCCTCCCACCATCTCCCTTTTCAAATGAGGACCCATTGTATAGAGAGTAAGTGAAGATCATATGGGGAAAGAAGAGAGTGTTTCAAGTGAGTATGATGAGTAAATAATTATTGGTATCTCTCTTTGTGCCACTAAATCAAAAAAATAGACTTGTTTCAAGAGGAAAATAAATATGATTAGCTAGAGTAGTAGAATAATGAGCAAATGGACAAGGACAAAGATGAGGAATATAGTCTTGATAAAGAGAGCTCGGGTTTTTCTAGTAAAGGTTGAATTCATGGGAAATATAATGAAGTGACTTATTAGATGGATGAGCTTCCATTTAGCATGGAAGAAGAATAAAGTTAGTCTGGCTAGTATGGGTCTGATCTTGATGAAGAGGAAATAGAGATTGAAGCCAAGAGCATCACTTATCATATCTAAGGAGAGTTGGAATAATGTCTTTAGTTTGTATAAAGGATCAAAATTTAGGGTGTGGGAGACATTTTAGTCCTTCCCAATGAAACTCTAATGCAAATTTAACTCTAAGATAGCCCAATTCAACTTCTTGAGGAATACTTACTTTCTAATTCAGATTGGAGGTAAGAAATTAGTCTTGAAAAGAGCAAAAAAGAGTTGGAAGAAGACTAATTTTGGGATGAATAAGAAGACTTATAATCAATCCTTGAAATTAAACCATCATCAATTCAAGAATAA
Source organism: Torreya grandis (assembly GCA_037957365.1). Lineage (NCBI taxonomy): Eukaryota > Viridiplantae > Streptophyta > Pinopsida > Cupressales > Taxaceae > Torreya > Torreya grandis. The sequence goes on from JARHVA010002785.1 coordinate 1,978,998, forward strand.
ACACATGAGTAACATGAATACCATATATAAGTGGATGTGTTTCCAAGTCAATCATAAGCTCTTTAAGAATATCATCCTAGTCAACAAGATGATAAAGTAGTTGAAAACAAATATGAGAAAATCCCTCACTACTCAAAATTTGTATTGACAAGAGGATAAACTATCAAGTACTTATCCTAGTTGGGGGTTGAGAAGGAAAAGCCAACATAAGTTGTGCTCAATCTAGAGAATAAAATTGAGCATCAAGAAGGCCAAAAGCAACCTACCATCCACTTTAAGATAGTTGTATTTTCAATCAACTCGAGTGGGTAAGTGAGTTTGTTTTATCCTTAGATAGCTATATTTCATGTAAATTTAGAATCCAATCCTTATCCACCTTTGTTTGGTTGCCTTCAAACATGAAAAGTATTCTAAGTTGATAAAAAATGGAATCTATTTTGTGCAACCATTCAATGGATTTATTTAGACAACCTTTTGATTGGTTAGTTTTGGGTATTTTAGCTGATTTTATTTCCTCCAAGTGTTTTTTCACATTATTTTATTTATTATTATTTCCTCTAAGTGTCTGGGTACATTTTTTATATTCCTTTCTTTATCTTTTTGTTGAGGTGTGAATCTTAATTCAGTTATTCATTATTACACTGAGCAAGTTACAATAGTCTTGTGTTCTCAAAATCAAGGGTTTTAAAAGGATCATATGACTTCATGCCCAATGGATTAATTCAAAGGACACTTGATTTTTTTCTTGGTAGGCAATCAACATGCATAGGTCACTAAGAATGTTGACCATTTTTGGTCACCATGGAAGAGCAACATCCAAATCTTAGTTTAAGGCTTCAAATTAAGTATAAAAGGTTTTTTAAAGTTATATTAGAATTTTGTAGAAGTGGATAAGTTTAAAAATAAGAAAAGGACTTATTTGGTTTTAAAAAATGGTATTCACACTTAGAAATTTGTATAAGTGATTTATTTTTTAGATTCTATGTGTCATAACTAGTTGTAACTTTTATTTCGAATAAATTTTTTGAAAGCACAAGTTCTAAACACTAGGATATGTCATGATTTATACATGAATAGTAAACATTTCAACACTTATTAATTTATTTAAACTTTATTTGGATCTACATGTCACATTTTTTCTCAACAAAAATTATCCATTTTTATTCAAAAGTTGCCTAATGGGTCAAAAAAATGTTTTTACACTTCGTCATTTTAGGGTTCTTTTATCTCCCAATGATGGAATTAGGAGGTGAAAAGATAAAATTTGATGGCCCTGCAATAATATATTGATGTATTTCCTATTTATTAGTCACAAAAGGACTCTATTTCAATCAAATGGTGCCACATGATAATCATTTGCACCTCATAGTAGCATGTGCCTCTTTAAAAATAATTTTCGTAGTTAACCAATTTTTCAAAATTTATCTAGTGCCACATGTCAATATCTCAATGGTCCTAGGCCATTTTTAATTACCTTTCAACACTTAGTTGATTATCATGAAGTTTATAATAATTTCCATGTTAGTAAGGTAGTGGGCAAACAAGTTAGTGGGATGCTTTTGCATATCACAATCCTAGTGACTCAAAGTTCTAAAACTATCTATACTATTCAAAACCCTCTATGATAGTGGGTTAGAAGTATGATAACATATGGAATAATCCCATTCTCTACTCTCCTAAATATTTTCATACAACACATACATAGTGTCAGATCCCTAGGCAATCAGGTTACCAGGTTGTCACCATGTAACGTAATCCCACTACTCTAAAAACTTAGGGTGGTCTATGAATACATATAAATATGCTAGGGTAATGGGTGAGAAATATATTATTGCATGGAAAAATATTGCTTCATCATAGAGATAAAACCCAACTGGCACTTAATAGAGCCTAGCCAAGAGAGCCCAAAGAAGGGGTAGAAAACTAATAAGCTGCTATGTGGACCTGATATAGCTTGAGAATTTATAGTCTAATAGAAGGAAGATATTTGGAAAACCTAGAGTAGGCTCGAGAGTTTGAAAAATTATAAGAACATGGATATCAAAGGGGAATGCACTCACAAAATTAAAAAGGCCTCGAATGAGCCCATTGTTGACATGTAGTTAGAATCCACCACTAAGGATCTTATTGGCATTTACACTAGTACTAGATGATGTAAATTTGATGACTTGATTTACCTATTTAGACATCAAATTCATGAGTGTACCATGTAACTACATTTGATTCATATAATAAATGGTATAGTGGCTTGACATGAAAATCATGGCATAACTAAATAGAAATTCTAGCAAATGATGAGAGGGCAATGGAATATGGACCTATTCATCATAGAGGTGAGTGGATAATATGCACATAGAATACAAGCAATGGGCTTGAGGGGATATGATAGGTAGTTACATAGGTGTGACTTTGGTAATCTTAAGGGGATCCACACTATCTCAACCCCCTTACCTGATCATCATAAAATTTGTAACCACCCTAATAGAATACAAAATCAAACCTAATCTCTAAATATTTTTCCTATTTAAACAAATATAATTTTCATGGAAAAAGGACCATTTCTAGCATAGAAATGTTATAGAAATTAACCAATCCTTGATCCTTGTACCTTGATTTTATGCATTTAAACAAATAATAAAATTGTTTTTACCCTCTTAATTACTTGAATTGTGTGTGTATTTTATGAATTATTGATTCTCTCTTTATGGTGAAGTGTTATGTCCCTTTGATTATGTATAATTCCATTTCACCTCTATGCAAGTGAACTCTCTTTTGTAAGTAATAGTCTATATATCTCATGATTTATGTATTGTTAGTTGTTGTGATGAATGCTTCTCCTTCTAATATTACCATAGACATTTTTACCTCTATATGAAACACTAATGATAATAAGCTCATGATTGAGTTGTGTATGATGTATTTACTAAGGTTTCCATTATGAAATCTCAAGTACATGGATGAGATAAATTATTTTGGTATATCACCCATTGTGCTTTTGCTTATTTTATTATTATGCACTCCTCCATTTTCCTTAAAAGTGAAATAGCATTAGTGTTATTCTTAAGTGATCCATTAGGGTAAGTTAATCTTCTCTAAAGTTTCACTCTAACCACAAGTGACCCACATCCTTAGGGTGTTCCCATTGTGTCGATTGAGTGAGGAGACATAAAACACCTCTTCAAAGGGTGAAACTAAATGTGAAAATAGGTTCTTGAGGGTTTTATTAACCTACCACTCCACTCCATCATCACTAGGATTTTTTAACATCAAATTTCACTCCATGTGAAATAATATGACCCAATTACTTCACCTCTTGGACAAAAAATCTCATTTAGAAGATTTAGCATAATATTGATGTTGTCCTATAATTGAAAGTACTTATTTCACATAATTAAAATAGTCTTCCCAATTCTTTTTGTATGAGCATATCATCAAAAATCACCAATACAAACTTTCTCAAAATTGGCCTAAAAATAGTATTCAACAAACTCTGAAATGTATATAGTGTATTTGTGAGGCTAAAATGCATGATCATAAATTCATAATGGCCTTCATGAGTTATATAATTTTTTTTAGGTAAGTCCTCATGGATTCAAATCTAATTATACCCATAGTGGAGGTCTAACTTCTTATAATAAACAACACTGTGCAATTCATCTAGAATATCATTAATTAATGGAATAGGAACCTTATATTTGATTGTGTACTTATTGAGTTATCTATAGTCTAGGCACATATTCCAAGTGTCATCCTTCTTTTTCACCATGACCATAAGGGATGAATATTTTATTTGATTATGTTAGATGATTGTTGCCTCCAACATCTCATGTACCATATTTTAAATTTCACTCTTCTTGACATAGGGTTACTTTTAGGGTCTGATCTTGGGTTATGTATTTCTTATAATGAAATTGATGGCATTATCATACATTCAAACTTGAGGAAGTCCTTTGGCATGTCACTAAAAATAATAGAATGGTCATCCATCACCCTTTGAAAATTAGGATGTGTAGACTCTTTGGTTGGTGAACCTTTATGGAGAATAAGCGTGCCACAAATCCCTCAACACCTTTTCTAAGAATCTTTGTCATCTAATGAGAACTAACCATTTATGAAGATTTAACCCATAAATAATGTAGTTTAATTGTCTTTCCTTCTTAATGGGACCTCATGAATAGTTATTATAAATTCATCTAAATAGTGCCCAAAATGGTGAGCCACTACAACCCAAAAATAATGTTAACTCCTCCCATGTTAATAAAAAACATAAGGGAATCTAACAAGTAATCTCTCATAGAAAGATTAATGCTATGGAATTTTATAGAATAATTTTACCACCATCTACAATCATGACCTAAAATTATAGAGATGGGAAAATGAAATAGTCCAAATGAGTAGTTAACTTACTATTGATGAAGTTGCATGTACTCATAGTGTCAAATAACATATTCACCTTTTGTTTCTTCAAAAAACCCACCACCTTAAGAGTTTGATGAGTACTAAAGCTTGAAAGTGCATGATAATAAATAGTAGGTTGCAAATATTTAGATTCATCCTTGAGTTATTCCTAAGCTTCCCTTGAATCCTCATCATATTATTCTTCCTCATCAAATCTTTTAATGTAAAACAACTTATTTTTAGCACATCAATATCCTTTTCTCTATTTTCTATCACAAACCATTTACATTATTTTATTCAATATGATAAGGGGTCAATCTAGTAGGTTATATAAATGATGGTGTTAGGAATGTACATTCATGGACATTAGTGAAAGGTCTTCATATAATCATCTATTTTTTCCTTATCCATGCTTTCCCTTATTATGGCTTCAGATACATTATTAAGATGAAACATGTGAACCTCTAGTTTGATGTTATCTTTGAGTCCACCTAAAAATAAGTGAATTAGATTTTCCTCAGTGATGTCTGCCATACATAAGGAGAGATTCTAAATTTGATGAATGTAATCCTTTATAGTCCTAATTTGGCACAACTTGGCTATTTATCTAAATTAGTTTTTAGATACATTTTTTTATAGTGGATCTGTAACTCCTCATAATATACCAACCATGAAATTAGGACACCCTTATTTTTATTTGGAGCACACAACCAATGATACCAAATGAACTGATTAGGTTCTAGATATAGAGAGGCCATGATCACCTTTTGTGAATATACATTCTGATGTATGTCAAATAAATTATCAACTTGAGTAAGCCATGTGATTATATAATTAAGATAAAACTTGCATAATTCCAGTTTTGGCAACATCAACTTTAACCTTGGATTGGTGCTAGATTTTTTTAGATTGGAAGACTTGATTTGGAGTGGTGGAAAGTTATTTTGGAAATTTTACACTACAAGTTTGGCTAATTTCTAATTAATTATTACAATTGATCTCTCAAACCATTTATGTCCCCTCTCATCCCCATGACTTCCCATTAAACCACATAGAGATCATATTTCTACACCATGCCATGTAACTCTAATTGAAGGTGTTTAACCATCACTAAAATACTTAGTTATAAATTTTTGGAGTTCATTTCATCCTAGCGAGGAGTTTTAGGCATCTCTTTCCCTTTTATAATGTCCATGAGTATTAGACCTAGCCATACAAAAACCCTAAGAGGGTTGTATCCCAAAAAAAATGTATTGGTAGATGATACTATTATGATTACCTCACCAAGATTAATATAATGACTATTAATGTGTACATAGGTGAAATTTTATAGCCTAAAAAAGTTTATTGTTAGAATATACCATTGTGATCATCTCACATAGATGAATCCAATGACTACTATGTTGCACAAGGTTAAAAAAATTTGAGACATTTTTTTTCAATTTAAAAAAAAAAAAAATAATCCACAAACAAAACTATAGTGATGAAAACATTCAGTTCCTCCTAGATCACAAGTTTTTTTTTTTGACCTTTTAATGATCAAGATGTCATATCTGAAAAAACCCATGCTATAGAAACTTGCCCAAATCAAAGCTCTGATACCACATGTAATGAAATTACTTATATGATTTGTAATAATAGAATAATATATCATAGAATTAAGAATAAAATAAGCATATCAATAATTATAGTTGGTGAAATAATAGAATACTTGATTATTATAATTGATCCACTTCAAGGGGAAACCTCCACAATAATTAAATAAGAATAGAATTCATAATATGGCCCTTTAAGACTAACTACTACCTCATATATATAATCTAATTATCCATGGTTATTCCATAGTTTGACCTAATAATAACATATAAAAATGTGATAATAATATCCCTAGACATGCCATGGGGTATGTATGCCACAAGTCAACCACACATATCCCTAGACATGCCACAGGATAAGGGCATGGCACTACTTTGAGAAGTAAAAGAAAATTAATTATAGGATTCATTAAAGAAAATGATTATGTATTTGAAAACATTGGAGGAAGAGAGAGAGAGATGGTCATTGATCATATCTCAGCTCATACATAAAATGCAAAAAATATATTTGATTAGATGGCCTAGTAATGAGATTTCTAAGTTGGTGACTTAGTATTCTTATGGAACAAGAGGAGAGAACCAAGAGGGAGTCTTATAAATTTAAAATCCTTGTGCATAGGTCATTTAAAGATTAACCATTTCTATAAATAAATACAAAATATTTGACATATCATGATGGAACACATATTTTATTGCCCTATAGTGGAAAATATCTAAATCTCTAAAAAAATTAAGGTAGATTGTCCCTTATGAGATCCTTAAGTGATTTAGTATTTTTTTGTTACCTTTTTATGATGTGTTTCCATTTCATTTATATGTCTTTATTGTTTCCATTTTTCCATTGGATGTTTTAAAATGACTCCCCATCCAAATGGATAAAGAGTTAGTCCTAAAACCATGATATTCAAGAGTTCATCTTATGTCATTTAATAAATACCATGTCCCCATTTGGAGCTAGTTGTTGTCTTCAAAAGTCTCATTTTTTTTAATTTTTTCATCATTAAAATATTAAGTCAAATATAAATATAAATTTAAAGGTCTAAATTTGAAAATTTTAGGTTTAAATAAGAAATGAAATGGAAAAAAAATCATATGTGTACCATGTCTTAGACACCCCGAATGGTGATCTTTCATCACCTATTGGGTGAGCCAAATGTGAGGTAACATACCATATCATTTTGGATGTTATTTTTAACCCATAATACCTATGTGGTTAGGCCCACCTGATTACACTAAGGAGGAAAACAAGAATCTATAGTTATAACAAAATGTAGCTATTACATTGTGTTTGTCACCCACATAGGGCATGATGGGCACAGCCACATTGACTTGCCATGTACACATAAGGTGGAGGTCAATTTAAAAGTTTTACAACTCTTCCCCAATTTTTATTTAAATATTCTTACACGTACTCATTTTTAACAATTCCTCTACCTAGTTTTATACCCATGATTTGTGAGAAACTTCTAGCCTTACACCATTCACCCATGGGAAGATGAAACTTTAACTAGAAACATAAGAAATATTCATATTTCCAAATACTTTTCATTGCTGTAAGTTTTAAAGGCTTTAACAAGCATTTTAGATAGTTTTTTCTCCTAGGGAAGTTCTGAGTACCCTAGGTACATCAAAGGTTTGGGTACCTATTGCACTCATTTGGTGAGAGATCTAGAAACAAAACTAACATTTTCATGACCACTATTACTTAGTCTATAAAACCATACAAAAATTGCATAAATTTATATTTTTATGATAATTTTTAGGGTTTCACTAATGTAGACTTCTAGTTAACTATGTCATCAAATATGACATTCAAATACATGTGTTTGAATTGATGCTGATGATAGAGAATAACATTACAAAAATTTATGATTCTCATATTAAACATGTGTATTTTGAATAATTTCATAAAATAATTAATGTAAAAGCTTAAAATCATATGGATACTCTTTATCTACATGTGGTTTTCCCAAATAAGTTAGTTTCAACATTTTTGTATTATGTTTAGACCTTATGTTTGCATGTGATCTCCATTATGACCTAGATACAAGGGATATAAAGGTATAATGAGGTTAATTAATGGCCAAACTAAGTAGTTCCACTATGATCATGGCCATCTAGATCCCCACCAGGGAAACCTACATAAGGATGAGAATAAAAGCCATATAGGCTTTATGGGATAAAAACCTATAGAAACACCTCAATAAAATTGACCACAAATGAATAAAACATAAGATAAGAGGTCCCTCAAAGATACCAAAGAATTTATTTAGATCAAACTTTAAATAGGATCTATGCCATGAAATTTCGCTAATGGATGCTCATAGAGATTAATATCATATGTGGTGGGAAGAAATACATAGACCAGGGTGACATCATAACCAATTCCCTTCACCATGGAGGGAATTTGTTCCCTTTACTATTTATAAAACCTCCTATTTGGCCTAGTGCCAAATATTTTGTCACAATATGTAAATTAGGAAAAATAAATCATTAATATATAGCATAGTAAAACTTCATTTTTAAATCATGTATATAATAAGAGACTTGATTCATATGTGTCTGAGTCAAACTAATGTAGTAAAAGAAGTAATAAGTTTCCCATATGTGTTAAAGGTATAAGTAATGTTAGAAAAATATTAAAAGATTTCCCTTATATTGTAAATATATAGTTAATTTAGGTATATAGGAGTATCATTCCTCATTATGGGAGATATATAAATAAGATAAACACAATAATCAAGGTAGGTATATGGGATTGTGTGGCTAAAATGGGGTCTAAAGTGAACTTATTTTTCCTGAAAAATGAGAAATCTAAACTTGCATGGACTATTTTAGATGCCTACACTCAAAATTTGAAGATGCTATGAGAACTTTTATTGTATCATTTCAAGTTTAGTTTATAAACTTTTTTTAATGGTGAAAATGAGTAGATAAAACATTTAAAATTATAAAAAAGTATTATTATTTTAATAAAAATATAGTAGATATTTGGTCATGTGCCCCTACATTTTTTAATGTCACTTAGTATTTTCTAAACCCTTTGGGGGAAATCTAGATAAGATCATCTAAATTACAGCCTATATTTTTTTAATTTTTTAAATAATATATTAATTTTATAATATTATAATTAAATAAACCTTGAAAATGTTAAATAATGGATAGATGGCATTGTACCTCCACTTAAATACCTAAAAAAAATTAGAAATTCATTTATTTTTTGAATTTGTATGTAAAAATTAGGCCAAGTTTACAACTATATAATTATTTTAAATTTTTTATGAACGAAATAAAAGATACATAAATAAAGATAGATATGTATATTTTTGGAAAATAGAGACATATTAAGACATGTTTAGAAATCAAAAATTATGAAAATGTTAAAATAATAAAAATATTTTAAAAATTATGTATTTAGAAAGAGAATGACATGGTTAACATCATAGGCATATTTTCATGAATTCTCTCAATGAAACTCATATTTTATCATAGCCAAAGTTTAATTTTTTGGTTTTCAATATCAAACAAGGATTTGGCTATGTATGTGAAATTCTAAGCTTTAGGTTCAAGTTTTAAATCTTAAAATGTATATGTGTTGAAATACATGTATTACTATCGACTTATAATTTTCAAGGTTTTGAAGTTATGAAAGCTAAAGAAGTGAATGGAATGGTATGTATTTAATAAATAAATATTAATATAAGTTAAATTTTTATTATTTTACTTTAATTTTTTTTTATGAAATATAACAAATTAAGGCCACTATGCATCTTTTGTAATTAGTGTCACATCTCTAGATGTTTCTATTTAGAAAATAAATTTTCAAAATCTAGTATGGTCAGTAATTAGTCATTTTTAATATTTCAATATTGAACCTAAGGCTTTCAAGATGTAGCTTTTACAAGTGGTGTCTATTTTAGGCAAACATATAGCCACTTTATAGTGTTTTGTGCCTTCTAGATTGATTACTGACATTTTAAAGAGTTTTAGGTGTTAGAATTAAATTTTATAAGCCTTACATATCCCACAGATAATGATAGTTAATCAAGGATATTGACTCATTAATTTCCCTATGAACCTAATTGTAATTTTATGAAATCATTTGGTTATCACTTGTCCATAATTGAGTTGGTAATTTAACAAATTATATGATTGGATTAATCATTTAATATAGGCTAATTTTATCCCTATGAACTTAATTTCAACTAAATGATGTCAATTAGGGCTCAATTTATACTAATTAAACCCATTACATGATTGGTTCAATCAAGAACACAAATTGGGCTAATTTTATCGTTATGACCCTAATTTCAACTATATAATGTGATTTAGGCTAAATTAACCTTAATTTCATCATTGATTGAACTAGTTACTCAATTGGTTTAATTAGAGATGTAATTTAGGTTAATTTAATATATTTAAACCTAATTGTGACTATTTAATGTGATTTGGACATTAATTGGCCCTAATTTCATCACTTATTAAATAAATTACTTGATTGATTCAATTGAGGATGTAATTTGGCCCAATTTAATCCCCATGAACCTAGTTATGATTACTAAATTGTGATTTTGGGCTCAATTATCCCAAATTTCATCATTAATTCAACCAATTAGTCAATTAGTTCATTTAGGGATGTAATTTTAGTAAAAATTTTAAGTCATGTGAGCCTAATAGTGACAATACAATATGACTTGGGTCTCAGTTGACACAAATTTCATTATTTATTGAACTAATAACTTTATTTGTTCATTTAGGGATGCTATTTGGGAAAATTTGAGCCTCGTTGATTTAACCTTTTAGGGTTTTACAAGTTTAAATCCTCAGTTAAATCAAAGGGTTAAGATGTCTAAATCAATTAAGTAATATGCGTTAATTAACCACTTATTTGGTATGGATTTTTAATTCTTTTTAATTTATAAAAATAGTAATAAATATGCATAAATAGATACTTATGTATAAAGTGACTATCTCGGAAGATATGGGTTCTAAAAATTGGGTTCTAGATAGGTTCGATTATTATCAACAGGGTTCCAAGGTCTAATTCATCACTAGATAGTAGCACCCCAACTAGATAGTAGCACCATATTACTATAGTTTCTTTAAAATGGTGATAGTTTCTTATTTTTAGGACTATTCCTATTTTATGGGAGCACTAATGCCTATCTTTCTAAGTTTTGTCCCTACATGCAAGAAATCTAGAATTTTATATTGTGCCTAAAAATTTTGATTTACTATACAAACCCTAATCTTAATTTTAAGTTTGAAATGAGCTAAAACTATGTGTTTGTTAGTAGGATAGGATGGACATCCTCAATACCTTGATATGAATAGAGTTTCCTACATATCAATACTCTAAGGAGGGATCAAGCTTGATGTAGTTCTCCCACCTATTGTTTGGTACAAGTGCAAGTGAATGATTTAATGAGATTGGTCTTAAATGCCTTGAGTGTGCTTGAGCTTTGAAATATTTTAAATTTGGGCTTAGGATAGTTATATATGGTAGTATGCAGAAGTAGGGAATAATAGGGATAAAATACCTTAATTTTTCTCAACTTTTTTCTTATTTGGATAGGTTTTTGCATCTATTTTCCATTTAACGATTAGATGTCAAATAGTCTTGTATTTATAGATATTTGTAGCTTGTGTAGATGATAAAATGTAATGTGGCTGACATTAGGAGGGGTACACATTTAAAAATGTATCCATTTAGGAGAGTTAGGTAAAATGACACTAGCATCATGTGGATTTAGTGTCCTTAATGTGGTGTTAGTGTCCAGTTAGTAGAATTTTAGGCACACTAGGTTGGGATTTGGGAATGTTATCTTTTGAGTGTGTTTAGGTTGAAATAATATGTTTGTGTTCTACACAATGGTTGGAAAAGTGTGGTAAAGGATCTAGGATAGGTCTAGGGCAAAGCTAGGAATAGGAAATCTCAAGCAACACTCTTAGCATCCAAATACCAATTTTAGGTGATTACATTTGTCCCACTTATGCTAAAAACACAATAAAACAAAATGACTAGTATAAAGGAAAAATAGTAATACTTAGACTTACCTAGGAAGTTAAGCCTATGTAGCTGAGTTTGAGAATGTGAATCTCAATCTATGTATGTGAAAAATGATCTAAATTAATAACCTATAATGAAACATGCAAAAATCAATACTTAAGAGATTATCAAAATAAAAATACTATGATGAATAAATTAACTGAGTAAGGCTTATTAAGGAGAGAGGAAATGAATGAATACACCTCATTAGGTACATGAACCAATGTATGAACCTGGTGAAAACTTATGTATGTGAGTGTACATAGCGATCAAATCATTGAATAGCTTGGACTAAGTTGATAGCTTGATTAATCCTCATATAGGTGGCTTAATAACTCAATCTAGTTTTAACTCCATCATTTCTCACCCCTTCTCGATGGGTCATGATCTATTAATAGCTTGGATAAGACTGTAAGTGTGTCTAACCCTCTCATGTGGGTGGATTAATAACTCAATTAGGCTATGAATCCATCATTTACCACTCGTGTGAAGTAGATGCATCTAAAACTAAAGTGTGTAAAGTGATAAACGTATCTAAATGGGTATATCTAATTGTGTATGTCATCTTCATGGTCACTCAAGTACATTAGGAAACTCTAGGCCACTCAAGAATGCCAACCACTATAGATGGAGTAACGAATGAAAATGGTGACAACTTATAATGTGATATCAAGTGTATATAATGTAGAAAGTGTCATGGAGTTTGAAATTTCATCTGATCAACCTATGTGTAAATGAGCATATGGAAACTATGTACCATGCACATGCTCTAAATATGATATCTAAGTATATTGATTCTAAACTGATTATGTAATATTGTATTTTTGTAACTGAACTAAATGTGGGAGTGATCATGTCATGCATGATAACCCTAAATTTGAGAAAATAGTATGAATCTGAGCTAAAATGAGTGTATCTGAGTAAAATCTAAACATAATTATCAAACCTATGATTTTACTCATAAAAATTGGTATTTTACCTAATATACTAGTCTGGCTAATCTAGAATACCTCAAAGCTGGGGATACCTAATAGTAGTTCTAGTGGACAATAGTGCCCTGTGGTGATAGTGTCTCATTCTAGGTGCTAATTTGTATTTGGTTTTAATTTTGGGTGATTGAACTGCTTTATGAGTCCTTATTTTTTCTTGTGTTTGACCTATGTCTAGTTTTTAAAATTGAGCTTATGTGCTAAAAATAATCTATGAATATCAATGTAGGACCTTGATCTCTATAATAAACCCCTATAAATTCCCCCTCTTTTATGGGTAGTTATGAAACTTGTGTAATAACTATCTTTAAAAGAAGTATCTCTAAAAAATATGTTAGATAGAGCATATCTATAATAATTGTGTGATATTCTAATTTAATGTACAAACATAACATTAGAATGTAAAAGAATTTAAGCATATGTAGGTAATGTGTGATATCCCCTTCAACAGGGATATATGAAAGACACAAAACTATGATACCAAAGACCAAAGCTCTGATACCACTGTAATGTCCCTTACTTAGGGGCTCTTTCCTTCCTACAAAAGCTCTGAACAACTATAATATCCCCTTCAATTAGGGAATATAGAAACATATAAAGCTCTGAACAAGATACAATTTGCAGAATAGATTCAAACATGCATAAACAAATCATAGATCTTATCATTCATCCAGCTGATTACAATAGATGTCCTTTCTTATGCAAACCAAAGAATATTACAGATATGGTCTTAAAACCCTGAAATTATGCAAACTAGGAATAAACTTGCAATTCTGGAAGTCTTGGCCTGTTGTGTCGAATACACAGTCGCCGGCGTCAGTCGATATACTACCGACGTCGGTCTCTGTAGGTCCTTATCTGCCGACGTCGGTCCTCAGACGGCCGATGTCGGTCACTGGGGATCTCTGTCTGCCAGTGTCGGTATCTGCGTGGATCTGTACGGACCTATACGGACTTAGTACGGCTGCCAGCCTGTCTGTTCTTAACCCTTGATTGCTGAACCACCTGATTTGAAGATATACTATTCTAATATAGAATATCTCTAGCTGTATAATTTATTAAATCAAACAAGAATAAAGAAATACCTGGAATATCTGTAATAACTTCTGTGTGAAGTTATCTCTCAAACCTAAAATTCTGTGATAACTTCTGGATGAAGCTATCTCACACTTTGGCAATAGATCAGCTGATATTCCATAGCCTCTTAATTGCACACACTAAAGAGGGAACGTTCTCCAATGCAAATGGAATCCTTGAACCCTAGGCTTAGTCTTCACAGAAGAAATTCTCCAAAATCAATATCAATAATCAATAGCATACATAATCAATAATGGCCTCCATGTGAAACCCTTATACCCTTAAAAGATATGCTTGCCCTAATTAAGGTTTTTCTTAAATTATCATTAGGGTTTATAATTTAAAATTAGAGCAAATAATTAATAATTAATAATTAATTATTAATGAGACCAAATAATTAATATTTGATTAAATCAATCAAATATTAATATCTCCCTCAATATACGTCGGATCCTCAAACCGATCGAAGCAGGTGAATCAGGGAGTGATTCCGCATATGACCATACCAAAATAAAGGTGCTCCACTACATGTCAAATATCCCTAAATAATAGGAGCATCAATCAAACATGTCTGAAAGACCCTGAATGAAAACCAAATTTAGAAATTCTGCGAATCAAAGTCAAGCCAAGCTCCATTATGACCCTCTATCCATCATATTAGCCTACGAAGGTTGCATAATAAGCTAATCATCAAGCCTGTCAATGTCCATGAAAAAGGGGACATGACAATCCGCCCCTCCGAAAACTGCTTGTCCCCAAGCAATCTCGGAACAATGAACTACTCAATCCACCTGGATCCCAAATGTAGTTATGCTCTGCACCGCTATGAATTAATGCAAGTACCTGTAACATCAACATAAGTAGAACAAAGAGGAACCCATAATCAAATTGGTGAACACAACTCAACCAATCTCTGAAATCACAACTGCCCTGGAAGTGTCAATACTGTAGACTGTGTACTTGGCAACTGCAAATTCCATCTACAAAAGATGGTGCCAATCCATCCCATAACTGATCTCTCTGTAAAGGTAGCACAACCAACTGTACCACACTATCATCTGTATGAGAATAATCAATATGGAGACATGACTCCACTGGTATCTCAAACTCATCAGAATCAACAAGATCCAAATCCTGTATATGTGTATCAGCCTCAATAATATACTCCTCAGCAACAACTGCAGGAATGTACTCATCACCAACCACCTAAATATACAAATGATCAACATCAAAGCTCATATCAACAGATGGAGTATCAACAACTATAGCATCACTGTCTAACTCTTCCATACAGAAAGAAACAACTGGTGAAACTAAGTTCTCAAAACTATCCACTGCATTCTCCTGAGTATCATCTGCAATAATAGGATCCTGGGACTCTGCTACAATCTTTGTCATAACTGAGAGATAATCAACCCTCAGTGCACTAACATCTGAGCCCACCTGTACACTCTGAGTGCAAGCATCTAACTCATCATCATCTTCACTATATCCTATCTCATAATCATAATAATTATGGGACATGCTGCTCTCTCGTCTAAGTGATCTGTAGTGCTCTCTCCTCAGCTTGACAAAATGATCAAAGGTAGTCCTCTCTTGAACATGAGGAGGTAATAAGTCCCACTCATCATTCGTTGTCTTATACCTTGCGGGTTTGTTTTTGGATGTAGGATATGAAAGAATTCCATTCATCCTCCTCTGAGTTGCTTCCAACTGCTTCAAACTGTGTTCCAGCTTCTTCATATCATTGTCCCACTGTTTCTGAGTATATGAAGGCATCATGATACTTTGCTGATTCAATCTACCCAACTACCCAACAGGATGGCAAGACATTGGCTCTGGTGTGCCCAACAGGATGGCAGGAATTTAGCTCTGATACCACTGTGATATCCCCTTCTAATAGGGATATATGAAAGACACAAAACTATGATACCAAAGACCAAAGCTCTGATACCACTGTAATATCCCCTACCAATAGAGATATATGAAAGACACAAAACTATGATACCAAAGACCAAAGCTCTGATACCACTGTGATATCCCCTTCAACAGGGATATATGAAAGACACAAAACTATGATACCAAAGACCAAAGCTCTGATACCACTGTAATGTCCCTTACTTAGGGGCTCTTTCCTTCCTACAAAAGCTCTGAACAACTGTAATATCCCCTTCAATCAGGGAATATAGAAACATATAAAGCTCTGAACAAGATACAATTTGCAGAATAGATTCAAACATGCATAAACAAATCACAGATCTTATCATTCATCCAGCTGATTACAATAGATGTCCTTTCTTATGCAAACCAAAGAATATTACAGATATGGTCTTAAAACCCTGAAATTATGCAAACTGGGAATAAACTTGCAATTCTGGAAGTCTTGACCTGCTGTATCGAACACACAGTCGCTGGCATCGGTCGATATACTACCGACGTCGGTCTCTATAGGTCCTTATCTGCCGACGTCGGTCCTCAGACGGCCGATGTCGGTCACTGGGGATCTCTGTCTACCGGTGTCGGTATCTGCGTGGATCTGTACGGACCTGTACGGACTTAGTACGGCTGTCAGCCTGTCTGTTCTTAACCCCTGATTGCTGAACCACCTGATCTAAAGATATACTATTCTAATACAGAATATCTCTAGCTGTATAATTTATTGAATCAAACAAGAATAAAGAAATACCTGGAATATCTGTAATAACTTCTGTGTGAAGTTATCTCTCAAACCTGAAATTCTGTGATAACTTCTAGATGAAGCTATCTCACACTTTGGCAATAGATCAGCTGATATTCCACAGCCTCTTAATTACACACACTGAAGAGGGAACGTTCTCCAATGCAAATGGAATCCTTGAACCCTAGGCTCAGTCTTCACAGAAGAAATTCTCCAAAATCAATATCAATAATCAATAGCATACATAATCAATAATGGCCTCCATGTGAAACCCTTATACCCTCAAAAGATATGCTTGCCCTAAGTAGGGATTTTCTTAAATTAGCATTAGGGTTTCTAATTTAAAATTAGAGCAAATAATTAATAATTAATAATTAATTATTAATGAGACCAAATAATTAATATTTGATTAAATTAATCAAATATTAATATCTCCCTCAATATACGTCGGATCCTCAAACCGATCGAAGCAGGTGAATCAGGGAGTGATTCCGCATATGACCATACCAAAATAAAGGTGCTCTGCTGCATGTCAAATATCCCTAAATAATAGGAGCATCAATCAAACATGTCTGAAAGACCCTGAATGAAAACCAAATGTAGAAATTCTGCGAATCAAAGTCAAGCCAAGCTCCATTATGACCCTCTATCCATCATATTAGCCTACGAAGGTCGCATAATAAGCTAATCATCAAGCCTGTCAATGTCCATGAAAAAGGGGACATGACATAATGTAAGATGCATGTTATAATCTAGAATTGCACAAGGGTATCAAGATAAATATAATAAATTTGTATAATAAAAAAGCTTGAGTAGCTAGCTACTTAGGGGGATGGGGCATGATGTCCATCATGGCACCCAAGTAGGAAGGGTAGATGCATGAGGTCCTTCATGGCATAGAAAATTGGTGTGTATAACAAGAAAAGATAAGTGTCATGGTGAAGAACCATACAAGAAAGAATAAATACAAACACATGAGGTACACATA
Source organism: Torreya grandis (assembly GCA_037957365.1). NCBI lineage: Eukaryota > Viridiplantae > Streptophyta > Pinopsida > Cupressales > Taxaceae > Torreya > Torreya grandis. The sequence goes on from JARHVA010002785.1 coordinate 1,996,771, forward strand.
ATTAATCCAAGGGGACACAATATAAGGGATGTGGGCACATTTTACTAAATCTAAGAATGCATACATACAAGAACATTTTTAAATGTCCACATACACAAGCAACAAGAAATTTACCTTAGAGACATGTAGAAGGACATATTTGAATGTCCACATATACAATCATGAAATCACACACAAGCAACATGGACAAATGTCCAAGGCATATAAACATAGAAGTGGCATAGAGCCAAAGAATAAGTTTATATTCAAATGCCCTTAGAGATGGATAAAGCATAGGAAACATAATCAAGTCTAATCTAAAAAAAATGAAATTGAAAGCATGTATAGCTATGTAGTACAAATCTATGTAAATGCTAGGATGTATATATACTAAGTCTAACTAGTGATGGTTAATTTTTTTCAGAAACAAGTAGTAATTATTAATATCAATATATATCAATGCATAAAATGGAATTTATATTATGTAAGGATAGAACTTGGTAGTATCAATTGTGTATGATATGCTCTTGAGTGGGTGGATGTATCAAATTAATAAACTTGGATCAATGTATATGGCTCCAGTGGGTAGATGATAGTTATTCTAGATTAGTTTAGTGGGTCAAGGTCATTTATGTAATTTTTAAGCACTCAAAAATAACAAGTGAAGCATCTATGTATGATAAAACCAACTATACTATAATATATATCAATATGCAATATCTAGAAAGTAGTAGAAATGTAAATATAGAAATGCATACAATCTGTAAATTTTATGTTTTTGAGTAATATTTAAATGTTTTTATTTTTTGACATGTTATATTGTTGTTGTGTTTTATATATATAATAAATGTACAAGAAAATGAAAACAAACTATATACAAGGAGTGAGAGAGAATGAAGTATGTACAAGAGCAGGAACCTTACTGACCAATGATTCTCATGGGAGACTCACTATCACTATGTCCTATGTTAAATAGATGAAATATGATATTGTGTGTAGTGTGAAAGGGTAACTATGAGGCCACAATTTGTTATGTTTTATAATCTGTGTCTAAAGCTATGGCACTGACTGTGATGCCCTATGAACTATAGGGGTCTTAGGAACCCATCTGGTAGAAGAATAAGTTATAAGTGATGTAGGTTCCCTATGTTGAGATCCCATAGAACCTAATAAAACTAATCTCAACATAAATTGAGTATAGGAAGGTCCCAAAAAATCTATGACATATTGTTGGTGTAGGGGTCTCTCTACCAATGGTCTCTATGAGAGAGTATGTGTATATGTAGATACCATAGAAGTAGACCTAGCTTGCATTGATGACTCTATTGAGATTTATGACGTATGTATAGGAGTTTTACTATCATATATGATTAATATCTATGCAATATATGGTAATGGTTCTAGAACTATAATTAGTGTATATGCTAGAATTATACCTATAAATTATGTTAGAACTTCATGTGGGATGGGTAGAGGATAATCATATGGGACACCCTCAATATTGAATACTTGATTATCATGTAGATAATTTATTAATAAATATACTTTAGATGGGATGGATCATATCTATCATAATCATAGCCTCCCCAATAACATATCAAATATACCTACACTAGGTACTAAGCGGCTATGTGTTCTGGTCTAACCTGTAATGGAAGCACAATCTCCCTGATGGAGCTCTGAATATGGCCACTAAAACCAATAATGATTATATATGTGGGGAATATATCCTTATATATGTAACCTAAGTTTTATAAGAGTGTCATAGTGTATATGCTTATTCTTAACCCATTATCAACCATAACACTCTGAATAAGATGGTGGTCTATGTATGCTCATATGAAGAGCACATATAAATTTGTGTCATCATCGACAATATCCTAATCTAAAAATGTGATAAGTGGTCTAGGTGAAACTATAGTGTGATACATTCTAATAGTTTCATGTAGTGGATGTGACTCTTATATAAATTTGTGATAAGAATCTAGTGGTGGATGTACCTCATATGTATAGTGAACACCTGATGTGCCCCTACCTCATTAGTTTATGCATTAAAAATGTATATAAAAATATATTTAGTGAATTAGCCTTTATTTTTTGTTGTTTTCATTCCTCTTTGTGTGTGCCCACATCAATAATATTATCATTAATTAAATATTGTATCTTATGCTTTAGGCTAATGCATTTGTTTATCATATGGCTTGGTGCCCTATGATACTCAAAGAATGCATTTGAATCATAATTCTTTGGTAGAGGTCATGTTGTATCAAACAATTTAATGGGAGGGAGAGATATTACATTTAATTAAAAGAGCTATTTTATAACTCGTGTTGGAAAGGATTAGTGAAGACTCTACACTGAGGAGTGGATAAAACCAATCTAGGAGATGGCTTAAAAGTTGTATTGACTATGGCCTTTTGATAAATTTTTTTTTGTGGTGCTTACCTTATGTGGAGGTTTTTTTGAAATCTTAATATTTGATTTTGATCCATTTTTGTACTTGAGTTTTCCCAATGATAAGAGCTTAACCTCTCTTTCCTTAACTATGTGGCACAAATCAGTAAATATAGGAAACTTATTAAACCAGATAGTTTCATGTAATGTTGTTAAGAGAATTTATTTAAATCTATCATGAAGTTCTATATCTACCATGGGGCTAGTAAATTTGTATAGTATTATCTTTTATTATGAGACATAATCTATGATAGGCTCATTCAAATTTTAATTTAACTGTGCCACTTATGCATATGATATATTATCAATAATGTTGATAAAGAAATGTGCTAAAAACATGTCAGATAAATTATTGAATTCCATTATCGATTTATTTTATAAATCATAGAACCATTTTATGGAAACATCCTTGAGAATATGTGGAAATAATTACATAAGAAACTAATCATTGGACACATAATCTAAGCATGTTATGTGAAAAGATCTGAGATGATGCTCTGGGTCACACTTGTCATCATATAATGTAAGCTTGGTGCCATAAAACTAGATGGCAATGTATTTTATTTTATGTTATGTACTAAAGGTGTATGCAAGATAACTTTAGGATCCAAGGCATGTGATGTCATAGTGGCTCCCTTATTGAGATGTAACACCTTAGATTACATAGTATGAATATCATACATAAAGGATTGTACATGTGGACTGGAAGAACCAGCCATAAGTGGTATAGCTATCACTGATGGTTTTTGAATAACAATATAAAGTTATGCTATTTTATTTGGTTGAGTCAGGCCCATTAGAATTGCAACAACATTATTAATTGGGGGAATTGAAGATTAACCATTATTATTTTTATTCTTAATTGTCAATATGGCTTATAAGATGTTTACATGATCAATGGGATGTTCTTGAATTCTATCTTTGAATCCCATAATACTTCATATTTTTTCATAATTATGTCATTATGATCATCATTTTATAAATTAGAAGATATGTGAATTTGAAATATTAGTTCTAGAAATGTAAACCCTAGGTTTATTTAGGGTTAGGGTTTGTGTGAATTAGGGTTATTGTGCAAAAATATAAATTATATTTAAATATATTGGAAACCTACTATGTAATTCATTTAATTATCTAGGTTGTCTAAAAAAATTATAAAATAATAAGTAAGCAACCTTAATTTATTGCATAAAAATTTGGATTAATGTAAACTAGGGTTTGGAACAATATTCAAAGTAAGTCTAGTTCACCAAATTATTTAACCTTTAAGGGTTTTACAAGTGTAAATCCTAAGTTAGATTAAAGGGCTAAGATGTATAAATTATTTAATTAATATTAAATAATTAACCACTAAATTTTTATGGATCTTGACATATTTTTACTTTCTAAAAATAGTAATAGATATGCATAAATAGAGACTTATATAGAAAGTGATTGTCATATAAGATATGGGGTTTTAAAAACTAATTTTTAGATAGGTTTGAGTGCCTTCAACATGGTTTCAGGGTTTGATTCATCACTATATATTAGTGCCCCACCTAGATAGTAGTGTCATGCTACTTTAGTGTCCTCAATATTGTGTTAGTGTCATCTTTTCAGGACTATTCTTATTTTTTAGGAGTACATGTGCCTATGTTTATAGGTTTTGTTCCTATGTGCACATTATTCATAAATCTTTATTTTATTCCTAGAAAATTTAATTTAGTGTGTAAACCCTAATCTTCCATAAAATTATGTCATGAGATAAAAATATGTGTTTGCTAGGAAGATAAGATGGACATCCTCAACAACCCACTGTGAAGAGATTTGCCTACATACCAACACTCTAAGGAGGGATCAAGCCCGATGTAATTCTCCCACTTAGTGCTTGGTGCAAGTTCAAGTGAATGTTAAAATGAGAATCATCTTGGATTCCTTGAGTATGCTTTAGATTTGAAATATTTGAAATATAGGCTTAGGGAAGTTATAGATGGTAGTATGTAGAAGTATGGATGAATAGGGATCAAATACCTTAATTTTTCTCAACTTGTTTCTTATTTGGATAGGTTTTTTCATATATTTTACATCTAATGAGTAGAGGTCAAATAGTCTTGTATTTATAGCAATGTGTAGCTTGTGTGGATGATAAAATGTACTTAGGGAAACCTTAAGAGGGTCACACATTTTAAATTGTATCCATTTAGGAGAGTTAGGTCAAGGGACACTAGTACCAATTTAGGGACACTAGTGCCATGTTGATTTAGTGTCATTAATGTGGTGCTAGTGTCCAGGTAGTAGACTACTAGGCACATTGGGTTGGGATATGATAATGTTGTCTTGGGACTATTTTTGGGCTGATAAAAGATGTGTGTGGTCTACACAATGGCTATAAAAGTTTGGTAAAGGCTCTAGGATAAGTCTAGGTATAACATAAGAATAGGTTATCTCAAGCAACATTCTAAGCATCAAAATACCATTTTTAGGATATTACACTCATTAACCTAATTATGACTATATTTTGTGATTATGGTTTAATTAGACCCAATATCATCACTAATTGAGCCAATTAATTGATTGGTTTAATCAAATACATAATTTGATAAATGTTTTACCTCATAAGCTTGATTTCACCTATATAATTTCATTTGGGGAATAATTGTCCCTAATTTCATCACAAATTTAACTAATTACTCTATTGGTTCAAATTATAGACACATATAACTAATAAATTCTTGAGAGTGGTTGTCCTTGACTCCTTTTACATTTCATGGCAAATTTATGATTTTGATAACCCATAATCTTTAAGAAAGCCTTCAAAGTATTGAAATTATTGTGAACATCTCTAAGACTTACCTATTTTATATTTATTAATCCATATTCATCATATAATTTACTATCATTCTTGTATCAAAAGCTTATGTTATTTATAGACAACTATGCACTAGGAAAACAAGAGTTCATCACATACCTCTCTAGTAGTGCAAACTTGTCTCCCATGCTCTATCAATCAACTTTTAAAAATGAAATGTTTCCTAATGGATTTCCCTCACATTTTAATATGTAGGTTATCATAAATATATTTTAAATATCTCTCTATAAACTCACATCAAGGGTCACACTTGAACCTACCTAGCTCTATCTAATAAAATCATCTCTTCATAAAACAACATATTCTCTAACTTAAGACTCATACTACAATTTTATAGATATTTTAAATATCTAACATTATTTATTGTAAGTTTAGGTAATATTTTTATCAAGCATTATAATAAAAATTTATAGTATCATTCATATCATTTTACCTAAAGGCATAACTACATCAACCTAAGGTGATTTGGGTTATGTAAGCAACACTCAGCCAACAAGGGATTTTCTAAGGATAACTCATCCATTTCCACCTCTTACTTTTCCCCTTTTTCATGTGATATTATTTGTATGCTTGTGAAAGAATAGGGTTATGATTTTAAAGGTATTTTTCACATTAAATCAAGTTACACATAGAAATATATGGCATTCAATTGTATGTGAATAAACCCATTTTTCTAGATCTAATACACAGTCTGACAGGATGAAGTCTTAGTACAAGACAACGATGCATTATGCTCCTATTTGTCTCCTAAAAACTTATCCCATTAGACAATAATCCTCAATTTTTTTATGCATCTATGTTTTTGAGTTATTTAATACAATCACAACTTACAGAAACTTCTAAACCATCCTAAATAAATTAGTTGCAAGGACAATCCTCTAACCCTAATCCTAGTTTCTATTTTAATCAATTTACAACTTGTTTAAAATTCTATGGTTCTATGTATTTACAATATTATGTCTCATATAACTTCCTAGGTCATGTTTAAATAGTTTAAATTTCTAATTAAATTTAAATTATAATTCATAATTAATTGCAGTGTAATTTTTTTGGTGAACTCACTTTTAGTTTGAACACTACTTTTTATTTGTTAATATTTGGGTTTCAATTAAATTTTATAAATTTATAACACTAAAATAATATATTCCTCAATATCGGATACTATCCATAACATAATGATTCAAATTTTTTTACCTTGGATAATTATAACACTAATAAAGTTTATCTTATCACTCAGATAGATACCGATATAGAGGCTCTTTATTTTGACTTTGGGTTGAGTATTGTTGTTATTCTATTAAAAAATATTTCTCCTTTATTTCTCTTTATTTATTTATTTATAAACTATATTATTATTATTTTAAATTACATAGATACTATCATGAAGGGATACATGGTGTTTTATTTTTAAACATTGTGGTATGAGGGTACATATCTAAACATGAAATTTATTTTCCATGTGCATCATAATTTATCAAAAATTCCTAGAATCACTTGTTTACACAAATAGGAATATTATTTTATCTATCTAATTTGTGGTTCATCTTAAATGATCATATTTCCTATGGAATTTATCTCAATTAACCCTTGAAATTGAGGTGAATGGGCTATAGGAATGGATCTACCTCTGTAGTTAGTACTTTGAAATAATGGGCCGACATTAATACATGAACAAGAAAGTATATCTGATAGCCTAAAAACCATTTTAAAAAATTCTTAGATCACCTTTTATCCTTTATTTTTTCTTTCTTTGTCTTCTTAGATAGCATATTTACTTATTTCCTTTTTTTATTCATGGGTTTAACATATACATATTTTTCTCATGTCTTGTATCACATATTGAAGTTCCTTGTCTCATCTCACATTTATTTGCAACATGATATTCATTATATATTTTCATGGACAAAATATAAAGTACTTAAATAAACTCCCTCTCATATTTTTCCTCTTTTTCTTGATCCAAATGCTTGTTTTAACCTATCATGTCGTCAGGTTGCTCTTAATAATTTTGTTATAACTTTAATAACTTTGGAATAAGAGAGAACCTATGTTATGAATTTATCCTCATGATATGTATTAGTATTGATCATTCATCCTCTCAAATATCACATCATGTCCATTGTCTATAACCCTGGTATCAAAACCAATCATGCTTGAAACTGAGATCATGCTTGGGCCCAACTAGAGAATATTGATTCATTTGTATATATTGCTTGAGATAAATTTAAGAAATTAATTTATACTACTTATTCTAATTTTTAAAATTATAACATTTCATGTATCCCTATTTATACACCCTTATTCATCCCATATTCTTCCATTACTATAGCAAATACTCCCTTTAAGCAAACCCTTCTTATATTGCAAGCTAAAAAAACCAATATCAAATAAATCATTTCTCATGTTGGTCCTTCCTTAGGATTTTGTACCTTATTTCATAATATTTTATAATATCATATTCCTATTGTATTTTTAGCTCCTAAGCTTCCTATTTATGAAGGCAAAGGTGATCTTGAACAACATTTGCATGCCTTCCATGCAACTTGTGTAGATTATGTAGATAATGATATATTGTTGACTAAGATCTTTCCATAAAATCTAAAATATTATTCTCTTATATGGTTTTATGATCTTCCTATCAATAAATTATAGATTTAAATCTTTTGTAAAATCAGTTTCTAGAACATTTTATATCAATATTGGTGAAAATTTATCCTATGCTCAAATAACAAAGATCAAACATGGTCCAAATGACATACTTAGTGATTATACACTAATATATAAGAAAATGTTTACCAAAATGACAAATTAAATGGATTATAATGATCTTCAATATATATCTACTCAATTCTTTCATACTCCTCTTCAAGACAATATCATGTTTGATAAGTTTAAATCCTTTGATGAACTATGTCATATAGTTAAGGAAAGTGAGGTCAAATTAATTACATTTAATAGGCTCAGATATATCTCCAATGTTCCTTGTACTTTAACTGTCAATTTTCAAAGAAAACATAATTATAATAGAAAAACTAATGAGATGAAAGATGAGGCTAAATTTATAGTTAATTCTATATCATAACCACCATAAAATCTTCAATTAAAATCCTCACCAAAAAGATAATTTTCAAGGCTACTTTAACCTCCTCGTGTGCTAATAAAAAATTTATTTAACATGTTATTACACTTCCTCCATTTGCAAAAGATCCATATAGACCTAAATCTAGTAGCTTTGATGGAAATGCATTTTTTTATTATCATATATGTGTTATGCATTCCACTAATATATGTATAAATGTCAAGATTAAAATTCAAGACCTTATTTATGAGAATATTATTGACATATTGGAGATTTTTCAATGATGTCATGAAGGTGTCTAGGTGAGTGGATGAAGAGTCTTGATAGTCTAAATGACAATGACAAAGTGTGCAATGTGCTTATCTTAGTATGCTTGAAGTATGATTGGTTGATCTTCTATTTTTGTATGGTTAAATATGTTCACGGATGAGCATGGAATATTGAGCATATGTAAAAGGTCCCTAAGATGTTTTTTAATCTTTGAGCACTTGTGTGCATAAGTTGATTTCATTTGGTTGATCATTGTTGTCATTTAGACATTTTAGGTCTAGTGGAAGAAAATCTAAGTAGGTAGTTTGATGATGTCACCATTACCACATGTGAATGAGTTAGGGGGACTAGGTCATATTGTTTTGATCACATTAGTCCCTAGTTTTTATGCACTAAATCTCAAATAATGCACTTAAATATATTCAAAGATATATGGGAGCAAATTTGGGCTCTCAAACACTTTGACAGTGTTTTATATGTTTAAATAAAGCTAAGTAATCATGTTCATGATGTTAGAATTCACATACATGGAGGGTTTAGGAGGAAATATTCACATGGGTTTGTTCATTATTGTGCCTAGTTATTATGTGATAAATATTAGGTCATGCACCTAAGTACATCAAAAGATATGAAAGTTCAAAGTTAGGTTCCCAGGGATTTTGATAGCGTTTTCCCATATTTTAGCCAAATTTGCATGAGGCAAGAAATAGCCGAATAACCATTTTGATGGTAACATATCTCACACGTGTAGATATTTTAAGATAAGGTGATCATATGGGTTTGTTTATTTTTTTACCTAGTTGATTTGAGTTGACTCTTAGGTCAAGTGCCAAAGCAAAAAAAGACATGCATGTTCAAATTTGGCCTTCTAGATAAGTTTTATATGTAGCTGGCTCTGTAGTAGAAAAATCTGAGTGAGAATTTTAATGTCATTATATCTCACACATGTTAGGGATATAATAATTTTTATCACATGGTTGGATTATCCTATATGAGGAAATCATATGAACCAAATTTTATAACATGTGAGTGAGCGAGGTAAAATATATGACTATGCAAAGTTGGCCTTCCAATTAGATAAGTAAGCTTCCCATACTTAAAGTTTGAGCAACCTCAATAAAGAGTATTTATACAAGAATTTAGGTATTAATAGGATGGTTCCAAGTGTCATGATCATAGGGGTTTTGAGTAATATCAAATGGGAATTGATGCATGATAAAGATCTGACTGATCCACAGAGATTGACAGACCACATTGAGTCAAAGTTTCTAGATTGCATGAGATGAGGTCAACATGTTCAAGGTTTAACATTTGGCATTGATAGACTATTTGTTAAAGTTCAAGATTCATATAATAATATTGATTGTGTATATTTAATCTATGTAGTGAGGTCTTGAGATTTGAGCAAAGTGTTTGAGGCTTAACTATGACCGTTTGCATTTAAATATTCAAATTTAATAAGGGAAAAAGTAATTTGTGATTTTTAGACCATATATTTTGATCAAGGATGAATTTACCCATGATATAAAAATAAAATATGAAGAGGAATCCATGGTGCATCTAATTAACCTAATTTAAAGATCTAGAAGTGTTTATATTCAAAGATATTAAAGTTCAAATTTGATTGTGTGTTCATGCTTGTTCTACAAGTGACCCAAGAAGAGTAATTGAGCTTGTGTAGATGTTTTTTCAATATTTCATGATGAATTTGATATTATGTAGTGTTTTATACTTTATTATTATCATATTTTTATATTATAAATGTTTGTCCAATTGTGTGAATTATGAATAAAGGTTTAGAATTTAATTATGTATTCATTCATGGTGACCGTGTGAACAGAATGTTGTTTGAGTAAATTATGCTTAAGCAAAAGTGTACTATGTTGGTTTTTGGAAATTAAGGGGGAAATATATATCATATAAAATGGTTATATGCTTTATTAATGGTTATATGTTCTTGTTGTGTTTGATGAAGTGCTAAAGGAGTGAATTGGTTCACATGAGACCTATAAGGGCTACAAGGGCCTAATTGAAAGGTGTAGTTACCTAAGGGTGACCCATAGATGGTATGGAAAACTTATGAAGATATTTTTGAGCCATATATTTATGTGAGATATGTATTAATTACTAAGGCATACCTAATGGCTAACCAAGGTGTTGATTATCAAGTATGCTCTATAAATAGTGGAACTAAAGTTGATGGTTTCTAGACTTGAATGAGGGAATTGGGAGAGATTTGAGAGATGCTTGTGTGTGTGAATTATGGATTTAAGGAGGGGTAGAGTGACCTATGTATGATTTGAATATTATAATATATTTAGGATTATTTATATGACCTGTAGGTCATAAATCTATTGGTAGAATAGTGCTCTTGTAGATTGAGTATGAGTGAAGGTGAAGAGTGATAATCAGAGGTGCATCATCATGTGTTGAAGACATAAATTCAAAGGTGGATGTGTTCATAGGTTTTATTGTGGTATCTCATCATCTAAGGTGGTTTAAGCTTCCTTGTAACATGAAACTTTCTAAAAGTTTGGTTATTGTTACAACTCAGTGAGATAGGTGTTGTAGCACCTTGTGAGATTGTAGTCTCACTAAATAAGGATTGTAGTTCCTTGATCAGTTACAGCTAGTATAAATTTATTTTTTTTATTATAGGATAATATTCTAATTTTATGCTTAAGTGGGTTCTATCCCCCAATAGGGTTTCCCACATATGTCATGTGTTATGTGATTGATCTTGTATTTTCCCTCTTGCTCATTGATATTAATAATGTGTATGATTCATGAATGATTGTGGTAACTAATTAAGTGTTTTTAAATATTGAAATTTAAGTTAGATTATTTGGGCTCACTGATTCACCACCCCCCCTCTCATTGATTGTACCTCTAACAATTGGTATCAGAGTAGGTCCTTTGTGAAAAAATTAACCACTTGAAGGTGATGAAAGGTACAATGGTTGACAAAGAGGTTATGGCTTATCTTCAAGAAAATATAGTTTTTGATTTATTAGAAGTTAATAGTCTAAAGAAATAAGTGAAAAATCTAGAGGAAACAATTAAGAATCTATAGGTCATGATGAATAAAGATCTCAAACAAATAATGGAACAATTAGAAAGTAAATTCATGACTTCCTCAAATGTACTCTTATACAAGGACAAAGGGGATTACATCTCCAAAAAAAAGGTCAATAATGAAAATTCATGGATCATTAATGATCAATAATAAATGAGGTCAAATATGAACAATGTCTTCAATGGGTATTTATTCTCCTGTAATCATTTTGGTTATAGATATAGATACTACACTCTCTCACTAGAGATAAAAAGGATATCATATGCTACAACTATAACCAAGAAGGTCATATAGCTAAAAACTAGAAAATAGCTTTTTGGAAAAAAGATATACAAGTCATTAACACTATCAAATGCTTAAAGAAGACTAAGTCTAGATAATAAAAGAAGAAAAATACAAGTAGATTACCAAAATAAGATTCATTATTTATTCAAGCATCATTGCATACTTAAGAAGATGAAAACAAGAGATGTTTCATAGATTGTGGATTCTCAAATCATATTACAAGAGACAAGATCAAGTTTATCTCTCTCAAAAAGACCAACCTAGTTGTAGTTAGATTAAGTGACAATAAATCTACTAAAATAGTTGATAAAGGTACTATGAGTTTGGACAATGGTCATATTAGGACTGAGAATGTCTTATATGTAGAATGTTTGAAATATAATCTTTAAGTGTGAGCCAAATGTGTAAGAAAAGATTTTTTTTAACTTTTCATGATGATGTATGTGAAATAAGAAAGGAAAAATTTGTTAGTTTAATTGTAAATTTTTATAAAATAGATAACAACATATATGTATTCCATGAATCTAAGAAGGAAGAGTGCTTCATAAGTCAATTAGATGAAAACTAACTTTAGAATAGAATTCTTGGACATAGAAATTTTGATAATATGGTAAAAAATAGTTCAAAAGTTTTGGTAAGGCATAGGCCTAATATTTATAAGATTCCTCATTATCTTTTCAAGTCATGTATTCATGGGAAGAAAACCAAAAGAAGATATAAAACTAAGGAATTGTTCACTAAAAATCCATTGGAGTTGATCCACACTGATCTATGTGGACCTATGAGAACTCAAAGTATTCAAGGTAAGAGCTACTTCATGCTTCTCATTGATGATTTTACTAAGATGACTTGGATATTCTTTCTTAAATAAAAAATAGAAGCTTTTGAAAAATTTATGATGTTAAAAGCTCTTATGGAAAATGATAAAGGTTCAAAGATCAAGTGTGTGAGATAACATAGAGGAGGTGATTTTTGATCTCATAAGTTTGATGACTGTTATCAATAACATGGGATAAAAATAAAATATTTTGCTACTACAACACCATAAATATATGGTGTGGTTAAAATGAAGAATAAGACTATTATTGAGATATGTAGAACCATGATTCAAGATGCAAAATTATTAGATGGATATTGAGAATAGGAATCCAACACCTTTATGTACATCTTAAGTAGTTGTCAAATCAAAGTAAATAGTAATAAGACTCCTTATGAGTTATGGAAGAATAGAGTGGCTAATGTCAAACATTTCAGAGTGTTTAGGAGTAGTTGATTAATCAAAAGAGATAAATATAATCTTATCAAATTTGATTCAAGATATGATGAGGGCATCTTCTTAGGTTATTCTTCTATCAACATTGCCTATATGTTCTTCAAAAAGAGACTTCAAAATATTTTTAAAAGTTTGAATCTAAGGGTAGATGATTCAAGTAGAGTTAAGAAGCCAAAATTATAGTAAGTGACTCAATTCGTAATACTATTTTAAATAATTATGTGTTATCTATTTAAATAGATGCTAAAGATGAAGAGGAGGAAGAAAGACAAGATACTAAATCTCCATCTAGAAGTATTTAGAATATCATCCAATCTCTCAAATTATTGGAAATATTGGTATAAGGTTGAATACTATAAGAAGAATGTTGATCAATCAAAATCAACAAAACTCAACTCTATTATCCATGATTGAACCCAAAACATTTATGGAAGCTAGTAAAGATGAAATTTAGAATGATGTATTGGATGAATAAATTGATCAAATAGAAAATATCAAAACATTAGACTTAATTTCTAGGCCAAAATATAAAAATGTGATAGGTACTAAGTGTGCTTTAAAAAATAAGATAAATGAGAAATGAGAAGTCATAAGGAATAAGGATAGATTGGTGCGTAAAGGATATGCTCAAGTTGAAGGAATATATTTTGATGAGACTTTTGCTCATGTGTCAAGAATGGAAGTAGTTATACTTTTCTTTGCATATGCTAGTTTCAAAGGTTTTAAAGTATATCAAATGGATGTGAAATTTGCATTCTTGAATGGTAACTTAGATGAATAATTATACATTGAGTTACCTACAAGATACTTCATGTCAAGTAATCAATATTTTTATGTGTAAATTGAAGAAGGGTCTATATGGTATTAAACAAGCTCCTAAAGCTTGTATGATAGGATAGATAAGTATATTTTGAGTAAATGTTTTAGAATAGGTGTAGTTGATAGTAATTTGTATATTTAGATAGAATGTAATCATCAATTAATAGTTGATGTATATGTTGATGACATAGATTTTGGATCTGACAATTATAAAATGAGTAGAGAATTTGTGGATACTATGAAGAATGAGTTTGAAATGTCAATATTGGGAGAAATTTATTTCTTCTTAGGATTATATATTAATCAACTTGATGCAGGGATATTCATTTCACAAGCTACATACATCAAGGATATGCTAAGGAAGTTTGACATGATGGATTGTAAGCCAATGGGTACTCCAATGATCACATGATGCAAGTTAAGTAACCTAGAGAATCTCATTTGAAAGTAATCAAAAGGATATTGAGATATCTCAAATGCAACATAGACTATGGTTTATGGTATCCCAAGAGTAAATAATTCTCTTTGAAATCATATATTGACGTTGATTAGGCCAGATGTGTGGATGATAGGGGAAGTTCCAGTGGTGGGGTATTTTTCATGGGAGACTGCTTGGTGTTTTGTCTAAGCAAGAAGCAAGCCTCAGTGTCTCTATCAAATAAAAAATTTGAGTATATATTAGCTTCCTATTATTTCACATAAGTCATGTGGATGAAAAAAACTTTGGAGGATTATAAGGTAAGATGAAATGGACCTTATCTTATTTATTATGATATTACTAGTGCAATTAGTATATCAAAGAATCCTATTATGCACTAAAAAACTAAACACATTCCTATTAGATATCATTTCTTGAGATAAAAAGTGATTAATCAATGTGTTAAGTTGGATCATGTGCTTACAAAAGAGAATCTTGTAGATATTATGACTAAACCATTGTCAAATTCTACTTTTGAGTATCTAAGACAAAACTTTAGTGTCATTTCTTTCTCTGTGAATCAATAAAATGTCTTTGGTTAAAGGGGAGAAATAATTTCATGGTATTTCTCTAGAGTTTTATGAAAGAGATATAATATAGGGTTATAATGGGTGTTTTTAGATGGCTTAATAAGGTTTGTTGAGTGGCATGAAGTTCTGGGGGTGGTTTTTATGGTAGATTGAGAGACAAGGCTAGTGAGCATGTATGGTGGTTCTTCATGATGTGTGGAGATATGAAGATGCTCTATTATTGAAATGGATTATAAATCTTAGGGGGAGTCACTCTCAAATTATTCTTAGTGAGTTTAATTAGATTCTAGGGTTCTTTTGTGTTCTTTCTTCATTGGTGGAAATGCTTGGTTGAAGAGAGTGTTGGCATGGAGCAAGAGGAAGGTGTCAATGCAAGAATAGGTAGGCTCAAGGTAAGGGGAAGGTTGTATCATATTTCCAATATGGTCTTCTCTTTTTGGTAGTATTTTCAGGTCCTCGGGATTAGTTGGTGTCCACTTTGTGATTGTGTCAAAGGGGGATAAATTTCCTATTGTGAGAGTGCTTGAAGAAAGAGAAGGAAGGTAAGTTGTATATTGTTATATATGATAGTTATTGACATCAATGAAAAAGGGTGAGATTGTTTAATATTTATTAATAATGTCATGATGATGTCATTAAGGTGTTTAGTTGAGTGAATTAAGATTCTTAATAGTTTAAGTGACAATGACAAAGTGTGTAATGTGTTTGTCCTAGTATGTTTGAATTATGATTGGTTGATCTTCTATTTTGGCATGGTTAGAGATGTTTGGAGATGAGTATGGATAATTGAGTAGGTATAAATGGTCCCTAAGATTTTTTATAATCTTTGAGTGATTTTATGCATGAGTGGATTGCATTTGGTTGATCATTGTTGTCATCTAGACATTTTGGGTCTAGTGGCAGAAAATCTAAGTAGGTGGTTTGATGATGACACCATTTCCATGTGTTGATGAGTCAGGGGGAGTTGGTCATATGGTTGTGATAAAATTATTCCCTAGTTTCTATGCACTAAATCTTAGGTCATGCACCTAAACATAGTCAAAATATGTGGGTGCAAAGTTGGGATCTCAGGCATTTTGACAGTGGTTTTTATTTTCAAATAAAGTTGAGTAAGCATTTTGATGATGTTACCATTTATACACATGGAGGTTTTAAGAGGAAATGGTCACAATTTTTTTTTAATATTATGCCTAATTCTTATGTGCTAAATCTCAAGTCATGTGCCTAAGCATGTTGAAATATATGCAAGTGTAAAGTTGGACTCCCAGTCATTTTGATAGTGTTTTCTCATACTTAGCCAAATTTGTATGAGGCAAGAAATATCCAAGTAAGCATTTTAATGGTAGCATATCTCACACATGTGGATTTTTAAGGTGAAGTTGATCAGATGGGTTTGTTTGTTTTTTTGTACCTAGTTTATTTTCACTAACTTTTAGTTCAATCATTGAAGCACAATAAAATTTATGCATGTTTAAAGTTGGCTTTCCAAACAAGTTTTTGATGTAGTTGGTTCTCTGGTAGAAACATTTAAGTGATCATTTTAATGTCATTATATCTCACACATGTGAGGGTTATATGATCTATTTACTACATGGTTATATTCTCCTATGTGAGGAGATTATATGGTTAAAATTTGAGAACATATGAGTGAGTGAGGTAAAAGATATGAATGTGAAAAGTTGGCCTTCTATGCAGATCAACAAGGTTCCCATACTTAGTCATTCTTTCACAAGTCAAATGTTCAAGCAACATCAAAAGAGAAATTTGCTCTAAGAAGTCAAAAAATAATGAGATGGTGCCAAGTGTCATGATTATGGGGGTTCTGAGCAAGATTGAATGGTGAGCATGGCCTGATAAAGCCTTGACTAATCTATAGAGATTGATAGAGTGCATTGA
The DNA here is from genome assembly GCA_037957365.1 of Torreya grandis. NCBI lineage: Eukaryota > Viridiplantae > Streptophyta > Pinopsida > Cupressales > Taxaceae > Torreya > Torreya grandis. Next base: position 2,013,758 of record JARHVA010002785.1, read on the forward strand.
GTCAAAATTTCTAGATTACATGATATCAGATCATGTTCAAGGTTTAACATTTGGCATTGTTAGACTGTGTTAAAGGTAAATCTTCTTACAATAAAATAGATGGTTTTTATTTAATCTAATCATCAAGGACTTGAGATGTAAGCAAAGTGTTTGAGGTTTAACTATGACCATTTGTATTTAAATATTAAAATTTAACAAGGGAAAAACTAGTCTATGATTTTTGGACCATATATTTTGATAAAAGACAAATTTTCCCATGATATAAAAAAATATGAAGAGGAATCCTTGATGCATCTAATGAACCTAATTTGAAGGTCTGAAAGTGTGTATAGTCAAAGATATTAAAGTTCAAAGTTGATTGTGTGTTCATTCTTGTTCTGGAAGTGATCTGAGAAGAGTAATTGAGCTTGTGTAGATGTTGTTTCTATGTTTCATAATGAATTGGATATTAGGGAGTGTTTTAAAATCCATGAGGATCATTTGTGTTAATTATAAAGGCTTGATGAATCATTTGTAGTATGAACAAAGTTTAAGAAGCCAATTGTGTATTATTTCATGGTGATTATGTGCACAAAATATTGTTTGAGCAAATTATGCTTAAGTAGAAGTGTACTATGTTAGTTTTTGGTACTTAAGGGGGACCTATATATAATATGGAAGTCCATTATTTTTTTAATTATTTATATGTTCTTGTTTTTTTTGATGAAGTTCTAAAGGAGTGAATGGGTTCACATGAGACCTATAAGGGCTACAAGGGCCTAATCAAAAGGTTTAGTTCCTTAAGGGTGACCCATAGATGCTATGGAGCACCTATGAATATGTTTTTGAGTCATGTCTTGATGTGAGAGATGTATTAAGGGATAATTCATTCCTATTGGATTACCAAGTTATTGATTATCAAGTATGCTCTATAAATAGTGGAACTAAAGTTGATGGTTTATAGACTTGAGTGAGGCACTTGGGAGAGATTTGAGATAGGCTTGTGTGTGTTAATTACAAATCAAAGGAGAGGTAGAGTGACCTATGGATGATTTTAATAGTAGAACATATTGAGGACTATTTATATGACCTATAAGTCACAATTTTATTGGTAGAATAGTGCTTTTATAGATTGAGAATGAGTGAAGGTGAAGAGTGATAGTCAAAGGTCCATCATTAGGTGTTGAAGACATCAGTTCAAAGGTGAATGTGTTCATAGGTATTATTGTGGCATCTCAACATCTAAGTTGATTTTAGCCTTCTTATAACATGAAACTTGCTAAAAGTTTGGTTGTTGCAGCTTAGCTAGACATGTGTTGTAGCACCTTGTGGGATTATAGTCTCACTAAATAGGGATTGTAGTTCCTTGATTAGTTTCATATAGTATAAATTGGTTCTTGTTGTTATAGTATAGTATTCCAATGTTAGGTTTTAGTGGGTTTTATCACCCAAGATGGTTTCCCACATATGTCATGTGTTATGTGATTGATCTTATATTGTCCCTTATGCTCATTTATATGAATAATGTGTATGGTTCATGAATGCTTATGGTAATTTATTAAGTATTTATAAAGATTGAAGTTGGATTATTTGGGCTCATTGATTCACCCCTACTAACATGACATTGGTATACCTGATGAGGATACTATGACAAAATAAAATAAAAATGAAAAGCTTAAGATGTATAAGGAGAATTTACCCAATCATAAAGCATAATATATCATAAACATTCTAAATTCCATTGTGTATAAAATTTTCATCCTCCTATATCTTCATATGTACATCCACTTGATAGCATAATTAGTACAGTAAAAATTAAGCTAACATACATCCATTATTACATTTGATAATATTGAAATTATTGATGACCATTCATATAGACATGAATTATTCATTAGATCTTATGTTGGAATACAACAATCCATAGTGTTATAATATACAATGGATTAAGTGAAAATGTGTGCACAATAACACTTATACATTCTCTTGGTTATAAAAAACAAGATTTATAGCATACATAAAGGCTTTTGAAAGTATTTGATGGTCATATACATGATGATCTTGGGCACATCATATTACCTTTACAAGCATGACCTCTCATATTTTATATTCCATTATTAGTGTTACCAAGCACATGTGTCTTTGGTATCTTACTAGGGAGAACTTGGTTTAAAAAAAACAAATCAAAGCCCTCTAAAGTTCACAAATATATAATGTGTATTCATGATAATCAAGTGGTTAATATTTTAGGCACTCAATATGAATATTCTATGGAATTAATGGTACTTAATCCTATTCCATAATATTTGATTAAAATATTTATTTGATAAAATTGGTAATGAAATAGTTTATAGAATTATTCAAGAGCATGATTTACATTCAAAGAATCATATTCCAAAATCAGGTTTTGTACCAACTTATAAGCATGAATATATTTTAGTTTCTTCACATAGTCATGTGCATGAATATATTATGGTTTCTCAAATTATTTTTAACATAATATGGCTACACATGAACATGGTCACTTGGCTAGAAAAAGGAAAATATCTAATCCAAAGTATAAATAGGCACATATCACAAGGTTTATATCTCATACAACATCACAAGTTATTAAAAATATTTCTACATGGGTACAATTTTTTGCATCATCTCCTCCCATGAATGAGGATACAAGTTTAGACAGAAAATCTGAGCAATTATTTATAGGGTTATTTTATGTGACATGGATATTCTTTATATTCAGAAACTTCTACAATTGGAACTTATTCTCTTACACAAGAGCTTACTCCTTCCTATAAATGTGCTGGATATACATATGAGTATTGTATTTATGATATCATTAGTTGAATGAATGTTATCACCCTTTGCATAGCTCAATTCAATTATAATTTTTAATATTTTCACAAATCACTTTATTGAATATCTTTCTATCAATATTGGTGAAACATCATCCTATGCTCAAATTTTAAAGATTAAATAAGGTACAAATGAGAGACTCAATTAGTATAGTCTAAGATACAAGACTATGTTTTCCAAAATCATAAATCAAATGGTTGATAATGAGATTCAAGATATTTTTATTCAATGCTTACTCCTCTTCAAGATTCTATGATGTTTGATAAGTTCAAATAATTTGATGAACTATGCCATTAATTTTAATAACATGAAGTTAAATTTATTACATTGATTAATCTCAAATATATCTCCAATGTTCCTTATACTTCAACTATCAAGTTTCAAGGCAAGACTAGTTATAAGTGAAAAAATGATAAGATAAAAAATGGTGATAAAGTTATAGTTAATTCTATATCACAACCACTATAAAATATTCAACTATAAGCTCTAAAAATAAGGAAATTTTCAAGGCTACCTTCACCTCTTCATGTGCTACTCAGAAATATACTTGAATATCATGTTATTACACTTCCTCCACAATTCAAAATATATCCATCTAAACCTCAATCTAGAAGATTTGATGTAAATTATTTTTATTATTATTATTATTATATATGTATGGGGAATTCCACTAATAAATGTATAAATTTCAAGAACAAAATTCAAGACCTTATTGATTATAATATTATTAAAATTAGTACACATAATGAGGAGGCTAAGCCATAAGAAAATGAGAATGAAAATCTTAAGATGTATAATAATCCTTTTCCCAAGAATGAAGCACAAGATATTAAGAAAAATTATGAAGTAAAATATGCATATAATGCTCATCCTCCTCCATTTTCATATGGACATACACTTCATAGTATAATTGGTATAATGACAAGATATCTAACATCACACCCATTTATTACATTTGATGATTTTGAAATAGTTGATGATGATTAAGATAGACATGCATTATTCACTATATCATATATTGGTATACAACTAATCCATATTGTTCTAATAAATAATGGATTAATTGAAAATGTGGGCACCATAACACTTCTATGTTCTCTTGGTTATAAAGAGAAAGATTTATAACATACATATAGAGTTGTGAAATAATTTTATGGTTATATACAAGATACTCTTTGGAACATCATATTTCCTTTACAAGTTGGACCTCTCATATTTCCTACTCCCTTATTAGTGTCACCAAGTGAATGTGTCTTTGATATATTAATAGGAAGACCTTGGTTAGATAAAATTAGATAAATCCCTTATATAGTTCACAAATTTTTAAAGTATATTCATGATAATCAAGTGATTAAAATTCTAGGCATTCAATATGAATATCTTATCTAACTAATTCTACTTACTACTACTCCACAATAGTTGGTTGGAAAAGTTATTGATCAAATTGGTAATGAATTAGTTTATAAAAATATTTAAGATCAAGATTTATATTCAAAGAATCATATTCCAAAATCAGGTTTTGTACCTACTTATAATCATGAGCACATTTTAGTTTCTTCACAATCTTAAGCATGAATATACTATGGTTTATCCAAATGTCTTTAATCATAATATGGTTACACATGAACATGATAACTTGGATATAAAATTTTTAGGTGTAGAACATGGATAGAAAAGTTGTAGTTGTAACTAGTGGACATGTGTGTTACTCATACTAATTTTGTATTTTATATATCTTTGTCTATGTATTCAGTTCTTCAAAGCATTAAAATAGTCTAAAGAATGTAATGAGTCTTTTCTATGGATGTATAAAAATATTGGAATATGAAGTGACAACACGTAAAAATCTTTGTATAGCACTAAGTTATATAATGAAATGTTTTTTATGTGATAAAGATTAATATATAGTTGTAAATTAGTTTCCTTTATATGTATTTTATGGTTGTTATGTGCATGGGGATACTATGTTTTATAAATTTGTTATCCATGTAGATTCTATTGAATGTTTTGTATCTAATAATCCCATGGTTTATACATATCTAATTCTATTTTAGTTAATCAATGGTTGAGTTCAAAATTAAATACATCCAACTATATCCTTTTATCATTTATCACACTGTTATCTATATATTAGCATGTTCATATGGGTTTTATAGGAACCTATGCTAATAATGATGTAGTGAGTGTGGAACATTTTATTGAAACATGTTTATATGGATACTATGGAAAAGAGATATGGAGAGATGGGTAGATGAAACAATATAAAAATTTGTGGAATAATAATAAAAAAGAATCGGGAAGACTATGAAAGAAGTTTTTAGGGGGCATATATATGGAAAAAATTTATGAAATATTTTGGTGTGAATTGCCTGGATTATTAATTTCATGGTCATCAAAATTGGATTATTACTATTTTTTTCTAAGGAGGGAATTTATAGTCTATAAGGAAGAAAAGATAGATAGCATGTGAACTCTAGATACTGATTGGACCCATGCAATAGATCATCACACCCAGATTACCATCAATGGTTACATTATAAAAGTTTTTGTACAAGGATTCTTTTCTTTTGAGTTACACAAGACTTGTTTGTGAGAGGAATCTAAAATAAGTTCCTTTAGTGACTATTGATTTTGATCAAGATGTTAATTGTTGAAAAGGCCATGGTGTCTACCCCTACCAACATGTAGTATCTACTTCAAATATTAAGGAGGTGTGTACAATGTAGGATTGAATGATTTAAATTTGAGTAAATAAACTTAAACATGAACCAAGATTATGAAGAATGTAGAGAAGTAATGTAAGAATAAAATTATAGGATTAAAAAAAGAGTTGTGACAACAAAGAATATGTAATAAATCAAATAATCCAAATTTCATTATGAATAGAATTAGGAGTAAAATAGAGGATGATGAAGAGAGGGGAGCCTAGAGAGAGGTTATGCAAGCTAAAAAAATGAAAAAATGTGGATATTATGTAGAGAAAGGAATGGAAGGGACTAATAAAGATGAAGACACAAATCAGGATAGAAAGGTGATGGAATAAAGTGAGGAGAGAGAATAAATTATATTAGTAGTAGAGCAATTAGAAGATAGGGGTAGATTGGAGCTACAAGGAAGGATATTTTTTAGGCCAAGGAAGTAATATTCTCTAGAGGAAGTTATGCACAATCGTTTAAGTATCATAGGTTTAATATCATAGATATAAGGAGTTTAAGATATAGATCATTAATTTTTAAAGTATGTATCCCTTGAGCCCACTTTTTCACTAAAGAAGAGAAGGGTTTAGGGTTTAGGTTTTAGGGTTAGAAATTAAGAGACAAAAATAGGTTAGAATAGGTTAGATTCACTTTCCAAAATAGGTTTACGACACCCATAAAAACTAGTGTGTAGAAGCCCATAATAGTAGCTACAAGTGCACCAAACATGGCATTTAACATAGGAAAGTGTATTTCTTTGACTCCATATGATGGGTGTTGGAATAAAAAATGGGAGAGAAATTATAAATTACATTGTAAACAAATATTTCATAAAAAAAAAATGCTTGTATTATTTCAAATTATATTATTTAAAAGGAATTTAAAAGATTATAAAGATTTTATCGATGGATATGGGATCTAACTGATTCCAATGAACCATCTCACACTAATTACTAATAAACCAAAATATAATATATATAAACAAATAAATACCTTTTGATAAATAACCCAACAATATCCCCCTTGATCTAAAGGGGTATAACAAATGAAAGATAAAGAGAAATGACTCTGAATTCATCAAAAAAAAATTAAAGTAACTATAATTGGTGTACTCTACATCTTGGTATTGACAAAAATCAATACAACTCTATACAAAATCCTACCCTATGAGTTGTGACATAAAAAGATTATGAATAGAATCAAGTCTTGATCATCCCTTATGATCATCATACCATACTATATTAAAACATGATCAAGGCATGTCCAACTACACCAATCCACATAAAGCTCCATGTACAAGACCATGAAAGTGACCAACCCATATTATGTATGGTACATCTTACTGATGTCCAACAAATGTTGATGACATTTTCTCAACATTTTTTGTGATAGAAAACCCTATCAAGTTTTACTATCACTAACAATTGATCAAAGACCTAACAATGCTATATCTCCCCCTATCAAGTGAGAGGTGAGAATCTATGCAATGAGAGAAACAAAATAAAATAATCATGTCTACTCTATGTCATGAATATCATGGATAGAAAGCCAAAACTAGAAATAAAATAAACAAACTAATACTACCATTGACATTAAATAATTGAACCCTAGCTCTAAATAATTAGCTAACTAGAGAAAGGGAATAGTCCTCCAACCTCTAATAGATCCTCTAACCTCTAGTATGACATTTACACTCTGTCAATCAAAAGGATTAGTATTGACCTATAACGGATGATGTGTTCTCTAATAACACAATTATGATGTGATATGATGAAAATTTTCATTTTGAAGGTATCATTTTCCACTGATAATGAACCTTTATACATTGTTGAAGAGATTTGTCATTAAAACCATATATGGAAGCTTAAAAATAGCGAATAAACCATTTTATTATGTTTTTAATGTACAAAAACCTATAGTTTGACTAATCACACAACCAAAGGAGTGTTTGACCACTTACACCCTTTAATCTTCTATTACATATTCATTACTCCACTACATTATGACTTTAAGAGCATATTTATAAAAAAAATCCTTATCTTGTGAAAATTTAAGTTCAACCAAAAGAAAGAGTTGAACCTTGTACCACCACTTTCTCAAGTACTTCACAAAATAGCTTTTACCAAGCACTTTACAAGAATTTCTAAAGCACTAATGAAATATTTTGTATTTGAGGTTGCATGTTTCTCTTTTGTTAATAAAATAAAATAAAATTACACACACGTGAAATTAATTTACTTGGAAAAAATTGTGCATGTTAAAAATTATTTTAATATATTTATGTTATCTCTTGGAGAGACCCACACTGATTTTAGGCTTACTAGAGTTTTGACAAGCTTTTAAACTTCTATCAACATGGCATGCCTGCATTAGAGGTGAAGTTTAGATATTTAAAAATATTCAAAATTTAATACTATTTTGCATTGTAGGTCTCACTTTCTATTCAAATAACATATCTAATATTTAACTCCCAAATAATGATGATAGCACATTTAACTGTGCCTTTTCTTTTGCTCAATTTAGGCTTTGTAAGACTATGTCCAATACACCGTGAAGGTATAATACAAATATAATTTTTTTTCTATTTTATTTAAGTCATTGAAATAACTTCAGCCATCATATAGATGTTGTTATAGAGTGATTTAATGAGTAAGATTAAAATAATACTATACATATGCACAAAAACATTGCTAGATATCTAATGGTAGCCATATAGATGAAATATTTGATAAAATTTCACATAGATCAAATGCTTACTTATATGAATGAATATTTAAATCATTTTACTCACCAATCATTGACAACATGGACTAATCTCAAGAATTTATCAATTAATGTGGTCAGATTCAAGAAAATATGCATGCTCTCATATGATGCAGTCTTCCATAATTTCAATTAATTCACTCTTTCCTCCTCTTCCAGATGTGGGTGTTCTAAGCCATTTGAAGGATGTGCATCATACCACTACATCATATTCAATAACTACGTGAATTTGACTTCAACGTTAAAAATAAATTCTTTATGATTTTGCATCCAATCAAATTCTATACACACTACAGTTTTTTCAATCCTCCTACATAACATCTTACATCCATGATCTAATACCACTATTGGCATGAAAAATGGGAGAGAAATTGGAAATTACATTGTAAACAAATATTTCATAAAAATATATGTTTGTATTATTTTAGATCAGATTATTTACAAGGAATTTAAAACCTTATAAATCTTTTTTTGCTGGCTATGAGATGTAGCTAATTCTTGTAAACCAACTCACACTAATTACTAATAAGCCAAAACATAATATAAATAAAACACAAATAATCTTAGATAAATAATCCAATAATGTGTCCTTTGACCTTGAATATTATTTATCAACATTTGATATCAAATGGTAGGTTAAGGGAGTGATTATTGAATATGTGAAGAAGTGTGAACTCGTAAGAGTCTTAAAATTCTAAGCTATAGAGTTAATTTGTAAAAGGGATATAATTGAATAACCCTTAAAGATAAATATACTATGTCTATTATATAATTTTAAGACAACATCATATTAAAGATTTTCTAGTTTTAAAGAAGTATAGAAAAACAAATCTTGTGTGTAATGTAAATGTGATAACTTTGCAACCTATCGAGAATACTTTCATACAAGCAATCACAAGGTAACAATGTACAGAGTAAGGATTACCACTATTAGAGATGTCACTATTGACACTTGGATGCACCCTATGAGAAGATTTTTTATATGCTTCTAATACAAGTGGAAAAATTGGGACATCTCACTTGTTGTGGGTGAGCAAACTTGTGAGATGAACCTCTAGATAAGGGCTAACTCCCCTTAATGCACCATTGAAGTTCATACTCATACTACTAACAACTTGGGGGGATGAAAATGGTTATAAAAACTAAAAATAAAACTATATATTGGAGGTGATGCACAAAAATATTTTCTCTACTCACACTCTTGACATGTACTTTGAACCAAGAGATGCCTAATATACACTCCATCCAATAATAGCCTTCTTGCATCAATGTTTCAACATGGGGTCTTAGAATTGGATTAGGCTAGGAAAATTTAGACTATAGGAATTCTAAGACACTATTTAATGAGATATTCACTACACCTTTAACTCCATTTAACACTTGTTGCTGACCTGTAAAGAGAATTATTGAAACTCACAAGGTACTAGGAAAATTGACATGTGAAGGTAAGCTAAGATACACTTACATAAAATAATAACCATCACATAAACTTAGAGAATTATTAGTAAAAAATATCTATCTTTATTGATTCAAGATAAAATTTTGGAAAGGATTCACCATACCCAAGTGGAGAGATATATTATAATGCCAAAAGGCCAAAATTTATAGAGGAAATTGGAAGATAAGATAAGGGAAGTCCAAGAGTCACTTGGACATGTGTCCATCTAAGAGAATTAGTTAAAATTATATGTGTAATAGAGGTGGGGTGAACTATACTATGCAATAAGTGTAGGCTTGTCCAAAACAAGCCATAAAGATAGTGAAAAGTGGCACAAAACTACCATTTTTGCATAAGAAACTACCTACTTGAGTTGCCTTCCAAAACTACCCTTATCCACATATATGGTCAGGTTTTATGATTTGTATAAGCAAGAGGGGTTAAAAAAAAGTCCCCACATTCATTGGATTGATCCTGGACCATCCCTATTCTTGTGTACATGCAAAATCATCACTGGAAGTTTCAAAAGGTCTCTCTTCCATGCACCTTCTCCACTTGGCATTAAAAAATATTAAAACCTAAAAATTGATCCATGAACAAGAGGGAATGAAAATTTTCAAAGGCTCCCATATAATTAGTTTTAATAAAAATCCTTTGAAAGGCTTCCCTAATTGTTTTTCACCATTTTTCACAAGTGTTCACTAGTTGGCTCACTAGACTGGCTAAAAGTGGGAGTCTAGTTAGGACACTTAGAGTTTTATTCATGAGATGAGATGAATTTTTTGAGTTATCTCTAGTGTAAATATTCATTTAAAAGTCTTTTTTATCTTTTAACTCTTTTTTTTATCTTGCATACCACTCAAAATAGATAAAATAAGCCCTATTTTCCATTTATCTATATAATTAGATATAAAAAAAACATGTGTGGGATCCTTTAAAAATTCTATAAAACTTCTAGGTTATTTTATGGCCATCCCCTTTCATCTATATTCTTAAAATTCTCTCTCTCCAATTGGGTCACTATGAAGGTTTTGTAAGGGTTTTGAGTGATTGAACTCTTAACCTTTATTCATAAAGGTCAGACATTGAACCTCCATAAAAATTCCACTAAGGGATCCTAAAGGACCCTCCATAAAATATCCAAATGTTTCAAGGTTCCATTCAAACATCCATGAAAGATATGAGTGATGGAAGTTGACCTTCGAATGGCTTTCATGCTCTTTGTGAAGGTTTGAGTATGTCTGGAGTTGGAGATGGATTCTAGTGGAGTTTATTAGCCACAAAAAATATTCCTAACATATTATACTAACCTAAAAACATGTTCAAATCATTTTGAGATCTCAACAAGATCCAAAAATATAAGCTACCCCTATTTTGGAACAAGAACCATGCCTTGCCAAAAGGCCTATTTGTGATTTGTGAATGAAAATATGATAATTATCACCATAAAGGCATTAAAATAAAATTAAAACATCATATTAAACCCTTTATGTATCACCAAAAACATTAAATTGCCTAGAGAAGGCTATAATTTAAAGTGACATCTCATTTGGGGTGGGGTTTACATGTTTTCTCACTAGGTCTGCCTACAGACCTCCTTATGTGGATCATTTACCTTACATCCCAACATTATATGTTAGTTACTAATGTCCCTATATATTCTCTCTAACTTTAAAAACTTCACCAATTGATTATACTGACCTCTGGTTCACTATCTAACTCCTTTTCCAAAAATTGTCATTCTCTTGCATGAGAGGATTGGCCTACCTCTAAGACAAAATAGAGGGTATTAGGCCCAATTATTTGGGAAAGGATAGTATTTTTTTATCTCAATAATTTTATTATTATCAATTATACCAAATTGTTTCATCATATTCCAAGTCTAAGTGGTAAAACCAACTCAACATTGCCAAAAAGGGGTCAAAACCTTATTTCCTACATGATTTTACCTAAACCTCCATGTAGATATTATATCCATGTTATTTCCATGCCCACATGCCACTAAATCATGTTTATAATCCTAATTATAGGCTCATTAATATTTGGATTTTTTTTGTAAAACCTATTTACTAATGAAACCTTTCACTTGTCCCTTACAACAAGATTCTCCAAACCTCCCTGTACAGACTGAGACAAACTTTATGTAGGTGAAAGGTTATTGTTGACATAGAGGATTGAACCCTCAATAGGAGGGTGAGATCCTACCTTCCATGCACAAAAATGTAAACTCCCCTCTTGCCTATGGGTATGGAAAAATTGGGGGTAGAGTCTCTAGATAAGGGTTAACTCCCTTTGATGTATCTTTTAGGTCCTAGATTTCCTACTGCTAACAAATAAATGAAAAAGGCAGGAGGGGTTGAAAAGGGAGAAGGATGCTAAGAAAAAAACTTAAACCTAAACTAAAAAGGTGATACACTAAAAAGTTTGATCTACCTAGCTCAAACATACACTTTTCACCAAGGACAAGCTAACATACACTTCATCTGATGTGGGAAACTCTTCTATGTTAGTGAGTTAGGGGTCCGTGGAGGTATACGTAGGAAGAAATAATAGATGTGTTCTAAAGACACACTTTGGTAGCCTATTCACATACACCTAAACTCTACTAGGGACACTTTTGGCTAACCTGCAAAAGGAAAACTCACAATGCACTAGACATGCTGAAATCATCCTTTAAAAGCATAAAGGAAAATGACTTAACATAGAACAAAGGCATAGACACATACGAAAGTGAAAACTCAGAATGGAGGTAAAAATTGCTATGTCTTGATTCAAGGTAAAATCTGGTAGAGTTTTGCCTTACAAACCTAGATATTTTTGGGCAGAGCTTTGCCTTACAAGCTAAGAGAGTCCTTTTCCCAAATGAGAAGTTTACAATATATAGAGAGAAGAGGAAAAGACTTTTGCACTTTCTAGAAAAGACTTTAGTGCCCTTATTACAAGTGACCCATGTGCATTGAGAGCATTGGGAAGAGGAAGCCACTTGATAGATAATGTTGTGTCAGCTCCTGCTTTGACTTTGGTATTCAAACATTAATGTGAGCATGGGCCACACCTCCTTTCTACAAATAGACTACTCCCTTCATATATTCACATGGCTTGTCTACTTATAAATGAAAAGTGGAGAAAATAGGGCATGCCATTCACTATTCACTCCCCTTGATGACCACTTGGTAGGCACTATTCTAATCGTTAGAGTAACTCCTTCCCCTTTGTCGCCTAGGCTATTTTGTCTGTTTTTGCACTTTGTCTCTTCTTGGTTTTGTCTTCTCGGTATCCTTTGGCCCTTGGGGCTATCTTCTTGGTAGGTCACTAATCTCACTCGTGGGCTGTCCTTAATCTTTTCAAAATCAATAGTTATTTCACCATCTTAAAATTGATATTTGTGCACCCGTCACTGGGTGTTTGAACTTCCAACAGCTAGTTCATCATGCTTGATTTTGACGTCTTCAGGCCCATCACCCCTTTGAATTTCCACAGCCTTTTCCTTTCCTTTGGCTTTTCTCTGGTCAAGCTTTTGTTTTAGCCATTTTTCCCATGGACAAAATGTCTGCAAGAATTATCTTTGTCACTTACTTTCCTTCAGAATTCTCTTCAGGCTTTTTCTTGTAGTTTCTCCTAAATTTCTTCAGACTTTTTATCTAAAGGAATTCCTTCAGACAAAAGTCTAAAAGAAATCATTTCTTGCTTTTGCCTTGATCTTTATTATTTCATGGGATTTTCTTCCAAAGAATTTCTTCAGACAAAATATCCAAAGGAATTCCTTCAGACATTTTGTCTGAATAAATTCTTGTCATTCGCCTTAAACAAATTTCTAAAGAAAACTTACCCTTTCATCCTTGTTCACTTTTTGATCCTTTTTTCAAGTGTTCCCTGACCTCTACAAGGGTACTTGGGTCTATAAATTCCATCTACAAGGGCACTTGAATTGTTCCTTTTATGTTTGACTGCCCTCTGCAAGGGTACTGGTCCTTCGAGAGACTCTCTTAAACCTTCTGGTTGAACCCTTTGACTTGAATAGTCTAATTGAACCAAGCCTTTGAACCATTTTTTTGAACCTCACCATTGAACCAAAGTATTAAACCAAATCATTGAACCAAAGTGTTGAACCAAGCTATTGAACCAAGATGTTGATCTAAGGTGATGAACCAAAGTGTTAAACCAAGCCGTTGAACCAAGGTGATGAACCAAGCCATCGAACCAAGGCATTGAACCAAGCCATTAAACCAAGGTGATGAACCAATCAATTGAACTTACCACTTAAACCAATCACTTGAACCTAACACTTGAACCAATCACTTGAACCAACAATGGTTCAACAGTTCAACAGTTCAATATTTCCAAGTTCAAAGCGATTGAAACAAACCTTTGAACCAAGCCATTGAACCAAGCTGTTGAACCAAGGTGATGAACCAAAGCATTAAACCAAGCCATTGAACCAAGGTGATGAACCAAGCTATCGAACTAAGGTGATGAACCAAAGCATTGAACCAAGCTATTAAACCAAGGTGTTGAACTAAGCACTTGAACCAAACTAACTGAACTAGGCTGTTGAACCAAGCACTTGAACCAAATACTTAAACCAAGCACTTGAACCAAACACTTGAACCAAATTCTTGAACCAAAGTGATGAACCAAAGCATTGAACTAGTTCAATGGTTCAAAGATGCTAGCTCTTCAAAAGATAATGTCATTGAACCCCGACGTTAGACCACTTTTCCAACCTTAAGGAAAAGTGTCTTGAACCATTTTAGCTCTCTTTCCTTGTGAATTTATTCAGACAAGAGTCTGAAGAAGCTTTGTAAAACCTTGCACTCTTTAAACTAGTTCTTCATCTACTAAAATACTATCCTACAGAGTCCATAGAAATAGCCTACAGAGTCTGCAGAAATAGCCTAAAGAGTCCATAGAAATAGGCCTGTAGAGTCTGTAGAAATTTTCTTCAGAGTCCATAGAAATTTCCTGCAGAGTCCATAGAAATACCCTGCAGAGTTCATAGAAATAGCCTATAGAGTATGTAGAAATAGCCTACATAGTCCATAGAAATAGGCCTGTAGAGTCCATAGAAATTTCTTGTAGAGTCCATAGAAATTTCCTGTAGAGTCTGTAGAAATAGCTTCCAGAGTCTGTAAAAATTACCTGCAGAGTCTGTTGAAATAGCTTGCAGAGTCTGTAGAAATCAAAACTTGTGTAAAATCAAAAAATGAACTAGCTTAAAATAGCAGGGAATGAAGGAGACTAATTTTTGGCCTTTTGGACCAAAAATGGTCAACAAATTGGAAACTCATAGGGGAAGCATGCTTGCTATGCTTAGAAACCAGTTGCCTTAAAATCCATTGGGCACAGAGTCAAGATGAAACTTTGAAAGAGTTAGTGACCACCTTGAGATCTAAGAATCAATCATGAATAGACACAAGGGAACACACACACAAGGCTAAAAAAACACTACTTGTGCAAATAGCACTTAGGGAAAACAAGGAAAGAAAATTGAAAGCAAACTACTATGTATAACTACCCAAGTATATTTGCCTCCCTCCAAGATCAAAGGGAAAATTTCTTAAGTCTCCTCCCTAGCTAAGAAAATTATGGTGCTAGACAAGTGGCTAAATGAAATGGAGATTTGGTGACCTGTTCCTCTTTCCTGCCACCTTGGTTGGCTCATCTCCAAATGAATCGGGGGCAAACATGCTTCCAACACATATGTATCCTTCTTGTTCTTGGAATATTGCCTCCTATTGGTTCCTCATGTTGTTGCATTTCATCAAGAAATTGAAGGTTGTTGGCTCATCACCATAAGCCCCTTGATCTACATAGCTCCTTTGCAGTGCACCATGGTTTGACTTGTTCCCTTCTATTTCATTGAAGACCCTGTCAAACTCATCCTTTACTTGATCATGGTTTTCTTAGAGAAGGGTGACTATGGTGATGTCTAAAATGGAATCACAAACTAATTGCTCATCCCATAGAACATCACCTTCTTGTTCAAGGCTCTATTCTTCAAAGCTATTTTGAAGATGAATAGGCCTTTCTTTTTCATACTCAAGGATCAGAGTCTCTAGTTGTTCAAATACATCCATCTGATCCTCCTCCAACTTAGACTCCTCAGCATAGTCATCCTCCTCATCAAAGCAACAAGGAATTTCATCAAACAAAGGAGGAGAGAGCTCACCATGCTTACATTCTTCTTTGTATTGCTGGAACATCTGCATATATGCATGCCTTGCGTCTTCTCCATTGTCGATGATGTCTTCAAGAGGAGCATCGATGATGATTTCTTCTTCTTTGACATCCATTATAGCCTCATGGTAGATTGCAAATTGGATCTTTTCTTCCTCACTCACCTCCTATAAAATAGGTTCCTCCTTGAGAAGGGATGAAGTGGAAGGTTGACAATTAAAACCATGTGGAAGAGGAGGTAGTCCTTGAACTAGAATCAAATGATTCTCCTCTTTCCATTTGGTTAACACTTCATCTATATCAGGTGTGGCCTGATAGCTCTCTTGGAGGTGTGTAGATGGGGTGTATTTAGACATGGAAACTACTATGTCCATCACATGTTGGTTGAGGAATCTCACTCTAGACTCCAAATCTACAATTCTCCTAGCTAGATCTTTTTGGAAGAGCCTTTCTTGGAGGTCATAGGAATCATCATGATGAGTAGGAGCAGGTTCATCTTCTTCAAGGTTTTGAGCAAAACCTTTGTTCTCCTTCTTCGTGCCCCATGATTCCACTATTTCCTTCTAATTCAGGATCTTACCATCATGTTGAGAGACTTAAGGAGATTGAGGAAGACTAAGAAGGGTCTGTTGGTACACAGGAAGAGCTACTTCAATTGAAAACATATTTGGCATGTATAATCCCATTGCTCAGAACCATGGACCTTGTTTTCTTTCATGTAGTTTTGATCAAGCTCAAGTTGTTTATAGAATCACCTCAAGCAGCTCTCTTAGTTACCCTTCAACAATGAGGGAAGTAATGCTAGAGTTTGAGGTGGTTCCATGACAACCTGAGCTTCACCAAAGTTATACAAAAAATGTGATTTCTTGATGGCACTAGGACTACTTAACCAGCTGATTCAACTCAAAGTCACCATTGGTGTTGATGAAAAAAACCTCCAAAGGCTGGTTGGTTAAAGAACACACCAAAATTATTCAACTCTTTAGATAAAACTTATCCTAGTTGGTCCCATCAGGCATGCAAAAAACTGTTGACACAGCCGATTGCACCCTTGACAAGAGGCTGAGCTCTTACCTTCCATGCACAACAATGGAATCTCCCCTCTTGCCTGTGGGTATGGCAAAATAGGGGGGAGTCTCTAGATCAAGGCTATCTCCCTTTGATGTATCTTTTAGGTCCTAGATTTCCTACTGCTAATAAATAAATGAAAAGAGGGGGGTTGAAAAGGGAGAAGGATGCTAAAAATAGAACCTAAACTTAAACTAAAAAGGTGATACACCAAAAAGTTTAATCTACCAAGCTCAAACATACACTTTTCACCAAGGAAAAGATAACATACACTTCATTTGATGTGAGAAACTCTTCTGTGTCAGTGATTCAGGGGTCCATGGAGGTAAAAGGAGGAAGAACTACCAGAGGTGTTCTGAGACACACTTTGGCAGCCTATTCACATACGCCTATACTTTGCTAGGGACACTTTTGGCTACCCTGCAAAAGGAAAACTCACAATGTACTAGACATGTTAAAATCATCCTATGAAAGCACAAAGGGAAATGAATTAACATAGAAAAAATGCATAGACACATACGAAAGTGAAAACTCAAAATGGAGGTAAAAACTGCTATGTCTTGAATCAAGGTAAAATCTAGTAGAGTTCTACCTTACAAACCTAGAGATTTTTCGGCAAAGCTTTGCATTATAGGCTAAAAGAGTCCTTTTTTCAAATGAGAAGTTTACAATATATAGAGAGAAGAGGAAAAGACTTTGGCACTTTTTGGAAAATACTTTGGTGCCCTTCTTACAAGTGACCCATGTGCGTTGAGAGCATTGTGAAAAGGAAGCCGCTTGATAGATAATGATGTGTCAGCTCCTGCTTTGACTTTAGCATTCAAATGTTAATGTGAAAGCATGGGCCATGCCTCCTTTTTGAAAATAGACTACTCCCTTTAGATATTCATGTGGTTTGTCTATTTATAAATGCAAAGTGGAGAAAACAACGTGCGTTGTTCACTATTCATGCCCCTTGATGACCACTTGATAGGCACTATTCCAACCATTGGAGTAACTCCTTCCCCTTTACCACCTAGGCTATTTTGTCCATTTATACACTTTGTCTCTTCTTAGTTTTGTCTTCTTTGTCTCCTTTAGCCCTTGTTGCTATCTTCTTGGCATGTTGTTGAGCTCACTCGTGGCCTGTCCTTAAGCTTTTCAAAATCAATGATTATTTCACCGCCTTAAAATTCATGTCTGTGCACCCATCACTGGGTGTTTGAACTTCCAATGGCTAGTTCACTGTGCTTGATTTTGACATCTTCAGGCCCATCACCCCTTTGAATTTCCTTAGTGTTTTCCTTTCCTTTAGCTTTTTCTCTGGTCGGGATTTTGTTTTAGCCATTTTTCTCATAGACAAAATTTCCGCAAGAATTATCTTGGTCACTTACTTTCCTGTAGAATTCTCTTCGGGATTTTTCCTATGGTTTCTCCTAAATTTTTTTAGACTTTTTGTCTAAAGGTATTCCTTCGGACAAAAGTCTGAAAGAAATCGTTTCTTGCTTTTGCCTCAGCCTTTCTTATTTCATGAGATTTTCTTCCGAATAATTTCTTCAGACAAAATGTCTAAAGGAATTCCTTCAGATATTTTGTCTGAAGAATTTGCCTTAAATAAATTTCTAAAGAAAACTTACCCTTTCATCCTTGTTCATTTTTTTATCCTTTTTTCAAGTGTTCCCTACCCTCTGCAAGGGAACTTGGGTCTAGAACTATCCTTTGCAAGGGTAGTTGAATGGTTCCTTTTATGTTTGACTGCCCTCTGCAAGGGTACTGGTCCTTTGGGAGACTCTCTTGAACCTTCTGGTTGAACCCTTTGAATTGAACCATCCAATTAAACCAAGCCTTTAAACCAAGCTGATGAACCATTTTATTGAACCTCACCGTTGAACTTTGCTGATGAACTTTGCCATTGAACCAAAGTGTTGAACCAAAGCATTGAACCAAAGCATTGAACCAAGCCATTGAACCAAGACATTGAACCAAGCCATTGAACCAAGGTAATGAAACAAAGCATTGAACAAAGCTATTGAACCAAGGTGATGAACCAAGCCATTGAACCAAGGCATTAAACCAAGCTGTTGAACCAAGGTGATGAACCAATCGCTTAAACCTACCGCTTGAACCAATCACTTGAACCAACAATGGTTCAATAGTTCAATGATTCAATGGTTCAATATTTCTATGTTCAAAGTGATTGAACCAAGCTATTGAATTGAGCTATTGAACCAAGCCATTGAACCAAGGTGATGAACCAAAGTGTTGAACCAAGCCGTTCAACCAAGGCGATGAACCAAGTCGTTGAACCAAGGCAATTGTTGAGTTGTGGAGCTAAAAGCTTCAACTCTTTGCAAATAGAAGGAATAGGAAGGTTGCTGAGATCCAGGAGCACTGGCGTCAGCAGCAGGACCGACGTCAGTCGTGACCCAGTGCAGAAGGCCACCGGTGATGGCAGGGAGTCGGCCGACGTCAGCAGAACCAGACTAGCAGGGACCGACGTCGGTCGCCTGTGTGTTCCTGAACTGCTCGTTACACGGACAGTTAGTTAAGTGAACGAAGTATTTGCATGTAAAGGCCAGTTAGAGTCTTTGGTTGCGAGGATAATTGTCTAAATTAAGAGTCTAAGTTAGTGTTTGAGTTAGGGATCTATTTATAGACCCATTGGCATGTATTGTAATTAAGGCATGAGATAGAAAGGAAGGCAAATAAGTTGCTTCCATTGTAAGATCATTGAGTTGCAGGTTGTTGCAAGCTCATAGGGGATCTACATGTGAGTATGGTATGTTGAATTGCAGGTTGCAGGTTCATGGGAGATCAACTTGAAGTACTTTTGAGTGCTTGGTGAACTGGCAGGGTTATTACTGACTAGTTGGAGAGGTGAACACCAATTCTGTTTGTGAGTTGGTTATTGGGACCATTTTTTGTGTAGGAGAGTGTTGTGTGAGAAGAATTATTGTACACCTGAGGTGTGGCAAACCTCTATAAGGTGAAAGAGTGTGGCGGCTCTTTGTTGTATTCTTTTTTGTAAAGTGTTAATACAAGATAGTGTATTGTCTCTCATATTCTGTGCTATTGGTGAATTCTAGCTATTTGTGTTTCTAGTTATTTCTGCATTTATAATTGCTTATATTTGGTAATCATACTGTGCTCTTTCTGAGGAGCAAGATCCAACAAGAGGAATTAGAACAGAGGTGTGTTTGTTCTTGGACTTCCCTGACAAGTGGTATCAAAGCTTTTGGTTGGGATACTAACAGATTGGATTAGATCTGGTTAGTGTGTTTTGATTACAGGTACTCACAGGGTTTCTATTTGAGTGGGAGTTGAGCAATGACAGAAGACAGTAAGCTACGGATGGAAAAGTTTAATGGCAAGAACTACCAATTGTGGAGGATGCAGATTGAGGATTATCTGTATCAAAAAGATTTGTACTTACCATTGGGAGGGGTTACTTTCAAACCCTCAGATATGAAAGATGAAGAATGGGAGGTTCTTGATCGGAAGGCTCTGGGATCTATTAGATTGAGTCTTGCATCATCTGTGATTTCCAGCTTATCACAGTGTAAAACAACGGTGCAGTTGATGGAATCTTTGGCAAATTTATATGAAAAACCCTCAGCTTCTAATAAGGTATTTCTTATGAAGCGTTTATTTAATTTGCAAATGTTGGAAGGTGGATCTGTTCATAGCCATCTTAGTGATTTCCATGGTTTAGTAAACCAGCTAAGTTTAGTCAATATTGTATTTGATGATGAAATTAGAGCTCTCTTAATTTCGTGTTCATTACCTAAAAGTTGGGAAGGTTTGGTAATGGCAGTTTCTAATACTGTGTCGCCTTCAAAAGTCTTAAAAGTGGATGATGTTGTGAGTGTAATCTTGAATGAAGAGATACGTAGGAATAGCACAGGTGAATCATCAGGAAATGCTTTGAGTGTTGAAGGCAGAGGAAGGCAAAGAGAAAAGATAGAGCATGGGAGATCAAGGTCTAAGACAGGAAAGAGATCCAAGTCCAGGTATGGCAGAATAACCTGCTGGAAGTGTGGAAAGCAAGGGCACTTAAAGAGAGATTGCAAATCAGGTACAGATCAGCATGAAGAACATGAAGAAGAAGCAGACGTTGCAGATTATGCTGCACGAGATGCTCTGGTATGTTCTTTAGATAAAGTAGAATCTTGGGTTTTAGATTCTGGTGCCTCTTTTCATGCATCCCCACATAGGGAATTTTTTCATGAGTATGTCCAGGGAGATTTTGGAGAAATTTATGTAGGGGATGGTAAGCCTTGTTAGATTGTTGGCAAAGGGAAAGTGAAGCTGAAGGTGCAGATAGGTAACACATGGGTGTTAAAAGAAGTCATGCATGTCCCAGTTCTAGAGTAGAATTTAATTTTTGTTAGAAGTTTGGGTGATGAGGGTTGCATAGTAACTCTCACAGCAGACTCTTGGAAGGTTACCAAGGGTACACTTGTTGTAGCTAGAGGTAATAAAGTAGGTATGCTTTATCTATCTACTTGTACTACTGATTCTCTTTTTGGGTTTTCTACTTCAGCTATAGATTCAGAGATGTGGCTTGATAGGCTTGGTCACACAGATAAGAAAGAGATGCTTGTTCTTGAGTCAAAGGATATGCTTTCAGATTTGGAAGGTATGGATCGTGGTTTCTGTATGCAGAAAAAGATGGTAACATTTCTTGAGGAACCCGATGTTAGTGACAAGAATATGAAAGCCTTGTTTTTTAAGGAGAAGGTGACGGACAGAGTTCAGCACAAGATGTAGAAGAATTCTGAGCAGAGCAAGGGTGATTTGGACAAGGATTTGATCCAAAAAGAGCTCGTGGGAAAAAGTCAGGTCTCACAAGAAAAACACAGAGACCGACGTCGGCAGGAAAACTGGCATCGGCGTCTAGACAGGGACCGATGTCGGCTATGTGCAGACCGACGTCGGTGACTCAGGGCAGATATTGACTGGCGTCGGCCAGGGGAAACCGATGTCGGCAAGGTGGTAGTCGTAGGAAACTGACTTCGGTCATCTGCAGACTGAGATGTGACCAACATCGGTTACTGAGACGAATTTTGGGTGATAACAAGCTGTCATGGAGTCTCAAGAACCCATATGAAGGACTGAAGGTGTAAGTAAGTTCTTAAATTCATCATTTCCCTTCTTTACACTACTTGTTGCTCACTTATGGCATAGGACCAGTAAGTTATTGAAGAAGCAGAATAGGTAAATCCAGGAAATAGTGGGAGCTAGGCATGGATGAGGATGTGATTCCTTGGAGGAGAACCAAATAGATGTTTTGGGTAGAGTGGCCAGCTGGAAGTAAGCACTGAGAGATGAATGGATGTTCAGGATAAAGAAGAGCGGAAATGGATATGTGAGATGGAAGATCAGGGTATATGGTCTTATATTAGCTGCAGGGCAATGGAGGTTTGATCATTGTGTTTCTCTTTACCAGGTTGGATAGTATTAGCTACACTATCCTATTTCTATATGATGTGCTTATTGCAGGGTTACATATACAGGTATTGCTGAACTAAAGGTAAAGCTAGTTCAGGTGTTTGTCATGGAGAATCTGGGAGCAGCAAGATTCTTTGGCATGAGTGTGTTCTAGAGACATGGTAGGTCATATGTTGACTTTGTCTGAGAATGATTGTGTGAAACCGGTTAGCACGTCGATGGTTGGACAGTTCTAAGAACAGGTGTCTTAATTCACATAATGAGGTTGAGTGCATGGTATGTACTAAACCTGAGTTTTCCCAAGTAGTGGGAGTTGTCACAAGTTGGAGCCAATCCGAGAGAGAACCATTAGAGGACAGTTCAGTGGATTCTTACAGGGACTAGCAGCAGGTGCACATGCTATGCAGGTTCAGGTTAATTTCTACATGGTTGTAGATGTGGATGTGGCAGGTGATTTGGATGACAGGTTTTACACTACAGGTTTGTGGTGGTTGGTCTTCAAGAGTGGTCTTGAGGAGGGATACAAAGCCAAGGGAACAAACTAGATGAAGTATAGGTACAGGTACAGGTTGTAGCTGTTTATCTCCAAGTGGGATATTGTTGAGTTGTGGAGCTAAAAGCTTCAACTCTTTGCAAGCAGAAGGAACAGGAAGGTTGTTGAGATCTAGGAGCATCGGCATCGGTAGCAAGACTGACGTTGATCGTGACCCAGTGTAGAAGGCCACCGGCGATGGCAGGGAGTCAGCTGACGTCAGCAGAACCAGACTAGCAAGGACTGACGTCGGTCGCCTGTGTGTTCCCTAAATGCTCGTTACATGGACAGTTAGTTAAGTGAATGAAGTGTTTGCATGTAAAGGCCAGTTAGAGTCTTTGGTTGCGAGGATAATTGTCTAAATTAAGAGTCTAAGTTAGTGTTTGAGTTAGGGATCTATTTATAGACCCATTGGCATGTATTGTAATTAAGGCATGAGATAGAAAGGAAGGCAAATAAGTTGCTTCCATTGTAAGATCATTGAGTTGTAGGTTGTTGCAAGCTCATATGGGATCTACATGTGAGTATGGTCTGTTGAATTGCAGGTTGCAGGTTCATGGGAGATCAACTTGAAGTACTTTTGAGTGCTTGGTGAACTGGCAGGGTTATTACTGACTAGTTGGAGAGGTAAACACCAATTCTATTTGTGAGTTGGTTGTTGGGACCATTTTTTGTGTAGGAGAGTGTTGTGTGAGAAGAATTACTATACACCTGAGGTGTGGCAAACCTTTGTAAGGTGAAAGAGTGTGGCGGCTCTTTGTTGTATTCTTTTCTGTAAAGTGTTAATACAAGATAGTGTATTGTCTCTCATATTCTGTGCTATTGGTGAATTCTAGCTATTTGTGTTTCTGGTTATTTCCGCATTTATAATTGCTTATATTTGGTAATCATACTGTGCTCTTTCTGAGGAGCAAGATCCAACAAGAGGAATCAGAACAGAGGTGTGTTTGTTCTTGGACTTCCCTGACAGCAATAAATGAAAGCGTTAACCAAGCACTTAAACCAAACTAAATAAACTAGGATAATGAACCAATCACTTGAAAAAACTACTTAAACCAAGCACTTAAACCAAACACTTGAGCAAAAGCTTTGAACCAAAGTGATGAACCAAAGCATTGAACCGGTTCAATGGTTCAATGGTTCAAAGATGCTAACTCTTGGAAAGATCATGTCATTGAACCACTTTTCCAACCTTAATGAAACGTGTCTTGAACCATTTTATCTCTCTTTCCTTGTGAATTTCTTTAGACAAGAGTCTGATGAAGCTTTGTAAAACCTTGCACTCTTTGAACTAGTTCTTCATCTGCCAAAAGACTACCCTGTAGAGTCTATAGAAACAGCTTGCAGAGTCTGTAGAAATAGCTTGTAGAGTCCATAGAAATAGGCCTAAAAAGTTTGTAGAAATTTCCTATAGATTTTGTAGAAATTTCTTGTAGATTTTGTAGAAACATCCTATAGAGTCTATAGAAATAGCCTGCAGAGTCCGTAGAAATAGGCCTACAGAGTTCGTAGAAATTTCTTGCAGAGTCTATAGAAATTTCCTACATAGTCCATAGAAATTTCCTACAGAGTCTATAGAAATAGCCTGTAGAGTTTGTAGAAATATCCTATAGAGTCTATAGAAATCAATAATTGTGTAAAATTAAAAAATGAACTGGCTTAAAATAGCAGGGAAAGAAGGAGACCAATTTTTGGCCTGTTGGACCAAAAATGGTCAACAATTATTTATGCATGTAAGGGTGATTTAGGAATTTAATATCCATAATTTTATCATTAATAATCCTCCTTTAATTTATTTAAACTCCCCTTTTCTTGTTAAGGCACCAAACCCTCATAGGCTCCTCCCTTGCTTATGCCCTTATTTGAGTGTGATAGTGGGCAGGGTATCTCTTTGTTGCCTTTTTAGTATCAGATTGACAAAGGTTTATAAACATAATATATTAAATATTTTACTCACCATAATATTCCAATGTGATCCATTTTTATTAACCTATCCTCTTGGCCTATTAGGCCCTCCAATTTATCATTGTCCTCTTGGATTGAGACAGTCCCAAGACCCTACCTATAGGTTGCTAAGATGAGTTTTTCTTCTCAAAAGTCCATTTTTTTTTATCTCTCTATGCAAAGTATTGTGGTCATGTTTCCTTATTACATGCTCCAATTGAGCTCCAAGGACCTTAATTTACCCTTAACGAAGACCAACTCCTAAATAGGTTGTAGGTGTGCATATTCTCCTTGGTTGTAGGTGTTCAAGGTGGGATTTTTAACCTTCAAAGTGTGAAAACCTTGAATTTTTTTTTTATAATTCCACTATTTTCATTTAAAATATTTATATGTTTCAATTTATTATAACAACCACTTTATTCCTAACTGAGACAAGACCCCTGGTTGTGTATGCATGTTTTCCTTGGTTGTACGTGCATGTTCAGGTCTATAGGTTTCATGGAGCATTTGAATCATGTTTAGGAGTGTATGGAGCTTATTGATATTGAATTTATTTTTGTGAGGCCTCAAACTATGGTATAGTTCCATCATGGATTATTTATCACCATCTTTTGTTTGTAATTCATTGAAGCCTTGCCTCCACTACCTCTTCACCCTATGTATGAATAGGGGATGGTTGAAAAAGTTCTTTGACATAATTATCCTTTCTCTTATGGAATAAGTGACTATAGTTGCTTGTTATAACCTTTAGAATTTTTTCCCCCTATTATAAATGTATATAAATTACTCATATGGTTCAATTGTCAACCTTTCCTTTGAAATCCTATAGACATCACTATCTAGTTTTAGTGATTTCTTGACAAATTAGAGAGGCTCAAATTTCACCTTCCACTTAGATTTTGGCTGCCAAATTTGGCATGGTTATACTAGGTAGATAGGAATACAAATCCAAAAAAATGAAAGTGGTGAATGAATATTCTAACATATCAAACATTAGTCCATAAAAACCTTAGGACCTCTATTTTCTACATTTGGGGATTGAGAGCCCAAAATAGTCAACTCTCCTTTTGGAGTGAAAAATCCACTTATAAAAGCCATGAAAAAATCCTAGCATGGAAATAAGGTATATTAGATATGATAGGTACTAATAATTACTTCCACCATTTTCTTTAACTCTCCCATATCCGTACAACCTCCATGAAACAAGCACTAACTTGACTAAAAATGAGAAGGTAGCACAAAGGTGTATATGGGTGATATGGTTTTGTAAAGGTGATAGTTGGACCTCCCACAAGATGATTTAATGAAATAAATATTCATACATGAATCTCAAAAACATTATCATTGCTATGAAGCTCCTTAGATGTTGGAAAACTCAGGACCTACAGCCAACTCTGCAAACATGGAAAATAAGCACCATTAGAGATCTCCTTCACAAGAAATGAAAATTGAACTGTTAGATGTTGAAAATATCATAGAGAGAGATTAATTCCAGCCTAAAAACATATCTCCAAGATTACATAGCTCCATGAAACTCTAAAATTTAGAAATAGATGCATAACAATACCCCTCTTGTATGCAATTCTATAAAAAGTTGTTTAGATTGTTAGCAATGGTTCATAAAGTATAATGCACTAATATGAGACTTATTTCCATGAAATTTAAGTGGACTAAGATTATTATCCACCCCAATACCATTTTTACTAACTCCACCTATACGGCCCATAGTGAGTGTTTGAACACGACCTTCATTTACATGCCAAGAGGAAAATGAAGAAAATTGAGTTGTAGATGCAATTTTTTGTGCAAAAAATGAAAACCGAACATGTATATGGCCTATAAGTAGGTGAAGAGTCACACCACCATGTTTTATAATTGTCACACTTCCCAAAGAGCTATACAAGTGTCTTTTTCTCACTCTTTGGTCAAGAAAACTACCCTTTTCTAAACAACCTACCATTTATTTAGTTATGTCAGTTTCTTAAAGACTTCTAAGGACACATGGAAGATGAAATCAGCATTTTCAACTTTCGCAAATCCAAATAAACTTTTATAAAGCATTAAATGCACTTAAAATGACCTCTAAATAACCCAAAAATGATAAATAGACCTAGGGGACTAATAACCAAAGGTAACATAACATTGACCCATGAAACACCTTGTAACATCCATTTAAACCCCTATAGACCCAAAAACTCAAGTTTTTACCTATAGGTGCCCTATTTTGACTAGAAAGTCAAACTTGGTCAACAATCACCAAATCAAAGAATCAGGAAGGTTTAACGGGATAATTATCCTAATCCTAAAAGAGAAAAAGTTTTGATGTATCAAGAAACATGTCTTATAAAACATAAAAAAATAAATTGCATCATAAGGGGATGATTTAGATATTGATGTATAAATATATGGGCAAATTATGTGCATAATGTGACAAGGAGTAGTGACTTTATTAATAGGTTTATTAAAACCATGAACACCCTATGAAATGAAGATATTGAAATCACATGGTATGAGGTACATAATTATATATTTGACTTTAGTAGTATAGTAAATATGATACCCAGATGTACATGGGAGGCTATTGGTTGACCAAAACTTAGCTATAGTCCAATTATTATTAGTCTTGCAAATTATGGAAATGTATAAATAATTGGATGGATTAAATATTTATAAATTAAGGTTGTTGAATTAATATTACAAGGATATTTTGAGGTAATTAAAATGAAAATATATGAGTCACATTATCTTGCTTTGATTGGTAAGAAACTATCTTACAATGGTCAAATGATTATTAATATGGTAAAAAATCACTTGGAGGTACATCAAAGAGATAAGATAATTGTGATACCCTTGAACAAGTTTGAGCATGAGCCCTATGTTATTCCTAGACAACCAGAATCAACTTATGTATATGAAGATATTATTTATTTCAAGGGGAATGCTTATAAAAAATAAAATGTTTTATGAGTTAAAAAATATAAGCTATTAAATCCTCAGTCAACACATAAAGTATATTCACGATGAGTTGAATAGTTTGTGTATAGACCAGTTATAACAAAGTTGATTGCACATTGGTTTCATATTAAAGAATGTAGGTCACCTTCTTTGCAATCACCAACTCAGTTTGAGGTAGATTTTTTATATAATATAAGTAAAATAGCTATAGATTACACATACCTTACTCCATAATGCACTTTACCTTGGGAAGTGGCATCTTCAATAAGTGGTAATTCAAATACACATACATTAAATTGGATATAGATAGATCATGATGTGTGTCTTATGTGAATGGTGTTCACCACTAAATGACAACTACCATACTACTTCATAATTGAGTATCTTAATTAGTTCATATCCAAATAGAACATCATGTACCAAATATGAACCTGAGAGTAAGTGTACTTAGTTATGATTTAAAGGGAACTATTATGATTTGGTGGGTAGTTCATAGGAAAACTCAACTATCTTGGGATGAGTCATGTGAATTGATGTGAGCACAATTTTAAATACTAATCACTGTTAGGGTATATTGGTAATTATTTCAATAACAATAGTGTCTAGAGTTGTATGTACATAGGTGTGTGGACATATGGTCTACATAGGGGGTTGAACCTATGTATTGGATGCATGTTTTTAAATACACTTTGTCACTACTTCCTAATGTGTGGTATATACATCGGGAACATGGGAAAGAAACTAGTCATTGGGCCCGAGTTTAATAAGAATTTATTCAAATGTTAGTTTTTAAAGATGAAAATTATGTAGTACATAGTGATTTACAAAAATTAAAAATGTTTTTATGCCATTGGTAAGAAGAAGGCCTGAGTGCTTTGACTAACTCATCATCACATGAAGATGTAGCTTGTGATTTAAATACAACTATACATAATTATTAGGTTAATATAAATAAAGAATAATTTATTATATAACTTTGTAATAGGATTAAATATGAGTTGATATAGCCTAGTGATAGAGATGAGGATTTGGACTTGAATGGCTTGTTTGAACCAAATCAAGAAGCTAAACCACTAAAAGTTCAAATTGTAGAAAAATTTAGGAAGAGAAGCTATCAAATTTAAATATTCTAGAATATGAAGGATAGAGAAATTTGAAAGAATCCATTCCTAGTGAATCTAATAGGATATATTAGGAGCCATTAAAGAAAACTATTGAGAAAATTATAATAGAGTATGTATACACACAATATTTTTAAACTTTATCAATTAATATGATTGACCTCTTGAAATAACCCATAGAGACTCAATCTCTATGATTGCACACCTTAAAGGGTGCACTAGAAAATGGGTGGGTAGACCATTAGTGCTTTTCAAGTTTTTTATTCCCTATACCACCACTTTTAACCAAGTTTTGACACGTCCCTTACACACTCATCCAAGTAATTCACTACCCCACATAGCCCCTACCGAAGACAAAATATATTATTGTCATTTATCAGACATATTCACATGGGTTGACCCTATTCTTGGAAATAAGCACATTATAGGACTAAGCCAGCCCAACTAACCTAGTCTAAGACCTAATAACTCTGTTTATTAAAGAATTGGGTCAATTGGGCTGACTATGTTGGTTAAAATTTTAGAAAGGTTTAAGGTTAAATATGTCTATATAAACACATCCTTTTCACCATTTTCATTAGAGAGATAGATATAATCATTCATTTTCACTTCTTTTCAATCTGCTCTTCCACCATTCTACTTGAGGAGTCATTTATTAGGGTTTACACTATGAGAGAAGAATCTTACTTGTGGAAAAGTATTGGATGCATAGGAGAATTAATATATCCTAGAGATAGACTATATTTAAGATCCTTACAAACCACAACAATCTCTTAAAAAGCACCATTGGCCAAGGTAGAGATTGAACCTCCTAGGTTTGTCTTCAAGCTAAGTATTCCTAACTCTTATTCATCTATTTTAATATATAAAAGTAACATAAGTAATGGAATTTTAATATATTTCTCTCTCTATCTATTAGGCTTACTTCTACATTGATTAGAATAGAGTTCTTATTTTCATGTTTACTGTTATGTTTATTATCCCCATTTTGTGCCACATGCTTTGGTGAGCACTATATTAGATTTACTTTACTTTGTTATTTACTTTGTTATAAACCATAGACATAGGTAGTTTTATTTTGTGGCATTACTTGACTAGAGGATTTGGAATCATCTCTAATGATATTGTGTGGTAATATACTCCTTCATTAGTTCTAGTAGATCTGTATAGGTCATGACCCTGATTGTCTAAATGTACCAATAAGTAGAAGGGCTAGTGTGATTTATCTTCTCTAAGATAGGATTGATTTGTAAATAAACTTCACTTCCATTATCATATATTAGGGTGAATCGAACATGAAGTAACCCTTGTAGGTTTTCTTTCATGCATTCATTTATTATTTATTTCATTTTTACATCACTAGATCAAATCTATCAACTCAATCTAACTTTATATGTGAAAGTTTAACACAAAATTGATCTGATCAACTCTATTTTTATTTTATGTATGACATATTCAACCATAGTTAATGTGATTGATCTACTCATCTCAATTTTCTTCTTTACATATAGACTCGATCAACCCAGTTGACTCTATTAGCAAGTTAAAAGTCTTCATTTGGATGGCAAAATAAAAAATAAAAAATTTAGAAGCTTTAAAATTATCATGTTCATTCTCACCATCTTAGTCATTTCTTTTCTTCATTACAATGCTATTTTTCATAGTTTTTAGTTTATAAAAATGTAACCCTACAGTAAACCTAATCGGCTAGATCAATTGATTTTTGTAGTTACTTATTACCTAGGAGACTCAACTTGACTCATTTGATTATGTTTATCTTTCATTTGATTCAATAGATAAAATTAACCTAGTTGATTATGTTCTCTACTATTTACATACTCAGTCATTTGAACTAACCCTATACTCTTCTAGAAAATTAATTAACTCATATCATTAGTAATTAACTCATTTCATTTTGTTGCTTGCTTGCTTAGATTAAAACATAGACTAAATATGAAGTTTTAATTTTTCAATTTAATCACACCATTTTTATTTTGTTCACACACTTCTAATCTATATAATATTGAAAATCATTACAAAAATTCTACCTAAGGTCTACCTACTTGGATTTCAACACTAAGAGGGAGGTCAATTCATTTTTCTAGTTGAGTATGAATATGTGGTTTGCAGTATATATTGTAAATTAACTCTGCACCCTTATTATAGTGATATTATGAAGTGAGGAGGTAGGTCCCAATAAAAATCTAGTACCATCACTAATATAGATCCCTTTTAGTCTTAACTACTTGAATCCATCCTTAGATTACCTTTCTAGTTCCTTCTTATAGCTAACTCCCTATCATATTTATTTATAAATTTATAATTAAAAGTCATTTAGGAATGACCAAATAAATTATTATTTTTTTGTTGCTTTCTCTTTGATAATTATATTTTGTATTACAGACTTGTATTGGTCAGTGTTGATACAATGTTTGTGTTATATGTTACAATTAGATTGACTGGTTTAATTGAGTTATCTATGTGCTTATTTTAAGTATTTTGTAAAATAAAACTAGATCATCTAGTCTCATATCTATCAAAACCTATCTTTACCCTCAAAACATAGTCGAACCACTCGAAAATGTCTCATTCAGTTTTTCTCTTTCAAATAACATAGTCATTCTATTCAATCTAGTCTTTCATAGGCTAGTCTTTAGTGTTTCCCTCTAAAACATAGTCACTAATCCAACTATATCCTTTCCTAAATTTTATTGTTGGTCTTCCTTCCAAACTCAGTTGACATGATTGACTCTGTACCTCTTAGCTCATCATGTTTTATATCTAGCCAAATTTACTCTCACTTTTCACCTTTACTCTCTGATCTTAGATTTTATTCCAAGCATCATGAAATCCCCTATCAAAATATTTTTGGATAACCTTAATCCCTTTTGAAAATATATGGGTGTTATTTACTTCCTACCCTTGTTACCCAAGAGGATACTCACTCGTGGCAAACTTTATCTCACCCTTCATCTTTGGACTATAATATAGTCCAAATTACCCCAACCAATTACACCAAGGGATGATATCCATTTCACACTTCTCAATACAACTCTATCTAAATCACCTTATTAAACTATAGGGTAAATTAAAAAAAGTTTAACCAATAACCCTATAAGAAATCATTTAAACACAAATAACATGTCCCCTAATAGTCCTCCACCCAAAAACCCATCCCATAATATTAATTTAAAGAATGTTCCTCCTACCACTCCTAATAATCCACATTTAAATGCTAATAACCCAAATATACCATTTGACACCACTCAAATTATTGCATAAATAGTGCAACAAATAAATATTATGCAAACATCTAATACTTATCAAATTATGCAAATGCAACATCATTTATTAAACATATCTAATCAACCTCCTATTCTCCTACCTCAAAATACCCAAAATTTTATCCCTCCAAATCTTAGAGATGCCATATAAAATTTCATTCCCCAACCCATTATGCATAATAAGCTACTCTATAATATTCAAAATAAACCTTTATCCCCCTTCATTATTTTTATTGATATTGGAAATATCTCTTGAACTATTAAATATGATGAGTCTAAAGACCCTACGTCTTTCTTTAAAGCATTGGATAATCTTTATAAAGAGTGTATTAAAACTAAAACCTTCACCACTAAAGGGATATTTCATATAATTTGGACTCATACCCACTAAAGTGGAGTGGAATTTTTTTTATCCAAAATAATTTTCTTATGTTTCAAATAAAATGGACTATTTCAAACCATTTGGACTATAGATCATTTTGAATGAATTGGACTATTTTGAATAATTTGGACTTATACCCCATAAAGTGGAGTGGAGATAATTTTCTCTAAAAATAAATTTCATGTATTCTAAAAAAATTTGGGTGTTTAAAACCATTTGAAAATAGATCATCTTGATAAAAGTGGGATATTTTAAATAAAATGGACTTATACCCACTAAAGTGGAGTGAAGAGAATTTTATCTAAAAATAAATTTGTTATATTCGAAATAAATTAGACTATTTCAAAGAATTTACACATAGATCATTTTGAGTAAATAGGGCTATTTTGATTAATTTATATCTATACCTATAAAATGGAGTGATTCAGAAGAATATTTTCTCCAAAAATAAATTTTGTTTATTCTAAATAAATTAGACTATTTCAAACCTTTTGAGCATAGATCATTTCAATTAAATTGGGATATTTTAAATAATTTTAAATTATACCCACTAAAGTGGAGTGGAGAATATTTTCTCCATAAATATGTTCTCTATATTCCAAATAAATTAAATAATTTCAAGTTATTTGGTAGCAGATCATTTTGAATATATTAGACTATTTCAAACTCATGGCACCCTTTTGGGCCTTCATACCGATCATTGATCCTTTGAATTAGCTTCTATTTCTATGACATGTGGCACCATTTGACTGGAAAAATTATGGATGAAAACATATTAAGCAATCTAGTTCATCTAGATAATAAAATATCAAGACAATTGTTTATTATTTATTGGGAAGATCTTCTAAATGAGCAAGTGTCAATATATTAATTCAATAATTTCAAGGAATATCCAACTATAAATAAAATTGCACTAATAACTAGAGCAAAGTAATTTTAAACTATAATCAATTATTTTGAAATTAATTGAACTATTTTTGAAATAATCTAGAATTTATTTGTACTAAATTGATGATAATGATAAATACACTTGAAAAAATCAAGAAAAGTTACATCTTTATAGACATTGGTTCACAGCTACTAGCATGGATTTTTTGCTTTCTCCTAATAATGTGATGATTGAAATAATTTTGATTCTCTAATCCTTTTCATATTTTTGACTTCTATTTCTAGTATATCTACTTGAGATAACATAACTCACTTTCAATTTTTGATTTATAACACCATTCTGAGAATTACAATCAATGAATAATGTGTTGGTAATTGAAAAATCATCTTCGAAGGTCCCTTTAAAAACAATTTCATCCAATTTTTTTTATTTATATTTAATAGATTACAATATATTTTCCCCCAAACAAACATGAAATTTGAACTTGTGTAACCCATGGATTGAATGAGTATCCTCAAATGATTGTCCTCTATCATTGACCAAATGCCAATGTGAGAAAAAGACTGCAGTGCTACCTTCAAAATTTCATTGGAATGATCTCAAATGTATTATAACATATTTTCAATTTTATAATCTTATTTTTTTCCTATATCATGCATTTTTATATCTTTTGTTTTATGCACAACAAATAATAAGTCATTCAACCCCAAAATCAATAGTTTTTTAGAAGCCAATTTTAGCTCCTCTTTTGAAATGACTACAATTTTTTTAAAAAGAAATGAAACATTTATTAACAATATTATATTATACTTAGAGGTATAACATGAAAATTTTCTATGAAAAAAATGTTTTACATGTTACTAGACTACTCGTTGATGAGATTTTGATTTACATTTCTTATTGTAACATAAAAATATAATGCATTTCATTTGATTCATTTTTCTTTTGCATTTATTTAAATATTATAAAGATCCATATAAACACATATAAAAAAAATTACATGATCAATAACATTGTAACTATAATACTCATTATACATGGATGTGCCATTTCTATTGCTAGTTTTGTTACACACATATGCATATAAAAGTTCATATTGAACCCTTATAACTTGACCATGAATGTATCATAATATAAATCAGTCTGGTTTTGCCATAATTCATTTCTCATATATGTTGATAGGAATTTGACATTGATCAACCAACATATATATTATTACATTAATGAAAGTATGATCAACCAACATT
This sequence comes from Torreya grandis, assembly GCA_037957365.1. Classification (NCBI taxonomy): domain Eukaryota; kingdom Viridiplantae; phylum Streptophyta; class Pinopsida; order Cupressales; family Taxaceae; genus Torreya; species Torreya grandis. The sequence continues at coordinate 2,048,519 of JARHVA010002785.1, forward strand.
TATATTTATATGTTTACGTAGCCCATCACAACAAACAAAATAAGATTTATAGTAACTATTCTAAGCCATAGTTCACTATAACTAAATTCAAATGAATATAATACACCTTAATAGTTGAACCCCCTTCATATACTTCCAATAAGCCACAGTAAATTAAAAACTATTTGAATCAATAGAAATATATATTTTTGTAGCACAATATACTTTATTATTTTTTTATTGATAAAGAACACATGGATACTTTGCATCAAAATTTATTGTATTGAAGACATAACATAACACATATTGTGTTATTTTAAATTGGGTAAATTAAACATGTAAACAACATTATAATGGATAAATTAAACTTGTAAACAACATTTTAATGGGTAAATACAACTACATTCAGTCTACACAATAATAAAATGAACCACACTTCCAAATCTCAAGTTGATGCAAGTTTATATTTTATTGTCTTCTACAATCTCCTGTCTATGAATAAAAATTAAATTGTAATGTGTTTACATAAATAAAGATAATTAATATATTCTAGACTTATATGAAATTGTATAATTATGCATTTTTTGAGATGGGTTTTCACCTTTTTTTTTTTTTTTTTTGCCTTTTTATATTTTGTATAAGTGCACTTTTTCATTAAATATTTGGTTCTTTATTCCTTGTAAGGTATTATATAATGTAGTAACTAAAATTTCTCATTAATAATCAATTGATTTGATATTTGTATTTTAAAAGTGTCTCGTTGTAAAGTCTTACTTTGTGTTATTTTTGTGAAGGCACCAACCTATAAAGTTGTGTCATGGGTTGTTGTGTTGCAGACATTAATTATTAGATCTAAGTTGTGAACTATTTTAATTGAGACATAAAAAGATGAAAAATTATTCTTTCATTACTATGAATTACCAATAAATAAAAAATTATATAATTGAAAAAATATGCATGATCTTAATGTGTTATGTTCTTCAACTTGTGATGTATCATGTTCATTGATATGATTTTATATTATTATTGTTTCTTCACTTACATGAAATGTCATTGGTACTACACACTAAAATATTGCTAAGCTGTTAGGTTTGAAAAATAAAGCATACAGACTAAAAGACTGTTAAGATGATATATTTAGAAAATGAAACATTATTATAAAATAAAATAAAAATGTTATGCACCTAGTATTAATCAAAGTAGTTGTTCTTGTATTGGTTGCTCTGAATTTGTCAAAAAAAATTGAAATTGAACATTAAAAATCATTTGTTCTTCAATTTTTTTTAATGCAAGATAAATTTATTTTAAATTTTATACAAGAACACACCAAACTAGCTCTTGTATATACCCCTAACATGTCACATGCATTCAAATCATGAAAAGTAGAGATAAGTGTCTCCCAAAATATGGTATCTAGTTTATTTTTGAATGGCCTTCTTGTTTTGTGTGAACCAATCATTTGAAATGTTGGTACATCTTTGTAGATGTCAAAACCATCCTCTAATCTAATTTTTGTGAATGGAGGTAGAAATCTTGTAGTTTAAAATGAGCTAGATCCTAAAAAAAATTGATACCTATAATATGTGTCCAATAAAATCCATAACTATCTAGACCCCATAGTATGGCACCTGTATCTTACATGTAATGGAAATCACCAACACATAGATTCTTGAGAGAGGTCTAAATGGTAGAATAATATTCTAGTTTGTGGATGATGAATACATTGAAGGCCCCAACAATAAATTTTTCAATCAATGCCTAAAGAAATAGGAGAAGATGTTCTTCCTTAAAAACTTCAATGAGATTCAAAAAATCAATAATTAACAAGTCAACATTCAGACTAAGGATAAAAATTTCACTAAAATCTTCTAAAATGGATGGCCAAAGACAAGGGATTCCATAATGGCAGCTAAATATTTCTATATCTATCTTAATATATTGACCTCCATCATTATATAGATAAATTTTCAATATGCTTAATGAATCTTGAGATAATGCTTCCCATATTTTTTTGTTTTTTGAAATACCTTCATTCAAGACACACAAATTGTCAAACCTTTTCACAAATTTTTATAATGCTCCATTACCTCTTTAGGTGTGATTATTTGGTTTAGTGGTAGTGTCATATCATGGTTGTTGAAATAATCTATAATTTTTTATAATATGTTACTTTCCAGCTTCATCTTTTTTCACCAATTATCCATGTTATTGTACCTAGGGGTTTTCAAGATGGAAATAGACATTTTTTCCAATAAATCTATTAGTTTTACTTTTTGTTTGTCTAAAATCCCTTAAATATTTATAATTACTATTGTACTAATTATATTTAAATATTTTTTATATAAACAAGGTAAAGTACCACTTTTAAACAAATCAAATGCCTTATCAAAACAATCCCAAATGGCTTGTTCCATGAAAAGAAGGCATTTTATCTCCTACAATTATTGTGTTGAATAATTCATTTGTGTGGACAAGTATTTATCTTTTTCATGTATTTCTTCCATCTTTTTCTTCCCTATTTCAATATTATTACAACCTTTCAGTTTGATAAGGTCACGTGCAAATCAAAATGTTTCTACAAATGAATCCTTATAAATTGTTTCATTGGCTTCATTATATTGATTACATATTTTATGCACAATATAAATGGAGTACAAGTTTTCAAAAATCTTTCCCTTCTAACACAACATTTATTTCTCAATGATTGTTAATTGTATTCCTCCTCTAAAAGAAGTCTCTGTTGTGCTATAATTGTGTGTTGGCCATCTACAATTTTTAACCTTATGGTTTTTTCTCCATCATATCTTCTAGGACTTCCTTTGATTTAAAAAAATAGTTAGGGTTGTGTGGATCAAAAGGAATTAACAAAGCATCCTTCATTGGAACCTCATTATGTTTTACAAATAAATGAATTATCCCATTCACCCCTCTTTCATTGAGATTTCTTATTTTGATATTTATGTCCCAATATTCATAGAGCCATAAATTAATGTTCAAGGTGTATTTTCTAGAGGAAATATACCATGTAGAGAATTTATGGTGTGTCTCATTATAATTTTGTGTTAATAAAAGTGTTCCAACCTTTTGTTTGATCTTTTTTTTTCCACTAGTGTGAGTACTTGTATGACCTCTTTCAAATATGTATACAAATATGTTTCCCTTTCTTGTCTTGTTTTCTTAAATGTTTTTTATCTCATGTCTATAGGGAATCTTAAATACAGGTTTGCATGGTGGCAAGTATAAGAAGTTGTTACCCCTTGTTCATGTTTTTCTTTCAACATGTTTTGTATTCTAATGACCAAATTATCTCTGTCTATCAACCAGATATTTCAAGGTTGTCATAGCTATTCAAATGAAACCCAAATTTTTTAGAAGAAGAAGAAAAATTAATTTTTTTCAACTCCATTTTACTAGGTTTAAAATTTATTAAAATTATTTGTAGCTTGATGGAGAATTTCCTCTTCTTCATTCCATACTTCCAGTTAGAATTCAAGGGCATCTTCAAGTTCAGTCGTATCACATGCCATGATTATTCCAATAAAAGAAGATTATTTTAAGGATGTAGTGATAAACAAGTATATATTTGGATGCATGTTTGTCAAAATAAATAGTTCAAAATACCAATCATTAAGAGGAATTTGTCACCACCATAAAATGGAAGATGTTTATGTGGATTTAATTTTAATTCTGGTATTTTATACTATACTCTATACAAATTCTATTGGAGTGAGGCCTTCTTATGCATTTTACCAAATTATCTTTGAGTGAGGCTTCCTTATACTTTTTAAGTGTGGTAATTATTTTTTCACCCAAAGACATTTTGCAAAGCAATTGAAATGATTTAAATATTTATGTTTTGTAAAATGCAAGTTGCATATTGCATCGGTGCATGATGTTTTTTTGTGTTTTAGTATTAATTAAAGGTATGTTAATTCTAAACTAAAATATAAAATACATATACAATATTCTTAATATACACATTAACTCACACTTTAACTAATTAAATATGACCAAATCAAAAATAAATTATGTGCACCAGTGAATATAATGTAATGGGCAAAGGAATCCACAAAAATTTATTTCAAATGAGAAAGATGAGGAGAAGTATGTTTCTAATATGTGTCAAAATGCCCATCAATATGTACATTCAAGTTATCCCCTAGGATATACCTTTAAATCATTCATAAGAGTGAATTTTCCTTACAAGAGTGAATTTTAAGTCCTCCTATGTACATGCTCTTTCCACCTCAATCTAGTTTAACAATTTTTTCCTTGATGGTCCTTTTAATATCTTCAAAGTACCTCTTAGGATATACCTTCAAGTTACTCATAAAGTTATTAGAAGTCCCTTAAAGGAATCTCCTATTATATACCTTGAGTATGAACTTATCTAGAGTTATTTAGGTTTTTAATTTCTTCAAGGCATCTCCTAAGAGATACTTCAAGTTACCCATGAAGGAATATCCTAGTCGATACTATTGATGCCTAAAACTCTCACTCTTGATGAATAGTTTCTTATGGAAAGCTTTATAGATGTGAGATGAAATTATGATTGATAAGGTTGTAGAATAGAAAAATGATAACTACTACTATCCTAATCTATTACAATGGCTATACATAAAAATGAGAATGGGAAGAAACAAAATGATTGACAACCACCCCTTACAAAAGAAATGAGCTCCAAATAAATAGGCAAGGCAACTAAAAGGAGGTCTTGGGCTCATGATTGCAATTGGCCTCTAGATCAACATCATTTTTTTATTCAAACCACTATGCCTGGGAAAAGTGAGGTGGTGCCATGTGTCTACTCCTAGAGATGTCCCACTTACACTATCATCTAATGACACTTCTTTAAATACTAATGAACCAACACAGATCCAAGGTAAGCATGAAGATGACATGTGTCATGCAGGTGTTTCTTCAGAGTAGTTAGGGACTTTTTTGGTTAGGTCAAGTGAAAAAATGTCATGTGTCAAAGGCAAATGAAGGCTGGGACCTTGTCAAAATTATAAAAGGGGGCCCAAAGAATAATCATTGAAAGTGGATCTATCAAAATGTGCCAAGGAATCATGTCAATGTTGAATGAGCCTAAAAAAATAAATAAACTACTCCAAAAATAAAAAAATGTACATTTCCAATCTATAGTTTCTAGTGACTAATAAGGGAATCTACCAATAGGTGTGATAACCCAAAACTGTAGTGCTTAGACCAAATAAAACAAATCTACAACTTTTAAAGGGTTACTTGTAAGGGTACCCACTCCTCTTTTGGTTAGGCATTTTTTTGAGAGCCTCAAAGGCTCTATCTAGATATATCATCTCCTTAAAGGAGATGTTTCCCATGCCCTCAACCATCACCAATGTTTAGAACTCTAACTAGGTGAGTGGGTGTAATATTTTTTCCACCTTAGATTCATTAAGGATTTGATCAAGAGCCACAAAGATGGTCTAGTCATTCTAATTTTTGTCAAGCAATGCCTTGATCTAATCCTCAGGGAGGACACTATTATTTGCTAAGAAAGGGGAGGGTATTCCTAATTAAACCAATTGTTCTGTATGTACCCACCTTTCTCAGGCCACTTGATCCAAGGCATTAAATAATGCCTTGCACTTATTTTTTTACTTTACTATAGCTTAAAAACTCATTTACCTTTGCCACTACCTACCTCAAGTTGGTCACCCTTACCATTAAAGCTTTTGAACAAGGATTTGCATCTTTGGGACCTTTAGGGAGATGAAACTAATCATCTAATCAACATATTTTCTCACCTAAGAGGATAACTTCTACACATCTATGATTAAGGTTAGTGTTATCTTTAGGTTTTCCATTATGGATTTGATCCATTACCAATAGGATTTATATAGATATTGGACTATAGGAAGGATTCTGGTAGCTTAGGGGTGAGTTGTGAGGTCATTTTTCAACTTTTCATTCTCTTAGTCCTTGACCAAGGATTCCTATTATGCCTAGTTATACAATAATTGATATGACTAATTTATGTCATGGACCTTCTAGTAGATCTGATCCAACTCTATCTCTTGCTCTTGCAACTTGGTCTCAGTAGCTCTATGTGAATTAGCTTCTAAGAATATTTCATTTGGGATACTACCCTATAGCTCTAGTCATTACTTTTTGAGGTTAATATATCTAGCCTTAACCTCAATATTGAGGTGGTTAATCATAGATTTTACTCTTAAGAGTTTTAGCTTAGTCTTCTCTAGCTGACAGGCCACCTTAACATAGTCCATTATCACAAAATTTTATGTTTCCTCCATAATATTAACTCTATCGATGGGCAAAACTTGACTGAGGTTAAGGCTAATATCCTATATAACGTAGTCCCCCATTTGCATCTATTTAAGGGGCTTCACTAGTTGGGGAGTCAAGTGAGCAACCATAAGAGATTATTACATTGGGTCATAAAATGATTACATGTGAGTCTGGGCATAATCCTTGGCTTGTTTTCCACTTATTTTTGCACTTGGGCCTTTCAATCTACCCTCGATATATCCACCTATTGTTGAAGGTAGTCTAGTGCTTAAATGATCTCTCCCATAATGGGGGTCACTTGTGAAAGCATGAATAAGATGGCCAATTATTACTATGAAGTACCAGGCCCTATGCCTATAGAGGTGAGTGAATAAAAGTAAAAGGTTAAAGGGGAGAAGGATGGGAGTCCACAAGGTGGTGAATGGGGATGAGGTGGAAGATGAAGGTGAGGGAGTGAGGAAAGGGATGCGGGAAGAGATAAGTATAGTGGTAGAGAATGGGTCAGACTTGATGATAGGTTAAATGGATGAGGAGGAGACAAGGTGAAAGTGGTACTAGGTTGAGTAATAGGATGTACTACAACCTATAATAGGGATACCAAGGAAAATTATGAAGTGATAAGGGGAGCTATAGATGATGTCACAACATATTATAGAGCTATAGAGGGGGATGTGATAGTGGAGAAAGACATAGGGGTGGAAAGTAAGGGATCTATGAAGTAGATCTTCTTATGGGGGAAGCTAGTGGAGGGTTAGAAATGGGTGCCTTGATATACTTAAGCTAGGATGACCTAGCCATGATGTTTCCAAAGGGATCCTACTATTATTGTGGGGTTAAGGAATTTGAAGGAATGGGAGTTAGCCACATTGAAGGCTCTTGGGTGTCCACTACCTCTATTTCTTCTGCTTCCACTTCTGGGGGCATGTCCCATGCTTCTTCCATGGGAGTGTCTTCTTCTTCTTCATCCCCGTATCTTGACCTTGGGAGTATATTCTTCCTCAGACATGACCTCTTCTAGGTGAAACTCATTCTAGAGCTTCTCAAACTTCTCATCCTAGTCATCATAATATAAGCCCTTACTTGGCTTGTTAGTTTCAAACCTGTATTTGATGAAGGCAAATTTCTTCTCTACATTCCAAGTTAATTGGGTGAGCAAGCCATTCATTTTATTTTATAAATTTTGGGCTGGGTCATATTTTTGGACCTTATCATAAAAAAACTCCCATGATTTAAGGGCATATTTTGACATTTAAACTAGGTCCATATGATTTTGTGGGACATCCTCTATGGGTGACTTCCTTTGCTCCAAATAGGGATGCGATTTATGCTTGAGAGCATTGGAAATATTAAAATAAGCTATGTATCCTTTTGGATCATAGTCCCATTAGTCATATATCAAATCAAGGCAAAGTTCTACTAGCTTGGCTATGAAGATACACCCCTGATGCCTTTTTACATTGTGATGTTGTCCCTTCTAAAGTGGAAATCATATACACCCTTTTTATTATTCCCAACCCCATAGACAAGGTATACCACATCAAGTTAGTGAGCCAACTCAAGGGCTAATGTTCTATTTATCAAAGTGTAAGGGAACTAGAAGGGTTCTCCTTTGAAACCATGTACTCATATGAAAGAGAAGTGGGCTCCCTAGAAATAGTCAATTGGGACTTTGTTGGTTGAGAGCCAAACTTATTAATAATTCACCATCATGGAAGTGTCAACCATTTGGTTAAGATCCATGAGAAATGGATCCATGAATCACTCTAAAAACTCATAGTAGTCTTTGATATTTGATAGGATGTTAGTCCATACTATGATAGGGGCCACAAAATGGGGAAAATTCTTAGTATTAGTGGTGCTAAGTTAGAGATACTTGGGAAAAAATGGGAATGTTAGTGTAGGATTAGGTGCATGAGGAAGGATGAGTACTAGAAGGTACTCATTACTAAGAAATTCTCTAGTTCATTCCTTACATTAGAAGTAATGGCTTTAGTAAAGTCCATTATAAATTCCTACCCCTTTTCTTTTGATGTCAATAGGAAGAGATCCCTTAGCTAAAAGTCATAGACATTGACATCTCTATTCATGCCTAAGATGAATGCTATCATAGTCAGATTGTCTTTCAAATTTTGTATGGGAAAGGTCAAATAAGGCATGGGTAGAGGAGGCATCTCAACAACCTTTTAGTTGAGTAGAGTCCTAAATAAACCTACCTTATCTTGACCTAGGAATACTAGACAAGCTGGAGGATCTTGATGCTATAAATAATGGCTTTAGGGTCATAAGGAAGTTGGAGCATCTCTATAATATCAGCTGCACTAATTTTTACCATTAATTGGGTATTACCAATGATCACTCTAGTTTTAGAGTATCTTTTTGGGTAGAGAGTAATAATATTAGGGCATGGGTGTACCTAAGGAATCATGTATTATGGTATCATGATTTCCCATAATCTACATTCAAAGGTGTTATAACCTTTCTTGCTTACCTATCAAGAATTCATGTGTAAGTGCCCTCTCTCAAATTCTTGGGGTTTTGGTCCAATTTTGAGTTGAATATATTAACCATAAAATTAGTTACCAAATATCTATCTCTATAGGGTCCCCTTATCACTGGTCTAGTATATGGCACCTTCTCCTTCACTTGAGCAGGGGTTAAAGCATAGGATTTGTCCATTATGTGCTTAAAGGTAGAATCTCCTCTACTACCTGAATTATGGGTTCTCATCTTTAAGAGATGTTTTCCACTATTGAATGAGGATATAGATGCCTCCATATTTTTATATATTTCAACAACCCTTTTCTACTTCTACCTATTAGACTAGATTGATGGTTACTATTGCATTCATCCTATAAACTCTCTTTCTTTCCTTCCTAATTACTCAATGCTTGCTCCCAAATCATAAAATGTCAAATGTTTGGATTGAAAAGAGAAAAGGGATATTTATAAACTATTACCACTATTAGGTGTGTCCATCATGGGATTTTTTTTGAAAGATGTGACCTCATAGATAATGGGGGTAGTACATAAGCTTAGAGAGCCATATGCTAGATATTTATGACAATAATCATGGGAATTTATGAATGATGGAGTGTATGATATTAATGTCAAGTAAAGTGCATAGAAAACTATCTTTCAAAGATATTTTTGGGGATTTGAGAGAACTAGTGGAAAGAACGCATGATGAATAGGTCAGCCACTTACACTAATGGCACTTATTTGTAAAAGGAAACAACAAGGGGAAGGTAAAAAATAAAGAAATATAGTTGATGATGAAAAGGCCCTTTGTGTCCCTTTCCCAAATTAGAAGTGAATTTTGAGCTTTCCAAAAGTACCCTTCAAGATTTTTGAAATTACCCTTCAATTTTGTTGAAATTACCCATGGGTTTTTTGAAAGTACCCTTCAAATTTTTTGAAAGTACCCTTCATCCTTTTTGGAATGGTCCTTTTCCCTTTGGGAATTTTGTTCCAAACCTTTCCCAGATGAGAAGTGCCATTTGGACATCCTGAAAGTACCCATCAGTATATTTTTCAAAGACCTCTTAGGCTATTTGTCATTACCACTTTGGCCTATAAAATAATTCACTCAAGATAATTTCTCTAAGACATTGATTTCCTTAGACTATTATTGTGTCATGGTCATTTTATCATGTTGAAAACTTTAATCTATGTTCTTGAGCCCTAACTTTAATATTTCCTATTGTCTGTAGGAACCAATCTCACTCACTACCAAGTGGAATTTTCTAATTTGGAGATCATTCATGCCTATTTTTGTTATACATGGACATGTTTTAAGATGATCATGGTTTTACCCCTTCCAATGTTGCTTGTGTTTCTATATTGTAGGTTCAATGGAATTTTATTTGTAAATGAACATGCTTAGGATCTTTGTGCTTCAATTTTAAATTGATATTTTATTAGATTTTGGTTGGTCAAATCATGATTAAATCTTATCCTAATTTATTTAGTCTAAAGTCTATTTTATGGATTTTTCCTTCAAGGAACAAGTGGAATTTACTTTACATGGAAGGCATTACCATGTTATATTTTGAAGGCCTCTATAATAACTTCAAAGTATCTTCTAGGAGATACCTTTCAAACATGCACAAATTGGATTTACCCTTCAAGGTATCTATCTTCTAGGAGATATATTTTAAATGAGGAAAAGAGTGGAATTTTCCTTTACATGGAAAACACTACTGTGTTATATTTTGAAGGCCCCTTATAATACCTTCAAAGTATCTCCCAACAGATACCTTTCAAGTATAAGAGTGGATTTTTGGGTGATATTTTGAAGGCCCTTGTAATACCTTCAAGGTATCTCCTAGGAGATACCTTTCAAACATGTGTAAAAGGAGATTTCCCCTAATATAGAAGAAAAAACAAATAAACAATAGGAAGAGAAAATTTCACACTCTAAATAACATAGAACATCACATCCTATTAATTATAGATAGAGATTAAATATATAAGGCCACAAGGGGGCACATACAAATAATCCTTTCACACTCATGAGACATACATTATAAAAATTGCTAACTTATACTATTTGTAGTCTACTACAATGGTGACTAGAAATATGATAACTTGAAAAAATGATATCGAGAAAAACCTACAATATATAGGAGTGGAGATAAAGTGGAAATATAAAATGCTAATTTCCTAACTGAGAACTAGTTCACACCATCTTAGATAAAAAAATAGGGAGATGGAAAGCACCTAAGGAGGAATGGTCAGAGAGGGTTTGTTAGCTTTGTAAGTATAGATCGATAGAAATAGAATGTCATTACATCATGGAATGTATAACATATGAGGACATTTGAATTATATACATTGATATCCTACAAGGTGAAGCACTTATAATAGAATATCCAAGCTTAATAAATAAATTGAGGAAAGGTAGAAGCAGCAGTGTGGGGTAGTTTGTTGGAATCTTGTCAACTAATTTTGCTCTTGGGTCCCATAAGCTGATTAGCCTCATGGATTTTATTATAAACTTTCATTTAATTTCATTCTATAGCTACAAATCATCAGATTAAAGTGTTTCAAAATATTTTCTCATAAGGAGGGACCCACACCATTTTTGAATGGCACTCTTCTAAGATTTAGCAACCTAATTCTACTTTTGAGAAAGCATAAAGATGACACGTATCAAGCTACACTTCTCTAGAGGGACTGGGGACTCCCTGGTGAGATCGAGTGTGGGGGTGGCACATGTTGAACTAGCAATTCTCTAGAGTGAAATGGAAGTCTCTTTGAGCTAGATGAATACTAAGATGGCACACATTAGAAGTAAATGAGGTTAGGATTTAGACAAATTTTAAAAGTGGCCCAAAGAGGAAACATGATAAAAGGGGGTCACTGGAAGGTGATAAGAAACTTCTAACTGCATATCAAGTCTAAAGCTATAAATGAACTACTCCAAAACAACAAATGTGTATTTTTGATCCGTAATACTTGGTGACTCATAGGGGTGTCTGTAAAAAACTCTGACACTTAGCCTATAAAAATACAAATTTTTGAAGGGTCACCTACTTGTATAGAGAAGTTATATTATGAAAGTGCCAGTCTTTTTTCCTATCATTGTCCCTTCTCTTAATCAGCTAGATCAAGTTCTTATTTGTAGACTCTAGGTAGTAATTACATGAAATTTTTAGGAAAATGCCATTCCAAATCATGAATTAAAAATGGGAATAGAGATAGCAAGAAGAGGCTAACACTTCACAAAAAAATGGTGAAAGGGTCTCAAAGATAGAAAAGGGGCTAAAAGGGGAGAAAAGCTAAGAGGCATTGTAAAATTACTTACTATCGAGTAAATATAAGGTCATAACTCAAACTGCTCTAAAATTATCAACTGTGGATTTACAAGCCATAGTTCTTGGTGACTCATAAGGGAGTATTCTTATGGATGGAAGAACCCAAAAACTCTATGTAGATTGACATTTACAATTTTTATAGGGCCACCTACAAGGGCACCCATTATTTCTCCTTTAACTAGGTATTTTTATTGAGAGCCTCTAAGGCTCTATCCAAGTCAAATATCTCCTTAAAGGAAATGTTCCCCAAGATTTCAACTACCACCAATGTCTAAAACATTAGTTGGGTGAGTGGGTACAAAATATTATCCACTTTAAAAGCATTAGGTGTTTGATCTAGGGCTATGAAAATGGATTTGTCATTCTAATTTTATTCAAGAAACACTTTGAATTGATCCTTAGAGAGAATGTTATTGTCAGTCAAAAAAGGAGAGGGTATCCCCAACCAAACAATTTTTTATACGCATCCCTTATTTTGTTAGACCACTTATTCTAAGTCATTGAGGAATTCCTTACATTTATTTTTTGCCTTATTACATCTTAAGAACTCATTCACCTTTGCCACCACCTACCTTTGGTTGGCCACACTTGATATTTGTAAAGCCTAAGAAGAGGTGCTAAAAATCTTCAAGACTAGGCTTTATGAGTCTATGAACTTAAGGTTGATGAAATGGATCACTTAGTTTATAGACAATCTCACTTGGGCCATCAGCTTCTATGCGTCAGTGATGAAAACAATTATCACTTTTAGGCTTGGTAACTATTGACAAAATTTGACCTTTGGTCTAATTGGGCAACCCTTACTATTTTGAAATTTTGAAGAAGGTTTCCTTGTCTTATGAGGTCTCATATTTTCCTACATATCTTACCTAGCCTTCCTCTAGCTTTGGTCTAGCTCACCCTCCTTGTACTAGTCTAGTCAAACAAAGTAAAAGTTGGTCAACCTTGGTCAAACTTAGTCAAAGGCTCAATTCATGTCGTATATGTCTTAATATGGTCTTTCATATGTTTCAAAGTGTTTTCAAGTCACAAGTTAGTCACTTTTTAGGTTTCATATGTAAAAAGGGGCCATTTGGCTACTTTTCTAGCCTATTAATTGACTTGTACAGACTTTCATGTAAGAAAATTTGTCACAAAGTTGAGTTTCAACATGGAAGAGGTCAGGATCATGTCAAGAGTAGTCATCATATCACCTCTACAAATAGTGCTTTCCTATAAGTCTATCTTAGATTTTTGAGAGAATTAAAAGGCCTATCCTTGGAGTTAGAAGCTCAAAATTGATACATATCATCCTTGGAACCTATATGACAACCTCCAATGATTGATTTTGTGAGACTAATAGGGTAACATCTCCCTATTTTATCTTAGAGATAGGATACTCTTCTTCATGCATAAAACTTGTAACTCTTAAGAAGTAAACCAAAAAGTGTGGGGATGTTTCCTAAAGGTTTCATGAGTTTTATTACATCCATTCCAACCTATAAAACATTACAAGAAGGTTTGATATCAAGCAAGGTGGTCCAGACAAAGAGGTCTATAGGTAGACCTAGTTAAGGAAAGTACAAGTCTTATCCAAATGGAAAATCACTTCCAATTATAACCTTTGCCAAGCATTCCAATGTTTTTATTCATGTTATGAGAGGTATGTTGGAGGTTTCTAAACTATATAAATGTAAATAAAACATCAAAGGGTTAGTTTGAGGTTTTGGTTACAAGTAGATCCTTTGGAGAAGGCCTAGGCCTAGTTGTTAGATAGGGTCACTCTTCATTTATATTTCTAAGGGAGATATTATAGTGATGAGAACATGATTTTGGGGTGTGAAAGAGGTTTTTAAAATACAATAAGGTAGGAGAATCACAAGGAAAGCCATTTTTGGCTTAGAACTGACTCAACATGTAGGAAAGGTAGAAAGGAGTTCAAGTGACCAGCCTAAAACACCTAAAACTTTCATATACCTCTGTATGAGATATCAAGGTTTTCAAGGACACTAAGGAGGGTCACTAATAATCCCTTATTGGAATTTTTATGAGTTTCCAATGTGTATCCTTTATGAACAAAGGCTAAGACTGAAAGTGACCAGAAACCCTTATAAACCGTCAATATAGACCCGATTGGGAAAACATTGAAAATTAATCATGGAGATGAGGTGGAAATGCCATGAAACCTTGGGAACTTGTATTAAAATCTATAGGGACTTGACACATGCCAATTTTTTTTATGGATCTATACAAAATAGGCTAGAACATGGTTATTTTTAACCTTTTTGTGTGTTTTGCAGGCATGTAGAAATTTAAAGAGACCTAATCACCTTTGGGATAAATTTTAGGACTTATTCTAAGTCCTCATGGTTATTTTATTAGGTTTATAATCTCCTAAGACTATCTTCCATCTCTTTCAATCTAGCTAGTTTAGTGGGTAGACAGTGAACACTTAGGATTAAGTGGTGAATTTCAATTTAGAAATCCTTCTAAGGATAATTTATTGAAACTAATGATATAAAAACCTTTGAAAAGTGTCATCCCCCCTTGTGCATGGATCATTTTTCAAAATAATAAGGTTTTGGGTGTTAAGTAGGAGAGGTGCATGGAAAGATCTCAGTTTAGGACTGTCATAGATGATGGTGCATGGCTAGAAGATCATGAGTGGATTAAGACCTCACCAATGCATTTAAGGGCTTGTTTTTAACCCTCCTACTCAAATACATCATCATACCTAATTATTTGTAGTGATAAATTAATTTTGAAAGGAAAATCATGAGAGGTAGTGTTTTGTGCAAGGAAAGGAGTTTCTTAACCACTTTATATGGTTTGGATGATTGGAAATGACATTTTTAACTCTTGACATTGCATGGATTACCCCATCTCTCTCTCACATGCACATGTAACTAATATTTACAATGGTGACAAGTGTCTCTATGACTCTTGGACTCCCCTTCTCTCTCTCTTCTCATATCTTCTATAAATTAAACCTTCTTGGCTATTGTATAAATATCTCTACTTGGGTATGACAAAGCCCTACCAAAAATTTTCCTTGAGCTACTAAAGACAATTTTTTTACCTCATTCAAAGATTTCACTAAGTGTACACAATGGATGTTAGTCTTGTGTAAGTGTAATTTTTGTTTACCTTCACATGTTACTCTCCTTAGTAACTTTTGTATTTTTAATCTCTTTTATAGGTCAACAATAAGTGTCAAAGTAGATTACAAGTGTAGTGAGTAGTCTACTCAATAGATTGTCTTCGAATGCATATTGTCTAGTTCTTCCTAGCCTATGTTATCTCCAATACCCCTTGTTGAAGCATTGATGTGAGAGGGAAGATTGACATTGCATGAAGTGTATATGCCACTTGTCCTTATTTCCAAGTGCATGCTAAGGGTATGAGTAGGGAAAATATTTTGGTGTATCAGCTCCTGTATACTATGTCTACTTTCATGTTATCCCTATCCCTTTTCATTCCCTAGGTGTTAGTAGTAGGATATAAGCTTTAGTGATTTATCAAGGGAAGTTAACCCCTAATCTAGAGATCCACCTCCTAATAGGGATACCCACAACCTTGAGGTGGTTCCATTATCTCACTTAAATGAGGAGAAGCTTATTCCATGTCCACATTAGGTGAAATTTAAATTGATAATAGTTTCTGGCACATTCAGTAGGACTCTTTTTCTAAGAGCTTGAGGATTTTTAGTGTTCTCCTAAATATAACAACATTTATAGGTAATTTTACTAAGCACCAATGGAGACTCCAAGTACATATCTACTGGTTGAGTAGTCCAGGTATATCTATTTAAGTTTTTTTCTTGTTCCATGCTCTTGTTGTGAGTTATTCATGGTAAATTATGAGTTTGATCTTGTCTTAATACAATTTGGGGAGACATATCCTTCTTTGCCTCTTCCCCTTCAATATGAGCAAGTTCTTGGCCAATATTTTCATGATCCCCATCAAGCATACGTTTCCTATGACCAGCCTTATCAATTTTGTGCTCCATCTAGCCTACCTAGCTCCTCTCCAAGCTATTGCATTGTTTCAAAAAGACTCCCATTGGTTATCAAGATTACATTTTAGACCTTGACACTAGGTATGGTTGTAGCCATGTCATTCCCAGTATTTGTTTTAGGAGTGTAAGAGATGATTTAGAACAAGTAAAAAGGGAGTGGATACCTATAGAGGTGAATAATTTTCAAAATTTTACCTATGAGATGCTTAATGTTTGTGGCCTAATTTTCCATCTAGAGGAGATATTGAGAGCCCATGAACCAACTCCATCTTGGTAGCCTCAAATTTCCCCAAATTATTTATTCATTTCCAAAAGATTCCCTTATTTGAGATCCATCCAAGAAAATAGTCAGAGGAAGGAGAACATCATAGTGAGCAGGTTGATACATTTGGAGAACATGGTGAGAAAGGAGGTTTGAATTTTGAAGCTCATCTTGAAAAAGAAATTAAATTGAAAAATCATATTTTAAGGTAAACTATCGTGGTAGCTGAAGGTGAACTCTCAAAGCCTACTTCTCCAAGTTGTAATCAATATGCCAACCCTAAAGAAACTTCAAGTTTTCTAAGCATATCATTCACCTCTTCATTAGAACCTCAATCCCATGAAAACATATCTGAGCCTACCTTCCCAAGATGGAAAGAGGTGTTGGTAGCTTGTGAATAAATTAATAAATCATGCTTAGGTGGAGAATATTTTAGGGGAGAGAAACCTAAAATAATTCAACTCCCTTATACCCCTCCTCAAAATGCCATTGAACCCATTTTCCTTCACCTTTAAATGATCAAGGTTGCCTTTCTAATGATGATAATTGCATTGCTACTTGGGAATCCCCTTTGGCCAAACTTTTAATTTTTGAGGTGCTTAATGCTGACATCACAAAGAGGGAGGATGAGATAGAAATCTTAGATTGGATTGAATATAAAGAGGAGTTGATTGATAATAAGGAGATATTAGGTTGTGAAGATGATGAAGAAGATCCTCTTTGTGTTGAATAAGAGATCTTGAAAGAGGTTATCTTGGACCCTAAAGAAGAAGAGGAAAAAGTCCCTTGTGTTCCTCCTTTTCATGAGGTAGACCATTCATAAGATGATGATCTATGGTAAATATTTGAGAACATATGTAGTGAAGCTAAAGCTCTCAAAGAGCCTACAAGTTCTTTGGAACTAACTACTAGGCATGATAAGCAAGAGGTTGCATCTCAGAATGGAGACATGTGGCAAACCTATGTATAAATGTTTAAGGAGTATGATAAATGTGAGAAGACTAAACTCCTAAACAAACAAGTCCAAGATGTTGGAGAGCAAGTATGTGTTGAAGAACATCATCATCAAGAGAGTCTAGATCATAATGGAGTAATCTATGATGATCTTGGGCATTTTGAAGATGATTTGAAGTTTGATTCAATAACCTCTTATGAAGATACCTCCACAAACTTCAAAGAATAATGTGAGCAAGAAATACTTTTGAATGGTCATGATACAATGCCCCTTGAATAGTTTGAAGATATTGTGACTATTGAGAAGGATGATGAGATCCTTCAATAAGATATTGACTTCCAATAAGTTATCCCATGTATGGATACACAAATTTGTCATGACAAGATGAAAGGACACCAATATGAAGTGTGTTTCAAGGTTTAAGAGGACCTTATCTACTTTGGGAACTTGTGGGAGATGACTCCATTAGATGATGTGTAAAGATAAGGAGCAAAAAGAAAACAAGAATCATCTAGCACCCCATCCAAGAGGAATCATGCTTGGCATCCTCATTCATCTAGTGAGGAAGGAGATCTAAGGTATTTCCATTTTGATCCAAGAAGGGAGGTATGATCAAGATGAATGTAAATATTTTTTTACTTTCAGTTGTGTCTTCTGTTCCCTAAGTTCTTAGTAGCACAAGTGGTTTTTGCTTTGGTGTTTTATTACCCTTGTTGTGTGTTATCCTTTCCTTTGTGTGTTTTGAGGTAAGTCAACTATCTTATCAATCAACTCAAGGTCTGGTCTTATTATTTCTAAGTGCATTCTGACTCCCTTAGCCCAATAGATAGGATAACACTACTAGTCTTTAACATAGGCAAGCATGTTACCCCCAGGAGTTGTCAAAGGTGTTGACCAAATATGATATTTGGTCAAACTAGGTCAACCCATACTATTTTAAACTTTTGAATAAGGTCTTTATGTCTTATTGGGTCTCATATTGTCCTACATATCTTACCTAGCCTTTCTCTAGCTTGGTCTAAGCTCACCCTCCTTGTACTAGTCTAGTCAAACAAAGTCAAAGTTGTCAACCCTAGAAAGACTTAGTCAAAATCTAAATTTGTGTTGTATATGTCCTAATATGGTATTTGGTATGTTTTAAGGTGTCTTCAAGTCATAAATTGGTCACTTACTAGGTTTCATATGCAAAAAGGGTTAGTTGCCCACTTTTCTAGCCTATTAATTAACTTGTACAGACTTTTATGCAATAAAATTTGTCACCAAGGTGAGTTTCAACGTGGAAGAGGTCAATATCATGTCAAGAGCAATCATCATATCACCCTTGCAAATAGTGCTTTCCTATAAGTCTATCTTAGCTTTTTGAGAGAATTGGAAGGTCTATCCTTGGAGTTAAAAGCTCAAAATTGATACATATCATCCTTGGAACCTATATGACAACCTATAATGATTTATTTTGTGAGGATACTATGGTAACACTTCCATATTTTGTCTCAAATACATGACATTATTCTTCATGCACAAACCCTACAACTCTTGAGAATTGAACCAAAACATGAACCAAAAAGTGTGGGGACCTTTTTAAAATGTTTAATTAGTTGTATTACATATATTCAAACCTATAAAACATTTAAAGAGATTCTAAGATCAAGCAAGGTGGTCTAGACAAAGAGGTATGCAGGCAAACCTAGTTAGAGAAGGTATAAATCCTATCCAAATGGAAGATCGCTTCCAATTCTAACCTCTGCCAAGCATTCCAATGTTTTGATTCATGTTAGGAGAGGTATGTTGGAGGTGTCTAATCTATATAGATGAAAAGAAAACATCAAAGGGTTAGTTTGAGGTTTTGGTTGCAAGTAGTTCCTTTGGAGAAGGCTTAGGCCTAGTTGTTAGATATGGTCACTCTTCATTTATATCACTAAGGGAGTGATTATAGTGATGGGAACATGTTTTTTGGGTATAAAAGAGGTGTTTAAACCATAAGAATGTAAGATAATCACAAAGAAAGACATTTTTAGCTTAAAATTGAATTAACATGCAGGAAAGGTAGAAAGGAGTTCGAGTGACCAACCTAAAATGTAACTCTACATGGGATCTCAAGGTTTTCAAGGACACTAAGGAGCATTCCTAATAGTCACTCAGTAGCATTTCGAGGAGTTTCCAATTTTTAGCCTTTATAAACAAAGGCTAAGAATGAAAGTGACCAAAAACCCTTGTAAACCCTTAATACAAACTCAATTAGGAAAACATTGAAAATTAAGCATGGAGATGAGGTGTAAATGCCATGAAACCTTAGGAATATGTATTAGACTCTCTAAGGACCTGACACATGCCAATTTTTTGTATGGATATGTATAGAATAGGCCAGAATATGGCTATTTTTGACCTTTTTATGTGTTTTTTAGACATAGATAACTTTAAAGAGACCTAATAACCTTTCAGAGAAAGTTTAGGACTTGTTATAAGTCATCATGGTCATTTTATTAGTTGTCTAATCTCCTAATCCTATCTACCATCTCTTTCATTTTAGCTAGTCTCATGGGTAGATAGTGAACACTTAGGAAAAAGTGGTGAATTTAAATTTGGAAAGCCTTTTAAGGCTAATTTATTGAAAATTATTATATGGAAACCTTTGAAAAGTTTCATCCCCCTTGTGCATGGATTATTTTTCAAAATAGGAAGGTTATGGGTGCCTAGTGGGTGAGGTGCATGGAGAGAGCTCAGTTTGGGACTATCATGGATGATGGTGCATAAACATAAGATAATGAGTGGATTAAGAACTCACCAATTAATTCCATAGATTTTTTGTAACCCCTCCTACTCAAATCCATCATAAGACCTAATTAGTTGTAGTGATAAGGTAGTTTTGAAATGCAAATCATGAGGGGTAGTTTTTTATGCAAGGAAAGGAGTTTCTTGACCACTTTGTAGGGTTTGGATGATTGGAGATGACATTTGTAACTCCTAACATTGTATTTCTCACCCAATATCTCTCTCACATGCACAAGTAATTTATATTTATAGTGGTGGAAAGTGTCTCTATGACTCTTGGACTCCCTTTCTCTCTCTTCTTATATCTTCTATAAATTGAGCCTTCTTGGCTATTGTATGAATCTCTCTACCTGGGTATGGTAAATCCCTACCAATTTTTTTTTAGATAATAAAGACAAGTGTTTTACCTCATTCAAATATTTCATTAAATATACACAATGGATGTTAGTCTTGTGCAAGTGTAAGTTTTATTTACCTTCACATGTTACTCCTCTTCATACCTTGTGTGTTTCTAATCTCTCTTTTTTAGGTTAGGAAGAAGTGTCAAAGTATATTGTAGATGTAGTGAGTAGGCTACTCAATAGAGTTTCTTAGAATACCTATTTTCTAGGTTCTTCCTAGCCTATGCTATCTCTAAGACCCCATGTTAAAGCATTGATGTGAGAGGAAAGATTGACATCAGATGAAGTGTATGTGCAACTTATCCTTAGTTCTAAGTTCATGATAAGGGTATGATTAGAGAAAATATTTTGGTGTATCACCTCATATATACTATGTTTAATTTCATGTTATTATTATCCCTTTTCATTCCCTAAGTGTTAGTAATAGGATATGAGCTTTAGTGATGCATCAAGGGGAGTTTGCCCCTAATCTAGATATCCACCTCCTAATAGGTATACCCACATACCTAAGGTGGTTCCATTATCTCACTTGAATGAGGAGAATCTTGTCCCATATCCTCAAAGTTCAAGTGACAACATTACCATGACCTCAATCCATTCCCAATAAGACTTGTATAGTTATTGGATAAGGGGAAGGATTTTTGTACCTTGAGGGTGAGTGGTGAGGTCATTATCTAGTATCTTGATCTCCTAGTCCTTTACTGAGGAGTTTTGTTGTGTCAAGTTCTAGAGTAGTTAGAGTTCCTATTCTACATCAGAGAGATTATCACAAATTGTAGCTTATTTTATGTCTTGTAATTTGGTCTTAATGGCCTTCTACTTGTCAACCTCAACCTAAATTTTTTCCATTATGATGTGGATTTAGAGGTCAATTCTTTCCTAGTTGATGTCATTATCTTTGGCTTTATCCTTAGCTTTGAGGCATTCAATTGTGGCCTTCACCTTGACTAGATCTTGCTTGATTTTCTCCAACTGATGGGCTAACTTGATGTAGTCTATAGTTACTAACCTCTATGTTTCCTCCATAAGATTAACTTTGTTAGTGGGATAGGATTGTTTAAGGTTAAGACCAATATCTTGGATGGTGTAATCCCCTTGTTGAATTTGTTCTTAGGGTTTAATTACTTGAAGTGTTAGATGAGTGACTAGGAGGTACTATTATCTAGGGTCATAAAATGACTACACATGGGGTTAGGCTTCAACTTTGGCCCATTTTCCCCTCTTCTTTTCCATTGGGTTATACAAGTCACCCTTGGTATATCCATCTATTACTATAGTTGATCTGGTGCTAAGATGATTTCACCCATGAAAGGGGTTCCTTGAGGCAATGTGAATGGGATGGTTTTTTTACTATTGTGAAGAAACATGCCCTTCTCCTATGGGAGTGAGTGAATCAATAACAAGGGATTAAATTCAAAATTATGGGAGATAATAGGGTAGGGAGAATCATGGCTATGTGATGAGTGAGGATGAGGTGGATGACGATGGTAGGGGAGTGAGAAAGGCATGTAGAAAGACATGAGAAAGGTAGAAGAGAATGGGTCAGATCCAATAGTTGGCTTAGGAGATGAGGATAAGGTTTGGGATAATGAAGTGTCAGGTTAGGTAGTGGGAATTACCATAACCTAAAATGGGTTCATCAATGTTGAATAAGGGGTGATGGGAAGAACTAGAATGCTTGATTAGGTAATAGTTGTCACTATAACCTATGCTAGAGTTGTGGAGGGGAAGGAGGCAAAGGTAGAAAGGAAAGGATCAACAATTTGTGTCTTCTACTATGGAGTAGCCATTGGTGGGTTAGAAACTAGTGCCTTAGTTTTTTTGAGTTGAGATGACCTAGTTGTGAGGTTCCCAAGGGGTGCCTATTTCTATTGTGGTCCCATGACATAAGGGGAAGGGATGATGGCCATGTTAGTGGGGGATGGGCCACCATGAATTCTAATTTTGCTAGGTATCTTCTTCTTTATTATCCCTAGACATACCAATATCTAGTGTGGATTCCTTCCATGATATATTTGTTTTATTTTGGGTGAGTCTCATCCCACAACTCTTCAAATTTCTCATTTGGGGCATCTTCATACAAAGCAACATATGGTTCGTTGAGATTGTATTTATATTTTATGAAGGTAACCTTATTATCTTATCTCCAACCCAAGGTGTTTAGCCATTGCTTTATCATCTTATATATCTTATTTATTAGGTTGAAATCTTGAACCTTGTCATAAAAAGACTCCCATGGCTTGGGGATGCCTTGAGAGATCAGGGCCAGGTCTACATAATTTTGAGGGAGATCTTCCATGGGTGACCTCCTTTGCTTTAGATATGGTTGGGTCTAATTATTGGGTACATTGATGGGCTTTAATCCTTATATATATCCTGTTAAGTCAAAATCCCATCAGTCATCTATCAGGTCTAGGCCTAACTCCACTAGATTTACTATGAAGAGACATTCTTGGTGACTTTTTTGCATTATGATGCCATCCCTTGAAAAAATAATGTCATATAGATCCTTTTTATTCTTTTCTACCCCATAGATGGATTCCATATTATCAATTTGTTATGCTAACTCAAGGTTCAGTGTCCTAACAATTAGCATACAAGTAAGTCAAAAGGGTTCCCCTACAAACCCATGCACTCAGATGAATGAGAAATGGTCCATCTAAAACTAGTCAATTAGGAAAATACTACCTTTGAGCCATGCTTACTATTCATTTTTCATCTGGGGGATGATATCTTACCTAATGAGATCCATGAGAATTAGATCCATAAATTGCTTTGAGAACTCATAGTAGTCTACCATGATTGATAAGACATGGGTCTAGATAGTGACTGGGGTGATGATGTTGGGAAAAACATCTGTGTTTATAGTGTTTAGTTGAAGATATTTGGAGAAGAACTTGGAGTGTTGGTATAATATTAAGTCCATGAGGTAAGATAGATATCATAAGGTACTTGTTACCAAGAAATTTTGTAGCTCCTCTCATGGTGGAGGCGATGGCTTTATTGAAATCTATCTAGAAAGTTTCCACATTCTCTATTATAGTCATGAGAAAGATCACTCCTAACTAGAATTATTTGATGTTGGTGTTAGTGTCCATCCCCAAGATAAATGCTAGCATAGATAGGGTATCCTTTATATGTTGTACTTAGAAAGACAATAAGTGCAAGGGCATGGGAGGCACCTTTATGATCTTCTAGTCAAGAATGGATTTGAGGAAATGTACCATATATTCCATTTTGGAGTCCCAGATGATTTAGAGGATATTAATGCTATATATGATAGCATTGGGATCATGTGGGAGTTAGAACATTGCTCTGATATTGTCCACATCAATCTTGACCCTAAGGTAGGCACCTCTTATGATTTTACTAGTCTGGGTATCATACTTTTCATCAAAGAGGGTGATGATCTTAGGTCAAGGGTGCATGTAGGACCCATGTGTTGTGTTAAGGTGTAGTCCCAAATTTTTCATCTAAAGGAGGGATACTCCTTCCTACTAATTTTTTCAAGCTTCTAGGCATGACTTCCCTCCCTCAAATTTTTAGGGTTATGGGCTAGGTCTAGATTAAAAATCTCATCTATTGAATCTCTCACCAAAGGTTTATCTTTATAGGGTCTCTTCATGGATAACAAGGTATTGGGTACTATCCCTTTTGCTTGTGTGGGGGTTGAAGTGTAGGATTCTCTCATGGTGTATGTAGGAGGAGGTGTTCCTTTTCTTCTTGAACTATGAGCTTTCTACTTTGATGGGTGCTTCCCATTTCTTGAAGAGGATGTATAATATTTCATTTCCCAATAGGATGAAGACTGATTCTCAAGATATTGATCTACCTTTTCTAGTAAAATTGGGTCAATGTTTTTGCTAGTTCACTTAAATTTTGAGGATACCTTATGATTTATTCAATTGTTTGATGCTCTCTTCAAACAAATAAATGGTAAGTGATTACTTCTAGGTGGGAAGGGGTAGATTTATCCATTGGTGCCATAAATGATAAGAGTGGTACACATGATTGAAGAATTACCTTAGAATATTTGTGGTGATCCTTATGGTTAATCATGCATAATGGATCATATTGACATTAATGATAGGATAAGAGGGTAGATAATTGTATTTCATAGAGTGTTTTGAACATGTGGAAAAGACACATGGTGATCCTAGTAGTCACTTGTATCAATGAAACTTATTAAGAAAAGAAACAACAAATAAAGGAAAATAAGGGGAAAAATAATGATAAGGAGGGAAAATACAATAAGGGAGAAAAGAAACTATCTAACATGTATAGGGAATAGTGGGAAGTCAGATGAAATGCTTTAGGTTGATCCCATTAATGGGGATATCTAAGGCATTTCCCTCTAAATATTCTAGTTATAAATAATTTCCCCATAAATCACTGATGATGTGAAAGGGTCCTTTCCATAGAGAATCAAAATTTTCATGTTTCCCTGGTTTAGCAACCCTTTGGTCATATTTAAGAACTAGGTCCCTAGGTTTTAGACCTATATCTAATGACTAGGTCTACAAAACTAGTTACCAAAGTCTTGTCCTTGTAAGGCCCTTTGGTTGTATTATTATTATTTGGTAGGTTCATCAATTTTTCTCATGTCATACTTAGGGGGAGGATTTACCCTTCAAATTATCTCATAGGAGATACCTTACAAATAGGCACAAGAGTGGATTTATCTTGCAAGGAACAAGTGAAATTTTTATTTGCATGGAAGGAACTATTGACTAATATTTTGAAATATTTTTTAATACCTTTAAGGTATCTCTTAGGATATACATTTCAAACATGTGAAAGAGTGGATTTCCCTTTCAAGGCATCTCATAGGAGATACATTTCAAATAGGGACAAAAGTGGATTTTTCCTTCAAAGAACAAGTGCAATTTTCCTTTACATGGAAGGCATTACTAGGTGACATTTTGAGTTATCTCCTAGGAAATACCTTTAAAACATGAACAAGAGTGTATTTCCCCTTCAAGAGATCTCATAAGAGATACCTTTTAAATAGGCACAATAATGGATTTCTCCTTTAAGGAACAAGTGGAATTTTCCTTTACATAGAAGGCACTACTGGGTGATATTTTGAAGGCCTTTGTAATACCTTAAGGTATCTCTTAGGAGATACCTTTAAAACATGCACAAGAGTGAAGATACTAAAATTTCACTGGAGCACTTGGGGCCTTGTCAAAAAATTACTTTAGTTCAAACTAGGGTTTGATCAAAAAAATTCATAACATAGTAACTCACAATGAGAAGATGGAAGTGTGACCCCAGATGAAATTTTTGGATTGCACCCTCAACATGTTTTGATGACTGTGGTGAGGAATCTCTTGATGAATATAATGAAGGGCATGTGTTTATCTTAATGGACTCTTATGAACATTTTTGAGGGCTGGGAGGATCTGGCACCCTTCTCCATTTGAAAAAAGGTGGTACACAGACAAAAGGTGACTGAGAGTTTGAGCTTATATCTAGGGTTAGACATGTGATGGGTTCTTGGGGATTTCTATATTTTGGTCCATTTTTGAAGATTACCCCACTTATCTTTAAGTGGTAAAGGCACCAAAATTCTCTAGGACCCAAGTATCTGAAGCTACAAAGAAAGTGATGTCACATGGTAGCTCTTTGGGATCTTTTAAATTTTGGGCCCTTTTTGAAATTTGCCTCACTTACCTCTCAGTGGGAAAAGTTTAAAAAGTCCCTGAAGACCTGAGTGCCCTAATTTTAAAATTTAAATAATGACACATGGAATTATTATATTTTATAAAGAGTTTGGGACATATTGCACCATAGCACTAGAGGAAAAGTAACAAGCAAAAAAGGTGCAAAAGTATTTGAGGGCCCAAAAAGGTACCATGACGTACCCTTCACTTGTATGGCTCCACATATTTCAAGGAAAATCACTTAGTGTAAAATAAAGATTAGTACTTTCCCTCTCTTTTTCTGAATGAATCTTAAGCAATTAATGAGAGTAGGTGGTAAATAATTTTTGTATTTCAAAGTATTAATGGCAACACTAATCTCAAAATGCAAAGAATTATAACTAAAGTATATTTTTAATTTACATCCACCATTTGCATTTATAAATTACATTTTTTCTTTCAATTTATTTATGTACCCTAGCTACATGCAATGTGAGGATATGATTATAATGATTTCTTCATGGATTTTTAGCTTTTATTATGTGCCACCCTCTGGATTAATAGTAAGTTTTCTTCATATCCCTATGTTTTGATTTTTGAGAGGAGTTGAAAGGTTTGTGAGGGTTATTTTAGTGAATATTTCATCAAAATTTGAATTATTACATTAGAAAGCTAAAGTATAAATGGTAGCATCTTCAACTCCTATGAAGGGCATCATTATCTCTGTCTTGGATGGGAGTAAGGATAAAGATGTAATGGGACTAGATTTTATGGTCCAATTGAATGCCTTGTAGCAGCTAGACACCCCTCAATTAGTATATAATGTTTTCATGAGTTAAATCAACCCTATGGTAGCATTCCCTTTGGCTTCCCCATACCTAGAATTAATTATTACATGTGTTCAGGCATACTAACCAAACACCAAGACCATTGTCAATGGTAGCCATTCAATTTTCTATTATTTCACCCCTATGGCCCTTATCACCATTCTTAATATTCCTTTATAGCCTAATAGCATTACACTTACCATGAAGGAATTTCAGGAATACATGAAGAATAATGATAAAGCAATTTGGGACATTGTCAATACTTGTTAGTTGGCCAAAAAGAGATAGAAGGCCTCCAAAATGCCTAAGAGTTTGAATATGGTAGAATATAAAAAATTACTCTAGTATGTTATGTCAATGGTTTCTAGGGTTTATGAGATGCCTACCATGGAAAAATTTAAGCCATGGTGTTCTTGATCCTAGTATACATATTAGAGAAGTAGAAGAAGTTGGACTGGGTCACTATCCTTTGTGACAATTTGCATAGGTAGATGATGTAGATCCAAGATATAACTCTTTAAAAAGAGGAAATTATAGGTACATTATTGTCCTATTATTTTATATACATCCTAGTGAATAATATAACATTCTAAGGGCTCACCAGGAACCCCAATGGAATGAGAATTTATGAGATATACTAGAAATCACCATGGATGGTTTCAAGAACTTTTATAGGGTGTATAATTGTTTTTTCAATATCATGATTAGTGTCTTATTTCCTTTAAGAAGCCTCAATAGAATGTCCAAATAAGAAAAGGAGGTAATTGAGAAATATGGTGCCTCCTATATTCAATTCTGGACATTCACATATATTTGGGTGAGTGGTTACTTAGGGTGCCTACACAAATTGCCAAGGTACATGGATGATAAATTGGCAATAATGGAGTTGAGCCAATAGATGGTGCCTCCACATAAAATTATAGTGGCCAAGAATATAAATAATCCTTTTAATTTTTTGGTCTAAATCAAATATTATTCATGCCCTTTTATTTCCAAGGCAAAGGGATTAAAATAGGAAATGGGCTAGTACACAATTAATAAGATGCCACCCTAGGCCAATTATGATATTAGGTGGTTGGTGAATATGGTGACCAATGTGATTTTGCATCAATCACACTATGAAGACATATAGTCTAACTATGCCACCAAGGAAGGCATTAGAAAATTAGACTACATGAGGTTGACAATGTAAGAGGTTATTGTGTACAATATTACCACCATCCCTAAGGATATGGTAGATGATAAGAAGACACTATGTCTACTATATAGTGAAAATAACATTGAAGCCCAAACCATCTCATATGTCAACATTAGTAAAGATCAAAATTATTCCATCCCTTAGAGAACCTTTCAAATCATGAGAATAACCTTTAGGTGGCTGAAGGAAAATGGGGTTGATTTTGGTGCTTATGATGCCCCTACCCTCTAAGAGCTTAGGTGAGTTAAGGAGTTGATAGGTTTCATCCTTGAGTATAGTGGTAATCATGTGGCTCCACCACTAGAAGTGAAAGGTAAGGGCAAGTAAAAGCTTAGTGATGTTAATTTCACTAAGTTGTTTGATTTTGTATCAATAATAACAGTGCAATCTAAGGTTGGACTATCTTTTTCAAAGATAACAAGCTTAACAAAAAATTGGGAAAAAAATTATTACTTGGGAGGTTACATTTTCTAGTGCCACCCCCATATCCATTTCAAGAGAGGGAACCCCAAAAATGCCAACTATTCTAGCGGCCAACCCCATGGCCAATCCAACAAATGTTTTTCTTGCTCCACCAATGTAACAAATAGCAATTTCACCTCACCTAAAGATACACTCAAGGGAGAGAGGAGGGGAGGAAGAATTATAACATGCCAAACAAAAGAGATGAACAAAGGCTCTGCAAGCTCCAAGTGGGTTCTCGATGAAGAGGAAGGATGACCAAACCTCATATGCCCAAAGAGTAAGGGATATGCGTGATGATGAGGATTCAAATGAAGGTAGGCCTATTGTCAAGGTGATGAAGAAGCAACATACATTCACTCTTTTGTAGGTAAAAACTGGGCAGAGAAATCCAAGGAAAAGGCCTCAAACCCTAGTGAAGGCCCTAGTGATGGGCCTATTTATAGAAGAGGGACCCTTAATATTACAAATCAAAGGTGATGAGGAAGAGATCATAACCTCAAATGATCCTTTATCTTTAGATAATGCTGTACATGATGGTGTTGAGATGGATAGACAAGTTTAGGCCCCTCAAAATAAATAATTAGACTCATAAAACATAGAGACATTCATTTATAATGTCATCACCTAACCACCAATCCAAGGTATTCATGGTAGAACTGAATAATTGAACAAGTCTGGTGAAAGATCTTAAGGAGAGTTAAAGTAGAAGATTCAAGGTGACACTATTTCTAAGGTGGTAGTTGAGAAAGGAGGATCAAAGGTGGTTCCATAAGTACCACAAGATGTCTCTTCCCCTCCAAAGGTATCAATTCCAACACTAGAGGAAAAGGTGAGTGCCAAGGAAGGTGGGGGAGTAGACCTATAAATGGGCACCTCCACCCATACAAAAGTGAATAAGGAATTGGATTATTCCAATAAGGATGTTGAGGAGGGTTATTCAAGAGATATCACTTTAATTTAAGTATCATGAAGCTTTCTCCCTTACATCAATGTCCATGACCCAACACATAATAAAGTTATTAAGGCCATGACTAGTAAAGAATTTCTCGAAGGCAATAAGAATGTCAGCATAGCCTCATCCATTCTTGAGACCCAAGAAAATAAATAAGGTGAAGCGACCACATATCCTTCTAGCTATTCAATAGAATAGGGAAGTTTTATTGATAAGTTATTGATGAAATATCGTTATCTCATGTTAGAGTTTGATGTTTTGGATTAGATAGAGTTTAGCTTAAAAAATGAGCATGGAGTAGATAATGGTGTGAGGATCAAGAGAGTGATAAACATATTAAAATTTTTATGTTAAGCCCACTACCAAAACTTATAGTGATCCCTACACTAGAATTCTAATGATAACACCCTTCACTATCTCGAGGCCATCAATAATGTTTACCACTTTAGTGGGATTCCAGACCAAACACTTTCTTTGGGTCCAAGAGAAAATCAAGGAAAAAAGAGACATTATGATAAAAATAGGGGAGATTGATGTAATGAATATTACTCAGACACATAAGGCCAAGCCCTTAAAAATTCTTAAACAAATTCCAAGACCACCTTTACCACTACAAGAGAAAGGAATGTAGAGATATCCATCCCTACTCTTCATGTATTGAAGAAGGATGTTCCCCTCAAAATTTACACCCTCTAGAGCTACAATTTGGGGAATCCATAAATAAATGAGATGAAATATACCTCACAAGTTTTGTCTATCATGGTGGGCCATAAGATGGATAAATACAAGGCCACCATAGAAGAGTTGAAGGTAGAGAGCCAAGATATGATCCAATACTTGTAAAAGTTGTTGAGTGAGCCTAAGGTAGTAACTCCAACTACCACCATAGTTCTAGGTCCTCTCCATCTCTCCTTTGCATCTCTCAACTCCATCTAAATTGATGATTTGAATACCAAAGGATGGGAAACTAAAGACTAACAAAAAGACTTGGACACTAGGGTAGAATAAATAATCCACTTATCATTTAAATGATTGAGTGATATAAAAGAGAGTGTGATGCCCAAGCATTTTCCTATGAGGTAGACACTAAGAAATGGGAGGAGGATCAATAAAAGGTAGAAGAGGTCTATAAGATGAGCATGGATACCTTGATTATAGAGAAGATAATTTATATAAATGATCATAAAAGGCCCAAAGAATATTAAGTAACAATAAAGCATCATTTGATGATGCTCAAAAATGGAATTTTCAATCTAAAAGGATACAAATAATCTCTCAAGACTGATAAGTGATATAGATGTTCTACTAAGGAAGATGGTGAACCTTGATGGTGCAAATGACATGGGGGAGGATATAGTGTGTGTTGCTCTTAAGAACCTCATTGATGCACCACAAGAATCCTTTGATGTCCATAGATAAAACACTTGGTGTCACTAGAGAAATCATGTGACCAACTCAAGGAACTGATTGGAGAGAAGTAAACCATGATTTGGTATATTGTTGCATGGCTTGAAGAATATAGAGTCAAATTTAACTACCAAGTAGGCCCAGACCAAGGGAGTCTCACCCAATTGCTTGAGGAATATATCAAATAAAAAAATAGGTTGGTGAAGGATTCCATCATTCAAATTGATTCTGGAACCTAATTGAATATTTCAATTTCTTCTGAGTTGGTACCACCTCTCCTTTATTTTCAATTCCATTTTTCCTTCTTTTCCCTTTTATTTTTTTGATTCCCACTAGAAAATCATTGTAGTTTGCCCAATAGTGGCATGTCCCTTTTGAGGCAGTTTTTGTAATCATGAGGAAAGGGATGTTTTGTTTATTGTGTAAGAAGACAAAGGTTTGTTTTATCTCTTATAGGGTTATCCTCCACATGGATAACAAGAAACATTTTGCCTTAGTGGATAATCATTTTTGTCTTCATCACTAGAGCATGTGCATAATCCTAAGAATCATGTTCATCATAAGGTATAAAAAACTCTAGGCCCACAAAGGAATCTTCTAGATGGAGAACCTTTAGGAATATTCTAGGCTTAGCTCAATTGTATAAGAAAAAGGGGTGTGTCCTTTTATAAAGGTTGATTAAATTTTTGAGTCAAGAGATATAGCCTCGAAGAGTTCTCACTGTGTAACATTTTTGAAAAAAAATCATTGGCAAGATTTGAGAGCATCACACATGTCTCCCTTGTTATAGTATTTTCTTGCATAACATATATTTGTTATGTTTTCAACTACACATTGTACACATTTCTAGTTCAATCGACAAATGAAATTTGCTAATGGTTTTCATCCTCTTTCTATTTTTGAAGTATAATGCCATGTTTTAAATGCTTAATTGATTAGTGATATGATGTATTCATTTTTATGATAGTTATCTAGAGATTATTTCTAGATTATAAAATCCTTTCTACTTTGAGATTTAGAAATAGGGTGTTGATAGTCTTTTTAAGGGTAGTCCTTGGCTCGTGGATTCAACTAAGAAGTGTTCTAGAAGGATATCATTCATGCATAATTTTAGTTTCATTTTTCTAAATCAGTGCTACATTTTTTGGTAGAGGTGATATGGTAGTTTATTAAAACTTATTTGTGCTCATATGGTAACCCTCTACTTCTAATCTCTATTGATTGATAGTTTTTGTCCTACCTTGTTTTACCATGCATATAACACACCTATATATCCAAAGTGTTATTTTCCTATGAGCACATAAATACTATATAATCAACATGTGTTTGTATTTCATACATTAAAGATCAACATTATGATCTCTTATTCAACGCCCTATTATTGAATATTCTTTTGAATGGAGTTGAAATCATAGTCATATCTATCTTTAGTAGCTTATATGTAACCTAGAGCATTTTCTCATTCCATGTGACAACCCTTTCTAGGTAGATTAAGCAAGTTTAGTTATGTTCCATTTAGATTTGTATTTCCTTGTGTCAATAATCCACATGAAGATTGAGTTAAATAATCCATTCATGAGAGCAAGCCACCCTTTAGGTCCTCTCACCTTGGTTCAGGTAGAGATAGAAGTAGTAGGGAAATGATCATACCCTTTTTAGGTACCTCTTGGTCATTTTATACATTTGATCTAGTCTTGATGTAAAACCCATCCCTAGCTATAATGACATACTTAGTAGGTTTTCCATCTTTACTTGCCCCTTTCTTCAAGTGTTCAAGGCTGAGAAATAGAGGTGTATAATTGGAACTAATATAAGGTATCTCCTAGGAGATACCTTTAAATTAGGCACAAGAGTGGATTTTTATTGCAAGGAACAAGTGAAATTTTCCTTTTCATAGAAGGCACTATTGAGTGATATTTCTAAAAAAATTGTAATAACTTCAAGGTATCTATTAGGATATACTTTTCAAACATACACAAGACTGGATTTCCATTTGAAGGAATATCTTAAGAGATACATTTTAAATAGGGATAAAAGTGGATTTCTCCTTCAAGGTACAAGTGCATTTTTTCTTTACATGAAAGGCACTATTGGGTGATATTTTGAAAGCTTTTGTAATACCTTCAAGGTATCTCTTAGGAGATAACTTTGAAAAATACATAAGAGTGGATTTACCATTCAAGGTATCTCATAGGATATAACTTTCAAATAGGTACAAGAATGGATTTCTCCTTCAAGGAACAAGTGGAATTTTCCTTTATAGGGAAGGCCTTATTGGGTGCTATTTTAAAGGCCTTTGTAATACCTTCAAGGTATATCCTAAGAGATACATTTAAAATAAGCATAAGAGTGGATTTCCCATTTAAGGTATCTCTTCATAGATACATTTAAAATAGGCACAAGAGTTGATTTCTCCTACAAGGAACAAGTGAAATTTCTTTTACATAAAAGGCACTACTAGGTGATATTTTGAAGGCCCTTATAATACCTTCAAGGTATCTCCTAGGAGATACCTTTCAAGTAGAATATCGGATTTCCACTTCAAGGTATCTCCTAAGAGATACTTTTAAACAAACACAAGATATGATTTCTCCTTCAAAGAACAAATGGAATTTTCCTTTATATGGAAGGTACTACTAGGTGATATTTTGAAGGCCCATGTAATACCTTCAAGGTATCTCCTTGGAAATACCTTTTAAACATGCACAAAAGTGTATTTCCCCTTAAAGATATATCTTGAAATACCTTTCAAACATTAACAAGAGTGGATTCCCCA
This sequence comes from Torreya grandis, assembly GCA_037957365.1. Classification (NCBI taxonomy): domain Eukaryota; kingdom Viridiplantae; phylum Streptophyta; class Pinopsida; order Cupressales; family Taxaceae; genus Torreya; species Torreya grandis. Next base: position 2,082,238 of record JARHVA010002785.1, read on the forward strand.
CTCAAGGTATTATAATTAAAAGGCACTATCTGAGAGCTCACTATGAATTCAAGGTCACCAAGTTATGAAAAACAAATGAGTCATCACACAAAGCTGCATTTCAAGAATTTGTGAGGCAATCAAAAGGTGCCACATGTCCATATTTTGAGTTAACTAGATATCTTAGTCAAATTCATGCCACATTAGTACTCAATTGTATTCGAGGTGGCAGCCACATGCCAAAAGGTGGTAATCTTTAGCTTTAAATCTAAAATTGATGGAAAATCAAATTCAAATTAAAGTTAAATTTAATTTTGAAGTGATTATTTTCTAAAATAAATAGTTCAAATTTTGTCAATCTTTCCCATTAATTAATCTTTCCAAAAAGGTCTTCTATGCATTCATCTTGCATTAAGACAATATATAATCTCATCAATCAAAATTCAAAAGCCATGGTTGAAGCAAGAATGTATATGATTGCCAAGTTAAAATAGGTCCCATTTCTCTATTCATATGGGACAAAATCTATCTCAACCATTTCCTCCATAAATAGATCCCCCAAGTGGTTCTTTACACAAGACAAATATTAAGCAGATGTAATTGGCTACAAATATATACAAACAACACCATATATATTAGGTTATTTATTTATATATATAAGGTGCTAAATATATATAATGTTTTTATAATAAATTATTTACTTTATATATATAAGGTTGTTTATACTTTTATATATAAACAAAGTATGAATGGATTATAATTTTGTTCTAAAGTCTAAAGGTTTAGCTTTAGAGACTAGTGACTTAGCTCCAAAGACTAATATTGTGCTCCTAAGATGAAAAATTAGGAATGGGAAGAAACCACCTCCATCATTGAGAATCAAAACAATTCCATTAGACCAACAATGCCACAATACATAATTTTATGTGATGGTGTTTTCAAAAGATCTCTAAAAGAATTTATGTGAAGGTATTTTGTGATGATGTTTCCAAATGGTCTTTTCAAACAAGATTGATGTAACTATGTTTTAAATAGGTATTTCAAAAATATTTTTTATGATGCATAATTAACTGTGATTATTACTCCCAATACTACCAATAATGACCTTTATGACACACATGACTACTTGACTGGATAAATCACCTTCCCATTATATCTTGCATGCTTCAAATAAATAACCATAACTAAATCCATCATTCTTATCATATTCAGATCATATAGCATACTTTGCTATTCATTTTTGCATTGTTGCTGCTAGTAATTGCTAGGTCATATCTCTAACCTATTGCTTCCCCTATTCTTTGTGAAAATCTGAGATCTATGTTTTTATAGTACAGTCAATTTTGCAATAAAAAATTGCTTACTTTGAAGATGGGTTGGATAAATAAAAAAAGTGAATTGGAATCCTTCAATGCATTATTATAAGATGAATTAGCTAGAGACATCTTTGAAACATTAGGCTGGTTAAATTTATTAAAAAAGTTTCAGGGATTCCATGAAGAAATTATGCAAAAATTCTACAAGAATTTTGATGAAGATCATGCTATTATCAAAGGGAAAAAATTTCTAGTGAATCCCTTTGTAATCAATTATTTATCTGGGATTCTAGAGGATGGAGTAGTTGACATTGAAAAGATCAATTTTTTGACCTAGTTTATATGTTTGTTTAAGGAAATGAGCCACACCCTAGACTAGCAAAATCCCCCCAAGGAGTGGCTAAGGAAATTCTAATAGAAAGTCTTCCTCAATCTTAGCAAAATGTTATTTTCTAGATAATGTAATATATCACTTGTGATGGTCAATTCATAGTAGTGGGTGGAGATGATATGAGACTTCTTATTCATTTGAGGAAAGGAGCTATTCAATAAGAATATATGATCAATATTCCCTTTTTCCTTCATAATGCTCTGATTAATGTTTCTTGGAAGATAAGATGAGGTACTCGATATACCCACCATCATGAGATGGTTACACTCATTTGTTGCCATTATTTTCTCAATAAACTAAGGGGTGAAAAGGCTTGGTGCTCTTTCCTCCAAAAGTTTTCTCTAGTTCCTATAAAAAAGGCACCATGCTTTGCCTCTCCTCCTTCCACTACAATATAGATAAAAGAATCCACATGTGAAATTATATAATGACCATCTCTATTGCCTTTAGTTCTAAATATACTATGCCAAAGATGAAATCAAAAAATGGGATTTTCTTTAGACACCCCTCATCCTCCTCTAACTAAACTCTAACATATTTACTGACTTATCTTGAAGGAAGAAGAAGAAGAAGAAGAAGAAGATGTGCAAGCTGTAAAAGAAGTTGTATTTTTAGAGGGAACCCTAGGAAAATAAGTTGTACCTCTAGAAGAGCATTATATGCCCTCTATTTTTGATAAGGGTAGCACACCCTTGATTACAAAATATTCATATTCTCCACATTCTATCAATGAAGAAAAAGAATTATGGCATGCCATGAGGAAATAGTCAGAGTGCAATAAATAGAGTTAGATGTTCTTTGTTAAACTTTGAAAGATAAGGAATTAATGATTTCTAATTTAAAATAAAGGTGGGGAGAATCTATTACTAGATTTAGTGACCAAGAAATAATTCTTCAAGGAATACAAATTGAACAGACTATGATCCATAATGTAATGTTTTTATAGACCCAAGAATAGAGTAATTTGAAAAATTATCTTTACTATCAAGGACACTCATATTACCTATTTTCAAAATTCTCTTGCTATTAAAGACACTAAGGTTATTGATTTATAAAATGCCAATGTTGATAAGCATAATCTGATTAATAATCTGAGAGAAAGTATTTATGAGAAAAATATAATGATTGCCTGACATACTAATAGAATAATAAAGCTCATCGCTCATAATTATGAGTTACAAGCCTCTATTCAAGCCATGAAAAGAGTAATATGAGAGATTATAGTTCAAATAGAGAGTCCAATAAGTGTTATTCCCTCTTTCCCTACTCCATTACATGAAATAATATATGCATGATATATCACCTAGAAGAAAATTCAAAAATTGAAGGATGAAAATTCTAAACTTAAGGAGGAATCTCAAAATTAATTGGAAAAATCCCAAATATAATTACATAAAGCACAGGCTTCTATCTAGCACATTTGTGTAATTTGTGAGGAACTATTAGCATGCAATAATCCTTCATTAGTTTATATTCTTTTCTTATATGAGCAATTTTATAAATGGTAGATTGAGTTAATTTTCCTTGGTTTTTCACATATAATTGAAGATGAGCATGTATTTATGGACATTTTTCTAAAGAGCATTGAAGAAAGGTAGGATGCCATTTATGAGTTATATACTTTTTATTTGTTATTAGGATATCAATCTAGTTTTATGATAAATTAATTTTTTGGAGAGACATAATTGTGTGCCTTTATCTCCACTCCAAAGAACCAAATGGCATGGCAACAGGCCAATAATAGATTTTTGGAATTATAAAGCACCACTAGGTTATGCATGAAACCATAATTTCTAGAATCAAAGAAACTTATTTCTTCTTTTTAACCATTATATCATATGCATATGAAGAATAATTATAATGAGCTATTGAGATCTAATATTACTGCTTTTTAGAAACCACCATTATGTCAATGGTTTTAATTCAATGGTTGTCAGGTGTGAGACATTACCGATTGAGTTAAAGTGAAGGGAAATCATTAGCCCCACCAATATTAAATAGAGTCTAAGAAGAGCCAAAGTAGTTTTCTAGATAATCACTCAGTGCTTAGAGGAAATAGGTTTAGATGTCTAGATTGGGATGAGGTTTAGGCCTCCTATCATTTTGTTTCCTCTATCTCCATGGCAGTGTTGGAATTCTTAAGTAGAAGTTGAATTTGAAGCCCAGGTGCATATAGTTGTCAAAGATCTTGGATTCTTGTCAAGGGGCCACCATGACTAGGGCCATTATTTTGAAGTTTATGATCTTAGTCAGAGGTTTAAATCAACAAATTTAGATTAAGGATCAGTCATAACACTTATTTATGAGAGGAATTGAAAATGGTAAAGCATGGGGAAGAAATGATGAGTATTTCATATAGCTCATCATAGTTATATAAAATATTCCTAAAGTGTTGTGTTTGGTTATATATTGTCTTTTATTTAATAGTTGAAGTCTTATATAACTAGGATATGAATGTAATTTATTCATTGTTTGTATGTAATTTATTTTTGATTCTTTACCTTGTTATTGTGTCTTACTTGAATGAATAACATAGTTTTGAGTATAGCAACACATCCCATGATTGGGGTAATTTTGAGTAGAGGAACACATCCAAATGATGGGGTAATTTTGAGTACAAAAAAACATCCCAATGAGGGTTAATTTTGAGAATGCAACACACAATTTTTATAACTCTTTTGTCTATAATTTTGAGGATTTGACAAGCAAGCTTTGATGATCAAACACTCAAAGGACACTCTAGAGATACTCCAAAATTTATCCAAATATGCTCTAAGTGTGCTTTGAGGACATACACAAGATGCTCCAAATAAGTCTAAGAATGCTTTAAATATCTATACAAGGTGATCGAAAGAGATGTATTGAATGCTCTGAAGATATTTGGTTGTGCTAAGAAGACAACAAAATTTATGTGTAATACATGTTGTTGAGAGAAATTAAGAGAATTTTTTTGCAATTTTTTTTAAAAAAAATTAAAAACTTAATTGGATGCAAATGATTACTGGAAACCACAAAAAAAGGAATAACCATATAAATCTTTAGCCCCATGTTGCTTTCCACCCCTCAAAAACTTTTCTCTAAACAATAGTTGCTCCTATATAATATGTGAAGATATTTTATAAGAAAATTTTTAATATATAATGATGCATGGGACCCCTCTACCAAATAATATCAATCCACGAGGGAAACTTTCATCACCCCAAATAATAATACTAGGTGTTATTCAATCATTCATCCATTAAATTTTATGACGCAACATGAGGGAAAAGTTTTCCACCCCAAAAAATGACTTTTCAACTCAGTCTAAAATGGAAACAATTCAACTCAAATAATAATAACCTAGAATAGGCCAAAAAATGACTTTTTAACTCAATCTAAAATAGAAATAATTCATAGTATTCGAACAGAGACAACATATGAACAATGCAATGGGATAGAGAAGGTGGAACCATTGAAACCCTCTCACATCATGACACTTTTTTATTATGATTATTTGCTTATACTTAATGAAAAATGTCTAATTTCCCCTCACATTCACCATTTGGGTCCATATTGAATACAAATAAGCGCTAAATAATCCTAATCTCCATAATTTCATTATCTTGACCATTTCATTATTTGTTTACAGTTAATAAAAAATTTGCTTTCCCCTCGTATTCACCATTTAGGTTCTTATTGAATACAAGTAAGCATGAAACAATATTAATCTCTTTTATTTCATTATTTGCTTATAATTAATAAAAAATGTCTACTTTCTCCTCACATTCACCATTTAGGTCCTTATTGAATATAAATAAGCCCTAAAAAATACTAATCTCTACCATTTCATTATCTTAACCATTTCATTATTTGATTAAAGTTAATAAATAAATGTTGACTTTACCCTCACATTCACCATTTGGATCCCTATTGAATATAAGTAAGCTTTAAATAATCCTAATCTTTGCCATTTAATTATCTTGACCATTTCATTATTGCTTATAGTTAATAAAAAATGTATGCTTTTCCCTCTCACTCACCATTTGGGTCCATATTAGATACAATTAAGCACTAAACAATCCTAATCTCCACCATTTCATTATCTCTACCATTTCATAACAAAAATCTATTTCTATCTGAATCTCAACAATTTCATAACTTAAATCAATAAACAATGAATAAAAGGTTTAGGTCAAGCCAAACAAATCACATATTTTAGATATAGTAAAACAATACATTACATAGATTAAATACCTGACAAGAAGTACATATAGAAATGATAGTGAAAAATGGGGTCAAAGTTTCCACCACTAATGCCACACCTACATAAATGATAGTGAAAAATGGGGACAATGTTTCCACCACTAATGCCATAGTTAACCTAACAGTAAATAAAAGAATGTTTTTCATCCTTAAAAATGGATAGAGAAAAACTAAGAGAAAATAATGGAAAGAGAAAAAGATAAACTTAACCCTAATTTTGAAGTGTGCATAAAAATCATTTTAAGAAAATATTTATATATTTAAACATATTAAGCATTTAAATAATTATGTACATTATTTAATAAAAATATTTACTAATTTAAAAAAAGTAAAAATAAATAATAAACTCATAATTTTTTAATATAAAAATATTTATTGTTTATTATAATTATTCTAATTAAAAAAGTTTATTCATATTTGTTCATTAAATTACATGATTAAATTGTGTAATAGGGATTTGACTCCTTAATTTTTATCCCTCATGGAATAGCTTTAAGATAATTTACTTTACCAATTAAAACACCTATGAGAGTGAGTCACATTTCTTGAATTAACAAACTATTAATATTTGGAGAAGAATTTGACCCCAAAATGGTAATTAAAATAAATGACATAAAATCATACCTAGTAACTCAAAACCTAAACTTGGGAAATGATTTTGTGAGGTTAGTTAAATTATGGTTATGTGAGGGCATAAGTATTATACACCATACCAATCTATAAACATTAATTTTTCATTCATGACAACAAGCCATGTGATATCTCAATGTATAATTAGGGTTAAACATTTCAGCCAATAATACATTGAGTACTTCAACTTTGAAGCCCACTATTGGGGTTGAATCCAAGGGAGTTGTAATTTTGTTTTAAATATTGTGCTAATGATTTATAAATAATAGGCTCTTTGATAATAAGTGGAGTTTCATCCACATTTTTTGATGATGTAACACAAACAAATTATCTAATAGGGATTTGACTCCTTAATTTTTAGCCCCCATCCCTAGGAATTATACCTTTGAGATAATTTAATTCACCAATTCAAATACCTCTGAGGGTGAGTCACCTTTATTGAACTTACAAACTAATATTTGGAGATGAATTCGACCTCATAGTGGTAATTTAAATAAGTGACATAATATCATACCTAGTAACTCAAAGACCTCTTTGGAAAGGATATTGTGTGTTTATCTAAATTACGGTTATGTGAGGGTATATTAAGTAGTCTACCTCAGAACACTTGCTATATACAGTATTTATATATATAGACTTTGAATCCACTTATAGATAATTGTATCTAACTGTAGATTTGTATAATTTAGGGAATTTTATTCCAATAAAATAGTAATAGACTCATCACAATAAATTACACTTGATGGGTCTCCTACCATGGGTTTTTGGATCACATCTAGGGGATCATTAGAATTAGAAATTGTTCAATTTTTCATGACAAGACCATAGTACAATAAAAATTATAGAAGTTCAAATATGGAAATAGAATTAAAATTATCATCATAGAACTTAAGAACTAATGGAAATGATTTAAAAATAGTTATTAAGCTCTTGTATAATAAGCAGAGTTTCATCCACATTTTTTGAAGATGTAACATTATTAATTATTATGAGAAACAAGTGGTGGTGGTATAATGGTAGGCATACAGATTAGAATAGATGGTGTCTTTCGAACATATATGTCCACTTTAAATTTTTATCAATTTTCTAAACCCAAAATTATTCTTGGCCACTTCTAAAAATTTTAACATCGTTGTTACAAAAGCAATTTATCAATTGCAATCACCAACATAAAACCTAATCACCCAAAATTGTGCTCCTTATCCAATGAATATAGATGCTCCTTTATCTAAGAAAATCAAGTTGCAATTTTGATGTAGAGATTGTGTTAATGATTTAGAAAAAAATGGGCTCTTACATAATAAATGGAGTTTCATCCACATTTTTTGAAGACGTAACATAAGAAAATTATATAATAGGGATTTGGATCTTTAATATTTATCCCCCCTAGAATTATACCTTTGATATAATTCAATTCACCAATTCAAATAACTGTAAGGGGAAGTCTCCTTTTTGAACTTACAAACTAATATTTGGAGATGAATTCAACCACAAAATGGTAATTAAAATAAGTGACACAAAATCATACCTAGTAACTAGAAGACCTCTTGGAAAATGATTTTGTATGCTTATATAAATTAAACTTGATGGGTCTCCTACGATGGGGTTTTGGATCACATCTAGGGTATCATCAGAATTAGAAAATGTTACATAATATGCTACAAAACTATAGTACAATGAAAATTATAGAATTTCAAATATGGAAATAGAAGTAAAATTATCATCACGAAACTTTGGAACCAATGGTAATGATTAAGAAATAATTATTATTATCTCACATAATAAGTGGAGTTTCATCCATATTTTTTGAAGATGTAACATTATTAATTATTAAGAGAAACAAGTGGTGGTGGTATAATGGTAGGCATACATATTAGAATAGATGGTGTCTTTCGAACATATATGTCCACTTTAAATTTTTATCAATTTTCTAAACCCAAAATTATTCTTGGCCACTTCTAAAAATTATAACATCGTCGTTACAAAAGCAATTTATCGATTGAAATCACCAAGATAAAACCTAATCACCCAAAATTGTGCTCCTTATCCAATGAATATAGATGCTCCTTTATCTAAGCAAATCAAGTTGCAATTTTGATGTAGGGATTGTGTTAATGATTTAGAAAAAAATAGGCTCTTACATAATAAATGGAGTTTCATCCACATTTTTTGAAGACGTAACATAAGAAAATTATATAATAGGGATTTGAATCTTTAATATTTATCCCCCCCTAGAATTATACCTTTGATATAATTCAATTCACCAATTCAAATAATTGTAAGGGGAAGTCTCCTTTTTTGAACTTACAAACTAATATTTGGAGATGAATTCAACCACAAAATGGTAATTAAAATAAGTGACACAAAATCATACCTAGTAACTAGAAGACCTCTTGGAAAATGATTTTGTATGCTTATATAAATTAAACTTGATGGGTATCCTACAATGGGGTTTTGGATCACATCTAGGGTATCATCAGAATTAGAAAATGTTACATAATATGCTACAAAACTATAGTACAATGAAAATTATAGAATTTCAAATATGTAAATAGAAGTAAAATTATCATCACGAAACTTTGGAACCAATGGTAATGATTAAGAAATAATTATTATTATCTCACATAATAAGTGGAGTTTCATCCATATTTTTTGAAGATGTAACATTATTAATTATTAAGAGAAACAAGTGGCGGTGGTATAATGGTAGGCATACACAATGAAGTAGATGGTGTCTTTCAAACATATATGTCCACTTCAAATTTTTATAATATTTCTAAACCCAAAATTATTCTTGGTCATTTTTAAAAAAATTAATGCCATTATAACAAAAGTAATTTATACATTGCATTCACCAAGACAAAACCTGATCACCCACAAGTGTGCTCTTTATTTAGTGAATATAGATGCCCCCTAATTGAAGTCAAGGGAGTTACAATTTTGACATAGAGATTGTTATAATGATTTGCAAATAATAGGCTCTTACATAGTAAGTGGAGTTTCATCCACATTTTTTAAATATGTAACATACACAAATTGTCTAATAAGAATTTAACTCCTTAATTTTTAAACCCCTCAAGAATTTTACCATTGAGATAATTTAATTCACTAACTCAAATACTTGTGAGGGTGAGTTGCCTTTCTTGAACTTACAGAATAATATTTGGAGATGAATTGAACTCCAAAATAGTAATTAAAATAAGTGATACAAAATCATACCTAGTAACTAAAATACACCTTAGGAAAGGATTTTATGTGGTTATCTAAATTACACTTGATGGGTTTCTTACCATGGGTTTTTGGATCACATCCAAGGGATTATTAGAATTAAAAAATGTTCACTAATATTCTACAAGACCATAGTACAATGAAAATTATAGAAGTTCAAATATGGAAATAGAAGAAAAATTATCATCATAGAACTTGGGAACCGATGGTAATGATTTAGAAATAATTATTAGGCTCTTGCGTAATAAGTGGAGTTTCATATTCATTTTTTGAAGATGTAACATTATTAATTATTAGGAGAAACAAGTGGTGGTGTTATAATGGTAGGCATACACATTGGAATAGATGGTGTCTTTTGAACATATATGTCCACTTCAAATTTTAATCATATTTTTAAACCCAAAATTCTACTTGGTCACTTATAAATTTTTTAATGCCACTATAATAAAATCAATTTCTCCATTGATTTCACCAAGACAAAACCTGATCACCCATAATTTTGCTACTTATCTAGTGAATATAGGTGATCCTTGATCAAAACCAAGGGAGTTGTAATTTTGACGTCGAGATTGTGCTAATGATTTAGAAAAAATAGGCTCTTGCATAATAAGTGGAATTTAATCCACATTTTTTGAATATGTAATATAAGAAAATTATCTAATGGGGATTTGAATCCTTAATATTTAGCCCCACCAGAATTATCCCTTTGAGATAATTTAATTCACTAATTCAAATACCTGTGAGGGTGAGTCACCTTTCTTGAACTTAGAAACTAATATTTGGAGATGAATTAAACCCCAAAATGGTAATTAAAATAAGTGACACAAAATCATATATACTGACTTAGACCTCCTGGGAAAGGATTTTGTGTGATTATCTATTTAATCATTAAATAATAATAAACTTGTCACAACAAATTACACTTAATGGGTCTCCTACCATGGGTTTTTGGATCACATCCAGGGGAACATCAAAATTATAAAATGTTCAATAATTCTCTACAAGACCATAGTACACTAAAAATTATATAAATTCAAATATGGAATAAAATTAAAATTATCATCATGGAACTTTGGAACTAATGGTAATGATTTAAAAATAATTATTAGGCTCTTGCATAATAAGTGTAGTTTCATTCACATTTTTTGAAGATGTAACATTATTAATTATTAGAAGAAACAAGTGGTGTTGGTATAATGGTAGGAATACACATTTGAATAGATGGTTTATTTCAAACAGATATGTCCACTTCAATTTTTTATTATATTTCTAAACTCAAAATTCTTCTTGGTCACTTCTAAATTTTTTAATGCCATTGTAATAAAATAAATTTCTCCATTACATTCACCAAGATAAAACCTGAGTACCCACAATTTTGCTCCTTATCTAATGAATATATATTTCCACTAATTGAAACCAAAGGAGTTACAATTTTGATGTAGAGATTGTGCTAATGATTTAGAAAAAATAGGATCTTACATAATAAGTGGTGTTTCATCCACATTTTTTAAAGATGTAACATAAGCAAATCATCTAAATTTAGGTATTTTACTCCTTAATATTTATCCCCCATGGAATTATACCTTTGATATAATTTAATTCACCAATTCAAATACTTGTCAGGGCGAGTCACCTTTCTTGAACTTACAAACTAATATTTAGAGATGAATTCAACCCCAAAATGGTAATTAAAATAAGTGACATAAAATCATATGTAGTAAATTAGAACTCTTTGGAATGGATCTTTTGTGCTTATCTATTTTATTATAAAATAGTAACAAACTCATCGTAACAAATTACACTTGATGGGTCTCCTACTATGGGTTTTTGGATCATATCCAAGGGATCATGAAATTTATAAAATGTTCAATAATATAATACAAGACCATAGTATAATCAAAATTATATAATTTAAAATATGGAAATAGAAGTAAAATTATCATGGTGGAACTTTGGAACTGATGGTAATGATTTAGAAATAATTATTAGGCTCTTGCATAATAAGTGGAGTTTTATCCACATTTTTTGAAGATGTAACATTATTAATTATTAGGATAAACAAGTGGTGGTGGTATAATGGTAGGAATACACATTGAAATAGATGGCATCTTTCGAACATAAATGTCCACTTCAAATTTTTATTTTATTTCTAAACTCAAAATTCTTCTTGGTCACTTCTAAATTTTTTAACGCTATTGTAATAAAATCAATTTCTCCATTGCATTCACCAAGATCAAACTTGATCACCCACAACTGTGCTTCTTATCCAATGAATACAAATGCCCCTTGATCGAAACCAAAGGAGTTGAAATTTTGATGTAGAGATTGTTCTAATGATTTAGAAAAAAATAGGCTCTTGCATAATAAGTGGAGTTTCATCCACATTGTTTGAATATGTAACATTAGAAAATTGTCTAATAGGGATTTGAATCCTTAATATTTATCCCCCCCCAAAGAATTATACCTTTCAGATAATTTAATTCACCATTTCAAATATCTATGAGGGTGGGTAACCTTTCTTGAACTTACAAACTAATAATTGGATATGAATTCAACCCCAAAATGGTACTTAAAATAAGTGACACAAAATCATATGTAGTAAATTAGACCTCTTTGGAAAGGATTTTGTGTGCTTATCTATTTAATTATAAAATAACAACAGACTTATCACAACAAATTACACTTGATGGGTATCCTACCATAGGTTTTTGGATCACATCCAGGGGATCATCAGAATTATAAAATGTTCAATAATTCACTACAAGACCATCGTAAAATGAAAATTTTAGAAGTTAAAATATAGAAATAAAGTAAAATTATCATCATGGAACTTTGGAACCAATGGTAATGATTTAAAAATAATTATTAGGCTCTTGAATAATTAGTGGAGTTTCATCCACATTTTTTGAAGATGTAACATTATTAATTATTAGGAGAAATTAGTGGTGGTGGTATAATGATAGGCATACACATTGGAATATATGGTGTCTTCTAAACATATATGTCCACTTCAAATTTTTATCATATTTCTAAACTCAAAATTCTTCTTGGTCACTTCTAAATTTTTTAATACCATTGTAATAAAATTATTTTTTCCATTGCATTCACCAAGATAAATCTTGATCACCCACAACCATGCTCCTTATCGAGTAAATACAGATGCCCCCTGATCAAAACCAAATGAGTTGTAATTTTCATGTAGAGATTGTGCTAATGATTTAGAAAAAATAGGCTCTTGCATAATAAGTGGAGTTTCATCCACAATTTTTTAAGATGTAACATAAGTAAATTGTCTAAATTTAGGTATTTAACTCTTTAATAATTATCCCCCCTAGAATTATACCTTTGATATAATTTAATTCACCAATTCATATACTTGTGAGGGTGAATCTCCTTTCTTGAACTTAAAAACTAATATTTGGAGATGAATTCAACCCCAAAATGGTAATTAAAATAAGTTACACAAAATCATATGTAGTAACTCAGACCTCTTGGGAAAGGATTTTGTGTGTTTATCTATTTAATTATAAAATAACAACAGAGTCATCACAATAAGTTAGACTTGATGAGTGTCCTACCATGGGTTATTGGATCACATCTAGGGGATCATCAAATTTTTAAAATGTTCAATAATTTTCTCCAAGACCATAGTAAAATTAAAATTATAGAAGTTAAAATATGGAAATAAAAGTAAAATTATCATCATGGAACTTTGGAACTGATGGTAATGATTTATAAATAATTATTAGGCTCTTGCATAATATGTAGAGTTTCATCCACATTTTTTAAAGATGTAACATTATTAATTATTAGGAGAAACAAGTGGTGGTGGTGGTATAATGGTAGGCATACACATTTGAATAGATGGTGTCTTTCGAACATATATGTCCACTGCAAATTTTTGTCATATTTCTAAACTCAAAATTCTTCTTGGTCACTTCTAAATTTAACTTTAATGTAAAAAAATCAAATTTTCCATTGCATTCACCAAGATAAAACTTGATTACCCACAATTGTGTTCCTTATTTAGTGAATATAGAAACCCCTGATAAAAACCAAAGGAGTTGTAATTTTGATGTAGAGATTGTGCTAATGATTAAAAAAATAGGCTCTTGCATAATAAGTGGACTTCATCCACATTTTTTAAGATGTAACATAAGCAAATTGTCTAAATTTATGGATTTTACTCATTAATATTTAGCCCCCTCCAAAATTATACCTTTGGTATAATTTAATTCACCAATTCAAATACTTTTGAGGGAAAGTCACCTTTCTTGAACTTACAAAATAATATTCAGAGATGAATTTAACTCCAAAATGGTAATTAAAATAAGTGACACAAAATCATAACTAGTAACTCAAAGATCTCTTGAGAAATGATTTTATGTCCTTATCTATTTAATTATAAAATAACAATAGATTCATCACAATAAATTACACTCGATGGGTCTCCTACCATGGGTTTTTGGATCACATCCATGAGATCATTAGAATTATAAAATGTTTAATAATCTGATACAAGACCATAGTAAAATGAAAATTATAGAAGTTGAAATATGGAAATAAAAGTAAAATTATCATCGTGGAACTTTGGAACTGATGGTAATGATTTAGAAATAATTATTAGGCTCTTTCATAATAAGTGGAGTTTCATCCACATTTTTTGAAGATGTAATATTATTAATTATTAGGAGAAACAAGTGGTGGTGGTATAATGGCAAGCATACACATTGGAATAGATGGTGTATTTCAAACATATATGTCCACTTCAAATTTTTATCATATTTCTAAACCCAAAATTCTTCTTGGTTGCTTCTAAATTTTTTAATGTCATTGTAACAAAATTTAATTTCTCTATTGCATTCACCAAGACAAAACCTGATCACCAACAACTATTCTCCTTATTTAGTGTATATAGATGCACCCTGATCAAAACCAAGGGAGTTACAATTTTGATGTAGAGATTGTGTTAATAGGTTAGAAATGATAGGATCTTGCATAATAAGTGGAGTTTCATCCATATTTTTTAAATATGTAACATAAGCAAATTGTCAAATAGGGATTTGACTCCTTAATTTTTATCCCCCCATAAGAATTATACCTTTGAGATAATTTAATTAACCAATTCAAGTACCTGTGAGGGTGATTCACTTTTTTTGAACTTAAAAACTTATATTTGGATATGAATTTAACCCCAAAATGGTAATTAAAATAAGTGACACAAAATCATACCTAGTAACTTAAAGACCTCTTGGAAAAGGATTTTGTGTGCTTATCTAAATTAATATGGTTATGTGGGGGCATATTAAGTAGTCTACCTTAGATCACTTACTATTTATAGTATTTCCATATATAGGTTTTGAATCCATTTATATATTGTATCTAAATGTAGATTTTCATAATTTAGGGAATTTCATTCTAATAAAATAGCAACAAACTTGTCACAACAAATTACACTTGATGAGTCTACCAAGGGTGTTGGATCACATCCAAGAGATCATCAGAATTAGAAAATGTTAAATAATCCACTACAAGAACATAGTACAATGAAAATTTTAGAAGTTCAAATATGAAAATAGAAGTAAAATTATCATCATGAAAATTTAGAACCAATGGTAATGATTTAGAAATATTCATTAGGCTCTTATGAATGCATAATAAGTAGAGTTTCATCCACATTTTTTGAATATGTAACATTATTAATTGTTAGGAGAAACAAGTGGTGGTGGTATAATAGTATGCATATACATGGAATAAATGGTGTCTTTCAAACATATATTTCCACTTCAAATTTTTATCATATTTCTAAACCCATAATTCTTCTTGGTCACTTCTAATTTTTTTAGAACCATTGTAACAGAATAAATTTATCCATTACATTCATCAAGATAAAACCTAATTGAAACCAAGGGAGTCATACTTTTGATGTATTGATTATGCTAAGAGGTTATTTCTTTACACAAAGAGTGCAAGCCATTGTAGACTAAAGCATTGCATGGTGATTTAGATCTTGATAAGTTTGTGCCCATAATTATTTTTAAGATGAACTTATTTTGACATCAATGTCATGGGTTTGGAGTAACTAGTAGATTTAATTATTGATTTATAATCTTTCACTTCACATAACCCCTCTTACCCCCCACACATAAAAATTATATTAGTTATTAAATAAATATAATTGACATATTATAATATAATAATATCATAATTTTTTTAAAATAAATTATACTAATTTATTATTTTTTTTAGAGAATTATGGGGTTTGTATAAGGCCCGCAACCCATAAATAAAGAGTTTTAAAAATCACAACACAACACCAACCAAAATACCAAAAAAATCCAAACCATCACCAAATACAATAAGAAGCATAGAGCCTTAGATGAACAAAGTCACTCTATAGAAGACCCCAAAAAAATGGAACCAATAACCAAAAAATGGATAGTACTAGGAAATGAAATTGACCAATTTTAAACATTAAGACCCACCAGGACCTCATCATCCATATTATTCAGGAGCACAATTTCCTGACCTTCACTAACAGGTTACTCTTATATAACAATAACTTCTTCAAAGATAGGTTCCAATATTTCTTTTCCCCCAGATGAAGATAACACTAAGTGAGTGATGCCCTCTAATGCATTAGGGGCCATTTCCTCCACCAATGTAGTGTTATACCATAATGATTATACCACCTTGCCTCTAAGTACCCATCTTACTATTTTTTTGACTGCCTCTACTCACCTCTGCTCATGTCAGTACTCTTATAGCTAGACTAATTCTAGAACTAGGATTTTTAGCTAAGTCATAAATGATAATGAAACAAATTTCACAATTTTCATAACTATTAGGATCACTTTATTTTGTAAATCCTCCATGAAACCTAAGAAGATCATAAATCTTGACTCAAGATCCCTAAAGGTAGAAGCTAGAATAAATCCCAAGCCATCACACTTAGAGAATGGTAGATTTTATAGGGGAGTTAGATCATGAAAAAGAATCTTCTTTACTAGACCAACATGAAACTCTGAATGAACACAGAAAACCACCATTCTCACCATAACTTTAGCATCAGATAATGAAAACATTATATTTAAGGTAAAAATTGCTACCAATTTAGAATTTACCTTACTTTTCACCTTCTTTACCTGAAAATCTTGCCCCAAGATGTCCATAATTACATCATGTATTTATTCCATAGGAATCCAAAATTTATTCTTGAGGAAAACATGAGATATTTGTCCATCAAATTCCATTTCTTTAACATCACTCCCTCCATAAACACATGCAGTTACTAACACTATCTCACTCGTACTCTCCATGTTGTGCCTAGCCAAACACAACACTACACACTATAATTGACAATACATGAGCATAATAATTGAATACTGAGGTGGTAGTAAACTTAAATAGGTGTGAGAGAAGCCTCTAGGCTTCCTCATACCATGGGATGCCATCAATCTAGCTAATAATACCATCCATACTTCATTAATGTCAATCCACCATTTGAATCCCTTCATATATTTTAATATTATTATATCATATAATATATATGTTAATATATATTATAAATCAATATTATATGGACAACAAATCTAATGAAAATCATGTGTGCAATATATTATGTCCAAGATCAAATCTATTAAACATTAATAAGCAATGGGCATTAAATTAAAATAATCATGTATCCATGAAGGTTAAATCACATATCTGTGAAGGTTAAATTAGGTATCCACGCATCATTATCAATTGGATATGTAGTGAAGTGATTTGAAAATCATCATTTATAGGGCTAAATCACATCAATGTAGTAAAATCAAGAATCACAAAAACTTCATTTATCAAGATTATAGAGATTATAATATATCTATATATTATTATTAATGGTAAAAAAGTAATATTAAATTTTTAACAAAATTAAATGAATTTTTATGTCATATAATGCCATGTGACATTATAAAATGGGTTAATGTGATGATA